>CM075977.1:387727534-388389076 GCA_038087875.1 Malacoraja senta
AAATTGTTTCTCTTTGCACTGTTGCCATTTGACCTGTTTATGTTCTCAGCATTTTCCATTTTATTTTAGATTTTCAGCATCTGCAAGACTTTTGTTTTGTTCTTTATGTATACATGAGTACCATCCAATGTGCACTGTATTCTTGGAGATATTTGTCCCCAAATGCTTTCTGTTTCCCCCAGACTAGTTTTCCCACACCGAAAATGATGGAAATGTTAATCCATGTAAACTGTGACTTGGTTGGGGCATTCATAAATATGAGATCTACCAATCATTCTCCCGATGGTATGGCTTTAGAATAGTTTAATAGCAAAATGCTTAACAAACATCAGCAGAGGGATTATCCTAGTGGTACAAAGATCTTAACCATGTGGTATAAGGGACATAACTTTACCATGTATACATTGCCTGCTTCAGTAAATTGAAAAGCTATTCTTAAGTGCCACATCATTCAGATTCAGATTCAGATTCAACGTTATTGTCATTGTGCAGTGTACAGTACAGAGACAACGAAATGCACATCACCATCGACTTGGGGGCATTGGTTTTATCTTCTTGCACCATTATTGTTTGTTTTTTCTGTGTACATATGTGTATATGTATATATATAAAAAGATATGTATATATATGTGGTGGACAAAAATGCTGGAGAAACTCAGCGGGTGAGGCAGCATCTATGGAGCGATGGAATGGGTGACATTTCGGGTCGAGACCATTCTTCAGAATGCGTGTATATATGTGTGTGTGTATATATATACTTTTTTTTCTCGTTATTATGTTTATTGTATTATCTTTACATATTCTGTTGTGCTGCTGCAAGTAAGAATTTCATTGTTCTATCTGGGACATATGACAATAAAACACTTTTGCCTCTTGGTACATGACGCTTTTGAGTTTCTGCAGATGACCCATAGAAAGCATCCTAAGTCCGGATGCATTACCGCTTGGTGTGGCAACTGCTCTGCCCAAAAATAGAGTTTTCCCCATATCCCCCTAAACCTTTCCTAGCTATGTCCCTACCAGGTGTCTTTTAAATACTGTTTACTCCCCCCTTTGGCAGATCGTTCCATACACCCACCACCCTCTGTTTTCTAGGGGGGAAATGGGCCAAACACGGGCAAATGTGACTAGCTTTTAATGAGGCCTCTTGATCCTAATGGACAAGTTGGGCCGAAGGGTCTGTTTCAGTGCTCTATGACTCTAAGTTGCCTTAGCGTTAGGGTTAGGATTAGGCTCATGGTAGTATGCACGGTTGTTCATGTTTGCTCCTTCAAATTGCCCTCACAAAAACCTCACAATAATTTACATTCTGCCCTCTTTGGTTACAGTAAAATGCAGCTGGTAGCAAAATGGACATAGAAAGAAATGCTTTTACAACTCAAATCAGCAAAAAAATTAATACAGCCGTAAAGTGCAGACAATATATTAAAATAAACAAAATCAGAGTTTATCATCCAAACACCAAATGGTATAAAAAAAAAAAATCAGCTAGATGAACTCAGCAGGTCAAACAACATTGGTGGGGGGAATGGATTTGATGAAGATTTGGATGCTCTCTGTGGAGTTTGCACATTCTCCCTGTGATCATGTAGATTTCCTCCAGGTGCTCTGGTTCCCTCCAACATCCCAAAGACGTGCGGGTTTGTAGGTTAGTTTGTTTATATTAATTGTCCCTGGTGTGCAAGGACTGGATGTGAAATGGGAGAACACAGAACTAGTGTGAACGGATGACCTATGGTTGGCATGGGCTCAATTGGGCCGATGGGCCTGTTTCCATGCTTATCTTTCAATCGATTCAATATATGATATCAATAGACCCAACATGCTGGAGGAACTCAGTAGCACAGGCAGCATCCTGGGTTCCGTTTCAGGTTGAGACCCTTCGTCAGACTGAGGGTCAGGGGAGAGGGAAACTAGAAATATGGAAGAGTAGGGTGTGAAAATGACAGATCAAAGCAGACAATGGTCAAAGAAATGCAGAATGGTTCATTGTTGGCTGAGGAGAAGGTGACAATGAGGCATACAAACAGTAAAATTAATCAGGACAGTGGAATTAATTGGAGAACTAGGGTGGGGGAGAAACGGAGAGAGATGGAAAGCAATGGTTATTTAAAGTTAGAGAAATCAATATTCATACTGCTGGGTTGTGAGCTGCCCAAGCGAAATATGAGACGCTGTTCCTCCAATTTGCATTTGGCCTCGCTCTGACAGGGGAGGAGGCCAAGGACAGAAAGGTCAACGTGGGAATGGGAGGGGCAGAGGCCGAGTCGGGAAGCTCCAACGACGCAGAGGCTCGACCAGCCCCGACCCGGGGTCCGATCGCCGGTGCAGCGGCGCTGACATCCCCCCGATGCAGGAGCTGATCGCCCCGATGCAGAAGGCCCAAACGCCGATGGCTATGGGAGTCAAGATCGTCCCGTCAACGGAGGGCTCGAGGCCCCCGACTACGGGAGAGCATAGAAGATTTGAACTTTTTTTCGCCTTCCATCACAGTGAGGAATGTGGAGGAGTCACTGTGGTGGATGTTTATGTGAAAATGTATTTTGTGTGTTCCATTGCTTTTTATTTGTATGGCTGACTTGGCAAATTAAATTCCTCGTATGTTGCAAAACATACTTGGCTAATAAAGTATTATTGTAATTGTGATTGATTGTGATTGTTTAGCAACCGGGAGATCGCCGAGGCCTAGGCGGACTGAATGAAGGTGTTCAGAGAAACGATTGCCGAGTCTGCGCTTGATCTCGACAATATATTCATATATCACTGCTAAAATTGCACCCTATAAATAGGAATAGTTGTATTTTCTCTTGGCAGCGAAATGTATCTTTCTGGGGGACATTACATTGCCCCAAAGAACCTGGTGAATCCTGTGTCCTTCAACAATACATTTTCCCATCACATTACAGTGCTCTCAATTCGTTACTTCATTTTGTAAAATAATCCAGATATGACAAGCTAAAATATAGCCCAGAAGATTAAATTCAATGTTAATTGTATTATAAAAACTAAATCATCTTAGTTTTATGATCCTTAGCAATTGGCAATATCTACCCCATCAAAACCATGTATTCTATTAATAGGTGGATGGTGTATATTAATAATTTTATTAATCAGATAGGATTCTTGTCCTCTCAAGCAGCTGCTTTGTATTTGAATGTAAAGCTGGTACACTGTGCTATTTATCCACAACTGACTGTGAGATGATATTCACATATAAATAAACCTTGTTAATTAAAATCCCCCTTTATTGTTCAATCTCTTTCTGCACAGAACCTTCTGTAAAGTGCACTCAAGCCTTGATTATTAAATCTTCATCTAATCATCCAACTCTGTGTGAACAGAAAATACCTGTCGATAAGCAGAACAAAAATTGTAGCTACAATACATGGATTAATAGAGTGTTTTATGAATATTAGGGGAGCAGATTAACTGTAAAAATGCATTGCAATGTTATTTGGTATTGGGCAATGCAATGATCTAAACTAAAATGATGTCATGTAAAGAGATGAACAAAGTTAATGTTTCCGGTGCGAATTGTGAATTCCACTACTAGGATTTCAATCTGAAATGGTGACTCCATTTTGCTCACCCCAGATGCTGCCTAGAATTCTACCTATTCCAGCATGTCCTATTGTCATAGGAGGACATAAGATAGGGATGGCAAAGTTCATGAAGCTTGGATGACATAAGGTATTGTAAGTATAGTCAAAGCAAGGACCCTCACGGTAGCTCAGTTCAGAAGATAAAATCACACAGCGTCCAGAATGAGTTGGTAAGTTGAATGCAAAATTAGTTTGGTCACGGTAGATAGAGGATAATGGCGGAAGATGATTATCTGTGTAGGTCTGTGACCAGTGAAGCTCTACAAGGATCAGTGCTGGGACCTCGGTCTTTTGACATACGTAGAAATGATCTAGATTAAAATATAGGTGTTCCAATTGGTAATAATGCAGGTGATGTGAAATCGGAGGAATTGTCGATAGTGAGGACGTTTGGCAGATGATACACCAGGATATAGATCAGTTAAAAATTAGGGCAGAGAAATGGCAGACAGAATTTAATATGGCAAGTGTCAGTTTTTAGATTTTGGGAGGTCAAATGTAAAAGGAAAGGATTCAGTAAATGTCATGAGCCTGGGTGGCACAGTGGCACAGCGGTAGAGTGACTGCCTTACAGCGCCAGAAACCCAGATTTGATCCTGACTTTGGATCAAATCTGTACGGTGTTTATACGTTCTCTCTGTGACCATGTGGGTTTTCCCTGGGTTCTCCGGTTTCCTCCCACACTTCAGTGCAGGTTTAAAGGTTAATTTGGCTTCGGTAAAAATTATAGATTGTCCCAATAGACAATAGACGATAGGTGCAGGAGATGGCCATTCGGCCTATCGAGCCAGCACCGCCATTCAATGTGATCATGGCTGATCATCCCCAATCAGTACCCCGTTCCTGCCTTTCTACCCATATCCCCTGACTTCGCTATCTTTAAGAGCCCTATCTAGCTCTCTCTTTAAAGTATCCAGAGAACCGTCCTCCACCGTCCTCTGAGGCAGAGAATTCCACCGACTCACAACTCTACTTGAGAAAAAGTGTTTCCTCGTCTCCGTTCTAAATGGCTTACTCCTTATTCTTAAACTGTGGCCCCTGGTTCTGGACTCCCCCAACATCGGGAACATGTTTCCTGCCTCTAGCGTGTCAAAACCCTTAACAATCTTATATGTTTCAATAAGATCCCCTCTCAACCTTCTAAACTCCAGAGTGTACAAGCCCAGCCGCTCCATTCTCTCCGCATATGACAGTCCCGCCATCCCGGGAATTAACCTTGTAAACCTATGCTGCACTCCCTCAATAGCAAAATGTCCTTCCTCAAATTAGGGAACCAAAACTGCACACAATACTCCAGGTGTGGTCTCACTATGGCTCTGTACAACTGCAGAAGGACCTCTTTGCTCCTATTCTTGACTCCTCTTGTTACAAAGGCCAACATGCCATTCGCTTTCTTCACTGCCTGCTGTACCTGCATGCTTACTTTCATAGACTGATGTACAAGGACCCCCCAGATCCCGTTGTACTTACCCTTTTCCCAACTTGACGCCATTTAGATAGTAATCTGCCTTCCTGTTTTTGCTACCAAAGTGTATAACCTCACATTTATCCACATTTATTCCGAGTGTGTAGGATAGTTCTGGTGTACGGGGATCATAAAAACATAGAAACATAGAAACATAGAAAATAGGTGCAGGAGGAGGCCATTCGGCCCTTCCAGCCAGCACCGCCATTCATTGTGATCATGGCTGATCATCCCCTATCAATAACCCGTGCCTGCCTTCTCCCCATATCCCTTGACTCCACTAGCCCCTAGAGCTCTATCTAACTCTCTCTTAAATCCATCCAGTGATTTGGCCTCCACTGCCCTCTGGGGCAGGGAATTCCATAAATTCACAACTCTCTGGGAGAAAACATTTTTTCTCACCTCAGTCTTAAATGACCTCCCCTTTATTGCGTGACTGTGGCCCCTGGTTCTGGACTCGCCCAACATTGGGAACATTTTTCCTGCATCTAGCTTGTCCAGTCCTTTTATAATTTTATATGTTTCTATAAGATCCCCCCTCATCCTAAACTCCAGTGAATACAAGCCTAGTCTTTTCAATCTTTCCTCATATGACAGTCCCGCCATCCCAGGGATCAATCTCGTGAACCTACGCTGCACTGCCTCAATCACAAGGATGTCCTTCCTCAAATTAGGATCACTAGTCGAGACGGACTTGGTGGCCCAAAGGTCCTGTTTCCGTGCTGTATCTCTAAACTAAACTAAAATAGCAATAAAATGAAATGAACAATAAACCTATACACAACTCATTGAATGACTTCTCAGAAACATCACACATTAAATCTTGTATGTTCGAAAAGCAGTGGGAGGAAGTATACACTTATTTATTCCTACCCCTTCTTCGCTACTCATCAATTAATTCACAAACTTTATCTCATCTACATATATATATACACACACACACACACACACACATACAAACGTACATACATAGATATATCCATAAATAAGCCACATAATACATACATATATACACACATATGCACGCACGCACGCAAACATACATATATACAGTTTATAAACAATTATCCAAATTCTATGTACAACGCGAATATCACACTATGTCAATAAACTAAAACTTAACCATCATTACAGCTCTTCCTCATTCTTATACCTCTGGAAAATATATTTTTTTGCACTTATTCTTAAACTGAGTAATGTTTGTGCTTTGCTTGAGTCCCACATTCAAATCATTCCACAATTTCACCCTACAGATTGAAATGCACATACTCTTCATAGTTGTATGAACGCAAAGTTTCTTTAAATTAAACTCTCCTCTCAAATTATAACCACCCTGCCTGTTAAAGAACATGTTTTTGTATATTACCTGGTAGGAAATTATTTATTGCTTTTTACATTATTTGTGCTGTATTAAATTCTACTAAATCCATAAACTTCAAGGCATTTGACTTTAAAAACAGGGAGTTGGTGTGTTCACAAAATCCTACATTATTAACTATCCTTATGGCCCTTTTTTGCAGTATACATAATGGATGTAGGGTGCTTTTCTAAATGTTACCCCATAGGTATGTGACAGATGGCAAGGACATAGTGGGGCGAAGGACTATTTTTTAGCTATATGCCTCCGTGACTCTATTACTAGCATGGCAGTTGAAATAAGTGTAGAATCATTTGAGAGGAATCCATGATCTTAGAGCATCTAGAAAGAATACTCCAGAGAGAGAAAAACAGGGAACTGCAGGTAGATACATAGATACATAGAAAATAGGTGCAGGAGTAGGCGATTCGGCCCTTCGAGCCCTTCGGCCATTCAATATGATCATGGCTGATCATCCAACTCAGTATCCCGTACCTGTCTTCTCTCCATACCCCCTGATCCCTTTAGCCACAAGGGCCACATCTAACTCCCTCTTAAATATAGCCAATGAACTGGCCTCAACTACCCTCTGTGGCAGAGAGTTCCAGAGAATCACCACTCTCTGTGTGAAAAAGTTTTTCCTCATCTCGGTCTTAAAGGATTTCCCCCTTATCCTTAAGCTGTGACGCCTTGTCCTGGACTTCCCCAACATCGGGAACAATCTTCCTGCATTTAGCCTGTCCAACCCCATAAGAATTTTGTACGTTTCTATAAGATCCCCTCTCAATCTCCTAAATTCTAGCGAGTATAAGCCAAGTCTAACCAGTCTTTCTTCATATGAAAGTCCTGACATCCCAGGAATCAGTCTGGTGAACCTTCTCTGCACTCCCTCTATGGCTATAATGTCCTTCCTCAGATTTGGAGACCAAAACTGTACGCAATACTCCAGGTGTGGTCTCACCAAGACCCTGTACAACTGCAGTAGAACCTCCCTGCTCCTATACTCAAATCCTCTTGCTATGAAGGCCAACATACCATTCGCTTTACACAAAAAAACCCACACAAAGTGCTTGAGTAACTCAGTGGGTCAGGCAGCATCCCTGCAGGATATTGCTAGGTGACATTTTGGATTGGGATGCTTCTTCAGACTGACTGTATGGAGGGTGGTGGGGGGAGAGAAAGTCAGCAAAAAGGTGGGGGCGGGACAGCCTGGTGACAAAAAGGTCGATAGAGGCAAAGGGAGGGGGGGGGGGGGTTAATTAGCGGGTGGGAGGATAAAGGCTAAAGATGCCAAAGAGAGGTCCTTTGAATACTTAGTGTGTAGGAAGGAACTGCAGTTGCTGATTTGACACATTGAAGATAGACACAAAAAGCTGGAGTGACTCAACGGGTCAGGCAGACAACCCGAAACGTCACCTATTCCGTTTCTTACACAGGCAAACCCGGAGAAAAGGAATAGGTGATGTTTCGGGTTGAAACCGTTCTTCAGACTGAGAGTCAGGGGGGAGGGAAACTTGAGGTCATACCTTGAGGAGATTACGCAGTGGAGCAGACACAATGTGTAGGAAGGAACTGCAGATGCTGGTTTACACTGAAGAATGATACACAAAGCTGGAGTAACTCATCGGGTCAGACAGCATCACTGGAGAATAGGAAGAGGTGATGTTTTGGGTTGAAACCCTTCTTTAGATTGAGGTTTTTGACCCAAAACATCACCTATTAGTTTTCTCTGGAGATGCTGCCTGACCTGTTGAGTTACTCCAACTTTCTATGTCTGTCTTCAAATACTTAGTCAGGTTCTATGTGACTGGGTTCCATGAGATGGTCTTTCTGCAAGTTGAGAACATTTATTATAGAATGTAAGCACTATCCTGTGAAATATGTACACAGTGTGATTGTGCATTAGTAGTGTCTGAGCACTGAGTGAAGTCTGAATATTGATATCATAGGACGAGGCTGGGTTGTGGTGATTTGATGCATGTTTATCGGTCGATGGGTTGGACGGTATTTTCAGTCAGGTGATCAGGAAATATTGTGAACTCTGGAGTTTAACAGAGTTTGGAAGATGGCCACACAGTAGAATAGAATTCAATCGCATTGTGATCTCCTTCAGCACTTCTACTGCCAAAACCTTACTCTATTCCTGACTTTTGGTCAACTTGTTCAATCCATCTGCTGCATCTCCTGAAATAGTGTTGTATAGCAAGGAAAAAGGCACTTTCCCCCAACTCATTCACACAGACTAAGACGTGCTATCTAAGTTAGTCATATATCCCTCCAAACCTTTCCGATCCAAAAGTAATTATGGTAACAGCCTCAACCACATCCTCTGGTAGTTCATTCCGGTCTACTTACCATCCTCTGTGTGAAAACGTTACCTCTGAGGTTCCCCTCTCACCTTAAACCTATGCCTTCTTGATTCCACCAGAAGACTCCGTGTATTCAGCCTATTTATTCCTTTCATGATTTTATACACCTCAATCAGATCATCCCTCATCCTCCTGCGCTCCAAGGAATAGGGTCCTAGCTATAGGGAGGGTCCAACCTCTCCCTATAGCACAGGTTCTCGAGTTGTAGCTCCATCCTCCACCATCCATCCTCGTAAATCTTCTCTACACCCTTTCCAGCTTAATGTAATTTTTCCTATAGCAGGATGACCAAAACTTAGTACAATTCTCCAATACTTTTCACTAACTTTCTATCAGGTAAATAGTGCTACAGTAAACATGCCTCTATCGCTATGATGGAATGCTGCTCTCGCAAATATATGTGAGTGAATTTGAACAGAGTATAATGAGCTGATGTATCAATGCAACACGTTTACCTCCACTGACTAGGAATGAATTTCTAGCACATATCTTTACATTCTTACATTAACTTACTTGCCTTAATATAAAGCAATTACATGTAAATGTTATGCAATTGACCCTGGGGCATAAATTGTTCACCTCCAGTGATAATACTCAATTCAATAAAATTAATGAAACAGAAATTCACAAGCTAGGGGGTGCAATCACCTGATATATTCTCACAACATCTTACAAAAGCATAGCAATGGAAAATATTGTTGGAGGAGCTATTTATGAGTGCCAACTATGAGACCTTAAGAAATATAATTTTCCATAAACAAATAAGTCACCTTGCAAAATGTTTAAAATATATCCAGTTTCTAACAATAAAAAAATGTTTCCAAAGAGAAACTACAGATTCTATCTGTAGCGGAGGCTTGGCGATCGTTTCGCCGAACACCTCCGGTCGGTCCGCAATAACCAACCTGACCTCCCGGTGGCTCAGCACTTCAACTCCCCCTCCCATTCCGTATCTGACCTCTCTGTCCTGGGTCTCCTCCATGGCCACAGCAAGCAACATCGGAAATTGGAGGAAATACACCTCATATTCCGCTTGGGCAGTCTACATCCTGGGGGCATGAACATTGAATTCTCCCAATTTTGCTAGCCCTTGCTGTCTCCTCCCCTTCCTCAGCCCTCTGGTTGTCTCCTCCCATCCCTCAGCCCTCGGGCTCCTCCTCCGCCTTTTTCCTTTCTTCTCCCCACCCCCTATCAGTCTGAAGAAGGGTTTCGGCCCGAAACGTTGCCTATTTCCTTCGCTCCATAGATGCTGCTGCACCCGCTGAGTTTCTCCAGCATTTTTGTGTACCTACAGATTCTATAGATGTGCCGTAGACAGCATTTTATTGGGATGCATTGCAGCTTGGTTTGGGAACAGCTCCATCCAAGAGCGCAAAAAATGTCAGCGAATTGTGGACACAGCCCAGACTATCACACCAACCAACCTCCATTCCATTGACTCCATTTACACCTCATGCTGCCTCGGCAAGACCAGCAGCATAATCAAGGATGAGTCGCACCCAGGCCACTCCCTCTTCTCCCCTCTCCCATCAGGCCAAAGGTATAGCAGCAAGTATACCAGATTCGGGGACAGTTTCTTCCTAGCTATCATCAGGCAACTGAACCATCCTACCACAACTAGAGAGCAGCCCTGAACTACTATCTACCTCATTGATAGATAGTATCAATGATAGGAGGAGACAGCGCCATCCAGCTAACGGGGCGGCATTTACTCCGAGCGGACAGGGCAATTGACTCCGGTAAGACCAGAGGTGGAGGTCTGTGCATTTATGTAAACAAAGCATGGTGCACGGACACCACCATCATCGAGAGTCACTGCTCAGCTAACCTAGAGTTCCTCTTGGTTAGATGCAGACCGTTCTATCTGCCCAGAGAGTTTACCTCCACTGTTGTGACTGCAGCCTATATTCCTCCTGATGCTAATGCCAAGCTTGCAATGAAAGATCTGCATTCTGCCATTAGCAAACAACAGACTCACAACCCCGAGGCAGCCTTCATTGTTGCGGGTGACTTCAATCACTCCAACCTGAAGACTGTACTCCCCAAATTCCACCAACATGTCTCCTTCGCCACTAGAGAAGACAAGACACTGGACAAAGTCTACACCAACATGGCTGAAGCTTACAAAGCCGTCCCCCTCCCCCACCTTGGACAGTCTGATCACCTCTCATTGTTCCTGCTCCCAAAGTACTCCCCACTCATCAGACGGGTTAAACCCACTGTGAGGACAGTTAAAGTCTGGTCAGAGGATGCGGACTCCACACTTCAGCAGTGTTTTGGAAACACTGACTGGAAGGCGTTTGCAGCCCAGGCCACCCTTGACTCCCACACGGACATTGACTCCTATACATCCTCTGTTCTGGACTTAATAAACTCCACCATCAACAGTGTCACCTCCCTCAAACGGGTGACCATATTCCCGAATCAGAAGCCATGGATGAACAGCGAGGTCAGGCTACTGCTGAAAGCACGGGACACCGCTTTCAGGTCAGGCGATGCCCGAGCCTATAGTTCATCCAGGGCTAACCTGAAGAAGGGCATAAAGAAGGCCAAGCACTGCCATAAGCTCAGGATTGAGGAGCACTTCAACAACAACTCCGACCCCCGACGCATGTGGCAAGGCATCCAGGCCATCACGGAGTTTAGACCCACCAATACCACCTCCACATCCAGCAACGCCTCCTTCTTTGAGGAGCTTAACCACTTCTATGGCCGCTTCGATAGGGACAATCGGCAGTTGGCCATCAAGGCGGTGCTCCCTGCCGATCACCAGCCCCTCTCAGTCACCCCCTTCGACGTGTACGTGGCACTGAGTAGGACTAATGCACGTAAGGCTGCTGGCCCCGACGGCATCCCCGGGCGCGTCCTCAGGGCCTGTGCTGCGCAGTTGACAGACGTCTGGACTGACATCTTCAACCTGTCACTTGCCCAAGCAGTTGTGCCCACGTGCCTTAAATCCACCTCCATCGTGCCGGTGCCAAAACACTCCACTGCGGCAAGCCTCAACGACTTCCGCCCAGTTGCACTTACTCCCATCATCGGCAAGTGCTTCGAGAGGCTGGCCCTGGCACACCTCAAAGGCTGCCTACCCCCCACATTGGATCCCTATCAGTTTGCCTACCGCAAGAACAGGAGTACGGAGGATGCCATCTCAACGTCACTTCACTCCGCC
Organism: Malacoraja senta; assembly: GCA_038087875.1. Lineage (NCBI taxonomy): Eukaryota > Metazoa > Chordata > Chondrichthyes > Rajiformes > Rajidae > Malacoraja > Malacoraja senta. Next base: position 387,739,500 of record CM075977.1, read on the forward strand.
CTCTCCCACCTCGGCAACAGAGACACTTACGTAAGAATGCTGTTCATCGATTAAAGCTCAGCATTCAACACCATCATACCCTCTAAACTGATCACCAAACTCGGTGACCTGGGCATCGACCCCTCCCTCTGCAACTGGATACTGGACTTTCTAACCTACAGACCCCAGTCTGTTAGGTTAGACAAGCACACCTCTTCAACCCTCACCCTGAACACCGGCGTTCCACAGGGCTGTGTGCTGAGCCCCCTCCTCTACTCCCTCTTCACCTACGACTGCACACCTGTACATGGTACTAACACCATCATCAAGTATGCAGATGATACAACGGTGATTGGCCTCATCAGCAACAACGATGAGTCGGCCTATAGGGAGGAGGTCCAGCTCCTAGCAGCATGGTGCGCTGACAACAACCTGGCCCTTAACTCCAAGAAGACCAAGGAGCTCATTGTAGACTTCAGGAAGTCTAGGGGCGGCATGCACACCCCCATCCACCTTAACGGGACGGAGGTGGAACGTGTTTCCAGCTTCAGGTTCCTGGGGGTCAACATCTCCGATGACCTCTCTTGGACCAACAATCCCTCAACTCTGGTCAAGAAGGCTCACCAGCGTCTCTTCTTCCTGAGGAGACGAAAGAAGGTCCATCTGTCTCCTCAGATTCTGGTGAACTTCTACCGCTGCACCATCGAGAGCACCCTTACCAACTGCATCACAGTATGGTATGGCAACTGCTCTGTCTCCGACCGGAAAGCACTGCAGAGGGTGGTGAAAATTGCCCAATGCATCACCGGTTCCTCACTCCCCACCATTGAGTCTGTCCAAAGCAAGCGTTGTCTGCGAAGGGCGCTCAGCATCGCCAAGGACTGCTCTCACCCCAACCACAGACTGTTTACCCTCCTACCATCCGGGAGGCGCTACAGGTCTCTCCGTTGCTGGACCAGCAGGTCCAGGAACAGCTTCTTCCCTGCGGCGGTTACACTACTCAACACTGTACCTCGGTGACTGCCAATCCCCCCCCCCCCCCAGCCCCCCCCCCGGACACTCCTCCCACCAGGATTTATTAGATTTATTTATTTACTGCTCATATTTATGTCGCTCTTCTAGGGTGATGCTAACTGCATTTCGTTGTCTCTGTACTGTACACTGCACAATGACAATAAAGTTGAATCTGAATCTGAATCTGATTGGTGACCCTTGCACAATCTTTGATCAGACTTAACTGGCTTTATCTTTATTAATGTTATTCCCTTTATCATACACTGTGAGTGGGGCAATTGTAATTGTATATTCTCTTTCCGCTGACTGGTTAGCACACAACAAAAGCTTCTCATTGTACCTCGGTACACCTGACAATAAATAAACTAAACTAAACCAAAACTAAAGTAAAATTTTAAGTGTTCGGAAGCAAATGAGGCATTGAAATTTAAATTTGAAAAACAATAGTACAAATCCCATAAAGCTATCCAACTATCATAAGAATCTAACTGGTTCTCCACTGGGTTTTGGACACAACAATCTGTCATTCTTAAATAGATCTTTGAAAATTTAATTTAGTTTTAGTTTGGCGATACATCGTGGAAACAGGGCTTTGGCCCACTGAGTCCATGCCGACCAGCAATCCCTGCACACTAGCACTATCCAATACTCATCATGTAGTTTAGCAAACCATCCACTGGTGCAAGTAATAAAAAAAGGCAAGCAATGTTTGGAATAATCAGCAGGTCAGGCCCTTGTGTGGAAAGAGAAGCAAGGTTAACATTTCAGTTTTTTGACCATTCATTGGGACTGGTAAAAGTTGGAAAACAGCTATGTTTTAAGTTTCAATGTGGGGAAAAGGTGGAGAGAATGCAATAAATGTCCACTAAAGGGTGGAGAACAAGATATCCAGGTAACTCAGCTGTTTTTGGTGCTGTCTCAGAGCGGGAAGTCATAAGGTCATAAGTGATAGGAACAGAATTAGGCCATTCTTCCAATCAAGACTACTCCGCCATTCAATCATGGCTGATTTCCTCCCACTAACCCCATTCTCCTGCTTCTCCCTATAACCCCTGACACCCGTACGAATCAAGAATCTATCTCTGCCTTGAAAATATCCATTTACTTGACCTCCACAGCCTTCTGTGGCAAAGAATTCCACAGATTCACCACCCTCTGACTAAAGAAATCCCCCTCATCTCCTTCCTAAAGGAATGTCCTTTAATTCTGAGGCTTTGACCTCTAGTCCTAGACTCTCCCACTAGTGGAAACATCTTCTCCACATCCACTCTATCCAAGCCTTGCACTATTCGAAAGCTTGTTAACCATGAATGCTCGTGAATGCTTGTTAACCATTGATGAGCTGAGAAGTGTAAATGGAGAAAGCTGAATGAAATAGTAGAGGGTGAAAATAAATGATGGTGCAATTGTACAATATGGAACGTGCCAGTTGCTGGAAAAGAGAATGCTGGAAATACACAATAGGTCTCGTTGCATCTCTGGAGAGAGAACTGTTACAATTTCCAATTTTCATTTTCAAGAGCTGCGTGTCAAATCCAAGGCTGGCATACATTACCAATCCATAATGTTCCCTAAGAAGATGGTAGTGAACTATGAGTCAAATGTTGTAGACCTTTCATGAACATGTTCCAAGGGTGTTGTTGAGCAGAGAGTTTCCAGATTAAGACACAATGACAATAAAGGACTGGTACTATGTTTCCAAAGATAGACACAAAAAGCTGGAGTAACTCAGAGGGACAGGCAGAACCTCTGGAGAGGAATGGGTGACGTTTTGGGTCAAGGCTCTTCTTCGCACTCCCACTAGTGGAAACATCCTCCTCACATCCACTCTATCCAAGTCTTTCACTATTCTGTATGTTTCAATGAGGTCCCCCCTCATTCTTCTAAACTCCAGCGAGTACAGGCCCAGTGCCGACAAACGCACATCGTAGGTTAACCTCCTCATTCCTGGGATCATTCTTGTAAACCTCCTTTGGACCATCTTCAGAGCCAGCACATTTTTCCTCAGCTATGGTGCGCTAAATTGCTTACAGTATTCCAAATGTGGCCTTACCAGCACCTGATAGAGCCTCAGCATTACATCTCTATCTTTGTATACAAGCCATCTTGAAATAAATACTTGCATTGGGTTCGCTTTCTTTACTACCGATTCGACTTGCAGATTCACTTTTTGGGAATCCTGCACCAGCACTCCCGAGTCCCTTTGCACCTCCGATTTTTGGATTCTCTCCCCATTTAGAAAATAGTCTACGTCTTTATACCTGCCACCAAAATGCATGACTCCACACTTTGCTATACTATATTCTATCTGCCACTTCTCTGCCCACTCTCCCAACCTGTCCATGTCCTTCTGCAGTGTCCTGCCCTCTCTACACTACCTGCCCCATCCACCTACCTTCATATCATCCGCAAACTTGGCCACAAAGCCTTCAATCCCCTGGTCCAAATTGTTAATATACAACTTGAAGAGTAGTGGAAGACATACACAAAAAGCTGGAGTAACGCAGTGGGACAGGCAGCATCTCTGGAGAGAAGAAATGGGTGACGTTTTGGGTCGAGACCCTTCTTTGAACTCCCACTAGTGGAAACATCCTCCTCACATCCACTCTATCCATCTTTCACTATTCTGTATGCTTCAATGAGGATCCCCCTCATTATTCTAAACTCCAGCCAGTATAGGCCCAGTGCCGACAAACGATCAATATACTCATTCCTGGGTCGAGACCCTTCTTCAGACTAGTAGCTGCCCCAGCACCGACCCCTGCGGAACTCCGCTAGTCACTGGCAGACATTCAGAAAAGCCCCCTTTATTGCCACACTTTGTCTACTGCCATCCAGCCAACCTGCTATCCATGTTAGTATCTGCTCTTTTATACCATGGGCTCTCATCTTCCTTAGCAGCCTCACGTATGCAAAAGCTTTATGAACATCTAAGTAAACATATATTTCTCCTTTGTCTGTCCTGCTGTTTACTTCTTCAAAGAACTCCAGCAAATCTGTCAAGCAAGACCTCCCCTTCACAAAGCCATGCTACTTCGGCCTATTTTATCATGAATTTCTAAGTACTCCATGACCTCATCCTTTATAATGGACTCTAAAATCTTACCAACCACCAAAGTCAGACTAACCTTCCTATAGTTCCCACTATTCTGCTTTGCTCCCTTCTTGTGCAGCAGGGTGGTATTGGTAATTTTCCAATCATATGGGACATCTCCTGTCTCTAGTGATTCTTGAAATATCACTGTCAATGCCTCCACAATCTCTAAAGACACCTCTTTCAGAACCCTAGGGTGCAGTCCATCCGGTCCAGGTGATTTATCCACCTTCAGCCCTTTCAGCCTCACTAACTTCCAGCCCCTGACTCTCTTGAATTGCTGGCACATTGCTGATGTCTTCCACTGTGTAGACTGATGCAAAACAGTTATTCAACTCCTCTGCCTTTTTTGTGTTCCTCTTTATCACTTCTCCAGCATCATTCTCCAGCGGCCCAACTTCCACTCTTGCCTGTTTCTTACTCTTAATTTAACTGAAGAAACTCTTGCTATCCACTGTTATATTATTGGCTAGCTTACCTTCGTATTTCATCTTTTCTTCCCGTATTGCCTTTTTGGTTACCTTCTGTTATTCTTCAAAAGCTTCCCAATTCTCTGGCTTCCCAGTAATCTTTGCTATGTTGTATGCCTTCTCTTTTAGTTTCTTCAGACCAACGGAAAAGAGAGATATAGACGGTGATATAGAGAGATATAGAAAAAAATGAATGAAAGATATGCAAAAAGGTAACAATGATAAAGAAGCAGGCCATTGTTAGCTGTGGGCTAGGTGTAAATGAGTTACAGACATTGAGGCTCAACAAGACAACTTTGAAACTAGTACAACAACTTGGGTGTGGGATGCACAGAGAGAGAGGGGATGCAAAGGTTATTTGAAGTTAGATAAATCAATTGATATTGAGGGAGTGCAGCGTAGGTTCACAAGGTTAATTCCCGGGATGGCGGGACTGTCATATGCTGAGAGAATGGAGCATCTGGGGCTTGTATACTCTGGAATTTAGAAAGATGAGAGGGGATCTTATTGAAACATAAAAGATTATTCAGGGTTTGGACACACTGGAGGCAGGAAGCATGTTCACGATGTTGGGGGAGTCCTGAACCAGGGGCCACAGTTTGAGAATAAGGGGTAAGCCATCTAGAACGGAGATGAGGAAACACTTTTTCACACAGAGAGTTGTGAGTCTGTGGAATTCTCTGCCTCAGAGGGCAGTGGAAGCCGGTTCTCTGGATACTCTCTGGATAAGAGAGAGCTAGATAGGGCTCTTGAAGATTGCAGAGTCAGGGGATATGGGGAGAAGGCAGGAACGGGATACTGATTGTGGATGATCAGCCATGATCACATTGAATGGCGGTGCTGGCTTGAAGGGCCGAATGGCCTACTCCTGCACCTATTGTCTAATATTCATACCACTGGGTTGTAAGCTGGTTGGTTTGTGTGATGGTCTGGGTTGCGTCCATAATTCGCTGCAATTGCCAGCAATTCCAGAGAACCAAAGGTCAAATCAAAATGTGGAATTGAAGGATGATAGTATTAGTAAAGTAAAAGTACTTGAGAGATTCCGAAAAATGAAACCTCATAAATCCTAAGGTCTTAATGATGTACACCCCAGAGTATTGATAGCAGTGGTTATGGGGAGAGTGCATGCATTGATTGTCATCTTTCAGAATTCTATAGATTCTGGAACGGTTCCTGCATTTTGGAGGTCAGCACATGTAACTGATTACTTTAGAAAGGAGAAAGAGGTATGAGCGAACAACTGACCTATAAGTTGTACGTTGGAAAAATTGTAGAAACTAGAATGTAGACTATGGGGCACCGACAAAATGAGAATAGGATTGAGCGGTCAGACTGATTTATGAAAGGGAAATCATGTTTGCCTAATCTCTCAGCAATCTGTGAGCATCTGACTGGTAAAATAGTAAAGGAGGAACCAGAAAATGATTTTAGTTCAGATTAGTTTAGAGAAACAGGGTGGAAACAGATCCTTCGGCCCACCTACCCTGTGCCGACCAGCAATCACCCTGTGCACTAACTAACCGGCACACTGTAGGGGCAAATTTACAACTTACTAAATCCAATGCACCTACAAACCTGTACGCCTTTGGAGTCTGGAAGGAGAACCCGGAGAAAACCCACATGGTCACAGGGAGAGCGTACAATCTCTGTACAGGCAGCTCCCATAGTCAGGATTGAACCCAGGTACCTGGCAGTGTAAGGCAGTAACTCGACCGCTGTGCCACTGTGCTGCGCTGTAAGCTTTGCAGAAAGCAGGGGAGTTGTTCAATAAGGCTGGAATGTATGGAATTGGGGTTATATACTGGAATGGTTCATGTTAACAGATGGAAAACAAAGAGTGGGAGTAAATGCGTCTTTTTCAGATTGACAGTCTGCAATTAAAGGAGTGCCAGGGGATCAATGTTTCAGCTACAACTATTCAGAATTTTGCTCAATGATTTGGCTTAGGCAGCCATGTGTCATATTTTCAGATTTACTGATGATAATAAATGTAATTGGGAAGCATTTTGGGAGGATGCTCAGCATGAGAAGTTCTTACATTTGGATAAGAATGGTAGGGTTAAATAGGGAGAGTGCGGGGCAGGTCATCTCATACAAACTTGATGAAGTGTTTTGAGCAGGTGATGAATATGATTGATGAGGGAAGGGCAATCAACGTTGTCTACATGAACTTTAGTAAAGCATTTAACAAGGTCCTAACATTAAGTAAGGGTCATCCAGAAGATTAAGATGCACGGGATGCACAGTGCCTTGGTAGTTTGGATTGAAAGCTGGCTTACCCATGGAAGACAGAGGGTAGTGGTGGAAGGGCGTTATTGTGGCTGGAAATCTGTGACCAAACAGATGTATATATTTGCAGATAAAACAAAATTTGTCAAAGTAGAAGACAGTGATGAAGGCTATCAAAGGATGCCACAGGATATACAGTGGCTTGCAAAAGTTTTCATACCCCTTGAACTTTTCCACATTTTGTCACGTTACAACCACAAACGTAAATGTATTTTATTGGGATTTTTTGTGATAGACCAACACAAAGTGGTGCATAATTGTGAAGTGGAAGGAAAATGATACATGGTTTTCAAATTTTTTTACAAATAAAAAACTGAAAAGTGTCGCGTGCAAAAGTATTCAGCCCCCCTGAGTCAATACTTTGTAGAACCACCTTTCGCTGCAATTACAGCTGCAAGTCTTTTGGGGTATGTCTCTACCAGCTTTGCACATCTAGAGACTGAAATTTTTGCCCATTCTTCTCTGCAAAATAGCTCAAGCTCAGTCAGATTGGATGGAGAGTGTCTGTGAACAGCAATTTTCAAGTCTTGCCAGAGATTCTCAATTGGATTTCGGTCTGGACTTTGACTGGGCCATTCTAACACATGGATATGCTTTGATCTAAACCATTCCATTGTAGCTCTGGCTGTATGTTTAGGGTCATTGTCCTGCTGGAAGGTGAACCTCCGCCTCAGTCTCAAGTCTTTTGCAGACTCTAACAGGTTTTCTTCCAAGATTGCCCTGTATTTGGCTCCATCCATCTTCCCATCAACTCTGACCAGCTTCCCTGTCCCTGCTGAAGAAAAGCATCCCCACAGCATGATGCTGCCACCACCATGTTTCACAGTGGGGATGGTGTATTCAGGGTGATGTGCAGTGTTAGGTTTCCGGCACACATAGCGATTTGCATTTAGGCCAAAAACTTCAATTTTGGTCTCATCTGACCAGAGCACCTTCCTCCACATGTTTGCTGTGTCCCCCACATGGCTTGTGGCAAACTGCAAACGGGACTTCTTATGGCTTTTTTTCAACAATGGCTTTCTTCTTGCCACTCTTCCATAAAGGCCCGATTTGTGGAGTGCACGACTAACAGTTGCCCTGTGGACAGATTCTCCCACCTGAGCTGTGGATCTCTGCAGCTCCTCCAGAGTTACCATGGGCCTCTTGGCTGCTTCTCTGATCAATGCTCACCTTGCCTGGCCTGTCAGTTTAGGTGGACGGCCATGTCTTGGTAGGTTTGCAGTTGTGCCATACACTTTCCATTTTTGGATGATGGATTGAACAGTGCTCCGTGAGATGTTCAAAGCTTGGGATATTTGTTTATAACCTAACCCTGCTTTAAACTTCTCCACAACTTTATTCCTGACCTGTCTGGTGTGTTCCTTGGGCTTCATGATGCTGTTTGTTCACTAATGTTCTCTAACAAACCTCTCAGGCCTTCACAGAACAGCTGTATTTATACTGAGATTAGATTACACACAAGTGGACTTTATTTACTAATTAGGTGACTTCTGAAGGCAGTTGGTTGCACTGGATTTTATTTAGGGGTATCAGAGTTAAGGGGGCTGAATACTTTTGCACGCGACACTTTTCAGTTTCTTATTTGTAAAAAAATGTGAAAACCATGTATCATTTTCCTTTCACTTCACAATTATGCGCCACTTTGTGTTGGTCTATCACATAAAATCCCAATAAAATACATTTACGTTTGTAGTTGTAACGTGACAAAATGTGGAAAAGTTCAAGGGGTATGAATACTTTTGCAAGCCACTGTAGATCGGTTACGGATATGGGATGAGAAATGGCAGATGGAGTTTAATCTGGGCACATGTCAGATGCACCTAGTGATGTGCAATGGAAGAAGAAAGTAAAAAAACAGAAATGGAGGGATTCGGTGGATCAGGGAGCATCTGTGGAGGGAATGGGCAGACAACATTTCAGACTGATGGAGTTGTGGTGGTGAGAAAAGTGGAAAAGAGAGTTGGTGGGTAAAGGCCAGGGTGGGGGATGATTGGCAGATGGGTAGAATAAGTGGCAAAGGCTCGATGTGAAAAGGATGCAAAAGGGATGTCAGATAAGGAAAGAAGTTGATGGAGTGTTCAATTATATTTAGTTCTCCCGATTTGGCCTCCTTCACAAAGGTGAGTCCAAGTGTAGACTTGCCAACCATTTCACTGGACAATTGCAATCTGTCTTTTCAAGGTCAGTTGGACCTCTCGGTTGCTAACTATTTTACCTCCCCTTCCCATTCCCATACCGATCTCTCTGTCCTTTACCACCCCATTGCCTGATTGAGGCCATACGCAAAGTGGAAAAAACAGCAACGCATACTCCATTTGGGCAGCTTACAACCCTGTATGAACATTGAATTCTACGATTTCAAGCAATAACTCTGCTAACCCCTCCCCCCTTTTCTTTCCCCTGCCCCCTATTTATTTGCCAGTGGCTGCAACATATTTTTTTTCCACCGACTCCCACTCTACTCCTTTCTGCTCCTCTGCTCACTCTGCTCCTTTCTCTTTCTCCGTACGCTCATCTTCCATTCCCGATATTTCCCAGGGGATATTTCCCTATTTCCCCCACTTAAAAGAGTTCCAACCTGAAATGCTGTCAGTCCATTCCCTCCCTCCCTTTCACCTGCTCCATGATCCCTTCTTCCTATATTCCACTATCCAGCTTTACATTTCACCTCTCCACTTCTTTCCTAATCGGACCCCCTTTTGTTTATTTTTCACCTCTAGCCTACGTCACTTACTCCATCCACTTGCCGATCACCCTCCTCATCATCTGTATCCACCTATTGCTTGCAAGGCTTTGGCCCACCCTCACCTTTATTTTACTGCAATCCCTCCCCTACTTCATCAGTCTGAAGCAGGTCCCGACCCAAAACGTCATCTGCTCCACAGATGACAAACGATCCCTCCACAGATGCTGCCTGACCAACTGAGTTCCACCAGCCTTTTTCTCGGGGCCATTATTTTACCCAGAGGGTGGTGAGTGCTTAAAACACACTGCCGGAGGTGGTGGTTGAAGCAGAGACGTTAGTGACATTTAAAATACTTTTGGATAAGCATATGGCTAGGCAAGGAATGGAGGGTTATGTGCAGGTAGATAAGTGATGGTTTTAGCCTCATGTTTGTCAATGACATTGTGGGCCGAAGGATCTATTCTTGTGTTGTACTGTTCTATGTTTCTATGTATCTATGTTTCTCACGATTCCAGCATCTGCAGTCCCTTGTGTCCCTGTGAGGAGAAAGTATACAGTTCAGGGCAGGAGCCATAAAAGCATTGATGTATAGAGGGATCTTGGGGTCCAAGTTCATAACTCCCTGAGAAAAGCACCACAGATGGATAGCGTAGTAAAGTATGTTCTGCTTCCCTTCCTCGGTCATGCCATTGCATGAGAGTCTGAAAGTTATGTTGGTTAAGGGCCTGTCCCACGAGCATGCGACTGCATGCGGCAAGCGCGACCTAACATGGTCGCGCTAGCCGTGGGGCCTCGTGGGGCTGGTCCCACTTCGATTGCGGGAGCCGCACGGAGTTGTGTGGAGCTGGTCCCGACATCGCACGGGGCTCCGAAAAACTGACAGTGTTCAAAAATTCCGTGCGGCAAAGGCCCAATGCCATACGCAGCATCTTGACGCCGTACGTCACGCGTGAACTTCCCGCGGACTTCGCTCGAACTTCACGTCAATCACTCGACCTCCGCGCGGCCCCCGCTTCCGGTTTGGTCGCGCTTGCCGCATGCAGTCGCATGCTCGTGGGACAGGCCCTTTAGGCTCCCTATGGAGTATTGTGCACTTCTGATCACCTTGAAATTGTGTTAGGTAATCTGTTGGGACCGAAGGCAGATAAATTCCCAGATCCTGATGGTCTGCATCCCAGAGTACTCAAGGAGGTGCCCCTAGAAATCGTGGCTGCATTGGTGATCATTTTCCAATGTTCTATAGACTCTGGATCAGTTCCTATGGACTGGAGGGTAGCCAATGTAACACCACATTTTACAAAAGAAGGGAGAGAGAAAATGGGGAATTATAGACCAGTTAGCCTGACATTGGTAGTGGGGAAGATGCTTGAGTCGATTATTAAAGATATAATAGCATTTGGAAAGCAGTGACAGGATCGGTGAAAGCCAGCATGGATTTGTGAAGGGGAAATAATGCTTGACTAATCTTCTGGAATTTTTTGAGGATGTAACAAGTGGAATAGATAAGGGGAGAGCCAGTGGATGTGGTGTATCTGGACTTTCAAAAATCTTTTGACAAGTTCCCACACAAGAGATTAGTGTGCACAATTAGAGCACATGGTATTGGGGGTAGGGTATTGAACTGGTTAGAGAACTAGTTGGCAGACAGGAAGCAAGGAGTAGGAATTAACGGGTCCTTTACAGAATAGCAGGCAGTGACTAGTGGGGTATCGCAAGGCTCAGTGCTGGCACCCCAGTTATTTAAAATATATATTAACGATTTAGATGAGGGAATTAAATGTGACACCCCCAAGTTTGCAGATGACACGACGCTGGGTGGCAGTGTGAGCTGCGATGAGAATGCTATGAGGCTGCAGAGTGACTTGGATAGTTTGGGTGAGTGGGCAGATGCATGGCAGATGCAGTATAACGTGGATAAATGTAAGGATATCCACTTTTGTGGCAAGAACAAGAAGGAAGATTATTATATGAAAGGTTTCAGATTAGGAAAAGGGGAGGTGCAACGAGTCCTAGGTGTCCTGGTACATCAGTCACTGAAAACCTTGAAAGCATGCAGTAACAGCAGGCAGTAAAGAAAGCTAATGGCATGTTTGCCTTCATTGCAAGAGGAGTTGAGTATAGGAGCAAGGAGGTCCTACCACAGTTGTACAGGGCTCTGGTGAGACCGCACTGGAGTATTGTGTGCAGTTTTGGTTTCCTAATTTGAGGAAAGACATTCTTGCTGTGGAGGGAGTGCAGCGTAGGTTCACCAGGTTAATTCCTGGGATGACGGCACTGACTGGATCGACTGGGCTTATATTCACTGGAATTTAGGATGGGAGGGGATCTTATAGAAACATATAAAATTCCTAAGGGATTGGACAGGCTTGAAGCAGGAAAAAATATTGTTGGGGAAGTCCAGAACCAGGGGTCACAGTTTAAGAATTAGCGGTAGGCCCTTTAGGACTGAGATGTGGAAAAACCTTTTCACCCAGAGAGTTGTGAATCTGTGGAATTCTCTGCCATAGAAGGCAGTGGAGGCCAATTCCTTGTATATATTCAAGAGAGAGTTATGCCCCTGTCCCACTTAGGAAACCTGAACGGAAACCTCTGGAGACCTTGCGCCCCACCCAAGGTTTCCGGGAGGTTTCCGTGAGGTTCCCGGAGGTTTTGGTCACTCTCCCTAATGGTCGAAAGTGGTTTCCGCATAGTCGAGGCTTCTTCTATGTTCCTGTGATTATTTCAACAAAACCAAAACCGGCCTCGACTAAAAATAGGTTGCCGTTTGGTCGAAGCCAGTGGAGTAGGGTTACTATTTACTTACAGGCAGTTGAGGGCAATCTCCTTCGCTGACCGGCCATTTTGATTGACTCATTGGAGTTTTCAGCAAAGATCCTGTAGGATCTTTGGTTTTCAGGACCTAGAAGATCCGCCGGAAGGTAAAATGCCCGCTAACTTTATTAAACTTCTTAAAACTGTCTCCACTCCTTCTCCCCCCCCTTCTCCCCCTTCTCTCCCCTTCTCTCCCCTTCTCTCTCCGCTTCTCTCTCCCCTTCTCTCTCCCCTTCTCTGTCCTTCTCTCCCCTTCTCGCCCTCCCTCCCGCGCTCTCTAAAGGACTTACCGTGCTCTGTGGCAACAGTTTACCTTCCTCTTCATCGCGCAGACAGCACTCCTCCGCTATCTCTGGCCCCCACCTTCGCGATGTGTTTGTGTGTGTGTGCGGTCGGTAGCAAAGATCCTGTTGGATCTTTGGTCAGTTGATGCAGCTCACGCTTCGGTCGAGGCTTTCCAGTCAAGTGACTCCAGAGGTTTCCATTCAGGTTTCTTAAATGGGACAGGGGCATAAGATATACAGTAGCTATTAGGGCCAACGGAATCAAGGGATACGGGGAGAAAGCTGGAATGGGGTACTAATTTTGGATGATCAGCCATGATCATATTGAATGCAGGTGCTGGCTCGTAGGGCTGAATGGCCTACTCCTGCACCTATTTTCTATGTTTCTATGTTTCTTATTACAGAAAGGATGTGAAGGCTTTGGAGAAGGTGCAGAAAATGTATTTATCAAAATACCGACTGGATTAGAGAGCATTAACTAAGGAGAGATTGGACAAACTATTTTTTTTCTCTGGAGCATCGGAATCTGAGGGGAGACCTAATAGGTTTATAAAATTGTGAGAGGGATAGATAAACAGTCAGAGTCATTTTCCCGGGTGGAAACGTCAAATACTATAGGGCACAACCACAATGTGAGAGGGTGAAACTTTATATGAAAAATAGGGAGCAGGGTTTTCATAAAGAGTGGTAGGTGCCGAGAACATACTGCCTCAAACAGATAAGATAGAAATATAAAAATATAGAAAATAGGTGCAAGAGGAGGCCATTCGGCCCTTCAAGCCTTTCATTGTGATCATGGCTGATCGTCCCCTATCAATAACCCGTGCCTGCCCTCTCCCCATATCCCTTGACTCCACTAGCCCCTACAGCTCTATTTAACTCTCTCTTAAATCCATCCAGTGATTTGGCCTCCACTGCCCTCTGTGGCAGGGAATTCCATAAATTCACAACTCTCTGGGTGAAAACGTTTTTTCTCACCTCAGTCTTAAATGACCTCCCCTTTATTCTAAGATAGTGCAACTGAAGAAGTTATTAGGTCGTCACATGAATATACAGGTAAAGGAGGGATATGGATGAATTGCAGGCAAGAAGGATTAGTTTAATTTAGCATCATGTTAAGCACAGTCATTGTAAGGTTCAAAGGGCCTGTTCTTGCACTGTCCTGTTCTGTTTCAGTAGGAAGGAGGATATAAAGGGGCTTCAAGGGGATATTAATAAACCAAGTGAGTGAATATGGAAAATGGAATATAACTTGGAAGCAAAGTGTGAGATCAACTACTCCTTCTCCCTGCTTCCATCTGGCAGAGAATAGGAAGCTTGGGGGTGCGTGCTGCTGGGGTCAGGAACAGCGTCTTCCCCTCTGTTATCTGGATTCGGAGCGGTATATCCATAAGCCATGGTACTGTTAAATTCCCCTCTACCCTGTTGCAGACATTGCACTTTGTCAATAGACAATAGACAATAGACAATAGGTGCAGGAGTAGGCCATTCGGCCCTTCGAGCCAGCACCGCCATTCAATATGATCATGGCTGATCATCCCCAAACAGTACCCCGTTCCTGCCTTCTCCCCATATCCCCTGACTTCGCTATTTTTAAGAGCCCTATCTAGCTCTCTCTTGAAAGCATCCAGAGAACCTGCCTCCACTGCCGTCTGAGGCAGAGAATTCCACAGTCTCACCACTCTCTGTGAGAAAAAGTGTTTCCTCGTCTCCGTTCTAAATGGCTTACTCCTTATTCTTAACTGTGGCCCCTGGTTCTGGACTCCCCCAACATCGGGAACATGTTTCAACGGGAACGTGTCCAAACCCTTAACAATCTTATATGTTTCAATGAGATGCCCTCTCATCCTTCTAAACTCCAGAGTGTACAAGCCCAGCTGCTCCATTCTCTCAGCATATGACAGTCCCGCCATCCCGGGAATTAACCTTGTAAACCTACGCAGCACTCCCTCAATCGCAAGAAAACTGCACACAATACTCCAGGTGTGGTCTCACTAGGGCTCTGTCCAACTGCATAAGGACCTCTTTGCTCCTATATTCGGTTCCTCTTGTTATAAAGGCCAACATGCCATTCGCTTTCTTCACTGCCTGCTGTACCTGTATGCTTACTTTCATAGACTGATGAACAAGGTCCCCCAGATCCCATTGTACTTCCCCCTTTTCCCAACTTGACGCCATTTAGATAGTAATCTGCCTTCTGGTTTTTGCTACCAAAGTGGATAACCTCACATTTATCCACATTAAACTTCATCTGCCATGCATCTGCCCACTCCCCCAACCTGTCCAAGTCACCCTGCATTCTCATAGCATCCTCCTCACAGTTCACACTGCCACCCAGCTTTGTGTCATCTGCAAATTAGCTAATGTTACTTTGAATCCCTTCATCCAAATCATTGATGTATATTGTAAATATCTGCGGTCCCAGCACCGAGCCTTGCGGTTCCCCACTAGTTACTGCCTGCCATTCTGAAAGGGACCCGTTAATCCCTAATCTTTGTTTCCTTTCTGCCAACCACTTTTCTATCCATGTCAGCACTCCACCCCCCAATACCATGTGGCCTAATTTTGCCCACTAATCTCCTATGTGGGACCTTATCAAATGCTTTCTGAAAGTCCAGGTACACTACATCCACTGGCTCTCCCGGGTCCATTTTCCTAGTTACATCTTCAAAAAATTCCAGAAGATAAGTCAAGCATGATTTCCCCTTCGTAAATCCATGCTGACTCAGACCGATCCTGTTACTGCTATCCAAATGTTCAGCTATTTCATCTTTTATAATTGACTCCAGCATCTTCCCCATCTGTCGAAGGAACTGATGCGCTACAATGCTGAAAACCTTATTCTGCACTCTCTCTCTCTCTTCCCCTTTGCTTTATCCATTGTACGAGTTTGAATTGATTGTATGTATGTATGGTATCTGATCTGTTTGGATGGCATGCAAAACAACGCTTTTCACCACCTCAGTACATGTGACAATAATAACCCTTAATAACCCTTAACTTAAACCTAAATCTTGTTGCACTCTACAGAAAATGGTGTAAAATTGAGAAACGTTGATGTTCAGAGGGATCTGGTGTCCTTGTACACAAGGCATTGTAAGCTGACATTTAGGTGTTAAAGGCAGTTGAGGAAAGCAAAAGGTGTTTTGTCTGTTATTGCAAGAGGAATTGAGTAATAGACTTAAGATGTCACCGCAATAATATGGGGTCTTCGAGAGCCTGAAACTGGAGTAACCTGCACAATGCTCATCTCCTTACATAAAACAAAAGGATATGCTTGTCACCACGGTAGTACAAACCAATTGATCATATGGGTTCCAGGGATGGCAGGTTTGCCATATGAAGAGAGATGAATAGACTAAGGCTTTCCTCGGTATTGTTTAAAAGATTGAGAAACTTACAAAATCTTTCCCACACTTGACAGGTTGGATTCAGGGAGAATGTTTCCTCTTGCTGAGGATTAAAGAACCAAGGGCCACGAGAACATAGAACAGTGCAGCACAGTCGTCGTGGCTATCCCTCGAGCTCGAGGATGATGGTCTATGTTCTGTTGTTTTTATGGACTCTCAGGTGGATTATGAGTCCAATCCTGGCTTTGAAAGTTCTTCGGCATTCAGGACAGGTAATTCCAGATGGCAGATCGGGCTTTGGTTGTTGCTGCCTCTCTTTCCGTTTTCTTCTCTTTTCTTCTAATTCTGTGCTTTTGTTGGCTTTGAACGCCGCTGTTCCTTCTTGGATGATGGTTCTCCAGAGTTTCCTGTCCTTGGCATTGGTTTCCCAATTGTCGATGTCGATTTCACATTTCTTCATGCTGGCTTTTAAGGCGTCTTTGAAATCTCTTCTTTTGTCTGCCTCTTTTACGTTTGCTTTCTTTAAGCTGATAGTAAAAGGTTTGCTTTGGTAGATGCTCGTCTTCCATCCGAACAACATGACCGCCCATCTTAGTTGGTTCTTGATGACAAAGGCTTTGATGATGAAGGATCGTTGATGGAAATTTTCAAGTGTTTTCAGATGGCGTTGGTATGTTGTCCAGGTTTCTGGTGCATACAGGAGCGTTGGAATCACCACTGCTTTGTAACAGGCCCTTCGGCCCACAATATCTCTGCCGAACATGATGCCAAGACCATCTCTTATCTACCTGCACGTAATCCATATCCCTCCATTCCCTGCATAGCCATGTGCTTACCCAAAGGTCTCTTAAGTGCCACTAAAAATCCTCTCCACATCCATTCTATCTAGCCATTTCATTATTTGGTAGATTTCAATGAGATCCCCCCTCAACCTTTTAAAGTCCAGTGCATTCAGGGCCAGAGTCTTCAAACGCTGCATATACATTAACATTGAGCAGTGAAATGGCCCCTTAAAGTCTTCTCTGCCATTCAAGATCATGGCCAAGCGCTTAAATAAAACAGTTCGGGGAAAGGTATTGGAGAGGGGAAAATAAGATAAAGGGAAGCTGATGGAGCAGGGTGTCAATATATATAATAATAACAAAGAAGAGCATGCAGATATAAGAGCACACCTCCAATTTGAGTCAGATCAAAAGGACAAAATGGAAGGCATGAAACATTTTCAGTAGTTTGATAATTTAGTGACATAAAAATTATAGCAGTGAGATCAAAGCTGGGAGTTAAATATTCCAGGATACTTTTCCTTTTTTTTTAGAAAAATAGAAAATGAGATAGGATAGCTCTGATAATAAAGAGTAGGATAAAGGCAGTTGAGAGGAAATACCATGTCCTCGATGACCAACCAGTGCAGTTGGTTTGTAAGGAACTACGTAAAAGCAAGGGGAATAAAACATTGATGGAAATCAATTCATATCAGGTTTATTGTCATATGCACTAGTGTGGTGAGATAGAGATAGAATACAAATCTTGCTTGCAGCAGCATCACAGGCACATAAATTCAGACAAATGCACAAAGTCATAAATTATACATGAATGATACTTAAATTACATTTAGAAAGTAGTAAATAGAGAAAATACTGCAACAAATATCAAGTTGTTTATGGGACTCCATGAGCAGTTGTAATATGGGCATTTTATGAATCAGCAAATTAGAAATGCATTGTAGCATGGTGGTGTACTGATGGTGTTCTTCAATCTACATATAGATTAGTCAAAACAGATTAATGGTAATAATATAGAGGACGTATTGATGGGATGGTTTTCAGCTTAGTATATTGAGCAATCATTCGGAAAAAACAATATTAAATTTAAGAAAGCAACTATGATGGAATAAGGAAGGTAGACAAAAATGCTGGAGAAACACAGCGGGTGAGGCAGCATCTATGGAGAGAAGGAATAGGCAATGTTTCGGGTCAAGACCCTTCTTCAGACTGATGTCGGGGGGGGGCAGGAAAAAGAAAGGAAGAGGCGGAGACAGTAGGCGTGGGAGAGCTGGGAAGGGGAGGGTAAGGAGGGAGAAAGCAACAACTACCTGAAATTGGAGGTCAATGTTCATACCGCTGGGGTGTAAACTACCCAAACAAAATATGAGGTGCTGTTACTCCAATTTGCACTGGGCCTCACTATGGCAATGGAGGAGGCCCAGGACAGAAAGGTCGGATTCGGAATGGGAGGGGGAGTTGAAGTGTTGGTTATCAGGTTGGTTATTGCGAACTGAGCAGAGGTGTTGGGCGAAGCGATCGCCAAGCCTGCGCTTGGTCTCACCGATGGAGAGAAGTTGGCACCTGGAACAGCAGATGCAGTAGATGAGGTTGGCGGAGGTGCAAGTGAACCTCTGCCTCACCTGGAAAGACTGCTTAGGTCCTTGGATGAAGTTAAGGGGGGAGGTAAAGCGACAAATGTATCATTTCCTGCGGTTGCAAGAACAAGTCAAGGACTCATAACAAGGCCAGAGTCCCCCTTATCCTCACCTTCCACCCTACTAGCCGTCGCATACAACATATAATCCTCTGACATTTTCGCCACCTCCACGGGATCCCATGACTGGCCACATCTTCCCATCTCATCCCCATTCTGCTTCCGGCGGAGACCGTTCCCTCCATAACTCCCTGGTCAATTTGTCCCTTCCCACCCAAACCACCCCCTCTCCTGGTACTTTCCCTTGCAACTGCAGGAAATGCTACACTTGTCGCCTCTTTCTTTAAGTTCTTTCTTAAACATGATGGAATAAAGTATATTTCTATGGTAGATTGGGAAACTACATTAACATGCCCGAGAATAAATGTTCAATAGCTAACATTTAAAGAATTACTGTTAGTTTACAATCAAATATATATACCTTCAAGACACAAAAACACCAAGAGATAGACTCATCGAGCCATGGTTCACCAGGATATTACCTGGGCTTGCAGGTTTGTGTTAAAGTAAGAGATTGGATAGCTTGGGGCATTTTTCTTTGGAGCATATGAGGATGAAGTGTTACCTTATTGAGGTGTGCACAGTCATGGGAGGCCTGGCAAAAGTGAACGCTCACTGCCTTTTCCCAGGGTAGAAGATTCTAAAGCTCATGTTCATAAGTTCTCGGAGCAGAATTAGGCCATTCGGCATGTCAAGTCTACTCTGCCATTCAATCATGGCTGATCTGTCTTTCCCTCTCAACCTCATTTTCTGCCTTCTCCCCATAACCCTTGACACCTTTACTTTATCAAGAACCTGCCAATCTCCACCTTAAAAATATCCATTGAGGTGGCCTTCACAGCCATCTGTGCTCATGAATTCCACAGATTCACCACCCTCTGACTAAAGAAACCCCTCCTCATCTCCTTTCTAAAGGTACGTAATTTTATTCTGAGGCTATAGCCTATGGTCCGAGACTCTCCTACTGGTGAAAACATCTTCTCCACATTCACTCTATCGAGGCCTTTCACATGAGGTTCCCCCTCATCCTTCTAAACTCCAGCAAGTACAGGCCCAGTGCTGTCAAATGCTCATCATACGTTAACCCAATTATTCATGGGATAATTCTTGTTAACCTCCTCTGTCCCTTCTCCAATGTCAGCACATCCTTCCTCCGATATGGGGCCCAAAACTGCTCACAATACTCCAAATGCAGTCTGACTGTTGCCTTATAAAGCCTCAGCATTACATTCCTGTTTTTATATACTAGCACTACTCAAGGGCATTGGCTTAAGGTGAGAGGGGAAAGTGATCTCAGGGGTGACATATTCATGCAAACTTTAATTCGCATGTGGAATGAGCTGCCAGGGGAAGTTATAGAAGTGGATACAATTATGACTTTTTAGAGCAATTTGGGCAGATATATATGGATAGGGGTTTAGAGGTCTATGGGCCAAATGCAAGCAGATGGGACTAGCCCAAAATGCTACCTTGATCAGCATGGGCAAGATAGACTGAAAGGCCTGTTTTGGTGCTGAACAGCTGTATGACATTATGACTAATAAAGGAAGTTAACAAAGAAAGGAAATGTATATAATGTTATCAAAAATAGCAACAAGCCTGAGGATTCAGACATGTTCAGAATTCAACTAAAGAGGAGCAAAACAACTGCTAAGGAAAAGGAAAGGAGAAAATTAGTAATCTAGCGAGGAACATGTAAATGTAAAATCGTCGAATGATGTGTCAAAAAGGAAAGCACAGAAATAAAATTATGTGGATTGCTCATAGAATGATACAGGGAAACAGTACAACAGTATTGGGGAATAAGTGAATGCAGAGAAGTATATATTGCATGCAGGGAAGTATATATTCCATTATATTTAATAGAAAAAGACTCAACAAACCTTCTAAAATACTGCAGAACAGTGAGTGGGAAGTAAAAGCAAGAGAATTTACTGTGACCGAAATCTAATAAACTCCCAGGAACTGATGATCTGCATCCCAACAAGGTTGTCGTGGTATGTAGGGAGGAACTGCAGATGCTAGTTTAAATCAAAGACAGACATAAAAAGCTGGAGTAACTCAGGGAGCATCTCTGGAGAAAAGGAAAAGGTGATGTTTCGGTCATGGGAAAGGGGAACGAGAGATATAGATGGTAGACAAAAATGCTGGAGAAACTCAGCGGGTGAGGCAGCATCTATGGAGCGAAGGAAATAGGTGACGTTTTGGATCGAGACCCTTCTTCAGACTGATGTGGGGGTGGGGGGGGGGCGGGAAGAAGAAAGGAAGAGGCGGAGACAATGGGTTGTGGGAGAGCTGGGAAGGGGAGGGGAAAGAAGGAGAAAGCAGGGACTACCTGATATAGATGGTACTCAGAACAAATGACAGGAAGATATGCAGAGAGCAACGATGTTCGAGGAAATGCAGATCCCATAATGGTCCATTGTTGGTGGGGAAAGGTGATAATGAGTTAATAAAGACAGTGGATCTCAACAGGACGACAGTAAAACTAGTACAGTGACTAGGGTGAGGGAAGGACAAAGTGAGAGGGGTTGCAAGAGTTACTTGAAGTTAGAGACATCAATTCTCAGACCCCTGGCTTGTAAATATGAGGTGTTGTTCCTCCAGTTTACGTTTGGCCTCACTCTGACAATGGAGGAGGCCCAGGACAGAGAGGTCAGTGTGGGAATGGGAATGGGAGTTAAAATGTTTGGCATCCGGGAGATCATGTAGTTAAAGTGTTTCGCAACCGGGAGATCATGTAGGCCGAGGCGGTAGCTGATGTGATATTGGGTTCTTGTGTGTTTGTTATCTTCTGCAATTCAACAAAATCCACTATAGCTCCCACAAATCAAAAGGATAAACAAAATAATCTAGTATTTAGTAATTGGGAATGCAGGCAAGAAAAAGTGGGGAAATGCAGACCATGACTTTGATTTAGGTTTAGGTTTATTATTGTGTCATGTACTGAGGTACAGTGAAAAGCTGTTCTTTGTGTGTTGTCCAATGAAATCAGATAATATTATAAAGAAACCCTAAGTACTGGAGTAACTCAGCAGGTCAAGCAGCATCTCTGGAAGGCATGGAGAGGTGACATTTTGGGTTAGGACTCTTCTTCAGAAAGAATACTTTTCTTCTGAAGTAGGGTCCTGACCTAAAACGCCACCTGTCCATGAGGGTTTGAATGATCATGTATATTTGTAACTTTCTTATGCTTGTAACCTTAACTTCACTTTCCGACCTTTTCCTTCAAATGTGTGACTCTTCTCCAATGCAGAATGCTGTCCATCTCAAGTATAGTCAATGTTTCTGCCAACACAATTGTTTGAGGTAGAGAATGCCAATGATTTCTTGACAAGAAATTCTTCCTCATCTTTACCTTAAGTGGGTGACTTTTTGTTCTGAAATTATTCCCCCTCATTCTAAATTCTCTAACGAGGATAAAGTGTCATCCCAGCATCTATTGTCAAGATCACTCAGTCATGTAACATATTCTGAAAACTTTCTCATGACAACCACTTCCTTCCAGGAATCAACCAAATGAATGTTTTCTTGACTCTTTTCAAACTGCTTTCAGTTTATATTCCTCTGTGAAAAGATCTGGCACAGTGGCGCAGTGGTACAGCTGCTGCCTTACAGTGCCAGAAACCCAGGTTTGATCCTGACTATTGGTGCTGTCTGTGCGGAGTTTCTACGTTCTCCCTGAGACCGCGTGGGTTTTCTCGGGGTGCTTTGGTTTCCTCCCACATTCCAAAGGCGTGCAGATTTGTAGGTTAATTGGCTTCTGTAAATTGCCCCGAGTGTGTAGGATATCGAAAGTGGGATAACATAGAACAGTGTACGGGTGATTGATGGTAGGCATGGACTCGGTGAGCCCAAGGGCCTGTATGTATGCTGTATCTCTAAACTGAACTAAAATTGAATATTGTGCGGAGTTCTGGTTGTCTCATTTCAGAAAGGTTGTGAAGGCTTGGTAGAGGACGCAAAAGAGGTTTACCAGAATGCTGCTTGTATTAGAGGGTAATTGGCTAAAAGGAGAGTTTGGAAAAACTTGGATTGTTTTGTCAGTAGCGTTAGAGACGGAGGGGAGACCTGATAGAAGTATATACATTTTTGAGAGGCATAGATAGGTAGACAGTCAGAATCGGGGGGTTTTATCTGGATGGAAAGTCAAAGATGAGAAGGGCAAAATGTAAAGGAGATGCGTGAGACCACGAGTGGTGAACTGGAACACACTGCCAGGGGTTGTGGTGGAGGCAGTGTACGAAAGTGGCGTTTAAGAAGCTTTTAGATAGGCACATAGATATGCAGAGAATATGCAGGCAGAGAAGATTTTTTAATCTGACACCTAACCTGACCATGTTGGTACAGACATCGTGGGCCGAAAGGCCTGGTCCAGTGCTGTACTGTACTATCTTCCATGTTCTATGCAGGTTTAAGTTTTGGTTCATTTATCTAAATATACCGAGGTACAGTATAGAGCTTTGTTTTCAATGCTATCAATAATCAAGTTAAACTCAAGCACAATAGGTAGAGTGAAGGGAAAGATAGAGAGTGCAGAATATAGTTTGCAGCATTGTAAGATAACAATTCCTGAGATAAGGTCTAATATCCACAATGAAGTATAGAAGAATCAGATTTTACTCCAGGTTTAAGAAGTTTGGCAGGTCCCCAACAACCCTCACTAACTTCTTCAGATGCGCTGCGGAAAGCATTCTGTCTGGATGCATCGCAGCATGGTTTGGAAGAAGCTCTATCCAGGACTGCATGGAATTGCGGAGAGTTGTGGACGCAGTCCAGACCATCATGCAAACCATTGAATCCATCTATACTTCACATTGCCTTGGCAAGGTCACCAGCATGATCAAGGAACAGTCTCACCCTGGTCACTCCATCTTCTCCCCTTTCCCATTAGGAAAGGGGTAAAGTAGTTTGAAAACGCATACCTCCAAATTCAGGAACAGTTTTGTCCATAATGTTATCAGGCATCTGAACTGTCCTCTCACCAGCTGTAGGGCGGTCCTGACTTGCCATCTCATTGGAGACCTTCAAACTATCATTAATCAGACCTTATTGATCTTGCACCAAGCATTATACCCATCATTCTATATCTGTACACTGTAGACAGCTTGATTGTAATCATGTATCATATTTTCACTGACTGGATAGCATGCAACAAAAAGCTTTTCACTGTACCTCGGTACACATGACAATAATAAACTAAACTAAACTAGTTTGTGGAAGGACCATTTAGAAGCCTGTTAACTGATGGGAAGAATTGTTCCTGAGTCTGGTGGTGCGCACTATCAAGCTTCTGTATCTTCTGGTTCTGCCCAATAGAAGCAGGGAGAAGAAGGAATTATTGGGGCCCAAAAGATCATTGATTTTGTTGAAGTGTAGATGGAGTCAGTGGTGAGAGTCTGGTCTGTGTGATGGACTGGGCTACACTAGAACTCTACATTTCTTGCGAGCTGAAGCAGACCTGTTCCTAAACCAAACTGTGATGCACCCCAATAGTATGCTTTCTATAGAGCATCTGTAAATGTTTGTAACAGTCATTGGATTCAAGCCGAATTTCACCAGCCTTCTGTGGAAGTAGAGGCATTGGTGTGCCTTCTTGGCTGTCGTTTCAATGTGGTTGGTTCTTCGACAGATCATTGGCAATATTTACGGCATGCAACTTGAAGCTCTTAGTCATTTCCACTTTGGCACCATTGATGCTGATTGGGACATGTTCTCCACCATGCTTCCTGAAGTTGATAACTAGCTCCTTCATCATGCTGACATTGAGGGAGAGATTGTTCCCTTGACTAAATTCTCTATCTCCTTCCTGTATTTTGTCTCATTATTGTTCATAATCCAGGCCACCACAGTGGTATTGTCTGCCAACTTGTTGGGGCAAAATTTGGCTGCCCGGTTGTGAGCGTATAGGGAGTACAGAACGAGTCTGGGAACACATCCTTGCATGGCACTGGTGTTGTGAGTTACTGTGGAGGAGGTGTCCTCATCTAACCTCACTGATTGTGGGCTTTGGGTCAGAAAGTTGAAGATCCAGTGGCAGAGAGAGGGGAGTGCTGACTCTTAGGTCCAGGGGTTTAGCGATGCGTTTGGATGGGATTATGGTATTAAAGGTGTGGAGCTACAATCAATGAACAAGTGTCTGATATTGGTGTCCTAGTTGTCTAGATGTGTCTGGGGCCAAGGAGATGGAGTCTGCTGTGGACGGTAGACAAACGAATGCCCTCAACAGTGGCAGCGAGAATTATACTCTGTACTCTTTGTACAATTAATATTCTGCGGTCTTTCTCCATTTCAACAATACTCTGCTTCTCAATGTTTTCCAACCGCAGTGGATAACATTACATTCTGCCCAGATTTTCCTCCAGCTGCTATTTATCCATCCACTGACATAAGACATCTGTACCCCCTTTGCAACACTTTCCTCCATCCTCATAACTTGTTTTACCAACTGTCCTCTACTAACAAGTCAAATTCACCTATATTGTTCAAAGACTATGTGTCTCATTAATAATTTGCCAGCCTATGTCTCTAGAACCAAAAATTACTTCAGCATCTCTTTTCTTTTTAACCTCTTATATTGGTTTTATATTTTTTGCACATTTACTGTCATAATTTATCTTTTTTAGTTATCCCATGTTGTTTTTGAAAATCCACCCAATATTCTGGCAAACCACCAATCTTTGCAACATAGTCTGCCTTTTCTTTCAGATTGATATCATCTTTAACTTGATTAGTTATCCACGGATGGATTGTCCTTTTCAGAGTGCCTTTATTCCTCAATGGAATATATTTTTGATGAGAATTGCAAAATATTTATTTAAATATCTGCCAGTAGTTTTTGGCCATATTACTTTCTTGTCTATTTTTCCAATTTACTTGAATCAATTCTGCCTTCACACCTTTCTAGTTACCTTATTTAAATTAAGGTAACTTGACAGTGAAATTCCATTACGTTATGTTTATTCTATCCCAGAGGACACTTTTTCTCTGCGATGATTAATTAATCCTTCTCATTACACATGAGCAGATCTAAAATAGTCTGTTCCCTGGTTAATTCCACGCGTACTGTTCCTATAAACTGTCCTGGATGCACTCCTCAAAAACTCTCTTTGTCAATTTCATTTGTATATGGTTCAATGTAAGGATTATTATAGGATAATCCATAATTATTGCAGTACCAATCATACAAGCTCACACTATTCTTTTGATTCATACTTTGTCCATCAGTATATTGATTACTTCCACCAAGGACTAACTGCCCCTTATATCTCATCTCCACTCAAAATTATTCGGCATTTGTTTTCCTGGCCACAATTATTATTTTTTTCCTGTTGTACTAATCTTAGCCTTTATTAATAGAGATGCCCCATCTCCTTTTTATTTTTGCCTTTACCTGTACTTCTTTTACTTTTGCCTATACTTCTGAAATGTCAGATTTCCTGGATTAGTCAATTTTCAAACTTAGTTACCTTATAAACACGTTGCTGTAATGGCCCGTAATGCAACTTGGAAAGACTTTGGGTTAGACCACATTTGGAGTATTGCATCTGCTCTGATTGCCCCATTAAAGGAAAGATGTGCAGGCTTTGAAGAGGGTGCGGAAGTGGTTTATCAAAATGCTGCCTTGATCGAGGATATTAGCTGTTGGGAGAGGTTGGACAAACCTGAATTGTTTTCTCTGGACCGTCGGAGAATGAGGGGAGACCTGAGACAAGTATATAAAATTGTGAGAGACATAGATCGGGTACAGACAGTCAGAAGCTTTTTCCCAGGGTGGAAATGTCATAGACTAGCGGGCATAGCTTTAAATTGAAAGGCCCTAAATTCAAGATTTGTGGTGCAGGTTTTTTACACATAGAGTGTTAGGCGCCTGGAACAAGCTGCCAAGGGTGGTGGTAGAGCCAAATAAGATAGTAGGATTTATGAAGTTTTTAAGTAGTTACATAGATAATCAGGGAATGAACATATGGATTATGTGCATTTAGAGGAGATTATTTGATTTTGGCATCAAGTTCGACACAGATATTTTAGTCCGAAGGGCCTGTTCTTGTGCTGTGCTGTTTTATGTTCTATATTCTATTTGCCAAGGATATTTCAAGGTCTGTTTAATCCTTTCTAAATTATTGTTCAAGTTCTTTTCTGCTTCCTTCAGGACCTTGCCTGATTTCAACTTCCTAAACCTTACATATGCATCTTTATTCTATTTGACTAAACCTACAAAATCTCTTGTAACCTGAGGTTCCCAGCCCTCGACGTCCTTATCTTTCATCCACATCGGAACCTACTGGTCCTGAATGCTAATCAATTTAAAGGCCTTTAAAGGACTCCCTCATCTCAGATGTGGATTTCCCCTCCAACAGTTGCCTCCAATCTGCTTTCTCCAGTTCCTGCCTAATGCTGTTGTAATTAAACGTTCCCCCAATTTAG
This sequence comes from Malacoraja senta, assembly GCA_038087875.1. Classification (NCBI taxonomy): domain Eukaryota; kingdom Metazoa; phylum Chordata; class Chondrichthyes; order Rajiformes; family Rajidae; genus Malacoraja; species Malacoraja senta. The sequence goes on from CM075977.1 coordinate 387,766,385, forward strand.
AACCATGTTTATCTTCTGCTGGCAGTTCTGTGGAGAACTGCTGACAAGGTTCCTCTCTGTAGGTCAGCTCAACCCACTTCTCTGTGACTCTATACTTCATTGTATAGAGTCACAGATGAGCAGGCATGTCTAGCCTCCCACTACATCCTCAGCATTGAGTTCAGGGGTGGAGCACAAACAACCGGAGCTGAAGGGCGAGATGCACTTTCCCTTTCTGCCTCTCTGTTTTTCACCATCTGTGCCTGGCATATGAGGTTTCCAACCTTGATTGAAAAGTCTTTATGTCCAATTACTTAATCTCAATGTTTTAAATCAATTTATACTGCTTAAATATGTTTTAAGCAAGTTTAGATGTTAAGTAATTATTAAAAATAATTAAAGTTGTTATGAAATGTTTCCATATGTCTGTGGTCTTCAGAGACACTTAAAAGCAATTTAAGGCCTTTAACGGCAGAGAGTTCTGAAAAGGGTTTCAGGATAGTGCAGCCTTGGGAGTTGCAGTCTTTTTTTCACAGTTTTGAATAATGTTTGATGTAATATCTGTATAATTTATGTAGAATTACATTTCGTGTGTTTTCTGAGTCTATGAGTCTATGTGTCTGTGATGCAGCTGCAAGTAGGATTTTCATTGCATCGGTACCTCACCGAACATGTGGCTATGACAATAAACATGACTGAATCTTCCCTTTGAGACCTCATCACCACAGGTCAGATGTGGCACTGAGACCTTTAGGACAATGGGCAGAAAATAATTGCCGTTGCAAGAAAGTCCAGTCTGCCTCATCGCCTTTGCAATTCTGGCGTGTAATATTTTTGCTAACTCTGGCAAATTTCAGGATATTTAGTCATTTTTGGCAACAGATAATTTGAGTTCACATGATGACGCTCATATGCATCTGTACTGGACTGGTACAATCTCAAGCGGAGCCCCATCAACCTGGGCTACACTGTTAAATAATAAAGAAAAATGTCAATTACCCAACCTCGTCAGTTTTAAAATGTGACCAAGGATGGGTCTGGAACTTAGCCACATATCTTTCTTCCCACATGCAGATACATTATGTAAAACCAGGACTCCAATTTCCACCCTGTTTATCTAGGTCAACGGTCGGCATGGACATAAAATTATAGAATCATAGAGACACAGCATGGAAACAGGCCCTTCAGCCCATCAAGTCATACTGACCATCAACCACCCATTTATACTAATCCAACATATTTTGTATTACTATTATTCTCCACACATTCTCATCAACTCACCTAGCTGTTACCATTCATCTACGCACTAGGGACAATTTGTAGCGGCCAATTAACCTACCAACCAACATGTTATGTTCATAAGTGGCACGGTGGTGCAGCGGTAGAGTTGCAGCCTCACGGCGCCAGAGAGCCTGGTTCAATCCTGTTTATTGGTGCTGTGTGTACGGAGTTTGTACATTCTCCCCGTGACCATGTGAGTTTTCTCCAAGGTCTTCCGTTTCCTCCCACACTCCAAAGACGTACAGGGTTAATTGGCTTGGTATCAATGTAAAATTGTCCCTAGTGGGTGTAGGATAGTGTTAGTGTGCGGGGATCGCTGGTCGGTGCGGACTCGGCGGGCCGATTGGCCTGTTTCCGTGCTGTATCTCTAAACTAAACTAAAATAAGATATAGGAGCAGAATTAGGCCATTTGGCCCATCAAGTTACTCCACCATTCAATCATGGCCGATGTATCTCTCCCTCCTAACCCCATTCACTTGCTTTCTCCCCATAAAACCCTGACACCCCTACTAATCATGTCTTTGGGATACGGCAGGAAATTGGGTCACCCGGAGGAAATCCACGTGGTCACAAGGAGAACTTGTAAACTCCTGACCGATAGTACGCAAGTCCAGGATTGAATCCAGATTGCTGGCGCTGTGAAGAAGTCACTCTACTAATTACACCACTTGTGCTGGCCTTAATGGTGGCATTAAACAGACCATTTGACATGGTTGTGCAAAGCATCTCCTCCCCTCTACATGATTCTATGGTACTACTGACAGGCTGGATTGTGGTTGATCTGTCCTGTCACCCATATTCAGCCCCTGTCATTATGGGGCAGCCACTCTCCTCTGTTGCAGCATCTATGGGATTCATGATAGCACAGCCGAAGAAGGTTGAGAATGGTGACTAGGCTTGAGGCAGCAGAATCTGACACCTCTGATTAACAGCTTGCTGCTGTCAAAGACGTGTTGACTGTCCCAGCAGAGATGCAAGTAGTGAACGGCGCTAAAGAAGAAGCCTCGGTTTGTTACTGCAGTGCTTGCCATGATAGAAATTTATTTTAGTTTATTGTCACGTGTACTGAGGAATGGTGAAAAGCATTTGTTGCATGCAATCCAGAGCAGAAAGATAATGCATCATTGCAATCGATCCATTTACAGTGTGTAGATACATGATAAGGGAATAACTTTAGTGCAAGGTAAAGCCAGCAAAGTCCGATCAAGGACAGTCCGAGGCTCATGAAAGAGGTAGATAGTAGCTCAGCACTGCTCTGATTCTGATTCTGATTCTGATTCTGATGATTCAGTTGCCTGATAACAGCTGGGAAGGAATTGTCCCCAAATCTGGTGGTGTGCATTTTCACACTTCGATATCTTTTATGATGCATGCGTGTGATGGTGACTACAGTGCCAATGGAGGAAGCGGCTTGGTCCTGGAGAGTGAGTCCATTAGTGGAGCATTGAACAAGCAATCTTTGTTACCATCTATTAATCTTCTAGAATAATGTTATGCCATTGTGCCAGTCTAAATGAGTATTCCATGGCTATTTAGAATTAAGCATTCATAGATAATAATAATCCTTACAGTGGTCTAGAGTAGAGCCAGTTGTTACAGCATCTGCCCTGATAAGTATTGCTGGACTTGAGACTTTAGAGATACACCACCGAAACAGGCCCATCGGCCCACCGACTCCACGTTGACCATTGATCACCTTTTTCACTAATACTGTCCTACACACTCAGGGCAATTTACAACGTTTGCCAAAGCCAATAAACCTACAAACCTGTATGACTCTGGAGTGTGGGAGGTGACCGGAGGACCTGGAGAAAACCCATGTGCTCACAGGGAGAGCGTGCAAACTTGATACAGACAGCACTGTTTTCAAGATTGACCACGGGTCACTGGTGCTGTGAGGCAGCAACTCTACCGTTGTGCCACGGTGCTAACCGCTATTTTCATCAATTATTCTCGAATTCCATTCATCACATTTTTAATCTCCCAGTTTACCCCATATCGTTAAGTCCCTATGACCTATGACCTTAATGGTGTGCAGTACTGGGGAACCCTGAACCTTCACATTTCCTGGTCGATAAAGCAAAGCACCAAAATGGAAAGAGGGACTAGCGTAGATGGGGCATCTTGGTCGTTATGGGGATGGGAAGAGCCTGTTTCTGTGCTGTATGACTATGGTTCTGACACTCTAAAATGTACAAGATGTGTTGGAAGGAACTGCAGATGCTGGTTTAGACCAAAGATAGACTGCAGGAACAGAGGGACAGGCAGCATCTCTGGAGAGAAACAATGGTTGATGTCACCTAATCCTTCTCTCCAGAGATGCTGCCTGTCCCGTTGAGTTCCTTCAGCATTTTGTGTTTATCTTCATTCTAAAATGGACTATGAGTATTCATTGTCACTGGGCCATTGACAGTGAGGGACTGACAGCTATCTGTAACAGCAGAGGCACCATTCATCCAAAAATTAGGACTTAGGGTTAGCATATAATGAGCTCTTGACAGCACTGGACATCTACTCGCTGGAGTTTTGATGGTTGAGGGAGGACCTCATTGAAACGTACAAAATAATGAAAGGCAGAGTGGATGTGGAAAGGATGTTTTAACCGGTGGGAGAGTCCAGGACCAGAGGTACTGGAACAGGGGTACTGATTGGGGATGATCAGCCATGATCACATTGAATGGCGGTGCTGGCTTGAAGGGCCAAATGGCCTACTCCTGCACCTATTGTCTATTGTCTATTGTCTATTGTCATCACCTCAGAATTAAAGGCCGCTTTTTTAGATAGGAGGTGAGAAGGAACTTCTTTAGTCAACCGGTAGTTAATCTGTGGAACTCATTGCCACAGAGGGCTTTGGAGGCCAACAGTTGATATTTATAAGGCAGAGATAGACAAATCCTTGATTAGAACGGGTGTCAAGAGTTATGGGGAGAAGGCAGGAAAATGGGATTAGGAGGCTGAGATCAGTCTCGATGGGCCGAATGGCCTAATTCTACTTCTATATCTTGTGAACTTGTGAGCGTGACTATATTGAAGAATCTTTAGATTCTACAGGAGCAGATCAAAAAGTCAGAGATTCGCAACAAATCAGGCAATACCCCTGGAGAGCAAAACAGAGTTCTTATTTCAGTATTAACAGCATTAAAGTTAGTTGATGCATGTTCACTATTAATGAAGAGTAAGCCAACCCTCCGGCAGCGCCTTATTAAATATTTATGGTCCATTAAGCATTTCTCTCCAATTGCTTTTTACTTAAATAAGGAGAGTGACAGCCCTGCATTAACCTAAAAAAAAGACACAAAGTGCTGGAGTAACTCAGCAGATCAGGCAGCACCCCTGGAGAACATGGATCAGGTCATGACCCTTCTTCAGACCCCGAAGGATCTGGTAACTTTCTGTGGAAATGACCTGATATGATTATGCACTTCAAAAGGATCATTAAAAAAATAATTATTATTAATTACCATTCACGTTGTGATCAAGAAAACATTTAAATGTTCCATATGTACTCTTGTTTGCCCTGTGAGTATTGAAATACTTCCGCTGAAATCACAGATTTTTATTTGAAATCTTTACTCATGCGGATGTTGTTGGCCAATGTTTTTTCCCACACAAGCTGCCTTTGAGAAAGTGGTGTTAAGACTCCCTTTTCAACTGTTCTTATCCTCGTAGTGATGGTTTTAATGGGGAATTCCATCAGGGGTTATGGGAAGAAGGCAGTAGAATGGGGTTAAGACAGATCAGCCGTGATTGAATGGTGGAGTGGACGACGGCTGAATAGCCTAATTCTGCTCCTATCACATGAAATTATGAACTTGTATAGAGCCAGCCACGATGAAGGTCAGAAGAAGTGTCTGGACACGAAATGTCACTTACCCCTGTTCTCCAGGGATGCTGCCTTAAGCCCCTGTCCCACTCTCCCGAGTTACTCACGAATTCTCCTGAGTTTTCCCCTTGATTCAAACTCGGAGATGCCAGCCATAGGTACTCTGGGCAATTTTTTTTACTCGTGGACATTTTTCAACATGCTGAAAAAACGTCCCGACTTACCTGATGCCCCGAGTACCTACGGCTGGCATAACGAGCCACTATGAAATATCTACGGACTCCTACGGACTCGCTATGGACATTCTCCGAGTTTGAATCAAGGGGACAACTCTGGAGAATTTGTGAGTAACTCGGGAAAGTGGGACAGGGGCTTAACCTGCTGAGTTACTCCAGCATGTTGTGTCCTTTTGTGTATTAACCAGCATCTGCAGTTCTTTGTTTCTACTCAAGGATCATTGATATGTTTTCAAGCCAGCATGGTGTTCCCATTTATAGATTTAAGGGACTGTAGATTCTGGTTTACAGGCTGAAGAAGGATTCCAGCACAAAACGTCACCTATCCATGGTCTCCAGTGATGCTGGGCTTCCCCGCTGAGTTACTCCAGCACTTTGCCTGCTTCCCACAGTATCCTTACTGTAGCTGGCAAGGACAAGGGGAATGTGAGTGCAATTGGTGTAGTAGCCTTTGTAACAAACTTCAATTAATTTTATTACGATGCAACGCGGAACCACCGTGAACTGGTGGCAGAGCAATAAATGTCTGGAAACCTATTTTTTATGTAGCCAGCTCAGATTCTTTGCTGAAAAAATTGAATTTGATACAGAATTTGGCAAAATTGTTTAGTTTACATTGAGCAGGTGTCTGCCGGCAAATTCGGAACATTTAAGGACTGCACACTGCCCTGTCAACATGGGGAAATGTTAGTGCAATTTGGGATGAAGGAGAGGGAGACAGATTGAAAACCCATTTTAACATATGGAGCTGTGTTTATTTTTAAGAGTGAGACACATGGAAACAGGTGATGCCTTTTAAAAGAATAAACCTCACTCGGAATGACTGAGAGTTGATGGGTCTTATCACACATGATGAGTCAACAAATGTCAGGCAGGAACAGTATTTGGTTAGCAACTAGAATCATGGAGAGTCATAGAGCCATATAACACGGGAATAGCCCCTTCGGCCCACCTACTCTCTGCTGACCATGTTGACATGTTTGGCAAATCCCATTTGCCTGCATTTGGCCCAAACCCCTCTAAACCCTTTCAGTCCATATAACCGTCCAAATGTCTTTTAAAACTTGTAAATGCATCCATTTCTATAGCTTCCTCTGTATCAGATACAGATACCTCATAATAGTTTCAAAGCTTTGTTAAAATTGTTCAAATTAGAAATGGGCACTTATTTTCATCAATTGTGTTGCTACTGAAGACTACCTTAAGTTTAGTTTAGTTTAGCGATACAGTGCGCAAACAGGTCCTTCTGCCCACCGTGTCTGCACCGTCCTGCGATCCTCACACATGAACACTATCCTACACGAAGGACAATTTACACCCAACAAGCTAATTAACCTACAAATCTGTACGTCATTGGAGTGTGGAAACAGAATATCTTGCAGAAAACCCACGTGGTCAGGGGGAGAACTTACAAACTCTGTGCAGACAGCACCCATAGTCGGGATCGAACATGGTTCTCTGGTGCTGCAAGCACTGTAAGGCAGCAACTGTACCGCTGCACCACCATGCCACCCTAAGGTTAACAGTAAGATCATTGCATTGATGGGAGAGGAGATAGTGTCTACTGTGAAAACACATTGGGCACACCAGTCTTGCTCTGCTCAGGGAATTAAAAACGGTATCACTACTAAATAAATTAAGAATCATCACCAATATTTTCAGAAGTTTAACTCCAGATGTCTTTTGTGTTAGTCTACATATCATGGATGAATCAATATTTTGTTGATTAAATAAACAGATTCAACCGTTCTACACAAAGGTTTGTGGAAACTTGGAACACTTCCTCCAGATTGCTTTGATTGCTGTGTCACTTGCAATTTCAATAATGCGATTGCCAAATTAATTCATAAGAAAATAAAGCCATACGGATCAGGATGGGTAAATAGAGTCGAGGGGCAATTATGCCGCAACCAACCTTATGAATGTAGCATAAGTTGAAGGAATTAAATTACTTATCTCTATGTAATATGCAAGAAAATCCAGATGACATGACCCATTGAAATCATATTATGGCCTATAGATTACTTACCTCTTCATTAATTTTGAAAGATTGCCTCACAAGCATGTGGTGTTTAATGACTTCATGATGCAGTGGTGTTGCAGGGAATGATCATAAATGTTGTACTGTTGTATTTATGCCTCCAGGCTTCCTTATATAAAATGAAAGCAATACTGTACAAGTATATTTTTCTGTTAAGGTCACTGATAAAGGTTAACTCATTCACTGAGCGGCACAGCCATATTTTTTTTGCGCTTTTTAAAATTGTTGCAAGTAGGAATAATGTTCTGCATTCCTCCACTGAGCATATATATCCCAGACGATTACGGGATATCATGCTGCTCTCTTATCTCTCACACGCGTAATGAATTCCTGCTCTTACCCATTTGCACAAATGCTTTGCGAGATGAGTTAATGTTGCCATGGCCCAATTTCTGGGGCACACAGATGTCGTTGAAATTGTAAGCTTGGTTATTTGATAGTGCAGTTCTGCAAATCCTAGCCTGTGTTTGGGTGGGCATAAAACATAGAACCGTACAGCACAAGAATAATCCTGGAGTAACTCAGCGGGACAGGTAGCATCTCAGGAGAGAAGGAATGGATGACGTTTTCGGGTTGAGACCCTTCTTCAAACTGGTTAGGGATAAGGGAAACGAGAGATATAGACAATGATGTAAAGAGATAAAGAACAATGAATGACAGATATCCAAAAAAGTAACGATAAAAACCGATGATAAAAAACATATCCCTTACCAGTCTGAAGAAGGATCTCGACCCAAAACGGCACCCATTCCTTCTTTCCATAGATGCTGCCTGTCCCACTGAGTTACTCCAGCTTTTGGTGTCTATCTTCGGTGTAAACCAGTATCTGCCGTTCCTTCCTACACAAGAACAGTCCTTTCAATCCACAATATCTGTGCTGAACATGATGCCAAGTTAAACAAATGTCCTCTAACTGCACATTATCCATATCCCTCCATTCCCTACATATCCATGTGCCTGTCTAAAATCTTCTTAAATGCCCCTATTGTAACTTATTCCAGCAACACCCCTGGCTGCACATTCCAGGCAACCACCAGTCTGTGTAAAAAAAATGTTCTGCACATCCTCTTTTAACATTGCTCCTTTCACCTCACAGCTCTATTGCCTGGTCTTTGACATTTCCACCCTGGGAAAAATGGGTTCTGACACTCTACCCCATCTATGCCTCTCATAATGACCTGCTCTTGATTCCCTCTTCCCCTGATTCTCAGTCTGAAGAAGGGTCTTGACCTGAAATGTCACCTATTCCTTTTATCCAGAGATGCTGCCTGACCCATTGAGTTACTCCAGCTTTTTGTGTCTATCTTCGGTGTGTTCAGCATCTGCAGTTCCTTCCTGCACTTCCGCGGAACCTTGCTGATAGAGAGTAAACTATCATTTTTTTCTGACTTTTAGAGTGTAACAGTTAGACTCAGATCAGGAATATGAATATTAGAATGTTTAGGATTGACACTTTTGGACAGTTTGTGTCAGTGGGCATGCATCTGAGATGTATTTGGGATAAGCAGGCGCATTGCCTACAATCTTCCAGCACATACTCCTGGCAAACCTGATATGTTGCTTTGGGCAGTAAACCAAAATGTACCCTACATGGCAAAAAAAGGGAAAAATAGTACAGTAATCGAGTATTCATATTGGTTTATTATTGTCACGTGTACCGAGATACAATGAAAAACTTTATTTCATGTGCTATCCGGTCAAACCATACCATAAAGAGTTCATCAGGGTGTTTAAAAATTAGCAACAGCTTCTGACCACAGATATTCACTAGGAATGGATAAATAAGTTGTCACTTGTGAGTCAAAATAAATGACTTGATTCACTTTTGCTGAACTGATGAGCGCTGTGGGTATAATTCACAATATGTGGCCCACCATGCTGACACTCTGTTCTTTAGCCACCAGAAGAATCATTTCTGAAACCTGCAGTTTTAACATTATTACGATAAAGGTTGTTTAGTCTGTCTTCTTTAACTATTGTCAATGTTGATGTAACAAAGGGGATGGAAAACTATGAATCACACGGAGTTCTACTTAGGACTTCGGTCAATCAAGGTTGTTTTGTACTGAGATTAATTAATTTATCTGGGTGTTTCGTGCCTGACCCGAGAGCTACTATTGACCAAGGGACTGGTGTTCTTAACATTTAAAGTGGCTCACTGCAGTTTGCAATCAGATTCAATATCTACTTTAGTGCATCCATGGTAATAGTACGAACCATTAAGACATGGTTTACATATCGTTGAGAACAAATTATCTTTATTAAATCGGCAAAAGCTTATGTAAACATAGGTCGTTTTATTAATTGACAGCATTATTATTAATAATGTATTCTACTTTCTTTTCTTTCCAAAGCTTCGCAAGGCTGTCATGGATCACATCTCTGACTCATTTCTGGAAACCAATGTTCCTCTGTTGGTTCTCATTGAAGCAGCTAAGAGTGGCAATGAGAAGGAGGTGAAGGAATACGCACAGGTCTTCCGCGAGCATGCTAACAAGCTTGTCGAGGTGAGTTTGTGCCATATTTGAAATGTCAGGCCTTGAACTCATGAGTTTTCATACCTATGAATGTACTCTCAACTACAACTAGAGTTAATGGATAAAGCCACCACTTGGTGTAGCAATTAGTCATACTGAACTGATGAACCTGAGTCTAATTGTTAGTTGTCCCATCATATCCATGACATTGGTCGGTGTGCTGTGCTGAGTCCTAGGGACATGAATCGCTGTTGCAAGTGTAGCAGCAAAATGGAAAGGCCACACGGGGTTGGTGTTGCAGTGAACCGGCGATTTATTACGATTGGTGTGCACCAGTAGCCCAGCCAAAGCTGAACCAAGTGTGCACCAGTCTTAATAAATCGCCTGTTACTTCAAACACCAACTCCACGATGCCTTTCCTTTTTGCTCCTTCGAATAAAAATCAGGAAGATTAATGATATAGTCCATCATCAAGTAAACTCTGTACTCATTGTTATTTAACTTAGTCGAACAAATGGGCAATGATGATATGAGTAAGATCTAAAGCTCCCTCATATCATTCTTCAGCAATTTTTCATAATTTCTCAGGGGGGATAGAGACATTTTAAATGATTCAAAACTATCCTCAAGAAGATTTGTGATATGTACTTTCTTCGTATTGCCGTTGAAGCGAGGGCTTCAATTATATTGTTGTCTGGTTTTATCCTAAATGAATTTCGCATCTTCTTACCCCATAGTCTTTACAAACTATGAACATGATGAGGGCACTACTTTTTTTACTGACCAATAATTATGTTCTTGTTGTTTACGAGCACTTGTTAAGCTTATCATTATTTTGTTGAATAGATAAGTGTGTGAACTATCCACATTTGCTTGAGTTTTTAAATCCATTAAACGATTGGTGGCATGTAAAATTCACAACCCTATTACACTTCTTTTTAAATGCTCCTGTGTTTGACACTCTGATAATTGCTGTTTCTGGTCAAAGATTTAAGCCGGCTGTTTCACTGGATTCTAATTTGTCACTACTGCGTTGGATTTTAATCAAACTTGAGAATAAATTCGTCTCATCAAAGAAATATGCTAGTAAACTAACTATTAGCGAGTGCAGTGAAACCATAAAATATTTCGAAATCTACCATCTCAAAACTAATTATAGTTCTTCTTTGGGAACTGTTCATGGATCAGGTGGTATTTCCATAACTGCGTCTTTCATTAGTTATTCTGTCACCTTCCTTTTCAGCTTTAGGCAGCAGAAAGTCACGGTTTTCCGTCCTCTTCTGCCACTGTATTTATTCTCTTGAGATTCAAGGTTATTTTATCATTGTAAGGTAAATGGATTGAATATTTCAGAAGTGGTATTGAGATTGGACTGATGGTGAGCCTTTGTGTTTGGCTTGACCATAGATATTCTAGATATTCCCAAACTAGCAGGATACAAGGTAATTTGCTTACCAACAGGTTTGGGAGCAAGAAACATACGTAGAAATGGAAATCACCGTGCAAGAAAGAAGGTTAATGAAGATGGAGAAGGAATGGAGAGATCAACACGAGAAATGTACAGAGTGTGTAGGAAGCAAGTGCAGATGCTGGTTTAAACCAAAGATAGAGACAAAATGCTGGAGTGACTCAGCGGGTCAGGTAGCAACTCTGCAGAGAAGGAATGGGTGACGTTTCGGGTCGAGACACTTCTTCAGAGGATGTTCCATAGGATGGGAATCAGGGAATATCTCAGTGTCACAGGTCAATGTGAAAGTTGTGGGAAGTGTAGTGGAGGTGTTGGGGTTGTGTAGATGTGACGGCCTAGAAATGTATCTATACGCTAAAGAATTACTGAGCAGCACACTAATGGATGACACGTAGTGAACTTCAATCACCATCAAGGTAAATGTCGTTTTGTACCTGTGAGTGGATAATCTCAGATACATGAAATAGCTAAGGGAAATCTTGAAATCAAGGAGAATAAATTCATACCTTCAGAGACATGAAACGATTGTGAAAAATATTAGATGTATACATCAGGCAGGGGAATCCTTAACTAGAACGGACCAGGAAAAAGAGAAAGGAGAGGAATTCAATGGGCAAAGATGCAGTTTATATTTTCATGTACTCTTATGTGGGAAGGAAAAGTAAAGTATTGTGCAAATGGTATCCAAATTAACTCCTGTCTGTAGTTTAGGAATGGATGGAATTTTTTTTGCAATTGTGGCATGTAAAGAACTTCAGTTCACAAGAAATGTTTGCTGGATATTTCTGATCTGTTGTTGCTGAATTTCCACAGCCAACCCATTTCTGGTGTGTACGCTTCCCTTGGTGTGTATAGGAATGAAATTGGTATCTAGAGGACAGAAATCCTGTTCGTTTCTAAATGTGAATGATGCCATGTTCATAAAATGTTCAGCTAGATGGAAGAGGAGTGAAAATGAGATCATGCAGATCATGAACAGGAATCAGCCACTTGGTCTCTCAAGCCTGCGATGCCACTAAATAATGACGGCACAGTGGTGCAGTGGTAGAGATGCTGCCTCACAGCACCAGAGTCCCGGGTTCGATCCTCACTACGGGTGCTCTCTGAGTGGGATTTGTATTTTCTCTATGTGACTGTATGGGTTTTCTCTAGGTGTAGACAAAAATGCTGGAGAAACTCAGCGGGTGCGGCAGCATCTATGGAGCGATGGAAATAGGCACCGTTTCGGGCCGAATCCCTTATTCAGACTTGCCTATTTCCTTCGCTCCATAGATGCCCCGCAACCGCTGAGTTTCTCCAGCATTTTTGTCTACCTTCGATTTTCCAGCATCTGCAGTTCCTTCTTGAACATTTTCTCTGGGTGTTCTGGTTTCCTCCAACATTTCAAAGATGCAGATTTTTAGGTTAATTAGCTTCTGTAAATTGCCCCTAATGTCTAGGATGCAAAAGTGGGATGACAGCTTACAACCCAGCGGTATGAATATTGACTTCCCAAACTCCAAGTAACCCTGCCTTTCCCTCTGCATCCCTTTACCCTTCCTAGATCTTTGACCAATCTGACTGTCCCCCTGGTTAATTTTTTCTCACTGTATGCTTCGTTGTCAACTTGTCCCAGCTAACAATGATCTATTCTACATTTTCCTTGAACTTCATACCCTTTGATGTCTCGTTTACACACCTTACCCTTCCTCATCTCTGTGTCTCCCTCTCCCCTGACTCTCAGTCTGTAGAAGGGTCTCAATCCAAAACGTCACCCATTCCTTCTCTCCAGAGATGCTGCCTGTCCCGAAGAGTTACTTTAGCATTTTGTGTTGATCCAGGAATGCAAATGCTGGAATCTGAGCAAAACCTAGCCGTCTATAACAAGGGTCCCGACCTGAAACTTTGTCAGTCCATTCTCTTTCCAAATGCTACCTGACCCATTGAATTCCTCCAGCACTTTGTGTTTTGCTCTCTGATCACAGCATTCATAAGAGCATAAGATCATAAGTGATAGGAGTTGAATTAGGCCATTCGACCCACCAAGTCTACATCGTCATTCAATCATAGCTGATCTATCTCTCCCTCCTAACCCCGTTCTTCTGCCTTCTCCCCATAACCTCTGACACCTGTACTAATCACTAATCTATCTATCTCTGCCTTAAAAATATCCACTGACTTTTCCTCCACATCCCTCTGTGGCAAACATTCAACAGATTCACCACCCGCTGTTTTTGACCGAAAACTTTGCTTTTGGTCCTGGCATTTACCTCTCACCCTCATCCGATTCATCTTGCTGTCGAGGCACTGATATGGGAACGGGCTTGCTTCGAACAATTTCCAAAAGTTGTAACACTTTAAGTGTTTCCAAAAGTGAAACAAAAACGTCACCCATTCCTTCTATCCATAGATGCTGCCTGTCCCGCTGAGTTACTCCAGCATTTTATGTCTATTAACTGTGAAGGCTTAGGAATGACTTCATTCAAAAGAAATGGATCATTTTCTGAGTATTAATGGGATATGGGGTAATGCTGTAAAAAGCTTAGTTTAGTTTAATTTACTTAAGAGATACTGTGCAGAAACGGCCTTTTGGTCTTCCGAGTCTGCACCGACCAGCGATCACTGCACACTAACACTATCCTACACATATTAATTTACAATTTTATCGAAGCCAATTAACCAACAAACCTGTACATCTTTGAAGTGTGGGAGGAAACCAGAGCACCTGGAGAAAACCCATGCAGGTTGCGGGGACAATGTACAAACTCCATACTGACAGTATCGTGGTCAGGATTGAACCCGGATCTCTGGCGCTGTAAGGTAGCAACTGTACAACTGCACCAACATGCCACTATCAAAGAAGATCATGCATGATCTTAATAAATGATAGGTCTGTCTTGAAAGGCCAATTTACATACTCTTAATCCTATTTCTTCTGTTCTCACACTGCGGGAGAGAGAGATGCCAACTTAAAGGGGCACTAAACCAGCATATCCAACAGAAGAGGTCCGCACTAGAGTAAAGCCAAAATGTGCTGGGAACCCATATGAAGGAGGTGAGGCTTATCCCTCCATTAATGGACGAAGAACATCCTGCTGTTGCTTTACAATCTACTGCAAGGAGAAGGTTCAGTCATAAGCATAATCTACCAAGCTGGGTGCTGAGAAGGAACCTTGTCGTTCAAGTGACTGTAGATTTTACATTTGTCAAGCAAGAAAATATGCTCAGAAATTCTGTTCCTTTATATGTGTTACAAATTATTATATGCAGCGCAATATAATTTTTGCTGGAAAACCAATCTCCAAACATAATGGGGCTCTTCCTATGTTGTTAACAAGATTCACGAAATTGCTTCCACATCTTTCGTGCATATGACATGGTAAGACAGAGATGCCTGGAGTTGTACAGATGTCTCTCATGTCGTGTAATGTATGATTGAAAACAACTTATGAAAAATTCCACTTGAAATTATCCTAGAAATTCCTATCCCTCTGGGTTTTCATTAAAAAAAATAATGTTACTTATTTCTGATATCTTAGTTCCAGCAAATATTTTTTTAGAACAAATTTGAATTCTCTGTGGTACCATGTCAATGAAGTTTTGGGTAACCCTGAAGAATTTCCAGTAAAGATTTGCTCCAGAACTTTTAAGTGACAAAACACAGTCTTTCACAGATGCTCGTTGCATTTGTAGACAAATACCAACAGCCTTTTGTTTCTCAAAAGACGTACCTTTAATAATGTATGAGTATGACGTCAATTCATCATGACATTTCCGTCTTTTTACCCTCAATCCAATTTAAGTTCCTTCCCTGAATGATATCTGAAATCACCTGTATCAACAATGTTTCAGCACTGGGGACTTCTGTGAGCTGTTGCTCACTTTCGAGTTATGCTTCACAGCCACCAGCAACAAGCGTTGACATGTTGCTGTGTGAGCTTTAATCCGTTGGGATTAACCTGAAAATTGAAAGTAATAAGAACGTTGGATGAAAAACACGATTGAAAGATGAATGCTTTTATTTCTCATTATCCAAGGAGTATGATTAATTTTCTGTTTACAAAGGGAAAGAATGAAACTTCAGTTGGTTTCACCGATCCAATACTTCAATATGTTGATTATTTTCACAAGGACATACCCGCACATTTTCAAAAGAGCACACTTAGCATTAGTCAGAAAGAACATGTTTCCGTTTTATTGACTGTAATGACTGTTTGGACAGAAAATATGGTTCAGTGGACACGTCAATGAAAATAATGTAAAATGATCCTTTAATTACTGTATAATTGAAGATGCCAGATGATTCACAATCGTGCAGATAAAATGATAGTCTTTCTTATAATTTGGGAAATATTTAGAATGTAGATTATAGAACAGTAGAGCATAGGAACAGGCCCTTCGGCCCACAATATCTGTGCCGATCGAACATGATGCTGTTAAACTAATCTCCTCTGCCTGTATGTGATCCATATGCCTCTGTACAATGCATATCCGTGTACATATCTAAAAGTCCCTTAAATGCAACTGTTGTATCTACTCCTCCACCATCCTTGGTAGTGCGTTCCAGACTACCACCACCGTCTGTGTAACATACACGCCCCGCAAGTCTCTTTTAAACTTTGCCCCTCTCAACTTAATGCCTTCCAGTCTTTGACAGGAAAAAAAGTTCTGACTGTCTACTCTATATCTCCCTCTCATTATTTTATATACTTCTAATGAGTCTCCTCTCAGCTTCCGAAGCTCCAGAGAAAACAATCCAAGTTTGTCCAACCTCTCCTTGTTGCTAAGACCCACTAATCTAGGGTGCATTCTTGTAAACCTGGTCTACATCCTCTCCAAAGTCTCCACATCCTTCCTTTAATAGGGCGACAAGAACTGCACACAATACTAGGCTTAACCAAAGCCCTAGATTGGTATCAAAATATTATTTTACTTTAGCTTTTTTCTTTAGAAAGAGGCCCTTTTATTCCTAACACTCACCTAAATGTTATTATTTCAGTTACAAATTTAAATTATAATGATTACAATGTATTACTTCAACAGTACTTTGTTGGCTGTGATACATTTTTGGCTTCATTCATAGGGTGACTGAATAAATGCCTTAATATTCCTCAATATTTTTTTTTTTTTCTCACTGGCAGTGGCTGGAATTACTGACTGTTCGACCTCAAAGACTGTTCATGTAACACATACTAAAGATGTGATTACTGAAATAAGATGAGCGTTCAAAGGGGGTTTAATGTGTAGGTGAGGGAGGATGTAAAATGTAGATTAAGGATTAGACGATCTCTCACAGGCAATGAAGGTTGGTCTGGTTGTTTTAGTGACTGTTCATGCCAAGACTGGATGAACTAAGCTTGGATATTTATTCGGTAGCAAAAACCAAACTTCAGGAGAAACTTTGCCGGTTGAACAGCAACTGTGGAGGGAAATCAATGGTTGATATATCGGGTCACAGCCGAGTCCATCATGCAAACCAGTTCCCTCCCCCATTGATTCCAATAGCACTTCAAGTTGCTTTGGGAAAGCAGTCAATATAATCAAGGACCACTCATACTCCAGTCATTCTCTCTTCTCCCCTCTCCTGTCGGACAGTAGATACAAAAAGCTTCAAAGCCCATACTGCCAGATTCAATAACAACCAGGTGGCGCCAACAATGGCTGCCTCGCCAACGGGTCTGTCTCTTCTTTTTTCCTTCGTTGTTGTTTTTAGGTTGTTGTAAAATGTATGTTTTAGTGTGCTGTGTGGGGGGTGGTGAGGGTGGTGGGGGAAACTTTTTAAAAATCTCTTTCCTCGACGGAGATGCGACTTTTTCCATGTTGTGTCTCCGTCCGCACTACGGCCTAACATCGTGGAGCTGGTGACCGGCTTCGGGAGCTCCAAGCCGCAGGAGTTTCGACCGCCCCGACGTGGGAGTTTCGATCGCACCGACGTGGGAGCTTCGATTGCCAACTGCAGGAGCTTTGATTGCCCCGACTGCGGATGGTTCAACTCCCACAACCGCGGGAGAAAAAAGAGGAAAGAAGATAACACTTTATTGCCTTCCATCACAGTGAGGAATGTGGTGGATGTTCATGTCAAATTTTGTGTAGTTGTATGTCTTGTTGCTTTTTTGGTATGACTGCATGGCAAATCAAATTCCTCGTATGTTGCAAACCATACTTGGCCAATTAAGTAAGATTATAATTATTATGATTATGAACTTCTTTCCGCTGTATACAAGCTCTTAATTGGGTTCTCAAATGCCAAGGATTTATTTCTGAACTGCCAATCTACATTGCAGCCATTGCGCTTTTTTGTCTGCACTTTCTCTACAGCTGTAATACAATATGCTGCACTCTGTTTGTGTTTCATTTTTCCACTACCTATTCTACGCATGCGTAGGAACATTTCAATCAAATGTGATCTGCCTGGATATCACGCACAACAACGTTTTTCACTGCATCATATGCACGTGACAATAATAAACCAATATCGACAACAACCATGATGCAGAATCTCAATCTGAAATGTCGACAACTCCTTTCATCCACATACGCTGCTCATCCTGCTGAGTTACCCCCAGCAGTTTTTATTTTGCTTTGAATTCCCGAATCTACACTCTCTTGTGCTTCCATAGTTGATGATTACACGGCTATATTTCCATGTAGAAGCAGCAGTAATCCATTCTGGCCTCTGCTTTGACATGTAATTAATCTATGAATGCTCTGTAAACTCAACTATCTTTGAGTATTGACCTTTCATGCGCCAACCAAATCAAAATCTGTTAATTTCACTGTTGAAAATGTCAGTTGATCCAGTGGCTAATGTTGCCAGGTGAATCAAGTTCCGCAGTGACTCCAGAAGATGGAGAAACAAACTGGAGGAACAGCACCTCATAATCCACTTAGTTCACAACCCAATGGAATGAATAATGAATTTTCCAATTTTAGGCAAACACCTCCCTCCCCTTTCTCCCCATGCCCCCCTCTTCCTCCACCTGGTACCTATTTCTCCCCTCCCCTCGTCCCTCATTCCTTCCTCTAGCTTCACAATTCACAAGTCTTGTGGAAATGCCTCAGATGTTGCTTCCGTATCAGCTTTTAATTCAGACATTAAATTTTCATGCTGGAAATACCACAGTAAATTGGAACATTCATGCCTATTTTTTATATTTCACCTTAAAAAATAACAAAATGTATCCAAAATTAGTGGTTTAAATAAAAAATAGGACATTGATTTGAATTGATGTTTTTGAAAAGCTAACAAAGTATATTGATGAAGGCAGTGCCATAGATGTGGTCCACATGGACTTTACTAAGGCATTTGTCATGGTCCTGCATGGCAGACTGACCAAAAGATCAGGCACATGGGATGTAAGGCAAGCTGTCATATTGTCATATTGAATACAACATTTACTTGGAAAGAGTAGACGGAGATTGCTTTTCTGACTGGATTTCTACAACTAAAGGTTATAGGACTGACTGGGATCCTTGGGTTTGTAATACACTTTAATCACATGGACATCAATGTAGTGAGTATGTTTAGTAAGTTTGCAGAGGACTCAAAGATTGTTGGGGTTGTTTATCCCAGAGTGGAGGAGGCTGTCACATCGTCATAGAGTCATTCAACATGGAAACAGGCCCTATGGTCCAACTTGCCCATTTGCACCAGCTCGCATTTGACCCCTATTCCTTTAAACCTGTCCTATTGATGCACCTCTCTAAATGTTTCTTAAACATTGTGATAGAACCTGCCTCAACTACCTCTTCCGGCAGCTCGTTCCATACACCCACCACCCTTTGTGTGTGAAAGTTACCTCTCAGGTTCTTATAAAATCTTTTCCCCTTCATCTTAAACCTATTTCCAATGTACCGAATCCTATGTACAATACAATACAATAATACATTATACAATACAATACAATACAGCGTGGAAACAGGCCCTTCAGTCCAACTTGCCCACACCAGCCAACATGTCCCAGCTACACTAGTCCCACCTGCCCGTGTTTGGTTTTTGATTCCCCTACGCTGACGAAGACACACTGTATGTCTTCCCGATCTATTCGTCTCATGGAGGACGCTGATGCATGACCTATCAGTACTAAAATTATGAAAGGATAGATAAGGTAGATAGTAAAAATAAAATTTCCCATGGTGGGAGAGTTTAATGGGAGCGGACCCAAGTATAAGGCGAAGTAGAAGGTTTCAAGGGTATCCGAGAGATTTTTTTCAAATAGTAGTAGGAATGTGAAACACTGCTTGAGGAAGTAGTGGAGGCAGAAAATCTCACAACATTTTAGAAGCATCTGGACAATTGAGTCGACGCCGAGAGATCTGTGGACCAAATGGAGGTAAATGAGACTAATAATGGGTCTGTACAATGACGGTCCACAGGGCCTATTTCTGTGCTCTTTGATTCTGTCTCGGTGACTCAAAGAATAAGAATAAAGCTCGCAGGTTTGAAAGCACAAAGTACTTGACTGTACTTAACAACAAAACCAGTCACGAGCCAAAGATTATACTCGAGATGATGTATTGAAGCACCTTCTTCAATCTTTGAGTCCTTCTCGTGAAGGTACTCTCGCAGTGTTGTTGGTAATGGAGTTTCAAATGTATATCTAACAACATCAAGTCCAAAACACAAGATCGTAGAGGAACTCGATGAATCAGGTCAATGCAGGGAATGAGCAGACAAAGCTTCATATTGGGATACTTCTTCAGACATATAGGGGCCGGAGGGAGAAAGCTGGAAAAGAGAGGTGGGGGCAGGACAAAGCTTGGCTACTGAAGGGTGGTTAAAGGAGAAGGGGTGTGGATTAAGTAATGTTACTTGACAGAAGATTTACAAATCATGGTTTTCAGATGTACCTTCTATCCTTGTCCTTTTTGGTTGGTCGAGATAACATTTCTGAGAATTGCAGTCTCTTAACATAGAAACATAGAAACATAGAAAATAGGTGCAGGAGGAGGCCATTTGGGCCTTCGAGCCAGCACCGCCATTCATTGTGATCATGGCTGATTCCACTAGCCCCTAGAGCTATATCTAATTCTATCTTAAATCCATCCAGTGATTTGGCCTCCACTGCCCTTTGTGGCAGGGTGTTCTACAAATTCACAACTCTCTGGGTGAAAACGTTTTTTCTCACCTCAGTCTTAAATGGCCTCCCCTTTATTCTAAGACTGTTGCCCCTGGTTCTGGACTTGCCCAACATTGGGAACATTTTCCTGCATCTAGTTTGTCCAGTCCTTTTATAATTTTATATGTTTCTATAAGATCCCCCCTCATCCTTCTAAACTCCAGTGAATACAAGCCTAGTCTTTTCAATCTCTCCTCATATGACAGTCCCACCATCCCAGGGATCAATCTCGTGAACCTACGCTGCACTGCCTCAATCACAAGGATGTCCTTCCTCAAATTAGGAGAACAAAACTGTACGCAATACTCCAGATGTGGTCTTACCAGAGCCCTATACAACTGCAGAAGAACCTCTCTACTCCAATACTGAAATCCTCTTGTTATGAAGGCCAACATTCCATTAGCTTTCTTCACTGCCTGCTGTACCTGCATGCCAACTTTCAATGACCGGTGTACAAGAACACCCAGGTCTCTCTGTACCTTCCCCTTACCTAACCTAACCTCATTGAGATAATAATCTGCCCCCTTGTTTTTTACACCAAAGTGGATAATCTCACATTTATCTATATTATACTGCATCTGCCACGCAT
The DNA here is from genome assembly GCA_038087875.1 of Malacoraja senta. NCBI lineage: Eukaryota > Metazoa > Chordata > Chondrichthyes > Rajiformes > Rajidae > Malacoraja > Malacoraja senta. The sequence continues at coordinate 387,787,378 of CM075977.1, forward strand.
CTGCCCAATCACTCAACCTGTCCAGGTCACCCTGCAACCTCCTAACATCCCCTTCACAGTTCACACTGCCACCCAGCTTTGTGTCATCTGCAAACTTGCTAGTGTTGCTCCTAATTCCCTCTTCCAAATCATTAATATATATGGTAAACAGTTGCGGCCCCAATACCGAGCGTTGCGGCACTCCACTCACCACTGCCTGCCATTCTGAAAAGGACCCGTTCACTCCTACTCTTTGCTTCCTGTCTGCCAACCAATTTTCTATCCACGTCAATACCCTACCCCCAATACCATGTGCTCTAATTTTAGTCACCAGTCTCCCGTGCGGGACCTTATCAAAGGTTTTCTGAAAGTCTAGATACACTACATCAATTGGCTCCCCTTCATCCCTTTTTACTTGTCACATCCTCAAAAAATTCCAGAAGATTAGTCAAACATGATTTTCCTTTCATAAATCCATGTTGACTTGGACTAATCCTTTTACTGCTATCCAAATGCCTCATAATTACCTCTTTAATAATTGACTCCAGCATCTTTCCCACCACCGGTCAGGCTAACTGTTCTGTAATTCCCCGTTTTCTCTCTCATAGAAACATAGAAACATAGAAAATAGGTGCAGGAGGAGGCCATTCGGCCCTTTGAGCCAGCACCACCATTCATTGTGATCATGGCTGATCGTCCCCTATCAATAACCCGTGCCTGCATTCTCCGCATATCCCTTGACTCCACAAGCCCCTAGAGCTCAATCTAACTCTCTCTTAAATCCATCCAGTGACTTGGCCTCCCCTGCCCTCTGTGGCAGGGAATTCTATAAATTCACAACTCTCTGGGTGAAAAAGTTTTTTCTCACCTCAGTCTTAAATTACCTCCCCTTTATTCTAAGACTGTGGACCCGGGTTCTGGTCTCGACCAACATTGGGAACATTTTTCCTGCATCTAGCTTGTCCAGTCCTTTTATAATTTTATATATTTCTATAAGATCCCCCTCATCCTTCTAAACTCCAGTGAATACAAGCCTAGTCTTTTCAATCTTTCCTCATATGACAGTCCTGCCATCCCAGGGATCAATCTCGTGAACCTACGCTGCACTGCCTCAATCACAAGGATGTCCTTCCTCAAATTAGGAGAACAAAACTGTACGCAATACTCCAGATGTGGTCTTACCAGAGCCCTATACAACTGCAAAAGAACCTCTCTACTCCAATACTGAAATCCTCTTGTTATGAAGGCCAACATTCCATTAGCTTTCTTCACTGCCTGCTGTACCTGCATGCCAACTTTCAATGACCGGTGTACAAGAACACCCAGGTCTCTCTGTACCTTCCCCTTACCTAACCTAACCTCATTGAGATAATAATCTGCCCCCTTGTTTTTTACACCAAAGTGGATAATCTCACATTTATCTATATTATACTGCATCTGCCACGCATCTGCCCAATCACTCAACCTGTCCAGGTCACCCTGCAACCTCCTAACATCCCCTTCACAGTTCACACTGCCACCCAGCTTTGTGTCATCTGCAAACTTGCTAGTGTTGCTCCTAATTCCCTCTTCCAAATCATTAATATATATGGTAAACAGTTGCGGCCCCAATACCGAGCGTTGCGGCACTCCACTCACCACTGCCTGCCATTCTGAAAAGGACCCGTTCACTCCTACTCTTTGCTTCCTGTCTGCCAACCAATTTTCTATCCACGTCAATACCCTACCCCCAATACCATGTGCTCTAATTTTAGTCACCAGTCTCCCGTGCGGGACCTTATCAAAGGTTTTCTGAAAGTCTAGATACACTACATCAACTGGCTCCCCTTCATCCCTTTTTACTTGTCACATCCTCAAAAAATTCCAGAAGATTAGTCAAACATGATTTTCCTTTCATAAATCCATGTTGACTTGGACTAATCCTTTTACTGCTATCCAAATGCCTCATAATTACCTCTTTAATAATTGACTCCAGCATCTTTCCCACCACCGGTCAGGCTAACTGTTCTGTAATTCCCCGTTTTCTCTCTCATAGAAACATAGAAACATAGAAAATAGGTGCAGGAGGAGGCCATTCGGCCCTTTGAGCCAGCACCACCATTCATTGTGATCATGGCTGATCGTCCCCTATCAATAACCCGTGCCTGCATTCTCCGCATATCCCTTGACTCCACAAGCCCCTAGAGCTCAATCTAACTCTCTCTTAAATCCATCCAGTGACTTGGCCTCCCCTGCCCTCTGTGGCAGGGAATTCTATAAATTCACAACTCTCTGGGTGAAAAAGTTTTTTCTCACCTCAGTCTTAAATTACCTCCCCTTTATTCTAAGACTGTGGACCCGGGTTCTGGTCTCGACCAACATTGGGAACATTTTTCCTGCATCTAGCTTGTCCAGTCCTTTTATAATTTTATATATTTCTATAAGATCCCCCTCATCCTTCTAAACTCCAGTGAATACAAGCCTAGTCTTTTCAATCTTTCCTCATATGACAGTCCTGCCATCCCAGGGATCAATCTCGTGAACCTACGCTGCACTGCCTCAATCACAAGGATGTCTTTCCTCAAATTAGGAGACCAAAACTGTACACAATACTCTCGCTCCTTTCTTGAAAAGTTGGATAACATTAGCTATCCTCCAATCCACAGGAACTGATCCTGAATCTAGTGAACATTGGAAAATCATCACCAATGCGTCCACTATTTCTAGAGCCACCTCCCTGAGGACCCAGAGGACCCTGGGATGCAGACCATCAGGCCCAGGGGAGATAGGGGATCTGAATGTGTGGCTGGGGGATGGTGCAGGGATTTAGATTTATAGATCACTAGGATCTCTTCTGGGGCAGGGGCGACCTGTACAAAAGGGATGGATTACACCTTAACAGGAGGGGGACTAATGTTGTGGCAGGCAGGTTTGCTAGTGCAACACGCACGGGTTTAAACTAAATAGCAGGGGGGAGGGGTTAACAAATTGGGAGTATAAAGATGGAGTTAAAGGGGAAGTGAGTACAGGAAAAGTTACAAAAGAATCTTGAATTAATGGGAAGGAAAGTTTGAGAATGGATAAGCGAGTAAGGTCAGGGCCAATAGTGACCGGTGTGAGAGGGGAGGTGAATACCCAAGTTAAAGTGTTGTATATAAATGCATGAGTTACAAGAAATAAAGTGGATGAGCTTGAGGCTCAGTTAGAAATTGGCAAGTATGATGTTGTGGGAATTACAGAGACATGGCTGCAAGAGGACCAGGGCTGGGAACTGAATAATCAAGGGTATATGTCCTATGGAAAAGACAGACAGGTGGGCAGAGCGGGTGGGGTAGCTCTGTTGGTAAGGAATGAAATTCAGTCCCTTGTGAAGGGTGACATAGAATCAGGAGATGTAGAATCAGTATGGATAGAACTGAGGATTTGAAAGCGTAAAAAACCTCTAATGGGAGTTAACTACATGCCCCCAAACAGTAGCCTGGATATAGGGTACAAATTGAATCAAGAGTTAAAATTGGCATGTAGTAAAGGTAATGCTACGGTGGTTATGGGAGATATCAACATGGAGGTAGACTGGGAAAATTAGGTTAGTACTAGACCTCAAGAAAGGGAGTTTGTGGAGTGCCTCTGAGATGAATTCTTAGATCAGTTGTACTGGAGCCTACCAGGGTGAAGGCAATTCTGGATTTAGTGTTGTGTAATGAACCGGATTTGATATGGGAACTCAAGGTAAAGGAGCCATTAGGAGGCAGTAACCATAATATGATAAGTTTTAATCTACAATTTGAGAAGGAAATGCGAAAATCGGAAGTCAGTATTGCAGTTGAGCAAAGGGGACTATGGAGCCATGAGGGAGGAGCTGGCCAAAGTTGACTGGAAAGATACCCTAGTAGGGATGACAGTGGAACAACAATGGCAGGTATTTCTGGAAATAATACAGAAGGTGTAGGATCAGTTCACTCCAAAGATGAAGAAAGATTCTAAGGGGAGTAAGGGGGACCGTGGCTGACAAGGGAAGTCAGGGACAGTATAAAAATAAAAGAGAAGAAGTATAACATAGCAAAGATGAGAGGGAAGCAAGAAGATTGGGAAACTTTTAAAGAGCAACAGAAGATAACTAAAAAGGCAATACCGGGAGAAAAGATGAGGTACGAAGGTAAGCTAGCCAAGAATATAGAGGATAGTAAAAGCTTCTTTAGGTAGCTTCACAAAAGCTTGTGAAGAGGAAAAAAATAGTTAAGACAAATGTGGGTCCCTTGAAGACATAAACAGGTGGATTTATTATGGGGAACAAGGAAATTGCAGACGAGTTGAACAGGTACTTTGGACCTGTCTTCACTAAGGAAGACACAAACAATCTCCCAGATGTACTAGTGGCTGGAGGACCTAGGGTGACGGAAGGAAATTCACATTAGGCAGGAAATGTTGTTGGGTAGACTGATGGGACTGGAAAATCCGCAGGGCCGGAAGGTCTGCATCCCAGGGTACGTAAGGAAGTGCCTCTAGAAATCGTGGACGCATTGGTGATCATTTTCCAATGTTCAATAGATTCAGGATCAGTTCCTGTGGATTGGAGTGTAGCTAATGTTATCCCACTTTTTAAGAAAGGAGGGAGTGAGAAAACAGGGAATCATAGACCATTTAGCCTGACATCGGTGGTGGGGAAGATGCTGGAGTCAAACATAAAAGATGAAATAGTGGCACATTTGTACTGCAGTAACAGGATCGGTCCGAGTCAGCATGGATTTACGAAGGAGAAATCATGCCTGACTAATCTTCTGGAATTTTTTGAGGATGTAACTAGGAAAATGGACAAGGGAGAACCAGTAGATTTAGTATACCTGGACTTTCAGAAAGCCTTTGATAAGATCCCACACAGGAGATCAGTTGGCAAAATTAGAGCACATGATATTGGGGATAGGGTACTGACATGGATAGAAAATTGGTTGTTAGACAGGAAACAAAGAGTAGGGATTAACGGGTCCCTTTCAGAATGGCAGACAGTGACTAGTGGGGTTCCGCAAGGCTCGGTGCTGGGACCACAGCTATTTACAATTTACATTAATGAATTAGATGAAGGGATTCAGAGTAACATTAGCTAATTTGCAGATGACAGTGTGAACTGTGAGGAGGATGCAATGAGGATGCAGGTTGACTTGGGCAGGTTGGGTGAGTGGGCAGATGCGTGGCAGACGCAGTCTAAATGTGAGGTTATCCACTTTGGTGGCAAGAACAGGAAGGCAAATTATTATCTGAATTGTGTCAAGTTAGGAAAAGGGGAAGTACAACGAGATCTGGGTGTCCTTGTTCATCAGTCACCGAAAGTAAGCATGCAGGTACAGCAGGCAGTGAAAAAAGCTAACGGCATGTTGGCCTTCATGAGAAGAAGATTTGAGTGTAGGAGCAAAGAGGTCCTTCTATAATTGTACAGGGCCCCAGTGAGACCACACCTGGAGCATTGTGTGCAGTTTTGATCTCCAAATTTGAGGAAGGACATTCTTGCTATTGAGGGAGCGCAGCGTAGGTTCTCAAGGTTAATTCCCGGAATGGCGGAACTGTCAAATGTTGAAAGAATGGAGCAACTGGGCTTGTATGCTCTGGAATTTAGAAGGAGGAGAGGATATCTTATTGAAACATTTAAGATTATTAAGAGATTGGACACGCTAGAGGCTAGAACCATGTTCCTGATGTTGGGGGAGTCCAGAATCAGGGGCCACAGTTTAAGAATAAGAGGTAGGCCATTTAAAACGGAGATGAAGAAAAACTATTTCACCCAGAGAGTTGTGAATCTGTGGAATTCTCTGCATCAGAAGGCAGTGGAGGCCAATTCACTGGCTGCTTTCAAGAGAGAGTTAGATAGAGCTCTTAAAGATAACGGAGTCATGGGATATAGGGAGAAGGCAGGAACGGGGTACTGATTGTGGATGATCAGCCATGATCACAATGAATGGCGGTGCTGGCTCGAAGGGCCGAATGGCCTACTCATATTGTCTATTGTCTATTAAACTGTTTGTATTTCTAACTCACAATATATCAATGTAACATGTCTGAAAGGCAAATAGTAACATGGGAAATAAACATTTGGATGTAACTGGCCAAAGAAAGTATGGGAATAATCATTGCTTGAAATTAATAGCTATGGAAACAAGATGCATTACTTCAGATTTACCAGTTACTTGGCTATAAAAACAAGTCTATCTTGCTCACAGCTTTTGTAAACAAGAACCCAATACAAAGGATTTGTCTTGTCATGTTGGGTTGTAATGAATAAACTGATTTATTCTAATGGAGACATCTAGTTTTCACTGTGTGTCTGATTGATATAACATTGATTGATAGTATTATTACATCTTTGTGCAGGGTTCAACAGGGATACCTGCTGGTTTCAGTTACTCAAACTAAGTTATGGTCGATTGTGTGGGAAAATATTAATATATTAGAATGTGCAGCATGAACGTTCATGTTCAACGTTTAACTCTTTGGATATTGTATGCTAAGTAATTGATTCATCACAAAAAGCATCGAGCAGTACAGCACAAGAACAGGTTTAATGGCCCACAATGTCTGTGCCGAGTTCATCAATTCATAAGTGATAGGAGTAGAATTAGGCCATTCGGCCTATCAAGTCGACTCCGCCATTCAATCATGGCTGATCTATCTCTTCCTCCCAAGCCCATTCTCCTGCCTTCTGTCCATAACCCCTGACGCCCGTACTAATCACCATCTCTAATCTGCCTCCACATAATCCATTTCTTTCAATTCCCTGCATATATATATATAACTATCCAAAGGTGTCTTAAATGCCACTATCGTATCTCCCTCAACCTCCACTCCTGGCAGCGTGTTCCAGGTACTCACCACCCTTTGTGTACAAAAGTTGCCCCGGAGATGCCTAGACCACTTTCACTGAACATTTTATGCTTTATTTCTCGACATTACTGATTAATCGACTTATTACTGATTAAAGTTTAATAAAAATCAAAATACCTTGAATTTCAAACCGACCAGCTTCAACTGATGACATCACCATGGCAGCTTCAACTGATGACGTCACAATGGGTAGACTAGCAAGGGGAGGGCGAATTGCTGTTGCAACATGCAGGGCAAGTGTAATTGGTATTTTTTTTAAAGATCACTGCTGAGGGAGGCAAGGGGACGCTGGAATCTTACTTTCGGGAACGCCTTGAGTTGGAGGACGACACCTCCCGTGGGGGCTAAGGTTAGGGAACGGGTGCGTTGGGGGAGCAGACCCAAAGGGTCTGCAACTGGTCTAGTCTCCATTAAACCTTGCCCCTCACACCTTAAAGCTATGCTTCTAGCATTTGATTTTTTCCATCCTAGGATAAAGGTTCTGACTGTCTGTCGTACTATGCTGCATAATGTTATATACTTCTATCGGTTCTTCCTGCAATCTCCAGCATTCCAGAGAAAACAATCTAACTGCCCAATTGCGACTTGTAGCTAACACCCCCGTAATCCAGTCATCATTCTGGTAAACCTTTGCCAAAGCCTCATCATCCTTCCTGTAATGGGGCCGACCAGAATGCAATACTCCAAATGCCGCATAACCAAAGTCGTATAAAGCTGCAACATGGCTTCCTGACTTGTGCTCAATGACTTTTAGGGCAGAAAATGAAAGAATACCAGAAAATAGGTTGGTCAGTCCAAATCTTTACATGCTCAGTTGTCTGCGCATGAATGGGCTCCAAAGAGGGAAGATAATGTTTCCTCAAAGAGAATGTGTTGTGTGCCTTAATAAAAACAGAACTGATGAAATTGTTCTGTGTATAAAACAGCATCTTTAGTTATCCTTCTCATTTAAGAAATCCCTTATCTGTACTATTACTAAAACTCTCATCTTAAATTTGCGCAAAAACGATCCCCCATAGCTCTACGATTTTTCGCCACCTTACTCACCATTCTCCTCGGCTGCAAGTCAAATAACTTTTGTTCGGATAGGTGAAATAATACAAAAGTTATGAAGATTTAAAAATCGTAAAAACCACCCCTTCCAGAACCCGCTGTCAATAACGCGGTGAGGAGAATAAAAAGCTGAAGGGGCGGAGTGTGTTGAGCAGCTCGCGGAGAGTGTGTTCAGCTCGCAGCGACAGAGCAGCTCGCAGCGACTGAGCTGCGTGCGGAGAGTGAGCAGCATCACGGAGAGTGAGCAGCTCGCGGACTGCTTCTGCGGCGACCAGCACGACCAGCCAGAAGCTACTGAGTTAGACTGGAAGCCTCTGAGTGAAGCCGGAGTGGGACCGGGATCTGCCGCGTGAGGCTGAAAGTTGAAGGTGCGGGGTGAGCAGAGTGCGAGCTGCGTCTGTTGCGACCACCCCTCCCTCCCCACACCCCCCTTCCCCCTCCCACCCCCCCTTCCCCATCCCCCTTTCTCCCACCCCCCTTTCCCCACACCCCCCCTTTCCCCACAACCCCCCCTTTCCCCCCACACCCCACTTCCCCTCCCACCCCCCCTTCCCCCCACCCCCCCTTTCTCCCACCCCCCTTTCCCCACAACCCCCCCTTTCCCCATACACCCCCTTTCCCCACAACCCCCCTTCCCACCCCCCCTTCCCCCACCTCCCCTTCCCCCTCCCCACACCCCCCCGTTCCCCACACCCCCCTTCCCCACACACCCCCCTCCCCACACACCCCCTTTCCCCACACAGCCCCCTCCCCCACATCCCCCCCTTCCCCACACCCCCTCCCCCACCCCCCCCCCCCCACTCTCACACCCCCCCTCCCCCACATCCCCTCCCCTGAGTGGTGGAATATTGCTTTGGGGGAACGGGTTGCGTTGGGGGAACAGGTGAGTGGGGAATGTGTTTCGTTGGGGGGACTAGGCCTCCCGTGTGACTGGGACCCAACGGGTCCAACTTAGTCTAGTAGTCTGCTGAATGTAAACCACATAGAAAGTATAATGGAACTTGCCATGTCAACAGAGCAGTCTGAGGAAAGGCCTCAACCTGAAACTTAACCTGCCCATTTTGTCCCCAGATGCCGCCTGATCCACTGGGTTCCTCCAGCACTTTGTGTTTTCAACATGGAAAGCATAACACATGTTACTTTATGAATGTTGATAGACAAACACAATGGAGGGGCACAATGTGCAATTGGTGAAACATTTGCAGCCACATTCAGCCAAAAGTGCAGACCAGATGATCCAACAATAGACAATAGGTGCAGGAGTAGGCCATTCGGCCCTTCAAGCGAACACCGCCATTCACTGTGATCATGGCTGATCATCCACATTCAGTACCCGTTCCTGCCTTCTGACCATATCCCCTGTCTCCGCTATCTTTAAGAGCCCTATCTAACTCTCTCAAGACAACTACCTCCCAAGATCCTAACTATCACAAAAGCCATTATCTTCAATCAATCAGTGCAGACTGCAGGTGAGGCCACGATTGGAGGACTGCACACAGTTTTGGTGCCCTCACCAAAGAAAGGATATAGGAGCATTGGAGGAAATCCAAATGACATTCACCAGGTTAATCCTGGGATAAGGGTTGTGCTATCAAGAGAAACACACGTTGATGTTTGGAAGAATACAGAGGCATGGCAGGGTATACTTTTAAATATCTTCACTCGTATGTGAATCTTAATAGAGGGGACATAGAAACAAGATAAAGGATTGATCATTTAAAACCTGGGGAATTCTCTTCCCCTGTGAGTTGTGGGGGCATATCTCAACCTTTGAACTGTCTTTAATCAGGCTTTATCGGACTTCAGTGTTATATCTTGCACTAAATGTTTTACCTTTATCCTTTAACTGTGCATAGTGGACAGCTTGATTGTATTCATGGATAGTATTTTTTTTCTTTTTTCTGGGTAGCATGCAAACAGAAACTAAACTAAACTGAACTAAAGAAGTATTCAACATGCAGGTAGAAATTTGTTTGAAAGATCGAATGAGGGGTTTGGGAATTTGAAGGCTTTGGGGAGGAATTGAGGGCTGGGGCAGATCAGCTATGATCGTATTGGATGGCAGGGCAGGCTTGAGAGGTCAAGATACCTTCTCCTGCTCTTATTCTCTAATATTCTCATATTCTTGAAGTGTACCTAAAATATTGGTATTGGTTTATTATTGTCACGTGGACCGAGATACAGTGAAAAACTTTGTTTTGTGTGCTATGTAGTCAAGTCATACCATGCATGCATAAGTGCAATGAAGCCATACGTGGGTACAACAGTGAGCACAGAGAGAGAAATAACCAGAATGCAGAATATAATGCTACATACAGCCTTGCAGTGTTACAGTTGCAGAGGAGGGCAGATAACAAAAATGTGCATGGGCCACAATGAGGTAATTTGGGAGATCGCGACTACACCCTTTACCTAATGGAAGGTCCATTCATTAGTCTGATCATAGGATTACAAAAAGGCTGGGAGTGGTGGATAGAGCAAACACTACAGCACAAATCATCAAACCAATTGTTTCCTTCGCTCCATAGATGCTGCCTCACCCGCTGAGTTTCTCCAGCATTTTTGTCTACCTTCGATTTTCCAGCATCTGCAGTTCCTTCTTAAACCAATTGAAGTACTTGCATTTGAGGGCTCAAGACAAACTGCTAATTCAGAAACTCAGCAGGCTAGGCAGCATCTATGGAAGGAAATGGATAGTCAACATTACAGGTTTAGTCCCTTCAGGTGGAATTAAAGTGCAGAATGGAGATGTCCAGTATGATGAGGTGAAAGGTCAGGTGCGACAAGAGCTGGCAATGATATGTGAATCCATGTAAGGAAGGGTTTATTGATAATTTAGTTTTGGTATAATTTAGTTTAGTTCAGAGATACAGCACGGAAACAGGCCCTTCAGCCCACGCCGACCAGCGATCCCCGCACACTAACACTCTCCAACACACTAGGGACAATTTATAATTATACCAAGCCAATTAGCCTACAAACCTGCACGTCTTTGGAGATAGATGGAGTCAGCTGGAGGAGGGAAGGTGGAGATAGGTGACGAAGGCTGGGAGGGGATGCAGAGGCAACAGAGAGCTGCAGAGTAAAGGAATCTGAAAACAACGGAAGAGTGGGAGGGATGGTTAGATGATGGGGACAGTGGTGGGAGGGGATAGGAGAACTATTGGGAGGAGTATGTGGTTGATGGGCAGAAAGTGTAGGCGTGTGACGGGATAGAAACCGGATGACAGGGGGCCGGGGAATGGTGTGGGATTGGAAAACAATGTGTGTATGTGAGAAGTGCTGCGTAGATAAGAAGAAGAGAGAATAGGACAGAGGGGAACAAGTTACCTGAAATTGAATTCAATATCTATGCTGTTGGTTTGTAGACTGCCCAGACAAAATATGAGGTGCAGTTACTCTAGTTTGCGTTTGTCCTCACCCTGGCATCAGATGAGGCTCAGGTCAGGACATTTGGTATGGCAACTTGAAGAGGACTTAATATGGCTTGTAATTGGAAACTCCAGGTGGACATGGAGAGTGTTCGGTAAAGTAGTTGCCTAGTCTATGTTTGGTTTTTCCCAATGTAGAGGAATCCAAATTGCATGTGCCAGATGTAACTGATAAGGTTGGTGGAGGTGCAAGTGAACCTTTGTCTCACCTCGGATGGGCTGATTGGGTTCCTGAATGGGGATGAGGGAGGAGGTATAGGGACAGGTGTCACACCTTCTACGGTTGTAGGGGGAAATGCCTGAGAAGAGGGAGGAAGAATGGAGAGCAAACAATGGAGTCATGGAGAGAGTGGTGCCTGCAGAAAGCAGAATGGGTTGTGAAGGGGAACATGTGACTGGTGGTGACATTGCTTTGTAGCTAACGGAAATGTCAAAAAATTATATGCTGGGTGCAGAGGCTGGTGGGGTGAAAACAAAGCAACTCTTATCACTATTGTCATTGGGGGAAGGCAGGCTGAGAGCAGAAACGTTGGAAATGGAGGAGCTGCATGTGAGGGCTACATCATCCATAGTGGGGAAAGGACACGTTTCCTGAGAAAGGAGGACATTTCAGATGTCCTGCAGCAGATGTCCTTACCATGAGAACAAATGCTGTGAAGATGGAGAAACTGAGAGAAATTATGGCATCTTTCCAAGAGCCAGGGTAGAAGGAGGTGTAGTGTAGGTAGTTGTGGGAGTCAGCTTTTGAAAACAAGCTACACAAACTGTTCCTGAAACATTGACATTATATATCACTTAACGCATGGCAGGATTTTTAAAGATGTTACAACCTAACATTTATTTAATCATCTGTGTCACCAAGCTGCCACAATAAAACTGAAGTCAGTGGACATCAGAGTTGGGATTAGGTGTCACACAAAGGACTTGTGGTTGTTGAAGATAATTTCTCCCACTTCCTGGATGACATGGCAGAGATCCTCAGGCCAGTGTTCGTGGACCACCGTCATTAGTTGCAATTCAGTTTGTAGGAGCCATTCGTGCTTATTTCATGCAGAATTATTTTGTACGCTTGAGGTGGGCTTTTGAAACATAGATGGGCGTGACATACATCGGATGATTCTAGCGAAACCACAGGGGGTGGTCAGACCGACTGGAGCCGGCACGGAAGAAGGAATACAATTCAGTCAGTTCAGATAGTAAGAAAGGAAAGGTACAATTTGTATAAGAATAAAGAGGATCTGGTATGTTCACTTCTTTGCTTTTACAAGAACGGAGATGAGGAACAACTGTTTCAACAGGAGAGTTGTGAATCTGTGGAATTTGTTGCCTCAGAAGGCAGTGGAGGCCAATTCTCTGGATGCTTTTAAGAGAGAGTCAGATAGAGCTCTTAAAGATAGAGGAATCAGGGGATATGGTGAGAAGGCAGGAACGGGGTACTGAATGTGGATGATCCGCCATGATCACAGTGAATGGCAGTGCTGGCTCAAAGGGCCAAATGGCCTACTCCTGCACCTATTATCTATTGTCTATAAAACAGGAAATAACAACTGGAAGATTTGTTTTTATTATCGACTGTGTAAATTCGTTTCACTCCTCCCTGCCTGTGTAGTAATGACAATGGAAAGGTTTGAAATTTCCATTACACAGTTAGTATTGGATATATTTCCAGATGATACAACGTGGAGAGATTAGAGCGATTCTCAACTTAAAAGGCATTAAATGTTTTACCATGAGTTACTAAGATTATAATACAATGCATGAAGATGATTATCCAAGAAAAATGAACAAATCCGACAGGTTTAGACAGAAGGGTCCTGACCCGAAACATGCGTGGGTTCAAATCCCATCCTCGTCTCCATTTGTACGCTATTACGGCAGTGGCACGTAGATAGAAATAAAACACAGGTTTTCAAACGAACCATTGCTGATGTGAGTCTTCTTTATTTTACAAAAGTACACTGCGCATAAATAATCACACATATTCACAAGACTGATCAGATAATGAATATATCACGTGACATAAATCACACCATTCTGGTGCTCAGTTCTTAAAGGTACAGTTATTATACACACGATTGTTCCCAAACCATGTTCACCAGAGATGCTGCCTGACCTGCTGAGTTACTCCAGCACTTAATGTCCTTTGGCGTTAACCTGAACTGTGGTTTCTTGCTTCGACTTTCTAGCTTTCGATTAGATGTGACGTGCGAGTGATTCGGGGAATCTTCAAGCACTTGTTCCAAGAAACACTCTTGCTGGTTTTCAGACATCAGCAACTGTATAGAGCGTCAGTTGCTCAATGAAAAGAGAAATAAATATTGACTTCTTTTAAAGCTACTTCTAATGATATGGCAAGCTCTCTTTCTATTACTTAACTAATCAATCTGGAGGACACAGATGGCAGTTCATTCCGTATGGTGTTAGTGGCAAACTACAGAAGAAAAGCTGATGAGAACATTTTATGTATTTTGTAGTGTATGTCTCTTGTAGTTAATGTTGTACCTTGTGAGTACACTTGAAATTGGCCCTTTGCTTTTGGGCCCTTTTAATCACCACATGATAATTGATGACATTTATGATACAGTGTAAACCATTGAAATGGCCATCAATATGTTGGTGACCCATAAAGTTGTGCCAAGTGTTACCTAGTCATATCTAAGCAAGAGGCAAGGATGAGGAAAGACCATTTAGCCAATTCATGCTCAACAATCTCACTTACTGGCAGATTTTTAAATGGTTTGAGAATCTATTGTAAATCTTTCAAGTGGAAAAGTTATTGCAAAAAATGTTCAAAGATTTATTTTAAAAGAACATTTACATAGCTTTTCATCTCTCCTCTTTCAAAGAATATCATAAATGCAATAAAGTGGCTTGATCTAGGCATTTATGTTAATTCGAACATCTATACCTGAGGCAAAACATAAAGTGCTGGAGGAACTCAGTGGATCAGTCAGCATCTGTGGAGGGACTAGACAGATAATGTTTCGGGTCGGAACCCTACTTCAGACTTATTTGAATCAGTTTCAGCGGGTCAGGCAGCATCTGTGGCGGGAATGGACAGGGAATGGACCCATTGAGTTCCTCAGGCACTTTGTGTTTTGCTCAAGATTCCAAGATCCGCAGTTCCTTGTGTGTCCACACCTGGATATTTATTGAAAGGAATAATGCAGTTCTGGAGAATGGGGTAAGTGTGCCAGAGATAGAGTCTCAGTTAGGAAATGCAACTACATTCTTCCTTGCATCTTGTCAGAAGTAACTTGGAAAGTGTGTATTTTCCTGCCTGGAAGTCAGGTCTGGATTCCATTCAAGTAGGGAGAATCGTGTTGGAGTCGCTCAAGTCCTTCACATTGTGGCGAGGGCAGTAGGATTGAACCCATGGCCCTCGGGGAAGTGCAGGAATCTGATTTTGAATCCTGGAGGTAGATTTCTGATGCTAACCCAAGGAAGTTAGTTGTTCTCAGGGAGAGGATTTAGTTTTAATTTGGTTTAGTTTATTTGTGTTGTGTGTGCCAAGCTGCCGAGAAAAACTGCAATCTGCATTCTATGAGTACAGTCGGACACAAGTAAAAGAGTGAAACGATAAGTAGATCCTCTTCTGGGACAGCAGGCAAGGAGTCGCCATGTTCTGGTGCCACCTTGCAACTCTCAATTCTCTGAAAAGTCTGATTTTGGCCGAAGAAGATGCAGTTTCTTTTTATCACTTTAAAGTCCGGTATCATGATGGCACCAGGCTGATGATGTGAGGGTCGTCCTGGCCCAGAACGATGTTGATGGAACCTGTAGGTTCTATCTCTATAATTCTAACCTACTTCCTGGAAATGCAAAAGCTGTTACCCTCTGTCTCAATTCCATAAATCCCGAGTGAATGTGACGTAAAGGTACTCGAGTTTTCTGGAACTGATCCACGAAAGCGAAAGAAATCTTCAGGAAAGCTGCCTGTTTTCTCACCTGGTTAAAGAAGCAGACTCCCTGTGGAGCCCTGGGTTTGGAAGTGCATGAAAAGCTTCAGGCTGACCAGTAATACCTGGCAGTAATGATATTGGAAAGCGCAGTATGGATCTTTTATCACAGCCCACAGCCTATCATTAAGAATGGGACGTGGCATCATTGATTCCATGCAGACTTTGCTAAAATCAATGTCATGGATCTAAATAGGAACAAATTTAATGAACAAACTTGAGATGTTTCTTTGGAGAATTTCTGAAGATTAAAGTAGAAGCTATGAAGATTAGCCAGAGAGGTGGGAATCTCCAGAGGCAGAATCAGTACAGCGCTCTGAATTGCAATGTCTGCGAGTAACTTTTGATTAACTGCAGAATCAGGGCATGGTTATACAAGGGAATGGGTCCTCTTGACAAACGTCACCCAAACCCTGGGAGTAAATTCCAAAGCCTTGCAACTCCTGGCACGAATAATGATGAATAAAGACTTAAATTGATATTCCATTTTATTTAAGCTGAGGATATTGAAAAATACTTTGCAATGATGCATGTTGTTGACCTTTTAATCTCCATTTTACATTATCGAATCATAGAATTGTACAGCTCAAAAATGGGCCCTTCTAGTCCCCCCTTGTCCATGCCAACTATGATGCCCATTTACACAAATCCTATTTGCCTGCATCTGGCCCATAAACCCTGTATTTATCTAATCCAAGTACCTGTAAAAAAGCCTTTTAAACCTAATTGTATCTGCCTCTAACACTACCTCTGATTGCTTGCGGTATATGGTACAGAC
Organism: Malacoraja senta; assembly: GCA_038087875.1. Taxonomy (NCBI): domain Eukaryota; kingdom Metazoa; phylum Chordata; class Chondrichthyes; order Rajiformes; family Rajidae; genus Malacoraja; species Malacoraja senta. The sequence continues at coordinate 387,803,427 of CM075977.1, forward strand.
GGATACAATAGTGGTATTTAAGAGGCTTTCAGATCAGCACACTGATATGCAAGGAATGCAGGGATATGTACAGGCAGAAGAGATTAGGTTATCTTGGCATCATGTTCGGCACAGACATTGAGGGCCGGTGCCTGTTCCTTTGATGTACTTTTCTATATTCTATTTCTATAACCCCACCCTCTTTATGAAGAGCATGCCTCTCTGATCTCCTCTCTTCCCTCTACCTTAAATCTATCCCCTCTAGTTTGAGACTAAAAGGATTCTAACTGTCTATTCTATCCATGGGAAAAAAGATCTGTGTCTGGGAAAAAAGATTCTTATTGTCTGTTCTATCTATGGCTCTTATATAAACGTCTATGAAGTCACCGCTCAGTCTCCAAAGTTCCAGTGAGAATAAACCAAGCCCATTCAAACCCTCCTTCTATCTACAACCCTCTATTCAAACAATTTCTCAGACAATCCCTTCTACGCTCTATTTCTAGCACAAAAGAGTGCTCCTGTACTGTGGCGAACAGCACTCCAATACGTTGTAAAGCTGTAACATGATGGTCCAACTATAATACTCAATGCTTCAGCCCAGAAAGGCCAAAATAAGCAAATTCTTTCTTCACTATCTTGCACTTACAACAAGCTATGTACTTTATTAAATTTAATTCAGATAAATGCAAAGCGTTGCATTTTCGTGCAACATACCGGGGGCAGGACTTACACAAAAAATGGTAAAGCTCTGGGGAGCATTGTAGAACAGTGAGACCCAGGAGTACAGAGAGATAATTCCATGAAATTGTCAACACAGGTACAGAATGGTGAAGAAAGCATTGGGCACATTTGCCCTCATCGGTCCAGGTACAGAATACAGGAGATGGGACATCATGTTACAACAGTACAAGATCTTGGTACGGCCACGATTGGAGAACTAAGTACAGTTCCCTTGTGAGTCAAAAGTGTTTCATTGTCATATGTGCTGACAGAGCAATGAAAATCGTACTTGTTGCAGCGTAACAGGCCTTTAAAACACAATTCACACACATAACAGATATAATAGACCAAAATTCTATTCGTGTTATTCTTATTTGGAAAGGATGTTGTTCGACTGGAAATGGTACGAAGAAAAGATTTATATTGATGTTACCAGGTCTGGAGGGTTTCAGTTATGAGAGGGTAGATAGGATGGGTGTTTTTTCACTGAAGCAGTGTCTGAAGGATGACACCACAGAGGTACATAAAATTATGAGGGGCATAAAAAGGTAAAAAGCCATGGTCTTTTCACGATGAGAAAAGGGAGTCTACAACTAGAGGGCATAGAATTAAGGTTAGGGGATAAAGATTTAAAAGGGACCCAAGGGACCTCATTTTTACATATAGAGTAGTGTGTACATAAGATGAGTTAACAGAGGAAATGACATAGGCAGGTACAATTATGAAATTTAAAAGACAGGTACATTATTATGAAAACATTGGAGGAAGTTCCCAGGTGCAGGAAGTGGAACTAGCTTGCTTAGGCAGCTTGGTTGGCATGGATGAGTTGTACTGAGTATCCATGCTGTCCAGCTCTCTGTCTCTATGTGAAAACGCAAACCACCAGATTCAGGGACAGTTTCTTCCCAACTGTTATCAGGCAACTGAAACATCCTACCACAACCTGAGAGCAGTCCTGCATTACTATCTACCTCATTGGAGACCCTTTGACCATCTTTGATCGGACCTTACTGGCTTTATCTTATTCACATTATTTTGTCTTTATCGTGTATCTGTACACAGTGGATGGCTGGATTGTAATCATGTATTGTCTTTCCGCTGACTGATTAGCATGCAACTAAAGCTTTTCACTGTACCCCGGTACACATGACAATAAACTAAACTCAAAGACTCCATGACAACTAAACTCCCTCTGAACACCAACATTCCTAAGTGCCCTGACATTTGCTCGATATATCCCAACAGCATATGACTTGCCAGAGTGCATTAGCTCACACTTAACTGGATCAAATTACATGTGCCATAGCTCCTCCCAATTCTCCAGCTGATCTATCAATCCTTTAACAGTATTCTTCACTCTCTATGACTCCACCAATTTTTGTATGGCCTGCAAACTTATGAATCGAACCACCTACATTCTCAATCAAGTCATTTATCCATCCGTCCGTCCGTCCGTCCGTCCGTCCGTCCGTCCATCCATCCATCCATCCATCCATCCATCATTATTTTATCTATACTTAACTAAAACTCTCATTTTGTCCTCTTCTGGTTTGCGTTGTTTTTACATTTGTGCGAAAATGGTACCCGATAGCGCTATGATTTTTTGCTACCTTACTCACCGTTCTCCTGTGCTCCAATCAAGTTTTTATTCTGATCGGTTATGAAGGTTTAAAAATCATAAGATCAGCAGATTGGTCTTTTCTCCTCTCACTCGCCGGGACGGTAATGCCCCTTCCAGCATTACCGGGGCGAGGAGAATAAAGCCCCGGAGGTCGGGCTGAGTCCAGAAGCCATCCCGAAGCCGTCCAGAAACCATCCAGAAGCCATCCCGCAGCCATACCAAAGTCATCCCGAAGCCATGTGGAAGGCGATCCGAAGCCGCCCCGAAGTTGCTCTGAGTCCCGAAGCCGGCCCGAGTCCCGAAGCCACCCAGAGTCCTGAAGCCGCCCCGAGTCCGTCAGCCCCGAAGCCGGCCCGAGTCGGGAAGCCCAGAGTGTGGAACGGCCGACGGCTGCAACCTCGGGATCCTGGGGAAGTGAGGAGTGAGTGTGGGGGATTGAAGGAGCCTGGCATGGCATGCAAGGCTGGGCGCTGGTGGGGCCGGGCGCTGGAAGGGCCGGGTGCTGGCTGGGCACACCACCCCCACCCACACACACCCTCCCGCCCACTCCCCCAATGGTAGGATTCGGCAACGGCAGGAAGCGGCAGCGGCAATGGCAGGCCATGGCAGCGGTAGGCCATGGCTGCGCTCTCCCCCCCTGAAGCCAATGGAGAGCATCCTGCAGCTAGGGACGGGGTTGGGGACGGCTTCAGGCGGGTGCCAGTGGGGGGGGGGGGGGGTGGAGAGCGTCCTACAGCGGCAGGCCACGGCAGCGGCCCCCCCCCCACCCCGGCCCCTGACAAGCCCCGCCTGAAGCCATCCCCCGGGTGCAGAACGTTCCCCCTCCCCACCGGCCCCCCGACAGTCCCCGCCTGAAGCCGTCCCCCTCCCCTGCTGCACAACGCAACAAGAGACGCAACACATACACACTCCCCTCCCCATACCCCTCCTCCCCCACACCCCTCCTCCCCCCACACCACGCTCGCCCCCTCTCCTATACCCCCCTACACACACACACCCCCAATCCGTTCCCACCCCACAAACCTCTTCCCTCCCCTCCCACACATGAAGAGGGGGAGGGAGTGCTGGAGGATTAAGGGAAATGAGCCACACCTGCGCAGTTAGGGGCTATGGGTGAGTGGTGGGATATTGCATTGGGAGAACGGGTTGCATTGGGGGAACGGGTGAGTGGTGGAATATTGCGTTGAGGAATGGGTTGCATTGGGGGACCAGGCCACTTGTGTGACTGGAACCCAACGGGTCCCAATTAGTCTAGTATCCATTAGAGACAACAAAGGTTCTATCTTCAATTCCTGCTGTTACAGATTTCTACTGTTAAACACCACCTGGCTCTTATTACCAAGCCACTTTTGCATCGTCTTTCAACATGCCTCAGATCCCTTATGCCTTAACTGTCTAGATCAGTCTACCATGCAGTCTACCATCAAAAATCTTACTGAAGTCTTTGTAAACCACATCTGCTGCACTGCCTTCATCAATTTTCTTAACATCCTCCTCAAAAACTTCAAATCAAATTTGTGACACGATCTTCCTTGCACGACCACAATGACTCCACTAATCAATCTCTGCTGTTCCAAGTGGGAGGTCTCTCCTGCTTTCTGCTCTAAATGATTTACATTCATGCTAGTCTTTAAAATGAGAGTTGGGCTATTCCTGCAGGAAACACAAGAGGTCCCAATCTCTACCTTAAAAAGCCATTGAGACTTAAACATCAGGCAGTAATTAGTTTTTTGTTAAGCATGTGTCATAAGGGATATGAAACAAATTCGGACTGGAATTAAAACAGTATGAAGAAACAAATCATTCATAACCTAATAGAATGGTGGGATAATAATGGCCTAATTCATTTTAGGGTCAAAGATGCTGCCTGTCCTGCTGAGTTACTCCAGCTTTCTTTGATTTAAGCCAGCAATTTCCTGCATATCCATGATCCTGTCTAAAATTCTCTCATATGCCACTATTTGCCTCCACCACTTCCCCTGGTAGTGCATTCCAGGCACCTACTGCCATCTGTAAAAAAAAAACTTGCCCTGCACATACATCTTCTTTACATTTTGCCCCTTTCACCTTAAAGCTATAGCCTCAAATCTTTGACATTTCCACCTTGGGAAAAAAAGTTCTGATTGCCTACCCTATCTGAGTTCTCAATCCCGACTCAAAGCATCTTTTCTTTTCCAACTGTGTACTAGCTATTAATAATTTAGAAAATTGGTATTGAAATGCCCAGTAATCTGCGTGGTCTCCTTGACGAATTCTCCAATTTTCTTTTGTAATGATTCTGAGCAGAAAATCTTGGGTAAACCATTATGCCCGGATGCGAAGAATTTGACTAATTTTTGGAAATTTAGGACTGGGAAAAATTAAGTTCATTAAACCTCTACCAAAACCAAGTAATGAAATCCCATGTGTTATATACAGTAGTAGCAGCATTGAATACTAAAAGGACATACAATTGGCACCAGATAAATCAATGCTCAAGGTACGGAATGCATGTTATATTCAGCTTTTTGCTGCTTTAATTCAGAAAGACAAAGGTCAAAATGAAGATCGTCAATTCGAGTCCCCCCTCCATCAAAATTAAACTGGACTTGCCTTTGATCTTTGCCTTCCTGAATTGAAGTAGCAAAAGCTAGATGACATGATTTCACAAGTTCATAAGACATAGGAGCAAAATTAGACCATTCAACCCATTGCGTCTGCTCCACCATTCAATCGTGGCTGATCTATCTTTCCCTCTCAACCCCATTCTTCCTGTAGCCTTTAATACCCTTACTAATCAAGAACCTATCAATCTCTGCATTAAAAATACTCAATGTTTTGGCCTCCACAACCGTCTGTGGCAATGTATTCCACGGATTCACCACCCTCTGACTAAAGGCCAGAGGACGTTTATCTGGTCAGATTACAAAATGAGTAGAGCAGGTGAAATATTTTAGCTTCTATGCTGGTACGAAATATCACCTGGGATTTCATTACTTGTTTTAAGTAAAGATTTGTTGAATCACGTTCAGTGGGATAATGCCAAAGATGAAAAGTGATACTTGTGGTCAAACTAGAGAAACACACTGTCATAGAACATCAAGAAGGGAGCAAAATTATGAAATAAATCAGGCACAATTATTTCAAGTCAAGCGTGTTTTATGGTCATATGTCCCAGAAAGAACAATGAAATTCTTACTCCCAGCAACACAACAGAATATGTAAAGAGTATTTCTACTGTTAAACACCACCTGGCTCTTATTACCAAGCCACTTTTGCATCATCTTTCAACATGCCTCAGATCCCTTATGCCTTAACTGTCTAGATCAGTCTACCATGCAGTCTACCATCAAAAATCTTACTGAAGTCCTTGTAAACCACATCTGCTGCACTGCCTTCATCAATTTTCTTAACATCCTCCTCAAAAACTTCAAATCAAATTTGTGACACGATCTTCCTTGCACGACCACAATGACTCCACTAATCAATCTCTGCTGTTCCAAGTGGGAGGTCTCTCCTGCTTTCTGCTCTAAATGATTTACATTCATGCTAGTCTTTAAAATGAGAGTTGGGCTATTCCTGCAGGAAACACAAGAGGTCCCAATCTCTACCTTAAAAAGCCATTGAGACTTAAACATCAGGCAGTAATTAGTTTTTTGTTAAGCATGTGTCATAAGGGATAAGAAACAAATTCGGACTGGAATTAAAACAGTATGAAGAAACAAATCATTCATAACCTAATAGAATGGTGGGATATTAATGGCCTAATTCATTTTAGGGTCAAAGATGCTGCCTGTCCCGCTGAGTTACTCCAGCTTTCTTTGATTTAAGCCAGCAATTTCCTGCATATCCATGATCCTGTCTAAAATTCTCTCATATGCCACTATTTGCCTCCACCACTTCCCCTGGTAGTGCACTCCAGGCACCTACTGCCATCTGTAAAAAAAAAACTTGCCCTGCACATACATCTTCTTTACATTTTGCCCCTTTCACCTTAAAGCTATAGCCTCAAATCTTTGACATTTCCACCTTGGGAAAAAAGTTCTGATTGCCTACCCTATATGAGTTCTCAATCCCGACTCAAAGCATCTTTTCTTTTCCAACTGTGTACTAGCTATTAATAATTTAGAAAATTGGTATTGAAATGCCCAGTAATCTGCGTGGTCTCCTTGACGAATACTCCAATTTTCTTTTGTAATGATTCTGAGCAGAAAATCTTGGGTAAACCATTATGCCCGGATGCGAAGAATTTGACTAATTTTTGGAAATTTAGGACTGGGAAAAATTAAGTTCATTAAACCTCTACCAAAACCAAGTAATGAAATCCCATGTGTTATATACAGTAGTAGCAGCATTGAATACTAAAAGGACATACAATTGGCACCAGATAAATCAATGCTCAAGGTACGGAATGCATGTTATATTCAGCTTTTTGCTGCTTTAATTCAGAAAGACAAAGGTCAAAATGAAGATCGTCAATTCGAGTCCCCCCTCCATCAAAATTAAACTGGACTTGCCTTTGATCTTTGCCTTCCTGAATTGAAGTAGCAAAAGCTAGATGACATGATTTCACAAGTTCATAAGACATAGGAGCAAAATTAGACCATTCAACCCATTGCGTCTGCTCCACCATTCAATCGTGGCTGATCTATCTTTCCCTCTCAACCCCATTCTTCCTGTAGCCTTTAATACCCTTACTAATCAAGAACCTATCAATCTCTGCATTAAAAATACCCAATGTTTTGGCCTCCACAACCGTCTGTGGCAATGTATTCCACGGATTCACCACCCTCTGACTAAAGGCCAGAGGACGTTTATCTGGTCAGATTACAAAATGAGTAGAGCAGGTGAAATATTTTAGCTTCTATGCTGGTACGAAATATCACCTGGCATTTCATTACTTGTTTTAAGTAAAGATCTGTTGAATCACGTTCAGTGGGATAATGCCAAAGATGAAAAGTGATACTTGTGGTCAAACTAGAGAAACACACTGTCATAGAACATCAAGAAGGGAGCAAAATTATGAAATAAATCAGGCACAATTATTTCAAGTCAAGCGTGTTTTATGGTCATATGTCCCAGAAAGAACAATGAAATTCTTACTCCCAGCAACACAACAGAATATGTAAAGAGTATCCCACTTTCTCATCCACTCCCTGTACACTCATGGGAATTTACAGAGGGTGAATTAACCTACAAACCCGCGTGTCTTTGGGATGTTTTAGTTATTCGTTTTTTAAATATTTGTATTAATAATAGCTTTTAAAAGGAAAGGGATTAAATAGTTGATAAATCAAAATGACAGCCACATGAAGCTACTTATATAACGGTTTGAATCCATCCCTGTGGATTGGAGGATAGCTAATGTTATCTCACTTTTCAAGAAAGGAGCGAGAGAGAAAATGGGGAATTACAGACCAGTTAGCCTGACTTCGGTGGTGGGAAAGATGCTGTAGTCAATTATTAAAGAGGTAATAATGGGGCATTTGGATAGCAGTAAAAGGATTAGTCCAAGTCAACATGGATTTATGAAAGGGAAATCATGCTTGACTAATCTTCTGGAATTTTTTGAGGATGTGACAAGTAAAATGGATGAAGGGGAGCCAGTGGATGTAGTGTATCTAGACTTTCAGAAAGTCTTTGATAAGGTCCCGCACGGGAGACTGGTGACTAAAATTAGAGCACATGGTATTGGGGGTAGGGTGTCGACATGGATAGAAAATTGGTTGGCAGACAGGAAGCAAAGAGTAGGAGTAAACGGGTCCTTTTCAGAATGGCAGGCAGTGGCGAGTGGAGTGCCGCAAGGCTCAGTGTTGGGGCCGCAACTGTTTACCATCTATATTAATGAATTGGAAGAGGGAATTAGGAGCAACACTAGCAAGTTTGCGGATGACACAAAGCTGGGTGGCAGTGTGAACTGTGAAGAGGATGTTGGGAGGTTGTAGGGTGACCTGGACAGGTTGAGTGAGGGCAGATGCGTGGCAGCTGCAGTATAATATAGATAAATGTGAGGTTATCCACTTTGGTGGCAAAAACAAGGGGGCAGATTATTATCTCAATGGGGTTAGGTTAGGTAAGGGGGTGGTACAACGAGACCTGGGTGTCCTTGTACACCGGTCACTGAAAGTTGGCATGCAGGTACAGCAGGCAGTGAAAAAAGCTAATGGCCTTCATAACAAGAGGATTTCAGTATAGGAGTAGAGAGGTTCTTCTGCAGTTGTATAGGGCTCTGATAAGACCACATCTGAAGTATTGTGTACAGTTTTGGTCTCCTAATTTGAGGAAGGACATCCTTTTGATTGAGACAGTGCAGCGTAGGTTCACGAGATTGATCCCATGGATGGTGGGACTGTTGTATGAGGAAAGATTGAAAAGACTAGGCTTGTAGTCACTGGAGTTTAGAAGGATGAGGGGGATCTTATAGAAACATATAAAATTATAAAAGGACTGGACAGGATAGATGCAGGAAAAATGTTCCCAATGTTGGGCGAGTCCAGAACCAGGGGCCACAGTCTTAAAATAAAGGGGGACCATTTAGGACAGGTGAGGAAAAACGTTTTCACCCAGAGAGTTGTGAAATTCTGGAATTCCCTGTCATAGAGGGCAGTGGAGGCCAAATCACTGGATGGATTTAAGAGAGAGTTAGATACAGCTCTAGGGACTGGTGGAATCAAGGGATATGGGGAGAAGGCAGGCACGGATTATTGATTGGAGACGATCAGCCATGATCACAATGAATGGCGGTGCTGGCTTGAAGGGTCGAATGGCCTCCTCCTGCACCTATTTTCTATGTTTATGAAAAGCAAGGCTGAAAGGTTTCCTTATCTGCTGAAAAATTCTAACAGTCTGTCTTTATTATAGTAGGTTACTCACCTTCCGATGTAATTAAAATACTGATTGGTCCCCAAGGCTACAGAATACTCATCAACAGCACCTTCCATTTAGTTCAGTCAACATATCAAAAGTTTCCTGAGGCATTTCACAAGAGCATTACCGAGCCAACAAATTGATGGAAATCCTCATGAGGCAAATATAAGGGTAACAATTAAAAGCTTCGTCAACGAGCAACGTATTGGGAGCATTCTTTGGGAAACAAAGGAAGGGGAGAATGTTGATTGCATTAGGGAGAGAATTAGAAGATATCTGAGACTTTGCAAATGAAGACGCAGGTGCCATCGGTGGAGCAATTACATTCATGAGTTGCTCATAAGCTCAGAATTGGAGGAAAATATATGTTTAGGTTAGTTTAGAGATACAGAGCATAAACAGGCCCTGAGGCCCACGTACTCCATGCCGACCAGCGATCCCCACACACTAACACTATCCTACACACGCTGAGGACAATTTACAATTTTATCGAAGCCAATTTTATCGGAGCACCCGGAGAAAATCCGTGCAGCTCACGGGCAGAATGTACATACTCCATGCAGACTGCAGCTGTGGTCAGGATCAAACCCAGGTCTTTGGTGATGTAAGGCAGCAACTCTACCGCTGCAACACCATGCCGGTGTCACAAAGTTATAGGACTGATTTAAACCACAAAGACATGGAGGGGCTGGAGTAGGAAAATATATTAAGACAAGACAAGCATTTTAAAAACATTTGAGATATGGCTTATTTAGTATGTATGTATGTCAGCCAACACTTGATGGGAGGTATGTGAATATGAATTAGTGTTAATTAAGATACCATCAGCAGAGTAAAGGATGCCTTGAGAAATGAGTGAGGATGCATCCAAATGGTAAGAACTGATGGTAACAAAGGCATGCATAAAAGTTACAGCAACAGAGGCATTAACACATGTGCAGATTCAGACAATGTTTTGGAAGTGGAAGTGGATAGACTTATGGACCTGTCCCACTTAGGCGACTCTTTAGGAGACTGTCAGGGACTGGTTTTATTGGAATTCGACTACGACACCTGGCGACAACCTACGACAGCACCTTCGTCAACCCACGACGACCTACGACAACCTACGACAGCAAAAGTTGTCGCCACTGTCGCCGAAAATATTTCAACATGTTGAAAATTTTGCGGCAGTCGCCTGTAGTCACCAAAAAAATCGCCTAAGTGGGACAGGCCAATTAATGATGGCACACGAATGTCCACAACTCTATTCAAGTTCATATGTTTCAACAAGATTGGAAACAACCTGGTTCAATTTCAGAAAAATGCTGCGGAAAGGGATAGAGTGGGTAGAAACTGTAAAGAAAGTTAGTCATAGAGACATGTAGAAGTTTCCACTTATGAACTTATGGATGGCAGTTTGGATCCAAAATATGAGGTACGGCAGGAAGTGCATGCTCTCATTTCATGTACAGCACATCATATTGGTGAAGAGAGTGCAATAACAGTCTAAAACCCATAACTAAAATAAGAATTAAGTGTTTTGCACGTGCAAATACTCACACCAGTCCTTGTCTCAGTTCTCGCCAACGTGCATTTATCAGTATTGACTGGTTGGCACCCAAATCTGTTCCCAATCCTTAAATGACTGGCAAGAGCCAATTTACTGGTTTACTGTGCCTTGACTTATTTTGGTATTGTTTCATTACTTAGGAATGGCACATAGAACATAGAACAGTACAGCACTGGAACAGGCCCATCGGCCCACAATTTCTGTGCCGAGCATGATGGCAAGATAAACTCATCTCATCTGCCTGCATATACATTACTGGGATAGACTTAGAAGGAAAAATGGAGTAGAATGCAATGCAGTATCAAGATCAAAGAGGAACAGGCCCTTCGGCCCACAATACGGGTGCTGAACATGATGCACACACTTTATTGAGATAAACGTAGAGGATAAAATGCAGTAGAATGCAATGTGGTATGAAAATCAAAGAGGAGAAAGGGACCTGGTTCCATGATGGAACCAATGATTCATTGATTCCATGATTCAATAACAGAGCAAATCTAATAAGAATTTCAGATGAAATTTCTTTCCTTGGAATGTGCCGGCTATGTGGAATCTGCTGACACGAGTGTAAAGTTAAAGCAAATGGTTGAATGAACAGGAAGCTGAATAAGTAGATAAGGGGGAAAGAAAGAGGTCCATATGGAACATAAACATCAGTTGATGGTCTAAATCTGAGATATAAATTCCTTTTTCTGTAATTCCCACCAGAATACAATTGGCGTTTTTTGCTCAAGTGCAAAATTTGTTAATTAAAATTCAATCTAAATGTACACCATCGTTTTAGACCTGGTTTTTAGATAAAATTTAGTATAATGTGGGCAATTCATTTCTAGCCATTCCTTTCAAGCTATGAATATAAACATTTTCCAGTATACAGAAGAGAAGGTGAAGAGAATGGAGCAGTAGAACCATCAGATTCAGCTTCCAAGTGAATAAAACTAATGGAACTTTGGCAAGACTTCAATAACAGTGAAAAGCGTTATTGAATGGAAAAAAAAGGGCTGTTAGCACTGTTGGAGAAAGCTTTCAGTAGGAACATGTATAATGAAGTAAGTTATTTTCCAAGTGTATCACAGTACAAAATAGGACATGACAAATCTATTTCAGGAATACAGAGCATTGCAATTTTCTTTCACTGTCCACTCAACTAATGACTTACCTTTCAGAAAAACAACTTGGCATAAATGCCTCAAAGGGATCTATGACGTTACAAGCATTGCATCCAATACTTCATTGAATACAGTGGCTTCAAATGGTCATTGTTCAACAGAAACCTTCCTAATATCATCATTTTTAATGTGTTAATTGAGAGAAATGCCATGAAACTTTCAAGGGACTATATTAAGATTTGAATCGATTGGTTTGAAACATATCAGTGCATTTAGCCATTTAGAACGGAGATGAGGAAACACTTTTTCACACAGAGAGTTGTGAGTCTGTGGAATTCTCTGCCTCAGAGGGCGGTGGAGGCTGGTTCTCTGGATACTTTCAAGAGAGAGCTAGATAGGGCTCTTGAAGATAACAGAGTCGGGGGATATGGGGAGAAGGCAGGAACAGGTACTGATTGTGGATGATGAGCCATGATTACATTGAATGGCGGTGCTGGCTTGAAGGGCCAAATGGCCTACTCCTGCACCTATTGTCTATTGACTATTGTCTATTAATCTAAGATCGCTCCATCAGCAAAACAATGGAGTCAAAAATATTTCTCTCCATCTTCAGGCTAGGAGAAGTGTCAAACTAAAATGACAAATATTACCTGTATCATAACCAAAATATTACCAATTCTTCTGGATTTCAGAAGTTGGATTCTGCGTGTGATCCTCAGGGCCATGTGCTGTCAAGAGATTTCCCCTGGTGGACAGGCAAATATCTGAATGAGGGGTCTACTATCTAAGTCATAAAAGAGAAGGAATATCTTCCCTCAGAAGATTGGCACGGCCGTAGATTTTCTGCCTTACAACGCCAGAGACCCAGGTTCGATCCTGACTATGGGTGCTGTCTGTACGTTGTTGGAAACATTCTCCCAGTGACCACGTGGGTTTTCTCGGGGGGCTCCGGTTTCCCCCCATGCTCCAAAGACGTACAGATTTGTAGGTCAATTGGATTCTGTAAATTGTAAATTGTCCCTAGCCTGTAGGATAGTGCTACTGTACGGGATGATTGCTGGTCGGGGCGGACTCAGTGGGCCAAAGAGACTTTTTCCGCATTGTATCTCTAAAGTGTAAAGGATTGTAAAGCTTTTGGAATGATGTAGTCAAAAAGCTTTGGAGGTTTGCTCAATGAGTATTTTCAAGGTTAAAATAGATTTTAAGATTACAGGCAAATCAAAGGTTAGGATGATCTGGCTGGGAAATGGCATTATGGCCGTGATCAGATTAGCCATGACCTTGTGGAGTTACATAGAAGACTCAAGGGGTTTAATGGCCTACACGTATTATTAGTATCGGAGGGAAAATACCTTATCAAGAATGAGTCTTGCTATTTAAAAAGACTATGCTTCTTGCTGCATACACAGTCATCTATCACACGGAAAAACATGTTTAGTAAGAACAATCCAAATTTGCTGGTCAGTGGAAAAGTTGTGCTTCAATGCATGTGTCAGACGCTTTTGTCATTTTCCAAATCTTTGTCGTAACTGAATTCCTCAGAGAAAAGATTGTCCAATATTACCGGGTGGAACATCTTTGGAAAAAAATTAGCGCAATAAATCATAATTTATTTGTCTTGTTCAATATAGGCAACAATTTGTGCACACAAACTAGGAATTGCCTCCAACTTTAGGAGATGTCATCAATTCTGATTACTGGAAGAAGGTAATCTTTGTTAATTAGGAAAAGGCGTAATGTTGTCCTTAAGCGGTGAAATGGAAGAGGCAGAAATGTTTGCCAGGCAAATGATTCATTAAGAAATTGGACATAAATTCTGGTGTAGTGATTGCAGAACTGACACATTATTAACCAGGAGCAATAATTTACTCTGGGTCAAATAATCAGATAGATATTCAGAAACATTCTGTTATTTTAAGGTTGATCTTCCAGGAGGGGCATGATTCATGCATTTTCCTCTTTTATGGCATTTAAAAAAAAAAAACGTAACTCTCATCTTACATGGAACAGAGAACATAGAACAGCACAGGAACAGGCACTTCAGCCCACAATGTTTGTGCCGAACATGATGCCAACTGATCTCATATGTCTTGACATGATCCACATCCCTCTATTCCCTGCACTTTCATATGTCTAATGTCAAATGGGATGTATTGATGTCTTTGAGTAATATTTGTGCCTTCATAGTCCTTTGATAACACTTAGGTTCTCAGGCTTTCTTGTTAGATCCACAAAGCACAATCTATGATACAATACGATACGATAGAACTTTATTTATCCCAGGAGGGAAATTGATCTGCCAACAGTCATGTAATCACAAAATACATGAAATATGAAATTCAAGTGATGAGTGGATGTGCAAAGCTTGGTGGGAGGGGGGGAGGGGGGGAGTCAGTCTCAGTCTACCCCATGACAGAAGGGAGAGGAGTTGTAACGTTTGATAGCCACAGGGAAGAAGGATCTCATGTGGCGTTCTGTCCTGCATCTTGGTGGAACCAGTCTGTTGCTGAAGGTACTCCTCATGTTGACCAGTGTGTCATGGAGGGGGTGAGCTGTATGTTCCAGGATGCTTCGCAGTTTGAGGAGCATCCTCCCCTCCACGAGCACCTCCCGCGAATCCAACTCTGCCTCCAGGACAGTGCCAGCTGATGAGTTTGTTAATCCTATTGGCGTCCGCGGCCTTCACCCTGCTGCCCCAGCACATGACAGCAAAAAAGATGGCACTGGCTACCACCGATTGGTAGAACATCTGCAGCATCTTACTGCAGACTTTGAAGGAGCGGAGCCTTCTCAAAAAGTACAGCTGGCTCTGTCCCTTCTTGCACTGGGTCTCAACTTTCCTGGACCAGTCTAGTTTACTGTCCAGGTACACTGCAAGGTATTTGTACTCCCTGGTAAACTGCAGATCCACACCATTGATGGATACATGGGACAGGGATGTTACTCTCCTCCTAAAGTCCACCACCAACTCCTTAGTCTTATTGGTGTTGAGCTGCAGGTGATACAGCCCACACCACTCAACAAAGTCGTTGACTACACCTCTGTATTCAGCTTCCTTCCCCTCACTGATGCAGCCCACAATTGCAGAGTCATCTGAAAACTTCTGCAGGTGGCAGGAGATGGAGTTATATCTGAAGTCCGAGGTGTAGATGGTAAACAGGAAGGGAGAGAGGACCGTCCCATGTGGGGGCCCTGTGTTGCAATACTGCAGAAACTGGGTTTCAGGTAGTCAGGCCCCTACTGGTCCTTTCACTTCTGCTATCCACCCCAGCAGAAATGGCAAGTGAAATGTCATCCACACAGGTGACTACAATATACAACTGCACCAAGAAATATAGCAGGCCAATTTCACACAAAACAGAAAACACTGGAAATGCTCAGCAGATCAGGTATAAAAATAGAATTTAAAAAAAATAGGAAGTCATGGAAAGAACATGGAACAGTACAGCACAGTCTTAAAGGATGCTGTTAAACTAATCCTCTCTGCCTGCACGTGATCCATATCCTTTCATTCCCTGCATAGCCATGTGCCTATCCACCACCACCCAGGCAGCACAATCCAGGCATCCATCAATCTCTGTTTAAAAATTATCTCCTTCAAACTTTGGCCCTCTCAGTAGGAATTAAAACGTTTGGAGATTTGTATGATAATGGAAGTTTTTTAACATTTAATCAATTACAACTTAAATACAACTTGAATAGTAATCAATATTTTAAATATTTTCAACTACGTGATTATTTGAAAAAGTATACACGACAATATCAAAACATGTCTCCTGACCTATTAGATGGGATAATGAATATAAAAGCGGAATCAGCTAATTTAATATCATAACTATATAACTCCATTTTAAACATAGAAATTCCAGCATTGGACGGGATTAGAAGAGAATGGGAACAGGAACTAGCTATAAAAATCTCGATAGAGAGTTGGGATAGACATCTATTATATGTGCATAAATGTTCGATTAACGTAAGACATACTCTGATTCAATTTAAAATTTTACATAGATTATATTATTCAAAAGCTAAATTAAGTAAATTTTACCCTAATACCTCGGCTAACTGTGATAAATGCCTAGTCCAAGAATCAACGATAGCACATTCTTTTGTCTTTTGTATAAAAATTCAAAAATTTTGGAATGACATTTTTGAAATTTTCTCTAAATTATTTAAAATAAAATTGAAACCGAATGCAGAACTGATTATTTTTGGAACAACAGAAGCAAGTTTGGAGCTTACTGTGTTTCAAAGGAGTTTTCTTAGTTATGGTTTATTAACGGCAAAAAAACTGATATTGAAATTTTGGAAAAATGCCCCTACGCCAACAATAAAAATGTGGACTTCCAATATGTCGGAATTGTTACATTTAGAAGATATGAGATTCCTCCTAGCAGGTAAACAAGACCAATTCCAAAAGATTGGGTCGCCATATATCGACTTATTACAAACATAGGGTGCAACAAAATGTTGATAGTAAATGGTTTTAGGACCTGGCGAGGGGTGAGTAACGATAAGAAGTAGGTACATCCCTTTCATATTGTCCTATCTTATTTTCTTTTTTCTCTTTTTTTCTTTTCTTCTTTAACTACTTCTTGTGGTTTAGGTTCACAAGAGTGTTCCTGGACCACTTTCATTCACTCACTGACTATCTTTGCGAGCTCTTTCTATCCTTTTTTCTATTAAAGTTGAAAAACAGAAGTGGTACAAGAATTGTATAAAATTATGTTATGTTATTGCAGATAACTGTAATGTAAAATACTTCTAATAAAAAAAAATTAAAAAAATTAAAAAATAAATTAAAAAAAAACTTTGGCCCTCTCACCTTAAAGATAATCACCACAATATTCTTTCACCATAAATAATCACAATTACCTGATTGAAAGAGTTTCAGGCTTAACCAGTAATTAGTTTCATTCTCTATCTGTGTTGCCTATTCCATTAAGTGTTTCCAATGTTTTTGGTATTGCTGGAGATTTCCATGTCCGCATTAAGCATAGGAACAGGCCCTTCAGCACATACTGTCAGTGCCGAACATTATTCCAAGACCAACTCCTATCTGTCGGTACATAATCCACATCCCTCCATTCCCTCCATATTCGTGTGCATTTCCAAAAATGTCTTAAGTGACACTATCGTACCTGCCCCCACCACTACCCCGGCAATGTTCCAAGCACTCACCACCCTCTGTGAAAAAAAACTTGCCTTGCACATCTTCTTCAAACATTGCCTCTCTCACTTTAATGCTAGGTCCTCTAGTCTTTGACATTTTCACCTTGGGAGAAAGGTTCTGACTGTCTATCCTATCGATACCTCTCATCATTTATAATATATTTCTATCAGGTCTCCTGTCAACTTCCACCATTCCAAAGAAAACACTCCAAGTCTGTCCAACCTCTCCCTGTAGCTAATATACCTTAATCCAGGCATCTTCCTGAAGAAAGGTCCAGACTCAAAATGTCACCCATCCCTAGTCTCTAGAGATGCTACCTGACCTGCTGAGTTACTCCCGCACTTTGTGTCTTATTTTACCTGAAATCATTGACCTTTGGTTGCCATCTCTTTTGTCACTGGAAGCAATTTCATGTTATTTACGATCGACCGATCCACAGAGGACGCAGTCTCAACAACACTGAACCTCGTACTGTTACACCTTGATCGGAAAAATACTTATGCCAGGATCCTCTTCATAGACTTCAGCTCTGCTTTTAATACAATCATTCCGCAGCAGTTGGTGGAGAAGTTGGAGCTATTGGGAGTTGATGCTGGCACATGTAACTGGGTCCTGAACTTTCTATCGCAACGGCAGCAGACAGTCAGGGTGGGCAGTAGGACATCAAAAACCATAGCCGTGAGCACTGGCTCGCCCCAAGGCTGTGTCCTAAGCCCCCTGCTGTTTAGTCTGCTAACACACGACTGTACTGCTAGACTCAACAACAACTTCATCAACAAGTTCGCTGATGACACAACAGTGGTGGGTCTCATCAGTGACAATGATGAGTCGGCGTACAGGATGGAGGTGGAGCTGCTCACAGGATGGTGCAAATCCCACAACCTCATTCTCAACGTGGGAAAAACTAAGGAGATGGTGGTTGACTTCAGGAGGGCGGGAAAACAACACCATACACCTCTGCACATCGATGGAGCTGATGTGGAAAGGGTCAACAGCGTGAAGTTCCTAGGACTCCACCTGTCAGATGACCTGACGTCCACGACCAACACCACAGCACTGGTCAAGAGAGCCCAGCAGCGACTACACCCTCTCCGAAGACTACGTAAAGCAGGTCTCCCCACTACACACCTACGAACTTTTTATAGGGGGACAATCGAGAGCACATTAACCTACGGCATCACTTCCTGGTTCGGGAGCTGCAAGGCGTACGAACGGCACCAACTAGACAGGATTGTGAAGACCTCCAGCAGGATTATTGGTGCTCCACTCCCTTTCCTGCTGGACATATACAGGAAGAGATGTATCAGCAGAGCCATCTCCATCATCAAAGACCCCTACCACCCATCCCATCACATATTCTCCATCCTGCCATCTGGGAAGAGGTACCGGAGCATTAGGTGCAAAACCAGCAGGATGCTCCTCAGCTTCTTCCCGCAGGTTATAAGACTGATAAACGGACTTTGTCCCCTGCCAAAGTATCGTGCACCAACCACCAACCTGGACACACTGCCGCTGCCGATCGGAACGCCTGTTGATGTTTAGTAGAGTAAAGTGTTAATTTGTTCATGATATATGTATTTTTACTTCTATTTATTTTTTACTGCACACACTGAAATGGACACTGGTTGAGGAACGTTTTTTTGTTTCCTCTGGGTATGCGAATACTCAGGAAATGACAATAAAGATATACAATACAATAAACATCTCATTGTTGGTTTTAAGCATCCATAATCAAAGCACTTGTTCACATTCTTTTCACAAAGAACATATTAAAATACTAGCAGGAGTCGGTCACCAAGCTTCTCAATCTCATCCTGCCATTCAATAAGAGTTATAGAGGTACAGCACAGATATAGGACCTTCGGCCCATTGAGTCCTTGCAAACCATCAACCATCAATTTACATAAATTCTTCATTCATTCCACTTTCATACTCTCCACAACCTCATCAACTTCCTCCATCCCCCAGATTCTACCACTCAACTACACACTAGGAACAATTTACAGTGGCCAGATAATCTACCAACCTGCGTGAATTTGGAATGTGGGAGTAAAAACCTGGAGGAAATTCATGGGGTCACAGGGAGAACATACAAGCTCCATGCAGACAGCACCCCAGGTCAGGACTGAACCATGGTCTCTGGCATTGTGAGGCAGCAGCTCTAGTAGCTGTGCCACTATACTGCCCACTGCTACTGCCTCAGACTGCTTCTCGAGTACTGTGACCTTTGGTGTTGTAGGGGTTTTGTTCCCTTTGCTCCACTTCGGGCCCAACTGCCCGAGTGATTCTCTCCCTTGTCGGTGGGTCAAACGGCCACCACTCCACTCGAGCGTTTCCCAAGAGAGAATACAAAAGGGGTTCCCCTGGGTTCTAGACCTCGGAATTATGGTGGGATATGATAAAAGGTTGACTTGACCAGAGCGTGCTGATGAGAGAAAACAGAAGCCAAGACGGACTCAAAGGAAGTCTAAAATTTACAGGCTTTATTGAACAAATGAGAAATTGAATCTCACCAACTCTTCATAATACGTGACTAAACTTATGCTTTAAACTAAGACTATGGAAAGAAAATTATCAGGCATGTCGTAAAAACTTACTTTACACAATTTTAATTACAAATGCACCCCCCCCCCCCTTTCCCCTTCTCTCATCCTCTATCCTATTTTGGGAACTTCACCAGCTCGTCTGGGGTACTTACAGCTAGATCGATGCAGGGTCAGGAGCCGTCCAACAGAGCAGAAAAGAGCACGAGCTCTTGCTTGCCTGTCCCTTTTATACCCAAGTTTCTCCCTTGAAACCTCCCAGGTGGTCCTCTGGACAAAAGGGTCTTTCGATGATTCCCAGTTTCGATCTGGCATGAACAATAGGCTTCCGATGATAATGGGTTTGCTGATGTCACGATGCCTCAGCCTGATTGTTACCCCATCACCTGGATGGGCTCCCATTGTCCCGATGGATGGGCCATTTACGAAGGTGATTGTCTTGCTGCTGCGCTATTTAGCCCCGTCTGCTGGGCTCGGTTCCTTCCTTTGACTTTCCAAAATAATCTCGTTATCTCCGTCCCGGCCTTTCCTGTTCTCACCATTCGCATAGTCATGTGGCTGCCCAGGCCCACAGACAAGCTTTGAACTTGTGATCCCTTGGGTTTTTTTTTGCCTTTTGCAGCCAGCATGTCTGTTTTAAACTGTCTAGGTCCTTATCCCAGAGTTCTTCCATAATTTTGGAGGATTTTGCCCCCAATAACTTACAGTGTTTATTTCATGTCATAAGGTCATAAGGGATAGGAGTAGAATTAGGCCATTCAGCCCATCAAGTCAAGGAGTAGAATTAGGCCCATTCAGCCCATTTTTCTTTAAATATTTATTTTATTAGAAGCAATTGTACAAGGAGAAAGTAATCGACATAACAATTATACAATTTTCGTACAGCTTCAGTTTTAACATTTTATAAACTGATAAGTAATTCGGAAAAAAGAAAAAAGGAAAGAAGGGAAAGGAGGAAGAAAGGAAAAAGAAAAGAAAGAATTTCAAAAAAGATATGAAAAAGAAAAAAGAAATACCCCTGAACTAATGAAGAAGTGAAAAAAAAGCGGAGATATATCCCACTACCCTTCCCTACGCCTGCTCACCCGACCCTAGCGTCGGTTTTGAATTTGTGTTCAACCATTATGTTGTTGAAGAAATTCAATGGAAGGAGATCATATTTTGGAAAATTGATCTTTGTCAGACAAAACAAGCCTTATCTAAATGTAGTGTCACGGTCATTTCTGTGATCCACATCTTCACTGTGGGAACTGTTATTTTTTTCCAGAATTTAAGTATACGTTTTTTCACAGTTATTAAACCATAGTCAAGCAAGCGTCTTTGGAATATCGTTAACTTAGGGCAGCCCTCTGACATTCCTAATATTATAAATTTTGAATCTGACTCCAATTGAATTTTGAGTGTTTTAGAAATGGTATTGAATATTCCCGTCCAGAAGCTTTGTATTTTTATACAGGATACAAAAGAATGGGTTAGGGTAGCTTCTTGGAAGTGACATTTATCACAGAGAGGGGAGTCAGTTGGGAAGATCTTGTTCAATTTGGTCTTTGAGTAGTATAACCTATGCAATATTTTGAATTGTATCAGGCAATGCCTGGCATTTAAAGAACAGTAATGTATGTATAGTAGGCTTTCCTCCCATATATCTTTTGAAATGGGTAAACCCAGCTCGTCCTCCCATGCTCGCCTACAAATCACAGAAGGTGGGGTGTCAATATCTAGAAGAGTGTTATAAATGTAAGATATCAACTTACTTGTATCGGCATGTCTATTCAAACAATCGTCTAATATATCTGTACCCATAAGAGGACAGTCTTATGGATATGTTTTCACATAATCTCAGATTTGAAGATATCTAAAAATATTGTTGGCGTTCAAGTGATATTTCTCCTGTAGTTCTTGAAAAGAAGAGAGAGTCCCCTTCTTATAGAGGTCTCCCGCAGTATTGATTCCCAGGTTCTTCCATTGAACAAACACCATATCTAAAGTAGACGGTTTAAACGAGGGGATGTTTGCAATAGGAAGAAGGAGAGACATGTTTCTCAATTTAAGACTAAATTTCAGATGTTTCCAGATACGGATAGTACTATGTATTATCGGATTTTGCTCATACGTTGACTTGTTCAAATGTATCGTAGATAGGAGGATCGAGCCTACACTAAAAGGCAAACAATCTTCCCTCTCCATTTTTAACCAATTTACATGTTGACATGTATCGTTCAACCAGAAAGTTATATTTTTAATGTTAGTTGCCCAGTAGTAAAAAAGAAAATTAGGTAGAGCTAATCCTCCATTTCCTTTGGATTTGCACAAATGTATTTTGTGTATTCTGTGGGTTTTGTAGTCACAAATAAAGTTAGTGACAATAGAATCTATTTTTTTTTTTAAAGCTTTTAGGGAAATATATTGGTATTGATTGAAATAAATATAAAAGTTGCGGAAGGGAGATCATCTTTATGGCATTTAATCTACCAATAAGGGAGATAGGAAGTGTTTTCCAAAATTGAATGTAGGCATATAGTTTAGTGATTCATGGTGGGAAGTTTATTTTAAACAGAGAGGAATACTTTCTAGTCACGTAAATTCCAAGATATCTGAACTTTTCAGTAACAATTCTGAAAGGAAATTGTTGGAGTTGAGAAGGGTCTCGTTCTTTTATTGGCATGATTTCACTTTTATTCCAATTTATTCTGTATCCAGAGAAAGAACCAAATTGTTCTATAATGTTTAGAACATTTGGAATACTAACTTGGGGATTAGTGATGTATAAAAGTACATCATCTGCATATAACGAGATTTTATTGGTGGTATATAGGCCTTTGACAAGGTTCCTCATGGAAGGTTGGTTAAGAAGATTCAATTGTTGGGTATTAATGGTGGAGTAGCAAGATGGATTCAACAGTGGCTGAATGGGAGATACCAGAGAGTAATGGTGGATGGCTGTTTGTCAGGTTGGAGGCCGGTGACTAGTGGGGTGCCTCAGGGGTCTGTGTTGGGTCCACTGTTGTTTGTCATGTACATCAATGATCTGGATGATGGTGTGGAAAATTGGATTAGTAAGTATGCAGATGATACTAAGATAGGTGGTGTTGTGGATAATGAAGTTGATTTTCAAAGTCTACAGAGAGATTTAGGCCATTTGGAAGAGTGGGCTGAAAGATGGCAGATGGAGTTTAATGCTGACAAATGTGAGGTGCTACATCTCGGCAGGACAAATCAAAATAGGACGTACACGGTAAATGGTAGCGAATTGAGGAATGCAGTTGAACAGAGGGATCTAGGAATAACTGTGCATAGTTCCCTGAAGGTGGAATCTCATGTAGATAGGGTGGTAAAGAAAGCTTTTGGTGTGCTGGCCTTTATAAATCAGAGCATTGAATATAGAAGTTGGGATGTAATGTTAAAATTGTACAAGGCATTGGTGAGGCCAATTCTGGAGTATGGAGTACAATTTTGGTCGCCTAATTATAGGAAGGATGTCAACAAAATAGAGAGAGTACAGAGGATATTTACTAGAATGTTGCCTGGGTTTCAGCAACTAAGTTACAGAGAAAGGTTGAACAAGTTAGGTCTTTATTCTTTGGAGCGCAGAAGGTTAAGAGGGGACTTGATAGAGGTCTTTAAAATTATGAGCGGGTTAGACAGAGTGGACGTGGATAAGCTTTTCCCTTTGAGAGTAGGGAAGATTCAAACAAGGGGACATGACTTGAGAATTAAGGGACAGAAGTTTAGGGGGAACATTAGGGGGAACTTCTTTACTCAGAGAGTGGTAGCTGTGTGGAATGAGCTTCCAGTGGAAGTGGTGGAGGCAGGTTCCATGTTATCCTTTAAAAATAGATTGGATGGGTATATGGACGGGAAAGGAATAGAGGGTTATGGTCTGAGTGCAGGTAGATGGGACTAGGGGGAAGTATTTATTTTAAATTTTTTTTTTTTTTTAAATAAATAAATAAATTTAAAAAAAAATGTTCGGCATGGACTTGAAGGGCCGAGATGGCCTGTTTCCGTGCTGTTATGGTTATATGGTTATATATTTGGTATTGTATCCATAAATGCCTGAATGGGACCTGATACTCTCGGAAAGAGGTTCTATGGCTAAAGCAAATAACATTGGAGAAAGGGCACATCCTTGTCTGTTACCCCCAGATAAATAAAATTTAGGTGAAAGCATTTGATTTGTCAGTATTCTAGCTGTCGGATTAGTGTATAAAAGCTTCACCCATAAAGTAAAGTTTTCTCCCAATTGAAATTTTCCCAACACTGTGAAAAGATAAGACCATTCCACTTGGTCGAAAGTCTTTTCTGCATTTAGAGAAATAATTGTTATATCTTCATTTGGCATTCTCTGCGAATATATTATGTTAAACAAATATCTCAAATTATAAAACGAGTGTTGTTTAGGTATAAACCCAGTTTGATCTGGATGTATTCGTTTACCGATAACCAAGCTTAATCTACGAGTCAAAGTCTTAGCTAATATCTTCTGATCCGTATTTAAAAGGCCCCAGGCTCCTCAAGATTTTTAATCTTTTATTGGAATTAATGTAATAGTTGATTCAGCAAGAGTTTGTGGTAAAGTCTGTTCTTTAAATGCTTGAATATAAAGGGCTTGTAAGCATGGAGAAAATAAATCATTAATTTTTTTATAAAATTCGTTACTAAACCAGGACTTTCTCCACTTTTCAATGATTTAATAGTCTCTACGATGTATTTTGTTGTTATCTCTGCTCCTAATTCATCCCGTTCCTCCTCATTAAGGAATGGGAGATTGCAATTCTCAAGAAAACCTTTCATCTTTGCAGGATCGGTTGTTGTTTTTGATGAATATAGTGTTTGGTAGAATTGTAAGAATCTTTCATTAATATCTTTAGGCAATGTAAGCAGATCTCCTATTTCTGATCTAATTTTGTGTATTCTCAGCCCATCAAGTCTACTCCGCCATTCAATCATTGCTGATCTATCTCTCCCTCTCTCCCCATTTTCCGGCCTTCTCCCCATAACCTCTGACACCTGTACCAATCAAGAATCTTATCTATCTCTGCCTTAAAAATATCCACTGATGGCCTCCACAGCCCTCTGTGGCAAAGAAATCCACATATTCACCATCCTCATTAGAAAATCATGAGAGGAATAGATCGGTAAAATGCACAGTCTTTCACCCAGACAAGGGGAATTGAGGACTAGAGGACATATGTTCAAGGTGAAGAGGAAAAGATTTAATCGGAATCCGAGGGGTAACTTTTTCACACAGAGAGTGGTGGGTGTATGGAACAAGCTGCCAGAGGAGGTATTTGAGGCTGGGACTATCCCATTGTTTAAGAAACAGTTGGACAGGTACATGGATAGGACAGGTTTGGAGGGTTATGGACCAGGCACAGGCAAGTGGGACTAGGGTAGCTGGGAAATTATTGGCCGATGTGGGCGAGTTGGGCCGAAAGGCCTGTTTCTACACTGTATCACTCTATGACTCTATGACTCTGACTAAAGACATTTCTAATCATCTCCTTCCTAAAAGAACGTCCTTTCCCTGATCTTGAAAGATTCCCTCTTTCAAAACTGTGTCAACATCTTCTGGATTATTCCACTAGTCTGGCTGGAGACTAGATTTATTGGGGGCTTTTAAAGAGGAAGTCAATATATTTTAGCATAAGCCCCATCTCTCCACACTCCAAAGTTCTTCTCCTCAAACAATAGAGCATTTGTGGGGGAAGTTCCTCAGCATCGGTAATGAAGTGCAGCTTTTTTCCGCCATTGCTTGTTGTGGTCTATGTAAACTCCAGTATCTAGTTTAGCTAAGGATTTTTGTTTTAAGAAAGGCTTTCAGCTAATTAGATAGTGGTTATGACTAATGTAGATTAATTACTTATGGTAGTTAACCTAATTGGTTCAAAACAAATATAAAATGAAGACATTCTTGCCATAGAGGGAGTACAGAGAAGGTTCACCAGACTGATTCCTGGGATGGCAGGACTTTCATATGAGGAAAGACTGGATAGACTCGGCTTGTACTCGCTAGAATTTAGAAGACTGAGGGGGGATCTTATAGAAACTTACAAAATTCTTAAGGGGTTGGACAGGCTAGATGCAGGAAGATTGTTCCTGATGTTGGGGAAGTCCAGGACTAGGGGTCACAGTTTAAGGATAAGAGGGAAGACTTTTAGGACCGAGATGAGGAAATCATTTTTTACACAGAGAGTGGTGAATCTGTGGAATTCTCTGCCACAGAAGGTGGTTGAGGCCAGTTCATTGGCTATATTTAAGAGGGAGTTAGATGTGGCCCTTGTGGCTAAAGGGATCAGGGGGTATGGAGAGAAGGCAGGGATGGTATACTGAGTTGGATGATCAGCCATGATCATATCAAATGGTGGTGGAGGGTCGAAGGGCCAAATGGCCTACTCCTGCACCTATTTTCTATGTTTCTATGTAAGAGAATCTTCAGCTAATTGAATAACTAAAAGATTTAATAAGGGTGTGTTTAACTGAATTTGTGGAAGCCAATTATACCTTGAGCAATCGGCACGGTGAAGCAGCAGTAGAGTTGCTGCCTTACAGCACCAGAGGCCTGGGTTTGATCCTGCCTATAGGTACTGTCTGTACGGAGTTTCTACGTTCTCCCTGTGACCTCCTGAGTTTTCACAAGGTCTCCAGTTTCCTCCCACGATCCAAAGACGTACAGGTTTGTAGATTAATTGGCTTCTGGAAATTGCCCCTAGTGTGTACATGGGTGTCCGTAGCGTGTACTAACTTTCTCCACCACCAGCCTTGGCAACACGTTCCAGGCACCCACCACCCTCTGTATACAAATAGGTGCCCCGCACATCTCCAAACTTCACATGCATTTAAAAAGAACAAATAACATATACAGAACCAGGAATGAGGTTCAATTGAAAGACTTTGAGGAGCTAGGGATGAATTACAAATTCATAACTTAAAGGTAATAACCTCCATATTGTTCCAGAAGACAGTGGCAGTCACGGTGGCGCAGCGGGTAGAGTTGCTGCCTCACAGCGAATGCAGCGCCGGAGACCCGTGTTCGATCCCGACTACGGGTGCTGTCTGTATGGAGTTTGTACGCTCTCCCTGTCATCTGCGTGGGTTTTCTCCGAGATTTTCAGTTTCCTCCCACATTCCAAAGACGTACAGGTTTGTAGGTTAATTGGCTTGCTAAATATAAAAACAGTCCCTAGTGGGTGTAGGATAGTGTTAATGTGCGGGGATCGCTGGTCGGCACGGACCCAGTGGGCCAAAGGGTCTGTTTCCGTGCAGTATATCTAAACTAAACTAAACTATACTAAAACCAAACTAAAGATCATGTATAAATCACCGCAGTTTTGAATAACTCAAAATGGAATGGGAGAAAGAGGATTTTCGGATTAAGGGAAATCTGGCAACACATTTAAAAGAAAAGGAGGTTTTTCTATTGGGGCAACATGTCCTTAAACTGGCTGGCATTACTCTCTTGGTAACCAAGGTTATAGGCATGGTTTAAATTAAAACAGGCAGGGTTTAGCTGAGGAAACGGTTAAGGGTCAGATTCTTCTAGTCTGGTCCCTCTGCCTAGAATGACTGTCTGTAGTCCCCACACAGCTGCATTTAGCAGGGTCAGATGTTAAGATTCAATTTTGTTGGCTATCAGCTTCCTGGAGTCCAACAATGCTGCCCAGAACATGACCTGACCTGACCATAGACAGTGCGATGTGGAGAGCCCAGCACAAAGGGACCCACAGTCCTGATGGTAAATAACTTTGGCACTTTTTATCTGCCCCACAAAATGTCCTTACAGTCTCGGAGAGAAAACAAACCTGAAAGAGCCAAGCCTTGTAGAAACAAGGAACTGCAGGTGCTGGTTTACACAAAAGGACACAAAATACTGGAGTCACTCAATGTTTAAGAAGGAACTGCAGATGCTGGAAAAATCAAAGGTAGATAAAAATGCAGGAGAAACTCAGCGGGTGAGGCAGCATCTATGGAGCGACGGAAAAGGTGACGTTTCACGTTGAGACCCTTCTTCAGACTGATGTGGGGGTTGTGGGGGCAGGAAGAAGAAAGGAAGAGGCGGAGACAGTGGGCTGTAGGAGAGCTGGGAAGGGGAGGGGAAAGAGGGAGAAAGCAAGAACTACCTGAAATTGGAGAAGTCAATGTTCATACCGCTGGGGTGTAAGCCACCCAAGCGAAATATGAGGTGCTGCTCCTCTTATTTACGGCGGGACTCACTCAACGGGTCAGGCAGCATGCCTGGAGAAAATGGATAGGTGACGTCACCTATCCAAGTCAAGCTTTGCCTTCTGCCAAAGCACTTGTTGATTATAAAAGGTTTTAAATGCCCATGTTATTGAGATACTTAAGATTATTACAAATTAGTCAATAATCTAAAAAAATACTTTATATATTTAAAAAAATTAACTGAAAAGACAAAAATAATTAAATATATTAGTGTTAAGCAAAATAATTTAATATAAAAAGGGCTTGTTCTCATGCTGTACTATTCGATGCTCTCTGTTCTAAATTTAAGTGCCTGGTTAGAGAAACAATTTCCAGGCTTCAGAAAGACAGGTCCCTGCTGTTCTCCACCATAAGGGATCCAGCAACAGGGAAAACGAGCAGTTCCACCCACCGTATTCTGTCAGTGACTACATGGAGATCCGGAACTCACATCAGCTCTCATGTCTGAAAGCAGGTGGTTGCTTGGAAAGTTCCAGGGTTTTATGGGAAGGATCAAAGCTACTAAAGAAAATGGAAATGTTGATGTTAAGCACATTGCAGACATGAAAAATCGAAGCAACTAATTGTAACAGGTTGTCTGTTAAGCTAGTCATTTAGTTTAGTTTAGTCATAGAGTCGTAGAGTGATAGAGCATGGAAACAGGCCCTTCAGCCCAAATTGCCTACACCGGCCAACATGTCCCAGTTACACTCGTCCCAAATGCCCGCGTTTGGCTCATATCCCTCCAAACCTGTTCTATCCATGTACCTGGCTCACTGTTTCTTAAACATTGAGATCATCCCTAGCTCAACTACCTCCTCTGGCAGCTCGTTCCATACACACACCACCCTTCGAGTGAAAAAGTTTAGAGATACAGTGTGGAAACAGCCCCTTCGGCCTACCGAGTCCGAGCTGACCAGTGATCCCCGTGCACTAACACTCCTCAAGACGGGCACCTTTGTCAGCATGGATGATTTGTGCCCAGGGCTGGCATCTGTGCTGTATGTCTCTAGCAACATTTGACAGCTCTGGGCCTGTACTCACTGGAGTTTAGAAGGATGAGGGGGGTTCTCATAGAAACTTACCATATAATGATAGTACTGGATAGAGTGGGTTGTGGAGAGGATATTGCCACTCGTGTGAGAGTCTAGGACCAGAGGGCCCAGCCTCAGAATAAAAGGATGTATCTTTAGATTCACTGCAACATCTCCTCAAGGTTTGCCGATAAAAAGGAATTTATTTAGCCAGAGGGTGGTGAATCTGTGGAATTCACTGCCTTAGACAGCTGTGGAGGCCTAGCTTTGGGGTCTTTTTGAAGTGGAGGTTGATAGGTACTTGATTAGTAAGGGTGTCAAAGGTCACGGGGAGAAGGCAGGAGAATGGAGTTGAGAGGGAAAGATTGATCAGTCACGTTTGAATGGCAGAGTAAACTCGATGGGCCGCATGGCCTAATTCTGCTCCTATAACTTATGAATTATAACTCTGTATCATGGCACAGAGAACAGTGCTGGATCCTCAGCAGTTCAATATTGATGCGGATATCTGAGTTGAAAAGGCAGAATAAAACATATCCAATGTGTTGAAGATAGACACAAAAAGCTGGAGTAACTCAGCGGGACAGGCAGCATCTCTGGAGAGAAGGAATGGGTCATGTTTCGTGTCGAGACCTTTTTCACAACCCGAAACGTCACCCATTCCTTCTCTCCAGAAATGCTGCATGTCCTGCTGAGTTACTCCAGCTTTTTGTGTCCATCTTCGGAGTTCGGTTTAAACCAGCATCTGTAGTTCCTTCCTGCACATATCCAATGTGTTGTTGATGCAGAGCCAAGTGGGCAAAAGAGGTAATTGAATTCCTCAAACCCTTCAACTCTGATTTTACTAACTTACTTCAATGCTTTGTTAATTTGCGTAGAAGACATATCTCACGACAACCTGTCATAAATACATAAAGTCCACAAGTAGAGATATGTCTTGCTGCGAAAACCAAGAGTTGTGGCACCTGCAAGAGGTTAACCAATGTTTCATTTTACTTCGGAGTCACGTGAGTGACTACGTGAAGAAGAGCCCGTCCAGCCGCACACGTGTCATATCGTACAGACGCATAGCGTAAGTGCCGATGTTTGGAGTGAGCAGAGCTCCTCCAAACCGGTAAGTAAAAAACCTGAAGGTAGGTTTTTACTTACGTTTTTCAGGTGATTTAAAAGACTTGTAGTAATGAAATACAAGTCATAATGAAGAAAATTGTGGAGGTGTACCGCAGAGTGCTCAGACAGACCGTGGGTCTGTGAGCAGCGGGCGCCCTTAAATTTTTTTTTTAAACGGTTACGGTTTAGCGCCATTAGATCGCATAGATAAGAGGTTGCCGTTAAAGAAGTCAGACCGATAAAGATCCCCGATTCAGGTAACTAGTTGGTTATATTTAAAACCTAGTTACAAGGCAATGCAGGGAATGCCTGACTCAGGTAACTAGTTTGCTATATTAAAAAACCAAGTTGCAGGGCAATGCAGGGAATGTCTGGGGAATGTCCAGGTTAAAAGTGGCAGGCAGACAAATCCAGGGCAAAAATCAAAAAGAGCCACTTTCCAACATAATTGTATAAGGGGTAAGAGCGTTGTAAAAACAAGCCTGAAGGCTTTGTGTCTCAATGCAAGGAGCATTCGTAATAAGGTCGATGAGTTGAACGTGCAGATAGCAATTAATGATTATGATATAGTTGGGATCACGGAGACATGGCTCCAGGGTGACCAAGGCTGGGAGCTGAACATCCAGGGATATTCAATATTCAGGAGGGATAGAGAGAAAGGAAAAGGAGGTGGGGAAGCGTTGCTGGTTAGAGAGGAGATTAACGCAGTGGAAAGGAAGGACATTAGCTTGGAGGATGTGGAATCGGTATGGGTAGAGCTACGAAACACTAAGGGGCAGAAAACGCTGGTGGGTGTTGTGTACAGGCCACCTAGCAATAGTAGTGAAGTTGGGGATGGCATCAAACAGGAAATTAGAAATGCGTGCAACAAAGGCAAAACAGTTATAATGGGTGACTTCAATCTACATATAGATTGGGTGAATCAAATTGGCAGGGGTGCTGAGGAAGAGAATTTCTTGGAATGTATGAGGGATAGTTATCTAAACCAACATGTAGAGGAACCAACGAGAGAGCAGGCTATTCTAGACTGGGTATTGAGTAATGAGGAAGGGTTAGTTAGCAGACTTGTTGTGAGTGCCCCCTTGGGCAAGAGTGACCATAATATGGTTGAGTTCTTCATTAGGATGGAGAGTGACATTGTTAATTCAGAAACAACGGTTCTGAACTTAAAGAAAGGTAACTTTGAGGGTATGAGACGTGAATTGGCCAAGATTGACTGGCAATTAGTTCTAAAAGGGTTGACGGTGGATATGCAATGGAAGGCATTTAAAGACTGCATGGATGAACTACAAAAAATGTTCATCCCAGTTTGGCAAAAGAATAAATCAGGGAAGATAGTGCATCCGTGGATAACAAGGGAAATCAGGGATAGTATCAAAGCAAAAGATGTTGCGTACAAATTAGCCAGAAAAAGCAGCATACCAGAGGACTGGGAGAAATTCAGAGACCAGCAGAGGAGGACAAAGGGCTTAATTAGGAAAGGGAAAATAGATTATGAAAGGAAACTGGCAGGGAACATAAAAACTGACTGCAAAAGTTTTTATAGATATGTGAAGAGAAAGAGATTAGTTAAAACAAATGTAGGTCCCTTGCAGTCAGAAACAGGTGAATTGATCATGGGGAACAAGGATATGGCGGACCAATTGAATAACTACTTTGGTTCCGTCTTCACTAAGGAAGACATAAATAATCTGCCGGAAATAGCAGGGGGCCGCGGGTCAAAGGAGATGGAGGAACTGAGTGAAATCCAGGTTAGTCGGGAAGTGGTGTTGGGTAAATTGAATGGATTAAAGGCCGATAAATCACCAGGGCCAGATAGGCTGCATCCCAGAGTACTTAAGGAAGTAGCTCCAGAAATAGTGGATGCATTAGTGATAATTTTTCAAAACTCTTTAGATTCTGGAGTAGTTCCTGAGGATTGGAGGGTAGCAAACGTAACCCCACTTTTTAAGAAGGGAGGGAGAGAGAAAACGGGGAATTACAGACCAGTTAGTCTAACATCGGTAGTGGGGAAACTGCTAGAGTCAGTTATTAAAGATGGGATAGCAGCACATTTGGAAAGTGGTGAAATCATTGGACAAAGTCAGCATGGATTTACGAAAGGTAAATCATGTCTGACGAATCTTATAGAATTTTTCGAGGATGTAACTAGTAGCGTGGATAGGGGAGAACCAGTGGATGTGGTGTATCTGGACTTCCAGAAGGCTTTCGACAAGGTCCCACATAAGAGATTAGTATACAAACTTAAAGCACATGGCATTGGGGGTTCAGTATTGATGTGGATAGAGAACTGGCTGGCAAACAGGAAGCAAAGAGTAGGAGTAAACGGGTCCTTTTCACAATGGCAGGCAGTGACTAGTGGGGTACCGCAAGGCTCAGTGCTGGGACCCCAGCTATTTACAATATATATTAATGACCTGGATGAGGGAATTGAAGGCAATATCTCCAAGTTTGCGGATGACACTAAGCTGGGGGGCAGTGTTAGCTGTGAGGAGGATGCTAGGAGACTGCAAGGTGACTTGGATAGGCTGGGTGAGTGGGCAAATGTTTGGCAGATGCAGTATCATGTGGATAAATGTGAGGTTATCCATTTTGGTGGCAAAAACAGGAAAGCAGACTATTTTCTAAATGGTGGCCGACTAGGAAAAGGGGAGATGCAGCGAGACCTGGGTGTCATGGTACACCAGTCATTGAAAGTAGGCATGCAGGTGCAGCAGGCAGTGAAGAAAGCGAATGGTATGTTAGCTTTCATAGCAAAAGGATTTGAGTATAGGAGCAGGGAGGTTCTACTGCAGTTGTACAGGGTCTTGGTGAGACCACACCTGGAGTATTGCGTACAGTTTTGGTCTCCAAATCTGAGGAAGGACATTATTGCCATAGAGGGAGTGCAGAGAAGGTTCACCAGACTGATTCCTGGGATGTCAGGACTGTCTTATGAAGAAAGACTGGATAGACTTGGTTTATACTCTCTAGAATTTAGGAGATTGAGAGGGGATCTTATAGAAACTTACAAAATTTTTAAGGGGTTGGACAGGCTAGATGCAGGAAGATTGCTCCCGATGTTGGGGAAGTCCAGGACAAGGGGTCACAGCTTAAGGATAAGGGGGAAATCCTTTAAAACCGAGATGAGAAGAACTTTTTTCACACAGAGAGTGGTGAATCTCTGGAACTGTCTGCCACAGAGGGTAGTCGAGGCCAGTTCATTGGCTATATTTAAGAGGGAGCTAGATGTGGCCCTTGTGGCTAAAGGGATCAGAGGGTATGGAGAGAAGGCAGGTACGGGATACTGAGTTGGATGATCAGCCATGATCATATTGAATGGCGGTGCAGGCTCGAAGGGCCGAATGGCCTACTCCTGCACCTAATTTCTATGTTTCTATGTTTCTATGATTCAAGTAAATTAATCATATGAGGACTAGATTCCAATACAGGGCCATAGGACCAGAGCCATAGGACCAGAGTTGATTGGACCAAAGATAGAGCACTAATCCTCAATTAGGCATTTAGTTGGAAGTGGTATTAAGCTCATTACAGAGCACCAACCCTCAATTAGGCAGGAAACAAGCTTATTTTACAAATTTTGCTTATTTTCAGCTGTAGAATTTAGACTGCAGCATTATCAGAGTTTATAGTAAGCATGGATAGAGGAATGGATAATACAATTTATGGTAAGTTTGCCAGGCCATGTATTTGCCAGTTACAGTTATTACTGGAATATTAATGAATCAGGAGTGTCTCAAATGCCTCCAGAAAGATTCTGATTAAACACCTTCCATTATGCTACACACTAATGGTAGTGCTCTAAGTTGAGGTCATACTTATAAGTATTTTCAGCTGTGGAGGTACATGGAATATGGAGAAAGTACCTTTTGATCCAATAACAAGGGATCATTATGAATGTTTTAGGAACATTTATGACCTAAAGCTTATTGCTCTTATATGCAAAGTTGCATGTTTAGACATAGATTGAGACTACGGAATAGAACGTATGTCAATCATTCGAGTGGTTTAAGTTAGTATCTTGTAATAGACTGGCTAATGTGATCTGGATCTGGTGTTTACCAGAAATATTTGATTGGCAATCTACCTATGTAGATTCAATATAGTTGAAGACTCAAAAGTCATGTAAATCAATGATAAAACAGAATGTATGTTGGATCGTGAGAAATTTAATAATATTATAGCACGATTGATGACTTGTTTGTATCCAGATTTAACCACCAATTACCTAAATATATGTTATAAAGTCTGATACAACTAATAGTATGTTATCTCAAAAAATTCAATTATCAAGGGGTAATAGGCAGGGATGTGCTTTATCACCCCTGCTATTTGCCCTTATGATAGAACCTTTGGCTGAAAGTATAAGAAGTCATCTGAATATTCAGGGTTATAATACTAGGGACTCAAATAATAAAATTTCATTATATGCAGACGATATTCTGTTATATATAACAAACTCACAAACGAGCACACCAAATTTATTAAACTTAATAGAGGAATTTGGATCCTTTTCTGGATATAGAATAAATTGGAACAAAAGTGAAATTATGACGTTAAAACCTCAAGAATCCACACACTTACTGAAGTTCCCCTTTAAAATAGCAACAGAAAAATTTAAATATTTGGGTATTCAGATTACTAGAAAACATAAAGCTTTATTCAATGCTAATTTTCTACCTTTAATAAATAAACTTAATATAATGCTTAAATTATGGAAAACACTTCCTTTATCATTAATAGGTAGAATAAGCGCTATAAAAATGATTTTTCTACCATAGTTACAGTATCTATTTCAGTCTATACCAGTATATGTACCAAACTATGTTTATTCTAAATTAAACTCTAATATTACAAATTTTGTTTGGGACTATAAATCACATAGAATTAAAAAAAGAACACTTATGTAAATCAAAAGATGTCGGGGGACTTTCACTCCCGAATTTTCTGTATTACTATTGGGCAATACATATTAAGAATATAATTTACTGGTTGGATAGTTCAACCCAACAGACAGAATGGATAAAAATGGAGAAAGAGGATTGTTACCCTTGTAATCCTCTTATCCCCCCAAAAAATGAACAATACAACATATAAGAAGAACCCAATTATACAAGATACAATAAGAATATGGAAACAAATAAAATGATCCTTAAAATTAAGAAACCTATCATTGTTAACACCGATAGCGAATAATCCTTTATTTAAACCATCTATGATGGACAAAACATATAATCAATGGGAAAGTTTAGGAATTAAAAGGATTGGGGACATGTATGAAATGGGAGATTTACTATCATTTCAACAATTACAATTAAAATTTAAACTGAAAAACAATCATTATTTTAAATATTTTCAGATTTGCAATTTCTTGAAGACATATATACAGGGATATCAAAATATAACTCCTGATTTATTGGAAGAAGTAATGAATATTAAAGCTGATACACAAAAATTAATATCCTATTTATATAATAGTATTTTAAATATAGATTTACCTGCGACTGAGGTAATTAGAGAAGAGTGGGAACGGGAATTAACGATAAAAATTACGAAGGTTACATGGGAAAAGTATTTGACATACATTCACAAATGTTCGATTAATGCGAGACATAATCTAATTCAATTTAAAATTTTACATAGATTGTATTACTCAAAAACAAGATTAAATAAATTTTATCCAAATATATCCCCCACTTGTGATAAATGTTTAACCCAAGATGCAACTATAACACACTCTTTTGTTTCCTGTATAAAACTTCATAGATTTTGGAGTGATATTTTTGAAATATTCACAAAATTATTTAAGATAAAAATGGAACCTAATAATGAATTGATTATATTTGGGGTAATAGAAGATGGGAATAAATTGAATCCATCTCATAAATTAATTTTTAATTATGGTTTAATAATAGCAAAAAAATTAATATTTAAATTTTGGAAAAATACACCAATACCAACGCTCAAAATGTGGATTGCAAGTATGTTGGACACCGCACATCTTGAGGAAATGCGATTCTTCCTAATAGATAAATTTGACCAATTCACAATGAGTTGGTCTCCATTTGTCGTCTTTTTGGAATCATGTGGTGCAACACAATTGTAAAAGCTAATTTGTGACGGGGCGAGGGATGGTCAAGATTATAAATAAGTTCTCCTTACTTCTTTTTTTTTCTTTTTCTTTCTTTTTCTTCTTTAATTTTCTTTTTTCTATTTTCTACTTAATTTTCTTCTTTCACTCTCTATTTTTCTTTTTCACACACTATATATCTCACATTTTTCTATTTTTCATTATCTAACTTATTTTTCTTTTTCTCCTTTATTATAATATTTTCATAATATGCATTATGAAAATATGATTGTATACAATTGTACTTACTTCTAATAAATATAAATACAGATATAAAGTCTGATACTGGGGCAGTAGTGGTAGATGTTTCTCGCTGCATTGGGGTAAAATGTTTGTATACATTTTTCCATTTTTTCTCATTTAACAGTATATACAGAAGAACAAACAGGATTCCATTTCGGGAGTATTGGTGGTACTAGATTGGATCTACAAAACCATGGTACCCTGAGGTGTTGAAAATGATCACAAAGCCTCTTATGATTTCCAAACAGAATTAATCTGTTTGTGCACTCTATAACTGATGATTCACATCCTTTACATAATCGTATTGGTTGTTGATTTACAGATTTTAAGGAGTGACATTTATCGGAAGAGGACTATCAGATTGTACTGTGGATATTATTGCAATCTGGAGGGATATTTACCCAGAAGTAGTACATTTCTTACATAAAGAAATGAGATATGTTTTGTTTAAGCAGAATATTACATATCACACTATAGACATATCAGTAGTGTTAGAGTTCTGTAAACTCTTATTTAATTAGCATTTAAGCTATAATGCTATGAATACTGCAAGGAGTACCATTACTGAATATCTATGGAGGAATCAGAATAAAATGTTGTAGAGTTACACCTTCTGGTCTGCAAATTTATGAAAGGATTTTAATTCTAAACCTCTTAGACACAAGTATACAATAATCTGGAATGTAAGAGAGATGTTATATTGTTTTTTGTTTATGGACTCCTATTACAGTGCTGTCCTTGGCTTGAATTATCATTAAGGAAGTCAAGTTCAGGGGACTGGTTTATGCACAGAGAGTGCAACTATTGCAGAATGTAAGAATAGACATGATGGAAAGAGACAAACAGTTACTATTGTGTTCTATGTCTATGAATTGCTTAAACAGAGTAGATGTGGAATCACAGGATGTAAGTTGGGGTTTCAGCATATACTACGGATCCACGTCTATGTGTGGTATCACATTTACAATGTTAGATTGAAGCTATCAGAACCTTAAAGAGGTTCAGTATGAGTATTTTATTAGCCATAAATAGCTGCATAGGAAAGTGTCGGTTTAGACTATTTTAAAAATGGCTAAAGCATGTGTTGCTT
Organism: Malacoraja senta; assembly: GCA_038087875.1. Lineage (NCBI taxonomy): Eukaryota > Metazoa > Chordata > Chondrichthyes > Rajiformes > Rajidae > Malacoraja > Malacoraja senta. The sequence continues at coordinate 387,840,779 of CM075977.1, forward strand.
GATGTAGGTATGGATACTGACAAATTTTAATCTTATTTCACCAGGGCACCATCAAGTTTGACGGCCAAGGAATTGGATGTTCTAATAAAACATATCCTCGTGGCTGCAGGCATAAATGAAATAATTCACCTATTACCATAAGGAGATTATTATACCTGTGGTTATTTGGTGGTGTTATTTTGGATTTACAGTAGTATTAAATATTCCTCTTGTGATGTTTTACTATTATGGTGATAAATTAACCATTAACTGGTTGCATCCATGTTATGGTTGTGCATTGTTGATTGTTTTACTTATTTAGAGTCAATCAATGCAGTGAGCGCCTGGATTGAATCTATGGCCTGAAATCACAGAGCTTTGAAATCTTCACGTAGTCACTCACGTGACTCCGAAGTAAAATACTAAGATTAAACGAGAACTTACCAGTTTGAAGTTTGATCTTTATTTTATGAGGAGTTACGTTGAGTTTAATCTTACTATTATCACCTACTTCAAGGTGAATGTTATTTTCCATCTCAAGGTGCGTCATTTCATAGCAGAGTTGAGAAATTACAAAAGTTGTCTAAGTCACAGAAGAGAGATTTGAGTGTGAAGTGGGCATTGAATACAATCCCTGACTAGCTGGAATGGAAATCAGGGCCATGCCAACAAAGATTTCTTACAGCATTATTGCTGTATTCCCAAATATTTTCACTGACGATATCTGAACAAAAATCACCAATCAAGAACCAATGGAAATATGTTGCAGGTATATTGAGATTCAGAAGAGGAAGGAAATTAACTTTTTTTCTTCTGTCTGTGTTCGAGTCTTGAATGCCTGTGTTGTATGTTTAATGACACCGCCAATTCTGCCAATGAGGGGGGATTTTATAGAAACATATAAAATTATTAAAAGGACTGGTCAAGCTAGATGCAGGAAAAATGTTCCCAATGTTGGGCGAGTCCAGAACCAGGGGCCACAGTCTTAGAATAAAGGGGAGGCCATTTAAGACTGAGGTGAGAAAAAAGTTTTTCACCCAAAGAGTTGTGAATTTGTGGAATTCCCTGTCACAGAGGGCAGTGGAGGCCAAATCACTGGATAGATTTAAGAGAGAATTAAATAGAGCTCTAGGGGCTAGTGGAATCAAGGGACTTTCAGAAGGCTTTCGACAAGGTACCACATAAGAGATTAGTATACAAACTTAAAGCACACGGTATTGGGGGTTCAGTATTGATGTGGATAGAGAACTGGCTGGCAAACAGGAAGCAAAGAGTAGGAGTAAACGGGTCCTTTTCACAATGGCAGGCAGTGACTAGTGGGGTACCGCAAGGCTCAGTGCTGGGACCCCAGCTATTTACAATTTATATTAATGAACTGGATGAGGGAATTGAAGGCAACATACAATACAATACAATACAATACAATACAATTTTATTTGTCTTTTTTTTTGTCTTTTGGACAAATTTGTCATTTGGACCCCTTGAGGTCCAAACGAAATGTCGTTTCTGCAGCCATACATTACAAAATGAAGAAGACCCGAGACACAACACAATTTACACATACATCCATCATAGCGCTGTGATGGCAGGCAAAAAAACGTATCTCTCCACTGCACTCCCCCCCCCCCCCCCCCCGATGTCAGAGTCAAAGTCAAAGCCCCCGGCGGGCGATGGTGATTATCCCGCGGCCATTAATGCCACGCCGGTTAATGCAGGGGTCGCGCGCCGGGGCTCTAAACCAAGACCCGCTTGCAAAGTCCGGCGGCCATTCCAAGTCGCGCAGGGGGATAAAGCCCCGCTCCAGGTGCTCTTGAAATCCTTTTGCAACATCTCCAAGTTTGCGGATGACACTAAGCTGGGGGGCAGTGTTAGCTGTGAGGAGGATGCTAGGAGACTGCAAGGTGACTTGGATAGGCTGGGTGAGTGGGCAAATGTTTTGCAGATGCAGTATAATGTGGATAAATGTGAGGTTATCCACTTTGGTGGCAAAAACAGGAAAGCAGACTATTATCTAAATGGTGGCCGATTAGGAAATGGGGAGATGCAGCGAGACCTGGGTATCATGGTACACCAGTCATTGAAAGTAGGCATGCAGGTGCAGCATGCAGTGAAGAAAGCGAATGGTATGTTAGCTTTCATAGCAAAAGGATTTGAGTATAGGAGCAGGGAGGTTCTACTGCAGTTGTACAGGGTCTTGGTGAGACCACATCTGGAGTATTGCGTACAGTTTTGGTCTCCATATCTGAGGAAGGACATTATAGCCATAGAGGGAGTGCAGAGAAGGTTCATCAGACTGATTCCTGGGATGTCAGGACTTTCATATGAAGAAAGACTGGATAGACTTGGCTTATACTCGCTAGAATTTAGGAGATTGAGAGGGGATCTTATAGAAACGTACAAAATTCTTATGGGGTTGGACAGGCTAGATGCAGGAAGATTGTTCCCGATGTTGGGGAAGTCCAGGACAAGGGGTCACAGCTTAAGGATAAGGGGGAAATCCTTTAAGACCGAGATGAGGAAAAACTTTTTCACACAGAGAGTGGTGAATCTCTGGAACTCTCTGCCACAGAGGGTAGTTGAGGCCAGATCCCCTTGTGGCTAAGGGGATCAGGGGGTATGGAGAGAAGGCAGGTACGGGATACTGAGTTGGATGATCAGCTATGATCATATTGAATGGCGGTGCAGGCTCGAAGGGCCGAATGGCCTACTCCTGCACCTATTTTCTATGTATCTATGTATCTATGATATGGGGAGAAGGCAGGCACAGGTTATTGATTGGGGACGATCAGCCATGATCTCAATGAATGGCGGTGCTGGCTCAAAGGGCCGAAGGCCTCCTCCTGCATCTATTTTCTATGTTTCTATGTTTCTAGTTCTGTCAATGTTTATAAACTGAAATGGAGCAGCAAATACTGGATACACTCAGCAGGTCAAGTAGCATTTGTGGAGAAAGAAACAGAGTTTGTATTTCAGGTAGATATACACAAAATGCTGGAGTAACTCAGCGGGACAGGCAGCATCTCTGGATAGAAGGAAAGGATGACTTTTCGGCTCGAGACCCTTCATCTGACGAAACGTCACCCATTCCTTCTATCCAGAGATGCTGTCTGCCCCGCTGAGTTACTCCAGCATGTTGTGTCTATCTTCGGTGCAAACCAGCACCTGCAGTTCCTTCCTACAAATTTTGTATTTCAGGTCACAGATACTCTTTGACCTGAGGTGTTAATTCTGTTCCTCTTAGGACAACTTGGGTCATTTAAAAAAATACAGGAGAGCAGAAGTAAAAGCAAGCAACTCAAGCCTGTTCTACCATACTCTACATTTGTGGTTGTTTTGTAATTTTATATGTAGTTTAGTATTTATTGATAACTTTATCTGGAAATATATATATTAATCTCAGTCTTGCGGGTTTCATAGAGTCAACATCAGAGAGTAATATCGCACAAAAACAGGGCCTTTGGCCCAACTCACCATGCCGACCAAGTTGCCTAACTGAGCTAGTCATCTATGCCTGCCCATTTACTCTGGAACATGCTGCGGGGGGTGGTGGTAGAGGCAGATACAATCATGCCATTTATGATGGAGGGATATGGATTATGTGCAGACCAAATAAGAGTTGTTTCGGCATCTTGCTCATTGGTATTGTGGGCAGTCATTGTGGGCCAAAGGGCCTGCTCCAGTGCTGTACTGTTTTCTATGTTCTATGTTGTATATTCTAGGTACCTTCAAGCCAATTTTGTATCCAATTGACTAGCTTGTGCTGGATCCCAGATGATCGAACATTCCAGACCAGCTTTCCATGCGGTACCTTTCGAAAGGCCGTGCTAAATCCCATGTAGACAACATGTACTGCACTTGTTTTAGTTTTGTTTATTGTCACATTTACCAAGGTACAGTGAAATGCTTTTTTGTTTCATGCCATCCAGTCAACATAAAGACGATACATGCCATCCACTGTGTACAGATACAGGATAAATGCAGTAATGTTTAGTGCTAGTCCAGTAACGTCTGATTAAAGAATGTCTGAAGGTCTCCAATGAGGTCGATGGTAGGTCAGGACTACTCTCTAGTTCGTGATAGGGTGTTTCAGTTGCCTGATAACAGCTGGGAAGAAATTTCCCCTGAATCTGGAGGTGTAATTTTTCACACTTCTGTACCACTTGCCTGATGGGAGAGGGGAGAAGAGGGAGTGGCCGGTTTGAGACTCATCCTTGATCATGCTGCTGGCCGTGCCGAGGCAGCATGAAGTGTAGATAGAGTCAATGGAAGGGAGGTTCGTTTGTGTGATGGCCTCAGCTGTGTCCACAATTCTCTAACATTTCTTGCCATCATGGATGGAGCTGTTCCTAAACCCTGTTAGGATGCATCCCAATAAAATGCATTCTACAGCTCATCTAAAGTTTGTGAGACTTGTTGGCGACATGCTGAACTTCGAAAGCCTTCTAAGGAAGTAGTGGCATTGGTGTGCTTTCTTGGGCATTGCTTTGAAGCAACTGGTTCAGGACATGTTTCTGGTGATATTTACTCCTAGGAACTTGAAGCTTTCCTCCATCTTTACTTTGGTGCCGTCAATGTATACCAGGGTATGTGTTCCTTCACTTCATGACTTAACTTCCTGAAGTCGATCACAATCTCGTTTGTCTTACTGACTTTGAGGGAAAGATTGTTGTTTTGGCACCAGGGTACAAGGTTTTCAACCTCTTCCCTCGTCATTATTTGTTATCTGACCCACTACGGTGGTATCATCTGCAAATTTGTAAATTGAATTAGATTTGTACAAGGCTGCACAGTCGTGGGTGTACAAGGAGTGAAGAAGGGTGCTCAATTGTCAAGGTGGGATTCATGTTGTGCCAGTTAGATCAAGACCCAGATCGTTAACCAGGCTTCTGTGCCTCACATCTAACAGTTTAGTTTTAGTTTAATTTAGTTTATTGTCACATGTACAGAGGTACAGTGAAAAACTTTTGTGGCGATATCCAGTCAGTGGTGATATCCAGTCAGTAGAAAGACAATATATAATTACAATCGATCCATTTACAGTGGATAATGGAATAATATTTAGTGCAAGGCAAAGCCAGCAAAGTCTGATCAAGGATAGTCCGAGGTAATTTACCAATGAGGTAAATAGGACTGCCCTCTTGTTGTGGTAACAGTGAGAACAGGGCATGGTCCAGATTGTATTTGATGATAGATGTTACCTCTTGAGGCAGTGCCTCATGTAGACTACTTATGATGGTGGGAGGGCTGTGCCCCTCATGGACCAGGAGATAGTTCCAGATTTCTGTTAGAATGTGGAAAGAAGGAACTGCAGATGCTGATTAATTCACAAAATGACACAAGGTGTTGAACTAACTAACTCAGCAGGTCAGGCAGCATCTCTGGAGAACATGGATAGGTGTAGTTTCAGATCAAGACCCTTCTTCAGACTGATTGTAGGGGCAGGGCGAGGTAAAGAAAGCTGGAAGTATAGAGGATCAGTTCAAAGCTTGACAAGTAATATGCCAATGCATCTGAGGGGAGTCTTTCATGGGCAGATGGTTGGAACAAAGGCCCCAAATAAAAGCAGAAGGTGTATGACAGGATTGAAGAACAGAGGGGAGGGCGGGGGGGCGGGGGGGGGGGGGTTGGGGGGAGAAATAGGTTGGTGTCTAGCTGGGACACAGGGGTGTGTGGATGTGAAAGGGGGTTGTAGGGGATTAGTTGGAGGTTACCTAAAATTTGATAATTCAATGTTCATACCATTGGGTCACTATTTGCATGAAGTCCCAGCTTCTTAAGTTCTCTTCTAAATAGCTGAATGTTAATTTAATTTACTCCCCTCAGATCTCATTCTGAGGAGAACCCCATCTTTCATCATTTAACTATTCAAATCAGTTGTCCACTTCTACTGATTTAATTTTATTTAGACACTCTTGGAATCGAAGTGGATGGTCGGATGATTGCCCACGTGGAATTCCATTTGCCTCATGCTATTCCACTTAGTTATTGTTCCTCTTTAATTTCCCATTCACATTTGCACAACTAACCGTGCTTCCCAGCATTATATCACCAGCAGACTCTGATATCCAACTCTCTAGCCTTTCAAGCAAATCGTTGATTAGTAAGGTGAAAAGCCATGGTGCCTGTGCAGATCTCTGATGAATACAACATGTCATGTCTTTTCAATTGGAACACAGTTACAGAAACCGTATAGCTGAAGTTCAACAGAAGAAAATTAGGCTTTAATAAAGATAATTCCTTAACTTTACAAGCAGTAATGTGCTAGAGGAGCCAATGGAGGATTGAAATTGGATGAAAAGGATACAGTCGAAACCTGGCCATCAGTTTTGTTATGCCATTTCACAATTTGTTATTCTCTCTTACATCAATCCTGCAAAAAGATGATCTTAAAAAAAACCCTCAGGATTGATTTCCCTGAACAGATGCTGTATGGGTCTTTTGCTGCTTAATAAAACAAAACAATGTTAATTAGCAAAGCACTTCAGAAGGTATGAAGAGTCAGGTGGAATTTAGGAGATTTAATGTGAGCGGGAAAAGGTTTAATATGAACCTGAAGGGCAACCTTTTCACACAGAGGGTGGTATATGGAATGAGCTGCCAGAGGAGGTAGTTGAGATGGCTTCTATAACAACATTTAAAAGTGATTTAGACAGATACATGGATAGGAAAGGTTGACAATCATCTGAGCCTAAACATTGATGAGTTTAGTTTAGTTTATTAATTTAGTTTCTTACTGTCACTTGTACTGAGATACAGTGAGAAGCTTTTTTTGTTGCATGTTATCCAGTCATGAACAGATTATACATGATTACAATCAAGCCATCCCTGGCATGCAAATAAAGGGTATAAATTTGAGTGCAAGATATTGGCCATTGGAGTCTGATGAAAGATAACATGAAGGTCTCCAATGAGGCGGGTGAAGGTTGACGGGCGACGGTTGGCGGTTGGGTTTGAATTCAGCGGCGTTTCCCCCCCCCCCCCGCCAGGAGTGGGCACCCCACCAGCGTGTGAAAGATGGAGACAGATGGCCGTCCCCCCTCCCGCCCTCTCTCCGGACCTCTGGTGCGTGGAGCATAGTGATGAGGAGGGAGATGAGGGAGAGGTGGGGGGGATGCAAGCAGAAGCCTCCACGTGGCGCATCCCGGGCAATGCTGACGACAGAAACTGTACCACAGTGACTGACTGCAGTAGCCAATTCTGCAACCACCGACCGTCAACCGTCACTGCCCGACCGGAAAGACGTGATATAGAAGATGGCCGGACACGAGGAAGAAGAAGGGAGAGGGGGAGGGGGACACGGCCCACTCTGTGGCCCCTGGACCCCCTCACCGCGGGAGATTCTGCGCCTCTACCTCGCGTTGTCGAGGGGTGAGTGGCTGTCCCTCAGCGCCTCCCCTCTCCTACGCCGGCCCCTCATTCCAGGACCGCAAGATGGAGCATCTTGGTCGGCGTCAGTAAATTGTGCCGAAGGGCCTATTTCAAAGCTGTAAGACTCTACAACTCTATATCAGTCAGCGGGTGGCAAATCCAAATCTTGAAGGAGATTAGATAACCTTTTGGATATATCCAACAAGCAAAAATATTTTTTTTTCCATCTCTTGTGTCCCAAGTCCCAGTCAGCACACTGTTTATGTTATTAACTTCAGGTCCGCTACTTCTGAAGACCTAGAGGTTACTGGCTTTTCCAGGACTATAATCAACACACTTCTATACTATCAACCAGCTATTAGACATAATGAGCAAGTCTCTTTTTGATAATCCCACTCGCTTTCTCACTCTCAAGGCGTGTTACTTTTGTACAGCATTCGTTTTACTGAATCCATAAATTTACTGAAATATATTATATGGCTTTATTAAAGAAAAATACTGAAGCATGGAATGTCTCTTGTCTGATCAGACACAAAGGTTGCAAAGAAAAAAATATGATGAAACAGTGATACCTTTTCCTGATTCCCTGATTCCTCAAGCCACTCAATAGTATTATTGTGTCTGACCCTCAGCCAAATCACAAATTAAAGCCACTTTTCATTCAGGTTTCTTATCAATTCTACTCCCTTGTGTCAGGGGATTGAACATAAACCCTGTAGTTTATTACACTGATTTCATCCAATAACTCGAATCAGTTCACATCATCGCTGTCGTGCATGCATTAAATAAATAGATGACAAAATGAATAACCCTGAATAAATCTGGTATTAAATTAATTTATCCAGCTGGAATAAATGGTGTAATGATTTTTGCTTTCTTTCTTCCTCAACAATGCATTATTTATTCCTCTTCCAGTAAAAGGAACACACACTTTCCCTGCACGAATTTGTTTTCCCTGAACTTTATACAGTTAAGCATCTAGATGGAAATCCATGTTAATTGAAGGGAAGTTCAGAGTCTAGTTGCCTAGCAGCTAGTAATTGCCATGTCAACACAAAAGCCTGGCACAGAAAATGCAACTTGCAATGGGCTATTTTGCCGAACTAGTCTGTGTTGATGTTACACACAAGCTTCCTTGGCCTTTCAGATCTTTCTGTTGCATTCTCTCATCGAATGCGGTTTCCCTTTGAAGGCATGAGAATGAATGAACACCTATACAAGCAGGTGTATGCTACTCAGATCCTGAAATGTGCTGCGCTATTTACCAAGATAATGGCTGATCTGACTGTGACCTTTACTCCGCAATCCCATCGACCTGGGCTAACCTGTCACTCACTTGTTTTTTAAGCATCTTTCTACATTGGCTACGTTTTCATTTTTCTGAAAGAAGCTTCACCTTAGATCAGCTACTCAATCTGTTGTCACATAGACTGCTTGCAATGCTGATTAGCCACAATTGATGTTTAGCAGGAGTCCAAGGGGTTCAAAATCTCAACTAAAGCTTCAATGTGCCTTTTGACACAGATGTAGGCTCACCAGGCCCACTTTCCTGCTCAACCCAAACCTTTATAATGCCTTTGCTCTCCCGATGCAATCCTCTTCTGCAGACTATTCCACCTGATTATCTTTATTGCCTCCCATTGAACTCGCCCTGCCATTATCCTTCACTGCCAACTGTCTCCACCTCCATTTCTTTCCCATCAAATTCCGACCTCAACTGCAACCTTCTTCTCGCGTGATCTTGTTCTTCAATGATGATTTCAAGTTCCAGTGAGTTTATTGTTATGTGTCCTTGATAGGACAATGAAATTCTTGCTTTGCTTCAGCACAACAGAACATAGTAGGCATTGACTACAAAACAGATCAGTGTGTCCATATACCATTATATAAATATATACACACATGAATAAATAAACTGATAAAGTGCAAATAACAGATAATGGGCTATTAATGTTCAGAGTTTTGTCCGAGCCAAGTTTAATAGCCTGATGGCTGTGGGGAAGTAGCTATTCCTGAACCTGGTTGTTGCCGTCTTCAGGCTCCTGTACCTTCTACCTGAAGGTAGCAGGGAGATGAGTGTGTGGCCAGGGTGGTGTGGGTCCTTGATGATACTGCCAGCCTTTTTGAGGAAGCGACTGCGTTAGATCCCCTCGATGGAAGGGAGGTCAGAGCCGATGATGGACTGGGCAGTGTTTACTACTTTTTGTAGTCTTTTCCTCTCCAGGGCGCTCAAGTTGCCGAACCAAGCCACGATGCAACCGGTCAGCATGCTCTCTACTGTGCACCTGTAGAAGTTAGAGAGAGTCCTCCTTGACAAACCGACCCTCCATAATCTTCTCAGGAAGTAGAGGCGCTGATGTGCTTTCTTAATAATTGCATCAGTGTTCTCGGACCAGGAAAGATCTTCAGAGATGTGCACGCCCAGGAGTTTGAAGCTCTTGACCCTTTCAACCATCGACCCATTGATATAAACGGGACTGTGGGTCTCCATCCTACTCCTTCTAAAGTCCACAATCAGTTCCATGGTTTTGCTGGTGTTGAGGGCCAGGTTATTGTGCTGGCACCATATGGACAGTTGCTCGATCTCTCTTCTATACTCTGACTCATCCCCATCAGTGATACGTCCCACAACAGTGGTGTCGTCAGCGAACTTGATGATGGATTTCTTTTGATCCCTCCATCATCTCCCCAAATGCTCCACACACCATTTCACGAAATTAGCCTTCTGATCCTTTGTCCATCCCCCTCCTCTACCCCACCACTACCATTTCTCCGCCCAAAACCCACTGTCCCACAAATCAACCATATGCGTGCTTCTAACAAGATGATTGGAAATGAAAGTCTGAAGGGTGGATAGTTAATGCCTACCTACTTCACCATGCTCAACACCACATGTACCTCTATTTCCAAACTACCAACACGGAACATTCTCTTATCCCTTTGTAAAAAATATTGATTCTAATCTCTCTCCTATTATAAATATAATCCTTACACTGACATTAGGAAACTTTTCTTGAATTTCTTGAAACTTTTCTTGAATCTCAAGTGTAGTTGTATGTCAATACACAATAGACCATAGGTGCAGGAGTAGGCCATTCAGTCCTTCGAGCCAGCACCGCCATTCAATGGCTGGTCATCCACAACCTGATGAACAAGGACCACCCTAGATTCCGTTGCACCTACCCTTTTCCCAACTTGACTCCATTTAGAAAATAATATGCCTTCCTGTTTTTGCCACCAAAGTGGATAACCTCACACTTATCCACATTAAACTGCATCTGCCATGCATCTGCCCACACACCCAACCTGTCCAAGTCATCCTGCATCCTCTTCACAGTTCACAATGCCACCCAGCTTTGTGTCATCTGCAAATTTGCTAATGTTACTTTTAATCCCTTCATCTAAATTATTAATGTATATTGAAAATAGCTGCAGTCCCAGCACTGAGCCTTGTAGTACCCCACTAGTCACTGCCTGCCATTCTGAAAGGGACCTGTTAACCCCTACTCTTCGTTTCCTGTCTGCCAACCAATTTTCTATTCATTTCAGCACCCTACCCCCAATACCATGTGCCCTAATTTTTGCCCACTAATCTCCTATGTGGGACCTTATCAAATGCTTTCTGAAAGTCTAGGTACACTACATCCACTGGCTCTCCCTTGTTCATTTTCCTAGTTACATCCTCAAAAAATGTTGTCCACCAGTTGTTTGACACAAACATCTTTTCTTATGACTTCTACATGTACAAACTGGTGGGGTGTATATCATCTAGTCCTGGACTTTGATTCACTTTAAATTTTATCTGTTATCGTCCTTTCTATTCTGGATGCATTAATGTTCTTTTAAGTCTTATCATCAAATGAAGTGTCAATTACATTATATTTTTTTAGAGTAAAACCTGAGGCCACATAACTATTCCGAGCTTCTACAATTTCTCTCTCATTATCTGTGAGTTTACCTTGCTCATACTTCAGTTTACCTTGCTCATACTTTCCCTACTTTATATGTTTTTCCTTTACATTCGTCTGTAGGACACTTTATTATTTTCTTTTAAATTACTTAATAATTTGGTCTTCACACAAGATTTTAAGAAAACCGCGAACTGCCTTTACATTAACTTCTAATTTCCTTCCCAGAGTTAAAAAAAAAATTACATTGTATAATGCTGTAACCTTACTTTATCAGAATTCTTGATCCAACTTGTCAGGAATGACTATTACTAAACCAATAGTTTATTTTTATGGCTATGGACTTAGATCTAAGCTTCAAAATGTTATGCCATTCGTTAGTGAAGAAATATATTAAGCACGGTACATGGTGGATATAATAAATTTTTAACTTGTGTTTTAAGGTCCAGCAGGTTGAACAGAATTCAATGAATATATATATTCACCTTTCCATCAGAGTGTAATGGCTGCCTGAGTCTTTTGACCTCCACAAAGTAGTTGACATGGTTACTTGCAAAATACGAGTGCAGAAATTTAAATGGTTTGTTTTTCTTCCTAAGGACAATGTCTTCATGTAAATCATAGATATCAGAGCAGTGGTTTAAAAATACAGAACATATATTACATGGGAAATACAGAATGGCGATCCCCGATGAACTAGTGTTGTTCCCTTTGTTATTGTTCAGCTTATTTATTAATAACCAGCTGGAGATGTGCTGCAAGGTGAGAGCATGGATGTACTTCAATAAAACTAACATTTCATATGAGTCTTCCTCAAAAGCTGACATTTCGATTACTCTGTCACAGGGCTGTGATTAAGAAAGAAATAGGCAGATGGGATCCATTCTTCGTTGAGTAGAAATAACGGACAAATCTATACTTGTTTGTTTTTCTCCAAGGGGAGTACAGTGAAAAGCTGCAACGAGCATTCACCAACTTAATGAAAATCATGTATAAACAACGATGTATAGATTCTGTGATATCTCTTTTCTTTCTTCTCCTGGCACTCTACCATCCTCTTCTGAAGCTATTCAGATTTTGATCTATCGATGACCTGTCTGATTATGCCTTGAATTCTTATCCTTGTGATGAATTCCCTGCACAACTTTGCTGTTTTATATTTGTAACTACTTTCAAGTTCTTGTTCCTGTGGTTTTGCAAACTCTTACAATCAATATATATATAAATCTCTTCATCTCCTTTCCTCTTCTTCCTCATTGAGTCATACAGCACGGAAACAGTCCCTTCGACCATGCTGGCCAAGATGCCACGAGTCTTCCCTTTTTAAAAGATTCTTTTAATTCTTATCTCCTTGACCAAGGTTGTTCTAATAACTGTTTATGCAGCTTGGTGTCAGACTAAGACTGATTACACATCAATAGGACACAGAACACAGCACAGCAACAGGCACTTTGGCCCACAATGTCTGTGCCGAACATGATGCAAAGACCAACTCTTATCTGTCTACACATAATCCATATTCCTCCATACCCTGTATCAATGAAGTGTCTCAGAACATTTTATTATGTTAAATGTGCTCTACAAACGGAAATTATCATCCCAATTGTATTCCTATCCACAAAATGCTGGGGTAACTCAGTGGGACAGGCAGCATCTCTGGATAGAAGGAATGGGTGATGTTTCGGGTCGCGATCCTTCTTCAGACTGAAGTTCAGTCTGAAGAAGGGTCGTAACCCAAAATGTCACCCATTCGTTCTATCCAGAGATGCTGCCTGTCCCACTGAGTTACCCGAGCATTTTGCGTCTATCTTCGGTGTAAACCAGTATCTACAGTTCCTTCCCACACATGTATTCCTATTCAAGTGGTTATTGTTTTGGAAAAGGAAATAAAGTGCTGGAGTAACTCAGCAGATCAGGTAGCATCACTGGAGAACATGGATATGTGATGTTTCAGGTCGAGACCCTTCTTCAGACATTGGAAAGGTATAAAATGGTGACAGGCTTGACAGTGGATACACGCGTAGCCCATCATGAGTACTGAATGTACTCAAGCACTCATCTCTAGATCCACTCTCCCACCAGAATGGGTTTTTTTTCCCTCCCTATTCTTATGTTTCCCAATCCAAAGCTTATTTGTGACTTTTCACATCTTGGCTGCTTTGGTTTGCTTTGGCTATAGACAAACCAAGTTTTCTTTTGCTGAATTTCTTGTTGATTTATCATAAGCAGGAAATCGAATTTGCTGAATCTGCCAGAGGTCTATTTTATCAAAGGCTTTCTGCTCCCAGCAAGTTTGAAGGACTGATTAATTCTTAAGTGTTATCACAGGAACATAATCTCTGTGATCTCACAGTCTCCATCACAGGAAATAGACTAATGACTGATGTCTATTACAAACCCACTGACTCCCACAACTATATCGACTACACTTCTTCCCACCCTGCTTCCTGCAAAGACTCCATCCCCAACTCCCAATTCCTCCGTCTACGCTGCATCTGCACCCAAAATGAGGTGTTCCATACCAGGACATCCGAGTTGTCCTCATGCTTTCCCCGCTCGTGCCTCCTCGGTACCGCGCAGCTCCACCCATGCTCCCCCTCTTCCTAGTCGCAACAGTGACAGAGTCCCCCTAGACCTTACCTTCCACCCCATCAGCCACCGCATACAACGCATAATCCTCAAAAATTTCCGCCACCTCCAACGGGATCCCACCACAAGCCACATTTTCCCATCTCCAGCCCTTTCTGTCTTCTGCAGAGACCGTTCCCTCCGCAACTCCCTGGTTAAGTCATCCCTTCCCACCCTTCCCACCACCTCCCCAGGTACCTTCTGCTGCAACTGCAGAAGATGCAACACCTGTCACTTTACCTCATCCCTCAACTCTGTCCAGGGACCCCGACAATCCTTTCAGGTTAGGCAGAAGTTCACTTACACCTCCTCCAACCTCATCTACTGTATCCGTTGTTCAAGATGTGGACTCTTATACATCGGCGAGACTGTAAACGCAGACTGGGCGATCGTTTCATGGAACATCTTCGCTCAGCCCGCCTGAACCTACCTGATCTCCTGGTTGCTGGACACTTTAATTCTCCTTCACATTCTTACGCAGACCTTTCTGTCCTAGGTCTCCTCCAGTGAGGCTAAATGCAAATTGGAGGAACAGCATCTTATATTTCACTCGGGCAGCTTACAGCCCAGTGGTATGAATATTGATTTCTCTCACTTCAGGTAGCCCCAGCATTCCCTCTCTCTCTCTATCCCTCACAAGTCGCACTAGCTTCTCATTTTCACCCTACGAACAGTTAACAATGGCCTGTTTCCTTTATCATCGTAAGTTTTGGGCATATCTTTCATTCATTGTTCTGATCTATCCACATCACCGTCTATATCCCTTGTTTCCCTTATCCCTAACCAGTCTGAAGAAGGGTCTTGACCTGAAACATCACCCATTCCTTATCTCCTGAGATGCTGCCTGAGTTACTCCAGCTTTTTGTGTCTACCAACCATTTTAGTGTCATCTGAAAACGTACTAACTGTGCCTTGTACGTTCTTATATTATTTATATAAATGATGAACACCAATGGACCCAGCATCAGTAGTCACGGGCCACCAGTCTACAGAACAATCATCCACAATCAATCTCTACTTACCACTATCAAAATAATTATGCACCCAATGAGCTAGCTATCCCTGGGTCTCATGCAATCTAAAATTCCAGACCTGCTTACCTTGTCAAAGTTCATATACAAAATATCCACAAACCTGCCCTCTTCAATCCTCGATTACCTCCTCAAATAACTCACAGGTTTGTGTAACAGTATTGCCCATGCACGGAATCATGCTGACTATCTCTAATCAGTCCTTGTTTGCCCAAATGTTGCTAGATGCTGTTCCTCAGAATCCTCTCCAGTAACTTAACCACAATTGTCAGGGAAGTGATGAAGGCATATAAAGTAACAACATTTAAGAGACATGTGGACAATTACTTGAATGAGCAGAGCATAGAGGCACTTGGAATGAATGCAGGCAAGTGGGATCAACATATATAGGCCTGGCAGTCGGCATAGACATGATGTGCCAAAGTGCTAGGTTCTAGGCTTGACATTTTTATGATTCTAAATGTGTTTAAGGGGATTTAAAATATTTCCAATCCCTACTGTGGCATGGCTATTTAAAATAGTAAGCTGCTGAATCAGATGTGTTATTTGCTCCTTTGTTTGCACAGAGTTTATCTCAGCAAGACCCACGGAAGTCTTGTGAAGCAGGTGACGAAGAGTAGCCATGTTTATTCCTGGGTAGACAAAAATGCTGGAGAAACTCAGCGGGTGAGGCAGCATCTACGGAGCGAAGGAAATAGGCAACGTTTCGGGTCGAGACCCTTCTTCGACCCGTCCCAACCCAAAACGTTGCCTATTTCCTTTGCTGCATAGATGCTGCCTCACCCGCTGAGTTTCTCCAGCATTTTTGTCTACCATGTTTATTCCTGGGGTTGTTTAGCATCATCAACCCAATGAGCTGATTGAAAATAGCATCAGGCTCTGCTACAGTTTTATTTTGTGGAACAAATTAGAGGGATGTGGGCCTAATGCAGGCAAATGGGACCAGCACAGCTAGGGAACATGGTCGGCATGAGTGAATTGGGCCGACGTGCCAAGTTTAAATACTGTAATATGATCATATTAAATATGATTCTAATAGTGTAATCATCCATCAAGAGCTTGGGAGTGAGTCTTCTGGTACTTGAAGCCTGCTCTGCCATTCATGTTAATCGCCAATCTTCTTTCTCAGTACCATTTTTCTGCAATATCTTCATACTCCTTGATTCACTTAATATCAAGAAATGTATTGATTAAAACAAGGTCACTTGGAAATAAATTATACTTGTATGAATAAAAGTAACAAACTTTGCAATGTAAAAATAATTGAAATTGAAAAGAAAGAATAGTTTATTATCTAATAGATCAATCAAAGATCTCCTTGAAGTCAAAAATCATTGGCCCATATTCCAAAAATTAATCTCATATCAATCAATCTAAATGAAATGCTAAAACTTTTGGCAGTAGTAATGGTTAATATTATGGAGTAATAGCATCTGTTAATGTAGTTAGTGTATGGTTCACCCATTAAACGTTAATGTGTAGTGTAGGAAGGAACTGCAGTTGCTGGTTTAAACCGAAGATAGACACAAAAAGCTGGAGTGACTCAGTGGCTCTGGAGAAAAGGTAAAGGTGACGGGTCGAGTCTCGTGTTGATCCAAAACGTCACCAATTCCTTTTCTCCGGAGATGCTGCCTGAGCTGCTGAGTTACTCCAGCTTTTTGTGTCTATCTAAAAGTTAACGTGTAGTTCTTTCACAGTGGCCAAATTATAAGAATTGTTTGCTATTAAACAGAACACTTCACCACTTCCGATAAGGGAGACCATTTGGTCAGTTTAGCTTGTTCTTCTATTGAAAACAACCAGATCGAACCCATGACAAAATTTAGTTTTCTCTTAAATGTTTCCAAAGTTATTGTTTCCATTATAAATTGACAGCACAGGTGATAACTCAGTCTGTTGTGCTTCTGCCAGCTCTTTGCTAGTGCAATCCAGAACTAATCTCTGTCCCGGTCTCTCCTGGTGGTGTTGTATATGACTTTGCTTCGAGTGTTTGTTAAATGTTTCTTGTGGCAGTGATTACCATGATGCATCAACCTTCAGCATGCTAAACAGTTCCCTTAATCTCTTCAAACTCTTTGTGACAGCTGTACATTGATGATATCCTGTCACTCAATATTTAACAGGAGGAAATTTATTTTCTTTATTCACTTCATCAAAACCATTTGGAATTTCAGAAACCTTCATTAAATCTTCTCTCTGCAGCAGTCGACAACATCCTCGTATAATGTTACTTTCAGTTGCCCTTGCATTACTTTGGATACTCTAACCTTTGGACAACCTTAAAGTCTTTTCAATGAATAGCTTCCAAAGCTAAACATTCCTGTCCAAATTAACAATTGCTGTTCCATTTTCCAGCCTGGTTTTATTATGGAAATAGAAAGTTTGGGATTCAAAATCTGCACTCACATCTACCAGGGGGTTATGTTTTGGACCACCGGTATCTCCTGTTCATTCAAGTCCTTTGGTATTGTTACACTGAGAGTAAACTCTCATCCATTATATATTGATGCGAGAGGAAATAAAAACATATATTGAGATGGTTGGGGACATTAAATTACATTTGCATTTTGTTTGCATATGTGCTTTTTTGTCTCTACCCTGCTAAAATATATTGCTATGGTTTCTCCAGCTGTAAAACTCCCTGGCTGATTTAGATAACTGGGAAAGGCCTATCCTGTTCACCTTCTTTAAATAATAATGAGTAGAATTAGTGAGTGGAAGATACTCAATCTCACTTTTTCGGGAAATAGTTCTCCCTGTGACTGTGTGGGTTTGCTCCGGGTGCTCCGGTTTCCTCCCACATTCCAAAGACGTACAGGTTTGTAGGTTAATTGGCTTCAGTAAAAAATTGTGAATTGTCCCGAGTGTGTAGGATAGTGCTTGTGTACAGGGTGATCGCTCGTTGGCACGGACTTCATGGGCCGCCTGGCCTGTTTCCGCGTTGTAGCTTTGAAGTCTAAAGTAAAGTAAACTGTTTGCATCATTCCAGAATCTCTTTTACAGTCTGCATACGTGTTTTTCGTTCAATGTTTCTAAGTCTCACGACATTTTATAATATACAGCGCACACCATTACAAATAGTTGGATTAAAAAAGTTCTAAGAGTGGTGAACCAGGTGAAAGCAAAGTGTTTGATGGGGAGAAGGAACAGAAGATATTGCCTCATCCGCAGTAAGTTACAAGGTTATCCCATTGCTCTTACTCTCCCAACTACTTGTATTTATTGTGCTCAGTGGCAGATCTTGCTTCTTACACAATTTTGAGTTTTACTGAGGATGGGAAAACCTCTCTGCATTTTATGGGTCCATCACTCTTGGTTGAAGAGAGTGCTTTGAAATTACCCTGTCATGCAGCAGGTAGATGGAAGCCTTGTTGGTTACTTTGTTAAATGCAGCATTTTGTTTCAATATTAAAATAGCGAGGCATGATTAAAATCATTTTTGTTAAATTATGTTTGTTTCCATTTTATTTCCTTATCCATCTTCTTGGTTAACTGTGAACCATGTTTGTCTGAAACCATTGCAAACCATTTTGCAAACCGCAAGCCTTGTCTAGGTCTACACTGTGCAAACTTCCAGCAGGAAGTGTAGACAGCATTAAGAATCTCATACACTATTCCAATTAATATGATTTCATTTTTCTCCAATAGAACTCTTCCAGCAGCTCCACAGTTAATCAATACAACATGGAAGATGCCCATTTTGCTTCATAAGTTCATAAGTTAATTTTACTTTGGATACAGAAATTCAATCGTTTCCTCTCCCTGGATCATTTATCAGAGGCTTATATATTTTCACCTTCAGGTTAACTAATTCTTCTGACATTGGGGAGGATGTCTAGCTCTTAGGGCTAACGGAATCAAGGGATATGGGGAGAGAGCAGGAATGTAGTACTGATTTTGGATGATCAGCCATGATCATATTGAATGGCGGTGCTGGCTCGTAGGGCCGAATGGCCTATTCCTGCACCTATTTTCTATGTTTCTACATTTCTATGTAAGACCCAGGGTGAATATTGGACCTGCCCATCTTTTGTACTCATTGTCGGACAATATTTTTTATCACTGTTGAACAATCAGAAACATTGTTTTTAAGCTACTGGACTAACATTCAGAGGCTTGGACTGTTGATTTGGAGACATGACCTTGAAGCCTGAGGAAGGATTTTAACCAGAAACATCACCTATCCATATTCTCCAGACATGTTAGACACAAAATGCTGGGGTACCTCAGCGGGTCAGGCAGCATCTCTGGAGAAAAGGAATATGTGACATTGAGACCCTCCTTCAGAAGAAAGATCTCTACCCGAAAAGTCACAGATTCCTTTTCTCCAGAGATGCTACCAGACCCACTGAGTTAATTCAGCATTTTGTGTCTATCTTCGATGGAAATCAGTATCTGCAGTTCCTTCCTACACATTCTTCAGAGATATTGCCTGACCCGCTGAGTTACATTTTGTCAACCAGCATCTGCAGTTCCTTGGTTTCCCCATTCTTGGTTTTGTTCTGTTTATTTTACCTGGCCTGTCCTCTTTGTTTTCAGACTTTCAGCAATTGCCATTTGAAATGAGCAAGCTAATCAGTTCAAGGCCAATTACGGTTGGACAATGAATTATTTCCTGAACAGCAAAATCTGTATCCTGGCCCAGAATTCTGGAATTACCTCTCATTACCTTTAATGTTATGAATTAAATACTAATTAATTAACCCTTGCATCCCCACTCTCTCCGTTCCTCCCCACCCTAGTCGTCGTACTAGTTTCACTGGGTCGTCTTACTGAGTTTCACTGTTTGTATTACTCATTATCACCTTCCCTAAAACCAACAATGAACCATTGTGGGTTCCACGTTTCTTTGATCATCATTGTTGGCTTTGATCTGTCTTTTTGCACCTTTATTAATTTATTTTATGTACCTTTTTAAATCTCTCGGTTCCCTCTCCCCTGACTCTTAGTCTGAAGAAGGGTTTCGACCCGAAACACCGGGGATGTCCGGGGTTATTGGGAGAAGGCAGGGGAATGGGGTTAGGTGGGCGAGATAGATCAGCCATGATTGAATGTCGGAGTAGACTTGATGGGCCGAATGGCCTAATTCTTTTTTCTTTTTTTTAATTTTTTTTATTAGAAGTATTGTACAGTACAGTGATCTCAAACAAACATAAAATTATACATTTCTTGTACTACTTCTTATTTTAAACTTTAATAAGAAAAAGGATAGAGAGAATTAGCAGAGATAGTAAGTGAGTGAGTGAGTGAAAGAGTGGTCCAGGAACACCCATAGGGACCTAAACCACAAGAAAGAGTTAAACAAAAGAGAAAAACCAAAAGAGGGAAAAAGAGGAAAGTAAGATAAGATAAGACAAGATAAAAGGGATGTACCTACTTCATATCTTTACTCACACCTCGCCAGGTCCTGAAACCATTTATTATCAACATTTTGTTGCACCCTATATTTGTAATAAGTCGATAAATGGAGACCAAATCTTTTGGAAATGGTCTGGTTTACCTGCTAAGAGGAATCTCATATCCTCTAGGTGTAACAGTTCCGACATATTAGAAATCCACATTTTTGTCGTTGGCGTGGGAGCGTTTTTCCAAAATTTCAATATACGTTTTTTTGCCGTTATTAAGCCATAATTAAGAAAGCTCCTTTGAAACGAAGACAGCTACAAACTGACTTTGATTGTTCCAAAAATGATGTTTTGCATTCGGTTTCAGTTTTATTTTAAATAATTTCGTGAAAATTTCAAAGATTTCATTCCAAAATTTTTGGATTTTTATACAAAAAACAAAAGAATGTGCTATATTTGCTTCTTGGGTAAGACATTTATCACAGATAGAAGAGACATTTGGGTAAAATTTACTTATTTTAGCTTTTGAATAGTATAATCTATGTAAGATTTTAAATTGAATTAGAATGTGTCTTATGTTAATCGAGCATTTATGTACATATAACAAGTGTTTATCCCAACTCTCTTTCGAGATTTTTATAGCTAGTTCTTGTTCCCAATCTCTTCTAATCCTATCAGATGATGGTATTTCTATATTTATGATGGTATTATACAGGTATGATATTAAATTAGTTGATTCTGCTTTTATATTCATTGTCTCGTCTAATAAATCTGGATACATATTTTGCTAATCTTGTGTATGTTTTTTCAAATAGTCACGTATTTGAAAATATTTAAAATATTGATTACTACTCAAATTGTATTTAAGTTGTAGTTGGTGAAGTGTTAAAAAACTTCCATTATCATACATATCTCCAAACGTTTTAATTCCTAATCTATCCCAATGTGTAAACGATTTATCTATCGTAGAAGGTTTAAACGAAGGATTATTCATTATAGGTGAAAGAAGTGATAGATTTCTTAATTTTAAACTTAATTTTATTTGTTTCCAAATTCTGATTGTACTATGGATAATTGGATTCTTACTATATATTATATTCTTCAATTTTGTTGGTGAGAGAAGGATCGCTCCTATATTAAAAGGGGAACAATCCTCTCTCTCCATTACTATCCAATCCACCTGCTGGGCCGAGTTGTCCAACAGGTGAATCATATTTTTGACATTTGCGGCCCAGTAATAATACAAAAAATTAGGGAGTGATAATCCGCCAAATTCTTTGGGTTTGCACAAATGTCTTCTTTGAATTCTATGGGATTTATAGTCCCATATAAAATTTGTAATATCAGCATCCAATTAAAAAAAAAAAATGTTGGTAAGTATATCGGTTTTGACTGGAATAGATATAAAATTTGTGGTAAAAAAATCATTTTTATAGCATTTATTCGGCCTATTAGAGACATCGGGAGAGTTTTCCAAAATTTAATCAGTATGTTTAGTTTATTGAGTAAGGGCATAGAGTTTGCATTAAATAAAGATTTATATTTTCTAGTAATTTCAATTCCCAAATATTTGAATTTTTCTGAAGCGATTTTAAAAGGGAATTTTAACAGGTGTGTTGGGTCTTGAGGTTTTATCGTCATAATTTCATTTTTATTCCAATTTATTCTATATCCTGAAAAGGATCCAAAATCCTCTATTAGATTTAATATATTTGGTATACTGATTTGTGATTTTGTAATATATAATAGTACATCGTCTGCATATAATGATATTTTATTATTTGAGTATTTTGTATTATAACCATGGATGTTCGGATGTATTCTAATACTTTCCGCTAACGGTTCTATTACAAGAGCAAATAGCAGAGGTGATAATGAACATCCCTGTCCATTTCCCATTGATAACTGAAATTTCGGGGACAACATATTATTAGTTAATATTCTGGCAGTAGGCCTGTCATATAGTAATTTTACACAAGCGATAAAATTCTCTCCCATTTGAAATTTTTGCAATACTTTAACAAGGTCGAATGGCCTAATTCTGTTCCTATCATGTATGAACTTATGAGTTTATCTATTCCTTTTTTCCAGAGATGCTGCCTGATACTGATGAGTTACTCCGGCTTTTTGTGTCTATTATCACTGATTATAAATTACTTTTTTCATAACAAAATATAAAGAAGTTGTTGATTTCCATGGCAAGATCAGCATTTATTGCTCAACCTTTTAACATTAACTGCCATTAGGATTACAGTACTGAGACATTTCCACTATCCACTGAATGTATGTACTGAAAAGAATGGCATTGCACTCTTAGACACCATTCCAAATATTTGACCTATTAATAATGAAGGAAATCCAATATCCTTACAAGTCAAACAATGCTGTGCAGAAAGAAATGGTTATTTTTTCTGGTGGTGATCTTCCATCAGCATGAAAAGTCATCAAACTAAAATATTAATAACACCGGGTATTTTTAGGAGTTTCTGTTTTTATTTCAGATTTACTGCACCCACAGTATTTTGCTTTTGTATTTCCAAGTCAGGATGGTGTGTGATTTAGAGAGGATCTTACAGATGGTGACATTTGTATGTGTCTGTTGCCCTTGCACTTGTAGGTAGCAGAGGCAGTGGGTTTGCGAGATGTTGTTGAAGGAATCTTGGCGAGTTAAATCTTGTAGATTGTATTAATTACAGCCTTAGTGCACTCATGTTGTGGGAAGTGGATTCTTAGGATAGTCGATGATCATGCAATCTGCTTTAACCTGGGACATAAGAATATATTAAAAATATGGGAGCAGGAGCTTCAAATTAGTCCTTCAATAAGCTCAAGGCTGATACAATCTAGGCCTGAACATCTCTTTCTGGCTTTCTCTCACTGCCCCTTGACTCCTTTGTAATCCAAATGCCTGTTGGTCTCCATCTCAAATACATTCAAAAACTCCATTCCCACAGTTTTCTGGGGGAAAGAGTCCCAAGGGTTCTTAGAGAGAAGAAATTCTTTCTCACCCCCATATAAAATAGCCAAGCACTTATTCTCAAACTTTGACCTCTAGTTCTAGATTCCCCATCAGGGAACGCATCATTTGTGCTTCCATCATGTCAATAGTCATAAGATCATAAGGGATAGGAGTAGAATTAGGCCATTCTGCCCATCAATTCTACTCCGCCATTCAATCATGTCCTCAGTCTTATATGTTCAGTAAGATCACCTTTAATATTTCCACCCTCCAAAATATCTGGAGGGTGGAAATATTAAAGGTGATCTTACTGAACGATCAAATATTCTTCATGCATCAATCCCTCATCTCCAGATTCAAACTAGTCAATCTTCTCTGCACTCTCTCTAATACAAATATGTTCTTATTTTAAAATGGAGACGAAATCTGCGTGATGTCACGTTCATAAGTGATAGGAGCAGAATTAAGCCATTCGGCCCTTCAAGTCTACTCTGCTATTTAATAGTAAGTTTTAAACGAGAACTTACCAGTTTGAAGTTTGATCTTTATTTTATGAGGAGTTGGTGATTACGTGAAGAAGACCCGTCAGGGCGCATGCGCGTCAATCTTCAAAGCAGCGGTATGAAATCACAGACAACACCATAATTGAAGTAACATATTAAGATGATCAACATGAGAACTACCATTATGACCTTTTTTCTATGAGAGAGGGTTGGGCGTGGCGGGCACGTAATCACCAACGTAACTCCTCATAAAATAAAGATCAAACTTCAAACTGGTAAGTTCTCGTTTAATCTTACTATGTTACTTCGGAGTCACGTGAGTGACTACGTGAAGATTTTAAAGCTCTGTGATTTTTATGCCGAAGATCAAAATCCCGGCTTCTCACTGCATCGATTGACTCTGAGTATCATCAATAATGCTGTAAACATGACATTGCATATCATGCAAAAACAAAACAGTTTTATTTTTGGTCATAAAACAACCAATAAACCCTCTTAATGTAGGGGCAACAAACGAAACAGAATTAAACAGTATTGAAAACAGAATTTAAACAATAGCAACAGCACTCAATATTGAGTTGGCAAACAGCCCTCCATCGGCAATCGGCCGATGGTAGTATTGCTGAAACACAAGTTCATTTTTCCAACCTGCGGCTTTTAATATATGGTCGATGGGAACGTCCATCGCCCAGGCCGCGGATGTTGCTATTGCGCTAGTGGAATGAGATGTAAACACATAAATGTTAATTCCTGCCTGAACCAACTCTTGCTTTAACCACCTTGAGATAGTCTGAACTGCCACTCTTTTATGTTGGCTTCTTGTAACTGACAAATAATCCTGTTTCTTCTTGTCTTAAAGCCCTTGTGGCTTCAATGTAATGTAACAAATGTGTCCTTATAAACATGGAGCTGTAGGATATGCTGAGAACACCATCTTAAATCCTGTCACACCTGGCCTGCTTTGTTTGAGCAGGTCATAAATATAAAACAGGACATCCTCTGTAGTCATTTCCATTCTTTCTAACTGAAGTTTTTGCAAAGTCTGCACTCTCTGTACTGACACCAATGCCATTAGCATAGCCAATTTCATGGTTAATTTTAACAAAGTTATAGACGTGACAGGGACCCAATGACGAAGCATGTTAAGAACAATGCTTACATCGCAGATTACCATATACCTAGGCTTAGGCGGTTTGGAATTAAAGATTCCTTTCATCAACCTAGATATGAGAGGGTGAGATCCTATACTTTGTGTCCGTTATACCTATTACAAGATATGCCGACAAAGCACTTCCAGCTGTATTGATAGCAGTATAGCTGACCCTCATCATTATAAAGTGTAGATAAAACTCTAACACATTTTCAATAACTACAGTATCATATTGAATATTCTTTTGAACACAATATTGTTCCCATTTTTTTACATGTCATATACTGCTTTTGAGTACTCTTTCTCCAGGCTGCAGTGAGTATATCCACCGTTGGCCTAGAATGTCCTCGACCAATGTAAGGCATTCTTAAAAACCTGCAAATTAACAGATCAATACGGATGATCTGTTCACATAACGGATGAACTTAACGCGTTACTGGATGCTCCAGCAAATTCCTACTGTTTGGAATCAGCAAAAGGAGGTTGGATCGCTATCTGTAACATCAAAGGGAACCATGGTTGAATCAGGCAATTTGGTATCACCAAAACCCCTGAAGCGGCATCACAAACATATCATCCCAATTTAGTGAAAAAGCATCAATTGCCACTGCCCCTGGATCTGGTGCCTATGAAACATATTTTGGCCTTCCATATAGAAGTACTATGTTCTTGAACACATCCTGGTTCAACATCCACTCTGGATTATCACGGAATTTTCGTGACCTGCCATCTGGTACTACATTAAGTTTCCCTGGCAGATAGATAGCTCCAATTCAAATATCTCTATCCATACTCCAGGTCCAATATTATTTGCCAACCTGTCACATGATAATGATTTGATTCCACCCATGTGATTCATATCAGCAACTGCTGTAGTGTTGTCTATTTTGCACTGCACATGCAAACTAGTTTAGTTAGTGCCATAAGCCGTGAGTCCATAAAATACTCTTGGTTAATTCCCCATGTTTGCAGAAGCAATGTCCATCTGTCTCCACAGCTGGATCTTGTATCAGTAGCACTCTACCCAAGTGCTCTGACATCTGTCTGCAAAATCATGGAAGCTTGGTCCAATAACACTTTGGAACTACTAGTGGACACATGCTAAATCCACCATTGTACATCAGCAACAGCCTCTATTGATAGAAGCATAGGTCTATTATAATGACCCCAATGTATCCTCAATGCTTGTTCCTTTGACCTTTGTAATTGTAGATAATAAAGTGGCCACTGTTGGAAATGCTGCCAGCAATTTCCCCAGCAGACTCGTCACCTGGCTAATTGAAAGCTGTGTGTCAGCAATTAACTTGATACAGCTCTTAATTAGCTCTACCCTTTTTTGCCTGGGCAAGGTCACAATGATGTTGATTAAGTCTATTGTGAACCCAA
The DNA here is from genome assembly GCA_038087875.1 of Malacoraja senta. Lineage (NCBI taxonomy): Eukaryota > Metazoa > Chordata > Chondrichthyes > Rajiformes > Rajidae > Malacoraja > Malacoraja senta. The sequence goes on from CM075977.1 coordinate 387,867,036, forward strand.
CTAGTCAATTTGTGTCACAGGTATTAATTTAGATTTCTCTGGATAGCTTATGAAGCCCACTTTTTAAAAAGTGGTTTTTACCAACTGCCAATGATGCTTCAGCAGTTTCCTTTGATTGTCCTACAATCAAGATATTATCTAGGTAAGCCATGAGCACATGCCCTTGACTTCTCATCATGCCTAGAATAGGTTTTAACAACTTTGTACTCACTCTAGGAGCTGAAGACAAACCATTAGGCAGTGCATTGTATTGCCATAATTGCCCCATCCAGCTGAATTTTAAATCTTCTATCCTGCAAATGAACAGACACTGAATCTGGATCTTTAAGATCTCCTCAAACGTTTCCATCTTTAAATGTCTATACCGTACAAAAAGGTTTAAGACTATTCAGGTCCAGTATAATTCTGCATCCCCCATTCTTTTTTGGTCTGGGAAAGATATTGGACACAAACTGATGGCTTTGGTAAACTGCCTTAGCAATTACACCCTTATTACATAAGCTTGCAAGTTCCACCTGAACTTCCAATTGTTCAGTGATACTGAAGTCAAACTCCTTTTTGGAACATGTTGCATGGGTAAATCAGAATTTGTATTAAGCGTTATTCGAAACCCTTCAATAACCTTCAGTATAAACATATCTGAGGTATCACATTAGATCTGTCTATATGAGAACCAGACCCACTTACCTCCTTACCACCTGGCATTCTTCCCCGGCCTCGAGCTGGATATCTCACCTTCCCTGGTGCTGCTACAGCTGAACGCCAACTGCGCTGCATCGTAGCTGGACTCGTCCCTTGCCCGGACCAGTCTCCTCGCTTATAGGGATACCCTTTGGTGGATATGTGGCTGCTGGCTGCTTAATCAAGCCCACCGTCTTGGCCTCCTCCTCCAGCTCCTTCACCTGCTTTGCGAAATCCTCGCCAAACAGCTGTGCCAGTTGCACTGTGCCAGGCTGGCAGAGTGAAGCATATTTCATGCTGGTGGCAAGTTCCTCACCCAGAGGCTCACCAGCGTCCGACGACATGGCAAACCGTGCTGCACACAGAGTCAGCTCTGGCAGCTGCTTGCCCTCCCTTTGGAAGTCGTCGTCGGACTCAGGGTCAGAGCGTATCTGCCCTTCTGCACTCACCTCTTGCAAAGAGGGTGCTTTCAAGCAGGCCTCTACTAGGCACTGCCGACGGAGCCTTCCCGACTGTCTCCCGCCCTCACAACTCCTCCTGGAGTGTAGCTTTGTGAAGCAGGCCTCTCCTAGGTACTGCCGGCGGAGCCGTCCCCACGGCCTCCCGCCTGCATAACTCCTTCTGGAGTGTGGCTTTGTGAAGCAGGCCTCTCCTAGGCACTGCCGGCGGAGCCGTCCCCACGGCCGCCCGCCTGCACAACTCCTCCTGGAGTGTGGCTTTGTGGAGCAGCCCCGGTATGCGCTGCTCCTTTTGGATAACCGCTGGGGCACGGTATCCTGTCCCCGATGGGACTCTCCTGGCCCGACTCTGCGGAGTCAATGGCCCTGACGGACTTGGCTTATGCCTACCGCCCGACTGGCGTTGGCTGTGTACCCGGCTGGGCATTTTGCCAAGTCTGTCGCCGCACTGCTACCGGCTTGCAACTCCCCAGAGGTGACAGGCTGCCTTTCAGAGACTGCGCTCCCGCAGCTCTCTCTCTCCTTGTCCGTAGCAGGCCTGCACCTTGATGATTTTTTACTTGTTCCTGTATTGTGTGGGGAAAAACATACAGCAACAATGTTCTACTTTTTTCTAACTCCTCCAAAGTCTCCCTGACTTTGGTGGAGCTGTAACTACTCACCTGCAGGAGGAGCTCCGTCCTCCTGCTGCCGTTCGCGCCAATGCGTCAGACGTAATGACGCGCATGCGCCCTGACGGGTCTTCTTCACGTGGTCACTCACGTGACTCCGAAGTAAAATCATGGCTGATCTACCTTTCCCTCTTAACCCCATTCTCCTGCCTTCTCCTGCCTTCAAGTCAAGTCAAGTCAAGAGAGTTTTATTGTCATGTGTTCCAGATAGGACAATGAAATTCTTGCTTGCTGCAGCACAACAGAATATGTAAACATAATATAGAACCGGAGATAAAAGTTCAGTGTGTCTATATAACAAGGACCATATATATACACAATAAATAAACAGATAAAGTGCAATAGGCTGTTATTGTTCAGAGTTTGTTTGATGGCATGTTTAATAGCCTGATGGCTGTGGGGAAGTAGCTGTTCCTAAACCTGGATGTTCCAGATTTCAGGCTCCTGTACCTTCATCCCAATGACAACGGAGAGATGAGTGTGTGGCCAAGATGGTGTGGGTCTTTGATGATGTTGGCAGCCTTTTTGAGGCAGCGACTGCGATAAATCCCTTCGATGGTGGGGAGGTCAGAGCCGCTGATGGACTGGGCAGTGGTCACAACTTTCTGCATTCTTTTCCGCTCCTGGGCGTTCAAGTTACCGCACTAAGCCACAATGCAACCAGTCAGTATGCTCTCTACTGTGCACCTCCTTGACATACCGACTCTCCATAATCTTCTCAGGAAGTAGAGGTGCTGATGTGCCTTCTTTATGATTGCATCAGTGTGCTGGGACCAGGAAAGATCTTCGGAGATATGCACGGCCAGTTCTCCCCATAAGCCCTGACATTTTCTGAAGGAAACCCACATTAGGCAGGAAATGGTATTGGGTAGACTGATGGGAATGAAGGCTGATAAATCCCCAGGGCCTGATGGTCTGCATCCCAGGGTACTTAAGAAAGTGGCTCTAGAAATCGTGGACGCATTAGTGATCATTTTCCAATGTTCTATAGATTCAGGATCAGTTCCTGTGGATTAGCTAATGCTATCCCACTTTTTAAGAAAGGCGGGAGAGAGAAAACAGGGAATTATAGACCAGTTAGCCTGACATCGATGGTGGGGAAGATGCTGGATTCAATTATAAAAGATGAAATAGCAGCACATTTGGATAGCAGTAACAGGATCGGTCTGAGTCAGCATGGATTTACAAAGGGGAAATCATGCTTGACTAATCTTCTGGAATTTTTTGAGGATGTAACTAATAAAATGGAAACTAGGACAAGGGAGAGCCAGTGGATGTAGTGTACCTGGACTTTCAGGAAGGATTTGATAAGGTCCCACATAGGAGATTAGTGAGCATAATTAGGGCACATGGTAGAGTGCTGACATGGATATAAAATTGGTTGCTAGACAGGAAACAAAGAGTAGGGATTAACGGGTCCCTTTCAGAATGGCAGGCAGTGACAAGTGGGGTACCACAAGGCTCGGTGCTGGGGCTGCAGCTATTTACAATATACATCAATGATTTAGATGAAGGGATTGAAAGTAACATTAACAAATTTGCAGATGACATAAAGCTGGGTGGCAGTGTGAACTGTGAGGAGGATGCCATGAGAATGCAGGGTGACTTGGACAGGTTGGGTGAGTGGGCAGATGCAAGGCAGATGCAGTTTAATGTGGATAAGTGTGAGGTTATCCACTTTGGTAGCAAAAACAGGAAGGCAGATTATTATCTAAATGGTGTCAAGTTGGGAAAAGGAGAAGTACAACGGGATCTGAGGGTCCTTGTTCATCAGTCTATGAAAGTAAGCATGCATGGTACAGCAGGCAGTGAAGAAAGGCATGTTGGGCTTCATAACAAGAGGAGTTGAGTATAGGAGCAAAGAGGTCCTTCTGCAGTTGTATAGTGCCCTATTGAGACCACACCTGGAGTATTGTGTGCAGTTTTGGTCACTTAATTTGAGGAAGGACATTGTTGCTATTGAGTGAGTGCAGCGTAGGTTTACAAGGTTAATTCCCGGGATGGCGGGACTGTCATATGTTGATAGAATGGAGCGGCTGGGCTTGTATACTCTGGTATTAATAAGGATGAGAGGGAATCATATTGAAACATATAAGATTATTAAGAGTTTGGACACGCTACAGGCAGGAAACATGTTCCCGATGTTGGGGGAGTCCAGAACCAGGTGCCACAGTTTAAGAATAAGGGGTAAGCCATTTAGAACGGAGATGAGAAAGCACTTTTTCACACAGACAGTTGTGAGTGTTGGAATTCTCTGCCTCAGAGGGCAGTGGAGGCCGGTTCTCTGGATACTTTCAAGAGAGAGCTAGATAGGGCTCTTAAAGATAGCATAATCAGGGTATATAGGGAGAGGGCAGGAACGGGGTACTGATTGGGGATGATCAGCCATGATCACATTGAATGGCTGTGTTGGCTTTAAGGGCCGAATGGGCTATTCCTGCACCTATTGTCTATTGTCGATTGTCTTTTGACATCCGTACTAATCAAAAATCTATTCATCTCTGCCTTAAAAATATCCATTGGCTTGGCTTCCACAGCCCTCTGTGGCAATGAATTTCACATATTCACCACCATGTCATAAGTGCATTATAACCTCCTTACATTTATACTCCATTTTCCTTGCAATAAAGCACCTGCATGGTTTTATAACTGGACAATAGAGTTATGCAGCAAAGAAACAGGCCATTTGGCCACACATATCCATGCCAACCAAGTTGCCTACCTCAGCCCGATCTATTTACTTCCATTTGGTTCATGTCCCTCTAAACCATTCCTATGCATATGGCAATCTAATTATCTTTTGAAAATAATAGTACCTGCTTCTGCTACTTCCTCTGGAAGCTCATTACATATCCACCAATCTCTGTGTGAGATTGCCAATGAGGCCCCTTTCCATCTTTCCTCTCTCACCTGAAACCTATGCCCTCTGGCTTTAGATACTTTAGATACCACCGACCCTGGGAACATGACTGTTACCATCCACCCTCATGATTTTATGCTGACCAATCTCTCGTAGACACAAAATGTTGGAGTAACTGGGTGGGACAGGCAGCGTGTCTGGAGAGAAGAAACGAGTGACATTTCGGGTCGAGTCCTTTCTTCAGACTGTTTCGTGTTCTTATTCTATGTCTGTATAAAACTTGAGAGTCTTCAAGGTACAACAGAAGTCTTTATTACATTAACTCAATGCTGGCAGCAAGACAACTAAAACTGGCTGTGACCACACGATCTGACTGCACACTCACACTGTGTACAGACAGAGAGAACTATGTACAAAACATCTCCCTTTGTCCTGTGCAGCGCCACCTGCTGCACGGTAGGAGCAACGGGTCCTCCCACCTCACACAGTCCACCAAATATCACGCTCCCCCTTTCCAGTTTGAACGTCACTATTCCCGAATGATTCGCCTTTGGGGAATTCCACCATTGCAACGTGTCGATCGACAAGGGACCACAGGCAAATCGGCGGGGAGTTCTTCTGGCGGAACTTCGTCAGGCCTGGGGAGGGGCAAGTCAGGAACTCCGGTATCCACACGATTCGGCACCGGGGTGTCCGACTGCTTGGTTCTGGTCAGGTTCTGCGCAGTCTTTGCTGGAGGAACGCGGCTTCTTAATTGGTCATCATGTCATTGCCGTTGTCCTTCTTGTCCTTGGACGGTATACATTTTGGTTCCATTGTGAGCCATGACCCTGCCAGCGCACCAGTTGCTTTGCTTGGCCGTATAATTACGGTAATATACGTAGTCGCCAATGTTGAATTTGGACTTGTTCGACTTCATTGGCTGAGTGTGCGCCGTATAAGAGTTACGTGTCGGGTTCAAAACTGATAGGGGAGAGCGCACTTGACGTCCGAGCATCATCTCCGCTGGAGTTCGGCAGATAATGTAGTTTGGAATGGTTCGATATTGCTGTATGAAATCGTGCAATGCCAATTGTTTAGATTTTTTTTTCAATTCCTACAGCACGTTTCATGGCCTGCATGAAAACGCTGACGAGTCACTCTGCCTTACCATTTGAGGGTGGATGAAAAGGGGCTGATGTCAGATGCACGATTGAGTGTTGTTTGCACCAGTTACCGAACATTTGCGAGGCAAATTGGGATCCATTGTCGCTAACGATTGTTAAGGGCAATCCCCAAATGGCAAACAAATCGTCGAGCGCAGAAATGGTTGTTTCGGTGGTCGGATATTTATTCATTTGGATTGCATGTGGCCATTTCAAATGGGCGTCCATGACGACCAGCCACATGTCCTCCAGGAACAGTCCAGCAAAGTCTATGTGGATTCGCTGCCATGGTTGGTCGGGGACGGGCCATGCGGAGGTCTTTTCCGGCGGATTCGGCGCTGTTTCGGCACATGGTGTGCAGTCCTTGCAGTGGTCGGCTATATCGGTCTCGATATTCGGCCCCCACACATGCATGCGGGCGAGCGCCTTCATTCGCACAATGTCTTGTGCAACATTTTCAGAATTTGTGATCGCAGTTCCGTCGGAATGATCACTCGACAATCACGGAGCAGAATGCCATCCTTTGAGGAGATTTCCATTTGCGCATTCTGGAATGAGCGGAATTCATTATCCAGCTTGGGACTGTTTGGCCACCCCTGAGTGACAAAATGTCGAACCTTTAACAAAATGGGATCTGTGCTCGTGTAGTTGGCGACAGTCTTTGTGGAGAGAGGGAAATCGGCGATGACACGCATGTTGAGCAAGTTCACGTCTGTCTCAATTTCCATAATTGCCTCCTCTTTATCGAATGTCAGGTCGGGTCCAACTGGTAGAGGAGACAGTGCATTGGCATTGGCATGCCCGGCAGACTGTCGGTAAATGATGTGGTAATCATAGCCCATCATGATCAGGATCCAACGTTGTAGACGCTCCAACGTCATGACAGGCAAACTTTTCTCCGGACTGAAAATAGTCAGCAGCAGCTTGTGGTCGGTGATGAGCAGGAAATGTCGGCAACTCGAATATTGGTGGAACTTCCGGACACTAAACATGATCGCCAGTGCTTCTTTCTCCACTTGGCTAGTTTTTCTCGGCAGTTGTCAGCGTTTTGGATGCGAACATGATTAGTTCTTCCTTGTCGTTCGGCACCGTTTGAGAGATTACAGCTCCAAGACCATACGGCGATGCATCGGCTGCCAGCGAGATCGGCTTCGATGGGTCATAGTGGACCAAACGCGTCTTCTGGGCAAGCATCTCCTTCAACCTGGTGAATGCATGGACCAGTGTCATTCGACGTCCTGTTTGCGCAGGTTGTTCAATGGTGCGCACCGTTGAACAAGTCGAAAGTGCCGGTATGAACTTGCCATTGTAGTTAACCTTGCCCATGAAGCTTTCAAGCTGCTTCACATTTTCGGGGGTCCGCAATTTCACAACGGCGTCCACTCTTTCTTCCGATGGCTTCAGACCACTTGCCGAGATCACATGTCCGAGATATGTGACCTGTTGTCGAAAGAATGCGCACTTGTCCATGCGCAACTTCATGCCGTACTTGTTTAGTGCCGTGGGGATCTGTTTTAGGTTCTGCAGGTGTTCTTCCTCTGTCAGGCTGGTGAAAATTATGTCATCCAGGTAGGCGGCTACGTACGGAATCCCGGCAACCAGATTGTCGACCAGTTTCTGGAAGATGGCCGGAACCGGTGCCGGTCCAAACGACAATCGGTTGTATCTGAACAGTCCCTTGTGCGTGTTGATCACGAGCAGGTTTTTTGTCTCGTCGTCCAGTTCCACTTGGACATACAGATCGGACATGTCCAATTTCGAGAAGTACTGCCCTCCTTGCAGCTTGATGAACAGCTCGTCCACTCTTGATATGGGGTGTTGGTCAATGTGCAATTGAGGGTTTACAGTCACTTTGTAGTCGCCACAGATGCGCACCTTACCGCAAGGCTTCTGAACGAGAACTATTGGTGTGGCCCATTCTGAATGGTCCACATGGGTGATAATTCCCATTTCTTCAAGACGGCAGAGTTACTTGTCGACGGCGTCCATCCGACTGAATGGAACTGGTCTTGGTTTGAAAAACTTAGGGAAGGCATCATCTTTGAGTATAAGCCGTGCCTTCATCTTTGTGAAATGCCGGAGTCCACGTGCGAAAACGGACGGAAACTGGTCAAGAACCTTCTGCAGGTTGTTCCTGCACTTATAACCATATAACCATATAACCATATAACCATTACAGCACGGAAACAGGCCATCTCGGCCCTTCAAGTCCGTGCCGAACATTATTATTATTATTATTATTATTATTATTATTTTTTTTTTTTAAATAAATACTTCCCCCTAGTCCCATCTACCTGCATTCAGACCATAACCCTCCATTCCTTTCCCGTCCATATACCCATCCAATCTATTTTTAAAGGATAAAATCGAACCAGCCTCCACCACTTCCACTGGAAGCTCATTCCACACAGCTACCACTCCCTGAGTAAAGAAGTTCCCCCTAATGTTACCCCTAAACTTCTGTCCCTTAATTCTCAAGTCATGTCCCCTTGTTTGAATCTTCCCTACTCTCAATGGAAAAAGCTTATCCACGTCAACTCTGTCTAACCCGCTCATAATTTTAAAGACCTCTATCAAGTCCCCTCTTAACCTTCTGCGCTCCAAAGAATAAAGACCTAACTTGTTCAACCTTTCTCTGTAACTTAGTTGCTGAAACCCAGGCAACATTCTGGTAAATCTCCTCTGTACTCTCTCTATTTTGTTGACATCCTTCCTATAATTAGGCGACCAAAATTGTACTCCATACTCCAGAATTGGCCTCACCAATGCCTTGTACAATTTTAACATTACATCCCAACTTCTATATTCAATGCTCTGATTTATAAAGGCCAGCACCCCAAAAGCTTTCTTTACCACCCTATCTACATGAGATTCCACCTTCAGGGAACTATGTACAGTTATTCCTAGATCCCTCTGTTCAACTGCATTCCTAAATTCTCTACCATTTACCATGTACGTCCTATTTTGATTTGTCCTGCCGAGATGTAGTACCTCACATTTATCAGCATTAAACTCCATCTGCCATCTTTCAGCCCACTCTTCCAAATGGCCTAAATCTCTCTGTAGACTTTGAAAACCTACTTCATTATCCACCACACCACCTATCTTAGTATCATCTGCATACTTTCGAATCCAATTTTCCACACCATCATCCAGCTCATTGATGTACATGACAAACAACAGTGGACCCAACACAGACGCCTGAGGCACCCCACTAGTCACCGGCCTCCAACGTGACAAACAGCCATCCACCATTACTCTCTGGCATCTCCCATTCAGCCACTGTTGAATCCATCTTGCTACTCCACCATTAATACCCAACAATTGAATCTTCTTAACCAACCTTCCATGAGGAACCTTGTCATAGGCCTTACTGAAGTTCATATAGACAACATCCACTGCTTTACCCTCATCAATTTCCCTAGTAACCTCTTCGAAAAATTCTAGAAGATTAGTCAAACATGACCTTCCAGGCACAAATCCATGTTGATTGTTCCTAATCAGACCCTGCTTATCCAGATGCTTATATATATTATCTTTAAGTATCCTTTCCATTACTTTGCCCACCACTGACGTCAAACTAACAGGTGTATAATTGCTAGGTTTACTCTTAGAACCCTTTTTAAACAACGGAACAACATGCGCAGTATGCCAATCCTCCGGCACTATTCCCGTTTCTAATGACATTTGAAATATTTCTGTCATAGCCCCTGCTATTTCTACACTAACTTCCCTCAATGTCCTCGGGAATATCCTGTCAGGACCTGGAGACTTATCCGTTTTCATCTTTTTCAAAAGTGTCCGCACCTCCTCTTCTTTGAATCTCATAGTTTCCATTGCTACTCTGCTTGTTTCCCTTACCTCACATAATTCCATATCCTTCTCCTTGGTGAATACCGAAGAAAATAAAATTGTTCAGTATCTCCCCCATCTCTGTTGGCTCTGCAGATAGCTGTCCACTCTGACTCTCTAATGGACCAATTTTATTCCTTGTTATCCTTTTGCTATTAATATAGCTGTAGAAACCCTTTGGATTTACTTTCACCTTACTTGCCAAAGCAACCTCATATCTTCTTTTAGCTTTTCTAATTTCTTTCTTAATATTCTTTTTACCTTCTTTATACTCCTCAAGCACCTCATTTACTCCATGCTGCCTATAATTATTGTAGATCTCTCTCTTTTTCCGAACCGTGTCCAATTTCCCTTGAAAACCATGGCTCTTTCCAATTTTTACTATTTCCTTTCAACCGAACAGGTACATAAAGATTCTGTACTCTTAAAATTTCACCTTTAAATGTCCTCCATTTCTCTTCTACCTCCTTCCCATAAAACAACATGTCCCAATTCACTCCTTTTAAATCCTTTCGCATCTCCTCAAAGTTAGCCTTTTTCCAATCAAAAATCTCAACCCTAGGTCCAGTTCTGACCCTCTCCATAATTATATTGAAACTAATGGTATTGTGATCACTGGACCCAAAGTGCTCCCCAACGCTTACCTCCGCCACCTGCCCGGTCTCATTTCCTAACAGGAGGTCCAGCACTGCCCCTTCTCTAGTAGGCACCTCTATGTATTGCTGCAAAAAACTATCCTGCACACATTTTACAAACTCCAAACCATCCAGCCCTTTTACAGAATGTGTTTCCCAGTCTATGTGTGGAAAATTGAAATCTCCCACAATCACTACCTTGTGCTTACTACTAATATCTGCTATCTCCTTACATATTTGCTCTTCCAATTCTCGCTCCCCATTTGGCGGTCTATAATACACCCCTATAAGTGTTGCTACACCTTTCCCATTTCTCAGCTCCACCCAAATAGCCTCCCTAGATGAGCCCTCTAATCTATCCTGCCAATGCACTGCTGTAATATCTTCCTTGACAAGCAATGCAACACCCCCACCTCTTGCCCCTCCAATTCTATCACCCCTGAAGCAACGAAATCCTGGAATATTTAGTTTCCATAAACAGCCCTCCTGCAACCATGTTTCACTGATCGCCACAACATCATACTTCCAGGTATCAATCCAGACTCTAAGCTCATCCACCTTTCTTACAATGCTCCTAGCATTAAAATATACACATTTAAGAAACCCACCACCACTTATTCTCTCTTTATTATATTTTTCTTCTTTCTCTCCTACATTTTGGGTCCGAGTGCTTCCCTTCTCTGCGTCCTGCCTCCCACATTTTCTACCATCTTTCTCTTGCTGACCATGTTGCAATCTGTGGTAGATGACAATGCCATAGTTGACCAATCGTAGATCAAGGCGTTCATGTCTAGCTTGAAAGCATGGATCCAGTCGATGGCTCACAGGGATGTACTTTCTTTGCCAACGACGATCAGCGGCAACATCTGTGTCATACCATTACTGGAAACGGCGACAGTGCAATTGCCTTTCGTGGGAATGGGCTATCGTCCGTATCCAAAAAGGCGATGTTGGCCGGTTTCAGTTTTGGCGATCCGATCCTCTCCCAGATGTCCTGACCCACTAGCGACACAGCCACACCAGTGTCCACCTGGAACTGTAGATCGACATTCGAGATCCGCAGCGAAATCCTCGGCTTGTCAGTGATCGTGGACACACCGAGCGCTTCAATAGAAATGGTCTCTGTGATTTGGTCGACTGTGTTTTACGCTTTCTTGCCCCAATTCTCAGCTTTCCTATGGATTGACACACTGCCTGGAGATGACCCTTTCGGTAACAGGCATAGCAAATGGACTCAAGATACGGGCACTCGCGGTGATGATGAGCAGTCGAGCCGCACCGGTAGCAGGGTTTCCATCCTCCCCCCACAGGGGGACGACTCTTCTGAAACTGTCCCACCTTCTCTGGATTTGGTCTGGGTCAATCAAGTGATTTCTGGCATTGTGGATGAGTCCGACGAACTATATGCATCTCCTGAGGGAGCTTCGACGCTGTGTCGTCGGCCATTTTGTGCAGTTCTTTACTTAGCAGCTCGGTCATCTTAGCACACTGCAGCACATTCTTCAAAGAGGAGTCCGATTCCTTAAGAATCACCTTCTGGATGAATGCGTGCCTGCAGCCCATGACCAGTCTATCCCGCAACGCATTGTCTTGGCACTTTTCACAGCATTGAGCTTTAAAATCACATACCTTTGCCTTGGTGCGAAGTTCGGCAACAAATTCGGCGATCGATTGCCCTTCCTGTTGCACCGTCCGGTAAAAATCAAAGCGAGCTACGAGGAAATTTCGACTTTCTTTGATATGCAGCAGCAAAGCCGTTGTGATTTTAGCATATGAAACTTCAGTTACTTCTTCTGTAAGTACATTTTGAAGTAGTGCAAAAGTTTCTGGAGACATTGATGAACACAAGAGAGCCTTCTTCCTCAGGTCAGTCGTAATTACCATACTTTCAAAATAAAACTCAGCGTGCATTAAATATGACGACCACCTTTCGCGCTCGGAATCGAAACAATCGAATTGCCGAGACATGTTAGTTTGAGTACAGTACACATCCCACTCCTTACACCACTTTTGTGTTCTTTTTCTATGCCTGTATAAAACTTGAGAGTCTTCAAGATACAACAGAAGTCGTTATTACATTAACTCAATGCTGGCAGCAAGACAACTAAAACTGTCTGCGACCACACGATCTGACTGCACTCTCACACTGTGTACAGACAGATATAACTATGTACAAAACATCTCACTGTGTCCTGTGCAGCGCCACCTGCTGCACAGTAGGAGCAACGGAACCTCCCACCCCACACGTTCCACCAAACATCACAGATTGATGCCCAGACTATCCAATCTCTCCATTTGAAAGTCCTGGCAACATTCTCCTGATTTTTTCCTGCTTTCCTTTCCAGCTCATGAGTTTCATGGACTTGGGCACCCATATTCCTTTATATTACATTGTACCTATATAATTTGTGTATCACGTTTTGTCGTCTCACTGACGCCTCATTAATTGATTTTCGAGCTGTATTCATTCAAGCAGCATGCTTTATTGGGCCCGTCCCACTGCGGCGACCTAATTTTCAAGTTTAGAAGAGTTTGCGTTCGACTCTTACTCGCAGCATGGTCGACACATGGTCCTAGGAGGTCCTAGGAGGTCACTGGAACTCTCCTTCATGCTCGAGGAAAGTTCCCGCATACCCGCGTCCTCAGTTTGGTCGAGGAAAAATTTTCAGCATGCTGAAAATTTTTCCGCGAGTAAAAATTGGTCGGCATGGTTCTTTTGAACTCCTAGTGCAGTGGAGTGGGGTCGCTAGGCAGTTGAGGAAGCCGTAGGCAATCTCCTTTGCTGACCGGCATTTTAATTGGCTCATTGGAGTTTTCAGAAACAAGGAAAACTGACCGGTAATGTTAAATGCACGCTAAACTTTATTATAAGTTGCCTGGATTCTTAAAAATGGCTCCACTCCTTCTCCCCCTTCTCTCCCCTTCTCTCCCCTTCTCTCCCCTTCTCTCCCCTTCTCTCCCCCTCTCTCCACCCCCTCCCCCGCTCTCTCTAAAGGACTTACTGAACATTGTGCCAGCCGTCTTTTACCTTCCTGTTCATCGCTGGTGTGAATTTTGGACAGCGCTCCACCGCTTTCCATGGCCCCCGCCTTTGCGATGTGTTTGTGTGTGTGTTGACAGTCGATCCAGCTCGCGGTTTCATCTCTGACGGTCGATCCAGCTCGAGGTTTTTCAGGCGAGTGCCCTCGAGCTTGAAGGTCGAAGACAGTCGCTGAAAAGTCGTGTTAGTGGGACAGGCCCTTATCTCTTCATAGTGCCAATCTGTCTTATAAGTAGAAGAAAGATTTAAGTAATCCGGCAAATCATTTCTGACTTCTTGTGGCCAGATATTTTCTGACTGGGACTTAAAGAGAAGTGGGGGCAGGACAATGCTATGTATGTGATAGTTTGATACAGATGAGGGGGGTCGGAGGTGTTAATTTGCAGATGTCTGGACTGAGAGCAGATTTTTTCTTATCTCCTCACAAACTAATTCCCCAACTTGATTATCTGAGCCGAAATCATTTATGCGTATGATTTCTTTCCTTAATAATAAATCTATCCCACCTATATATATTTTTTTCCCATTTGAAATTTCTTTTGAAATGTAAAGTACTCTGGAATATTCAGTTCCCAGCCTTGGTCACCTTGCAGCAATGTCTTTGTAATGGTTATTAGATTGTGTCTATTTAATGTTTTGCACCAGTGATAATCCCCTAACCGTTGATGGTGATTTGGGGATCATGGTTCAGTGATCAAAGATGAAAGATGTGAGACAAGGGAATGGAGATTGGGAGGGGGGGTGGGTGGTTATTTGGAGGAAGATGGGAAAGAGATACCTAAAATTGGTGAATTCATTGTTAATATTGTTGGGTTCTAATCAACCCTACCCACTAGGGGTGCCGCGTTGAAGGCAGATTCTGCCTACAGTCTGTCCGTTTTTTCTATCTTTTTTAATTTTAGTTTGTCTTAACAGTTTGTTTTGGGGATTCTTTAGCTTTTCTATGTGGGGGCCGGGGGTAGGGTAAGGGGGAAACCGTTTCCCAGTCACTTCCTGGCGAGGGTGCGACTATTCTCCGAGTCGCGTCCTCGCCCCCCCTCCTCAAGGCCTACCAGCTGGATTGGCACGGCCTTTCCTGCCGGGGTCCAGACCAGAGCTTCAGCAGCGGCGGAGCAGTGCTGGATTCACCGCGGAGAGGCGATGCCTACCTGGATCGCCGTTTGAAGCTCCGGAGCGTTGGGCCTGCAGCATCAACATCGTGGAGCTGTAATTTGCGGAGCTCCCAGCGTGGACGGCGCTGAGCAACATCGCGGAGTCCTGGGATCCTTTTGCCGATAGCCACCAGCGTGAATATTCGCCCAGCGCGGCCTATGAACTTCGGGAGCCGCGGACTACGGTAGGAAGTGGCCGATTCGGAGGTTCAAGCCGCTGAGGTTGTCCTCCCGTTCCGACGTCGGAGTTCCATCATCCTGGTGAGCGGGCCTGAATATCGGGACACCTGTGGCGGCGACTGCGGAAGGCTCGGGAGGCCCCGACCACGGGTGAACATCAAGAACATTAGAGGAAGAGGACTGACTTTGGTGCCTTCCCTCACAGTGGGAAACTTTGATTCTGCTGTGTGGGGATGTTTTATGTTGAACTCTATCGTGTGTTGTGTTCTTTATTTTTATTGTATGGCTGTATGGTGATCACATTTCACTGTGCCAACTGGCACATGTGACAAATAAATGTATCTTGCATCTTGATCGTTAGTTTATTGTCATGTGTACTGAAGTACAGTGAAAAGCTTTTGTTGCATGCTAACCAGTCAGTGGAAAGACAATGCATGAATCCATTTAAGCCACTTAGTGTATAGATACATGATCAGAGAATGACGTTCGGCACAAGGTAATGCCAGTAAAGCTGATCAAAGATAGTCCGAGTGTTTATGAAAGAACTGCAGATGCTGGAAAAATCAAAGATAGACAAAAATGCTGGAGAAACTCAGCAGGTGAGGCAGCATCTATGGAGAGAAGGAATAGGCGACGTTTCGTGTCGAGACCCTTCTCCGAGGGTCACCAATGAGGTAGATAGTAGTTCAGGAATGCTCTCTGGTTGTGGTAGGATGATTCAGTTGCCTGATAACAGCTGGGAAGTCCTGAATCTGGAGGTGTGCATTTCCACACTTCTATACCTTTTGCCCGATGGGAGAGGGGAGAGGAGGGAGTGGCCAGGATGCGACTCGTCCTTGATTATGCTACAGGTCTTGCCGAGGTATAAATGGAGTCAATGGAAGGGAGGCTGGTTTGTGCGATGGTCTGGGCTGCGTCCACACGGAGACAGTTAGACCTGCTCATATTGGAAAAGGTTAAATTTGGTGCTGGTGTGATACGAATCGCAATGTATCAACCCAAGTCTAAATATTCTCCAGATCATGCTGCATTGGAGTATGGATTGTTTCATTATTTAAGTAGTTGAGGATGGAATTGAACATTGGTTAATCATCAGTGAGTGCACCATGCCCTTAAATAAGGAGAGATTATTGATTAAGCTTTTGAAGCAGATTGGATCTAATCCACTGACCTCATGAACTCCTGTTGTCACATATCATGGCTGATATGATTTTCTTTCTAAATCATTACCATCTTCCTTTACAATCCTAGCAATGGAGAATTTTACTGGTGATGCTGAATGAATAATTTCCATTGCAGCTCTTTGATGCCATACTACTTTAGTTTAGTTCAGTTTAGAAACATAGAAACATAGAAAATAGGTGCAGGAGTAGGCCATTCGGCCCTTCGAGCCTGCACCGCCATTCAATATGATCATGGCTGTTTACTTTAAGTCAAGTCAAGTCAAGTCACATTTATTTATATAGCACATTTAAAAAACAACTCTCGTTGGCCAAAGTGCTTTACATTTGTTATAAGAATAGCACAAACAAAACAAACTACATACATATATACATGTAGCCCTCACTCAGAGGACGTCAGGAAAGGCTTTGGAGTATAGATAAGTCTTTAGTCTTGACTTAAAAGAGTCGATGGAGGGGTCGGTTCTGATGGGAAAGGGGATGCTGTTCCACAGTCTAGGGGCTGCAACCGCAAAGGCACGGTTGCCCCTGAGCTTATGCCTAGACCGTGGGATATTCAGCAACCCCAAGTCGGCTGATCTGAGGGGCCTGGAGGTGGTGTGGTGGGTGATAAGACTTTTTATGTAGGTGGGGGCAAGCCCATTGAGGGCTTTATAGACATGGAGGAGGATCTTGAAGTTTATACGGAACCGCACAGGGAGCCAGTGGAGAGAGGCCAGGATCGGGGTGATGTGGTCCCTTTTTCGGGTGCCCGTCAGGAGTCTCGCTGCGGCGTTTTGGACCAGTTGCAGGCGGGACAGGGAAGATTGGCTGATGCCAGTGTAAAGGGAGTTGCAGTAATCTAGGCGGGAGGAGATGAATGTGTGGATGATCTTTTCCAGGTCATCAAACTGGAGGAATTGTTTTATTTTTGCTATCGTCCGAAGCTGAAAGAAGCTAGCTTTTACCACGGCATTGACTTGTTTGTCAAATTTCAGTGCTGAGTCAAATATCACGCCAAGGTTTTTGATGTGAGGTTTGAGTAGTGGGGTAAGGCTTCCAAGGCTGCCTGCTATCATTTTGATTGAGTCCGAGGGGCCGAGAAGGATGACCTCAGACTTACTCTCGTTTAGTTGGAGGAAGTTCTGGGCCATCCAACACTTTATATCCTCGAGGCAGTGGGTAAGGTTAAACAGATTTGATTGGTTTGGGGGCTTCAGGGGGAGATAGAGTTGTGTATCGTCTGCGTAGCAATGGAAGGAAATGCCGTGCCTTTCAATGACTTGGCCTAAGGGGAGCATATACAGGGAAAATAGAATGGGGCCAAGGATGGAACCTTGTGGAACCCCACAGCAGAGATTAGCTGGGGAGGAGAATGAGTTGCCTTTGTTAGTCGAGAAGTCTAATGTCTGTATGACTTTAGTTTACAGTCAGACAGTGGGAACACAGGCCCTTCGGCCCAACTTGCCCACACTGGCCAAAACGTACCAGTTACACTAGTCCCACCTGCCTGTGTTTTGCCCATATCCCCCCAAATCTGCCCAATGCAACTAAACTTTAGCTTAGTTTAGTTTGTTATTGTCACTTGAAAATCTTTTGTTTGCATGCTATCCAGTCAAAGAAAAGACTATACATTAACGCAATCAAGCTGTCCACAGCTACAGGATAGAGTACAACATTTAGTGCAAGATAAAGTCCAATTAAAGATAGTTCAAAGGTTTCCAATTAGGTAGCTGGAGGTCTGGACCACACTCCTGCTGATGAGTGGACTGTTCAGTTGCCTGATAACAGTTGGGAAGAGACTGTCCCTAAATCTGGAGATGTGCGAATCTGGATCATTTGGTCAGGG
Organism: Malacoraja senta; assembly: GCA_038087875.1. NCBI lineage: Eukaryota > Metazoa > Chordata > Chondrichthyes > Rajiformes > Rajidae > Malacoraja > Malacoraja senta. Next base: position 387,884,718 of record CM075977.1, read on the forward strand.
AGAGTTAGCCTCATTCCACCTCTGGACTGCAGCTTTGTGGAGAATGTTTAGATGAAGACTGTGTTAAGATTGGCAATGAGTGGCCCTGACCAAATTCCAATTCTGTATAAATTGCCTTGATCACCTTGTAGCAATATCTTTGTAGTGGTTATTAGATCCTGCCTATTTAACGTTTTGAAGCAGTGATAATCCCCCAACCATTGATGGTGATTTGGGGATCATGGTCCAGTTCAGTTCAGTTCAGTTTATTGCCGTGTGTACCCACGTAGAGTGAACAGCTTTTGTTGCATACTAACCAGTCAGCGGAAAGACAATACATGATTACAATCGAGCCATTTACAGTGTATAGATACAGGATCAGAGAATAACGTTCAGTGAAAGGTAATACTAAGGTAAAGTCTGATCAGCTGCCGCATGAGGCAGCGAACGGTCCCCACAGGATCCCCATTCATTCTCAGTGCCCTCCACCCGCCGACTCCCTCATTTGTTCTTAGTTCCCCCCTGCCGGGTCTCGCATCGTCCCCGCCGTCCCCACTGAGAAGCTGCCTGACCCGCTGAGTTACTCAAGCACAAGGTGTTTTTTTTTGCAAACAGGCATCTGCAGTCCCATGCGTAACCATAGAGACTCACTGTTTAGTTTAGTTTACAGATACAGCGCGGAAACAGAGCCTTCGGCCCACCGGGTCCGCGCCGACCAGCGATCCCCGCACATTAACACTATCCTACACACACTAGGGACATTTTTTACATTTACCAAGCCAATTAGCCTACAAACCTCTACGTCTTTGATTGTGGGAGGAAACCGAAGATCTCGGAAAAAAACCCACGCAGATCACGGGGAGAACGTACAAACTCCGTACAGACAGCACCCGTAGTCGGGATCAAACCTGGGTCTTCGGCACTGCATTCGCTCTAAGGCAGCAACTCTACCGCTGCGCCACTGTGACCGCCATAGTTAGAATATGTATTGGGCCTAACACTAATTACTGTGTACAGCAGAGTATAAATCAAGGAAAAAAGGGGCTAACAAAGAAGGTACTATGATAATCTTGGGCAACTTTACTTCTGGATTGAACAAATCAAATTGTTATGGTAAGCCAGAGGGAGTACACAGAATATATTCTCGACAGAAGGGGGGACCTGGCATGCGGGTGGCCGCCAAGAACTAAGGGGGATCCGGAATGGGGGAGATGGGGGCGAAGAAGGGATGAGTACATCTTGTAACTCTGGCGGTGCCTTTATGGTGACTCTTTTGTGTACTTTGTTTGCAGAAACAAATAATTTCACTGCAACTAGCAAGGTACATGATAATAAAGTATCATCATCATCACAGTTTTTAGAACAATATGTTGAACCTAAATGCAGAATATTTAAAAAATGGTCACCTGTAATGCCACAGAATTAATTTGTGATCACACAGTTAAGGATCCTCCATGGAAGTGTGATTATGACATGATGAAATATTACATTCAGTAATAGGCTCAGGTCTCTAAGCAGTGTCTTAATCTTAAATAAAGGCAATTACAAGGGTATTAAGACAGTTACCCAAAGTGGGTGAGAAAACTATACTAAATGGTGTAATAGTAGATGAGCAATGCCAAGCATTTAATATGGTATCATTGTTCTCAACAAATATATTTCATTGGGAAATTAATACTGTAAATATTAAATGTGGAAAATTAAATAGAATCAAATTTATTCAATGATGGAAGGTTGCTTTTCGGACTGGAGGCCTGTGACTAGTGGTGCGCCTCAGGGTTCAGTGCTGGGCCCTTTACTGCTTGTCATCTACATCAATGATTTGGATGAGAACATACAGGCCAAGATTAGCAAGTTTGCTGATGATACAGAAGTTAGTGGTTTTATAGATAGTGAAGATGGTTGTGAAAGATTACAGCAGGATCTGGATCGATTCACCAGGTGGGCGGAGGAATGGTTGATGGAATTTAATACAGAGAAGTGTGAGATGTTGCATTTTGGGATGTCGAACAAGGGCAGGACCTACACAGTAAATGGTAGGCCCCTGGGGAGTATTGTAGAGCAGAGGGATCCAGGAGTACAGGTGCATGGTTCCTTGCAGGTCGAGTCGCAGGTAGATAAGGTGGTCAAAAAGGCTTTTAACACTTTGGCCTTCATCAATCAGAGTATTGAGTATCGAAGTTGGGAGGTCATGTTGCAGTGGTAAAAGACGTTGGTAAGACTATAGGTAGATGTTGAGTAGGCTGGTTCTCTATTCCATGGAGTGCAGGAGGATGAGGGGAGATCTTATAGAGGTATACAAAATCATGAGAGAAATAGATTGGGTAGATGCACCGAGTCTCTTGCCCAGCGTTGGGGAATCGAGGACCAGAGGACATGGGTTCAAGGTGAAGGGGAAAAGATTTAATAGGCATCCGAGGGGTAACTTTTTCACACAAAGGGTGGTGGGTGTATGAAACAAGCTGCCGGAGGAGGTAGTAGAGGCTGGGACTATCCCATTCTTTAAGAGACAGTTACACAGGTACATGGATAGGACAGGTTTGGAGGGATATGGACCAAGTGCAGGCAAATGGGACTAGTGTGGCATGAACATTGTTGGCCGGTGTGGGCAAGTTGGGCCATAGGGCCTGTATCCACACTGTATCACTCTATGACTCTGACTAAATTGAAGGGGAATGTGCATAATGTTGTGAAGATTAGTGTTCTATCAGAAGATTAGGAAAGATTTTTGAAACCAGCAAAACATGGCAAAACGGAATAAAATAGATCAAGAATGTAAACAAGCAAGACATGAAAATACAGACAGAAAAGGTATCTATGAGAATGTCAAAAGGAAGAGAGAATCAAGAGTGTTTAATTGTCATATGCACTGAAAACAAAGCAATGAAATTCTTACTTGCAGCAGCATAAGTGAAACGCAATGCTCATAGGTAACACAATATACCATAAGAAGTTCAATAAATCGAAAAAACAATATTAGTGCAAAACAAAAGCCAAAATAAACATTGATTCCTCAGGGAGGTGACATAGAATTAATAACGGAAGCAAAGGGAATGACAAAGCCTATTTTATATTTGTCTTCATGATATGAGTCATGCCGGTATCCTAATGACAGAAAATCCAGTTTTACACCCGAAACATCAGTCTCTATTTATGTGTTCTTGTCTTTAGCATGAACCCACAGCTTTTTGACTCAGCAGTGTTATTATTATATTTGTCATACAGCTGACTATGAAAATAATGGGGATTGAATGCAAGATAGCTACATCATGGCTGACAAATCACAGCGGTCTTTTGGAAACAATTTTCAGGTGCGCAAGCATTGTTTGTGAATTGACTGTCCTTTTTCCAATAAGCCTCTCGCCAGATTCAGGCATATTTCATCGATTCACATGCTGCTCCAAGAGGTTTTGATTCGGAATCCTATTATTTTATCCCTCACCTCTCTACAACTCTGAAATCCACCATTATCTGCTGACAGGACAGATGGTTTGGCAACTTTCTCCCAGTTTAAAGATCTATTGCCAACAGCTAGCGATGTATTGAAACCTGATATGGCTTTTCCTCTTTCAATTTTTTTGTGTGACGAATCAAAAATGCTGTGTTACAGCACGGTTGAGAGCACAAAGTTTTTATACTACATCTTCAACAGTGCTTCTGACATATTAGAAAATTAAGGTGCTCCTGAAACTATATTATGAAAAGGCTCATAATTTCCTAAAATGAAAAATCAACATGAATAATAATGTAGATAGTCACAAAATGGTTGAATAACTCAGCGGGTCAGGCTGCATCTCTGGAGAAAAGGAATAGGTGACGTTTTGGGTCGAGACCCTTCTTTGGACTGAGAGTCAGGGGAGAGGGAAACTGGAGGTATGAAAAGGTACAAAGAACAAAATAATGAAAGGTATTAAAAGAACAAATCAAGGCCAGCAAGGAATAATAATGTAATTTGGACTGCTATGTTTTATTTTCCTCTTGCTTGGTGCAGGCTCGAAGGGCCGAATGACCTCCTCCTGCACATACGTATTTACTATGTTTCTATGCTTTCCTGATTATTAAGGTACAATTCTGCCGGAACTGCAGCAGAAGGTTCTTCTTCTTCTGAGGATCTGGCCAATGTGATTCTCAAGATCATGGGAACCTCACTCAAGAATAGTCTGTTCCTGCCTTCTTTCGACATGTACTGTAAATCTCAATATTTAGCAGCAGTACCTGGACTTATACCCCCAGCTCTTATTTCCTCTGACTCCAGATGAAAGCCTTCATCTTTGTTCTCAATGATGTCCTCTAACAGTGTATGAGGTTAAATCTGGTATCTTGGCGTTACCAGGAACTGCAAATGCAGGAATCTTGAGCATCTTGAGCTTGACTAACTCAGCAGGCCAGGGAGCATCTATGGAGTGAATGAATAGGCAATATTTCAGGCTGGGACTCTTCTTCAGACTGATTGTTGGAGGGGGGGGAGGGGGGGAGAAAGTTGGAAAAGGAAGGTTGGGACGGCATAACGCCTGGCAAGTGATACCTGGCAATCTGGTTGAATTCCTAACTGGATTTATAACAGGAGTGCAATCAATGACATTATATATATTTTTTAATTGAATGATGAATTCCTGTTGATAACTCCAGAAATGAAAGTACCTGTTCAAAATACTTGAAATCTTCCAAAATTTTCTCGTGAAAATTAAAAGATAAGATTCTTAAAATTTCCAGTGCTCCTCAATCCCTAATATGAAAGGGTATTCCAAAAATGTTGTTTGGAGATACAGCATGGGAACAGGCTCATCAGCCCACCGAGTCCACGCCGGGCATCGATCACCCGTTCACACTAGCTGTATGTCATCCCACCTTCTATTCCACTCCTGGTACAAACTAGACGTAATTTAGAGAGATCAAAAACCTACAAAAATAGAGTCATATAGTTATGGAGTGATAGAGTGATACAGTATGGAAACAGGCCCTTTGGCCCAACTTGCCCACACAGGCCAACATGTCCCAGCTACACTCGTCCCATCTGCCTGTGTGTGGTCCATATCCCGCCAAACTTGTCCTATCCATGTAAACATCTTTGGGACATGGGAGGAGACCAGATCACCCATGCAGTCACAGGGAGAATATGCAAACTCCATTTAGACAGCAGCTGAGGTCAGATACAAGCCCAGGCCTCTGGCGCTGTGAGGCAGCAGCCCTACCAGGTTTCAAAAGAAAATAACAATCAAAAAAAATATTTAACTCAATGAGATACTGAGATTCTGAATTATTGCAATGAACCACATAGAACAAACAGTACAACACAGGAATTGGCCCTTCGGCCTACAATGTTTTTGCCGAACATGATGCCAAGTTGAACTAATCTCCTCAATTGAGACATTGAATTGTTGCATTTTTGTGATTCTCTTGTTCATCGGTTTGTAAGGTTCATTGGAGTCTTCAAAGGGCTGGATTATAATTCAGCTCAGTACTTTATATTTTGCTTTCACTTAATTGACCCAATGTGACATTCTGTCAGATCGCACTCTCTGCATTCGAATGCTGGGTTTCTGCTTCTGCTGTGTGATGGCACCATTTGTTTTGTCCTGCTGAGTATTCCCTTGCCACTGTGTTCCAGTTTTCAAGTTAATGGCAAAATGAAACTAGAGGGAAGATGAGAATAATTCTCCAGCCCAGCAAGTAGTTGTGGAGTGAAACGCATGAATGGTGGGATTAGTAGAGTGGCAGCATTCAAAGGTGCATTGGGTACATCTGCAGCGTGATTGTGAAAGATCAAGGGAATGGAACTAATCCGATAGTTGTGGCCCATGTGGCTGAAAGGTCAGTTTCAGTGGTGTATAATTCCATTCAAGTAGCTGTGGTTTTGTGGTAACGAGATCATAGAATTCTTCTTTTTGCTGCAAAATAACATTGAAATGTGAAAATTGAGAGAATCTGTTGAACCTTTGAAGCCTGCTAATTGATTATGGCTGATCATCCAAATTCACTATCCCCAAATCCCCTGATTTCTTTATTTATCCGCACTATAGGTAACTACATAATTTTGAAGATATTTAATGATTTGCCCTAATTGCCTTCAGTGGTCGAGAATTCCACAGGTTCACCACTTTTTGCTATGAGGGCACGAGGTCAAGGGGTCGGACTAATGGAGAACGCTGCTGAACAACCTAACCTTCCTGCTCCTATTTATAAAGGAATCAGGGACAAAAAACAGAGAGCTGCCATGTCAAACACCGGCTAACCCCGGATAGATTCCAGGGTCAGCTCTGATCTCACACCAGGAAGGATGTCAAGGATGTCATAGGGAAGCCAGAATGGGTGAGCAATGAAAGGTCTCAGTCATGCGTAGACTCTTGGGCTATTACGTTGCAGGGGGGGGGGGGAGTAGGAGACAGAGCATGTTCACAATCCTGTGGTGGAACAAACAAGGAGAAGTTGTTCCAATAGACGTACAACATGGACTTTGGGTGATCACACCAGAGGCAATCGGCAGAGGGTGGAGAGACAGCGCTTCAGGAGAACCTTCACAAAGAGGGCTGGGCCAAGTACTGAAGGGGAAACCTTGTAAAAGTCTGGGAGGAAGGGCAAAGCAATAGGGGAGATAGACACAAAATGCTGGAGTAACTCAGCAAGGCAGCATCTCCAGAGGAAATTAATGGGTGATGTATCGTTTCGTGTCGGGACCCTTCTTCAGAGATGCTGCCTGATCCACTGAGTTACTCCAGCATTTTGTTTGTATTTTCGGTTTAAACCAGCGTCTGCAGTTCCTTCCTACACAAGGTAAAAGGGGACCTAGGAGGGTGCTCGTTAAAAAGAGACGGGCTAGGCTCAATGGGCCAAATGGCCGCCACCTACTGCACCCATCGACTCGAGCAGTTATTTTGGTGCCAACCACACCTCCCTGCATGCCAACATCTCCAGCGCAACACAACCCCCTTGCCCAACACCACACTCCCACCCCAACACCCCTCTCTCCCCCCCCCCCCCACCCACCCGGGGCGCTCTGCCCTCCCTCGGGTCATGGGGTACTACGTGTCCCACCCCGTCTCACTGACCCTGAGCCCCGCTCCCGGGGCAGTCCCGCCATCACCCCGTCCATCTACACGCCCGGAAACACAGCGATAAATGGCGCGGGCGCGGGTGCCCGGTAACCAGTACCTCAGTGACCTTTCGCCCGGAACCCCGGTAACCGGTTCCCCTGATACCTGGTACCCGGTGACCGGTGTCCCAGGTAGGTGGGGGATATAACCCCCCACTTTTAAAGGTGGGGGATGGCCTGTATTATTATCCCCCAGTTTTTGGAGGTCGAGCAATAACAAAAATAATAATCACCTGCTCCTATCACTCCTGTAGGCACTACATTATCTGACAAATACTTCAAACAAAAAACATTGAAATCATACTTCTACAATGCTCTAAAACATGATTTTAATACATCAAATTTCAAAAAGTCCCAACTGAGGGATTCCTCCCACATCCGAGGCCGATGATCAGTGATCGCTCAGCCTCCCACTTTCAAAAACGTTCCACGGCCCCTGTTGGGAGGTCATGTTGTAGTTGTATAAGACGTTGGTGAGACTATTCGGAGAGGTTGAGTAGACTGGGTCTATTACATGGAGCGCAGGAGGATGAGGGGGAACTTTTAGAGGTGTACAAAATCATGAGAGGAATACATCGGGTAGATGCACAGAGTCTCTTGCCCAGAGTAGGGGAATTGAGGGCCAGACGACATAGTTTCAAGGTGAAGGGGAAAAGATTTAATAGGAATCCGAGGGGGTAACTATTTCACACAAAGGGTGGTGGGTGTGTGGAACAAGCTGCCTGAAGAGGTAGTTGCGATTGGGACTATCCCATCATTTAAGAAACAGTTAGACAGGTGCATGGATAGGACAGGTTTGGAGGGATTTTAGACCAAGTGCAGGCAAGTGGGACTAATATAGCTGGGCCATTGTTGGCTGGTGTGGGCAAGTTGAGCCGAAGGGTCTGTTTCCACACTGTATCACTCTTTGACTCTATGACTCTATGACCCAGCAGGTCGTGGCTCATAAGACCTAGAGCATGGACTGGACTTCGAAAATGGCCAAAACTTGGTGCCTCTTGCATGCGGTCTCAGTGGTCTATTTCTGTACACTTTCCTTATCAGAACTAGTTCTTAGGTATGGCAATACTTTACTGAACTATGCAACAAAAAAAAATTGTACTGTGCGGTTGCACATGTAAAACACTATGGATCATTGAAGTCTGAAGTTGTGGTTTGGGTTTAAGATTTTGAACTGGTGCTTTCCTTTCAATATTTCCTGTTAATGGCTTCAGTGACTGACATGATTGACCATCTTGGGAACAACAGGTGCTGAGAGCGCTGTGTCTCAATAGTTATGCACTTTGATTTCTTTTTCCATATTTGTTGACTTACTATACATTTTACAAGAACTCAGAAGAGTTCTGTTGCAGCACTCAGGTATGTTTGCCAGAGAAGGCTGTGGAGGCCAAGTCAATGGATATTTTTAAGGCAGAGAAAGATAGATTCTTGATTAGTACGGGTGTCAGGGATTATGGAGAGAAGGCAGGAGAATGGGGTTAGGATGGAGAGATGGAATGGCCATGATTGAATGCCGGAGTAGTCTTGATGGGCCGAATGGCCTAATTCTACCATCAAATGAACATGAACAATATCCCTGGTGAGCTGTAGCTGCCAATAAGCAGTTAAGGCCCTGTCCCACTTACGTGTCCTTGGCACGCAAATTATGCGGCCTCGTCGTCGAGTTGAGGCGCATGGGCATCGTGTAGCCGCATGGGGCCGGTGAGAAGCGCGGAGGGGTATGGAGTTGTGCGCGGTATCGCGCGGCGCTCCGAAATTTTGTAGCGAACGAAATCTTCGCGCGCCTCCGGCCTGTCGCGTAACTGACGGCCAAAGTGGGACAGGCCCAAGACTCAACGTCTCACCTCCAACAGCAGCAGAAGCAGGCAAACGATCGCCGAGCTCGGCCTGGGGCTCACGGCCGTTGCGGTCCGGATCCGCCCCCACTTCTACTCCCAGAGCGGGGCCAAGAAAATTGAAGATAGACACAAAATGCAGGAGTAACTCCACGGGACCGGCAGCATCTCTGGAGAGAAGGAATGGATGACGTTTCCGGTCAAGACCCTTCTTTCAGACTGAAAAAGGGTCTCGACACGAAACCTCATCCATTCCTTCTCTCCAGAGATGCTGCTGGTCCCGCTGAGTTACTGCTGCATTTTGTGTCCATCTTCAAATGACGTCACGCGCTCCAGACGGCTGTGCGGGCGCATGAAGTCGCGCGTGACCTTCGCGGGACTATCGCGCCTCAAGGCGACCACGAGGTCGCGTAATGAGCGTGCCAAGGACACTAAGTGGGACAGGGGCTTAAGGGTAAAGGGACGGTTGGTGGTGTTCAGCAGTTTGGAGGAGGACTTCTACCTTAACCGCCTTCCTTTAATTGTATTTTATTATCTCAGGGATAATTTGAGTGACTCAGTTAACAGCTTGTCAAAAGGCATAGTGCATTCTAAGTTCAATCGCTGTGCTGTTCTTAGTTCTTCAATCTCTGTTGGTGTAGCACTTATACCACAGATCATGCAATGTTTTGTTTAGTTTAATTCGGTTTATTATGGTCTGGTGTACCGAGGTAAAATGAAAAGCTTTTATGTTGCATGCTATCTAGTAAGTGAAAAGACTGTACATAATTACCATCAAATCGTCCACAATGTACAGATACAGGATAAAGGGAAACATGATTAGTGCAATATAAAGTCCAATAAAGTCTGATTGCAGAAACGTCTGACGGTTCCCATTGAGATAGATGATAGCTCTCTAGCAGGTGGGAGGAAACTTCAAAGCAGGTCAAAGCTGGGAAGAAACTGTCCCTGAACTTAGAGGTATGTGTTTAAAAAACGTCTGCACCTATTGCCTGAGAGGAGAGGGGAGAAGAGTGAGTCAACGGGGCTCGATTCATCCTTGATTATGCTGGTGGCCTTGCCGAGGCAGTGTGATATAGATAGAAACAATGATAGGGAGATTGGTTTGTGTGATGGTCTGGGCTGCGTCCACAATTCTCTGCAATTTCTTGCGATATTGGATGGAACTGTTCGCAAACCATGCTGTGATGTATCCCAATAAAATGCTGTGTAGGGCACATCTGCAAATGTCGGTGAGGGTTATTGAAGACATGCCAAACTTCTGAAGCCTTCGAAGGAAATATAGGCGTTGGTGCTTTCTAGGCCATTGCTTCGAAGTGGCAGCTGCAGGACAACTTGCTGGTGATATTTATTCTAATGAACTTGAAACTTACAACCATCTCTACTTCGGCGCCCTCAATATTCCTTAGTTTTAGAATTTTAGTTTTAGTTTTAGAGATGCAACGTGGAAACAGGCCCACCGAGTCCGTGCCAACCGTGTCCATGTCCGATCCCCGCACACTAACGTTATTCTATGCACACCAGGGACGATTTACAATTCTACCAAGCCAATTAACCTACAAACCCATTCGTCTTTGGAGTGTGGGATGAAATTGGAGATTCCGGAGAAAACCCATGCAGGTCACGGGGAGAACGTACAAACTCTGTACAGACAAGCACCCATGTTCAGGATCGAACCTGGGTCTCTGGCGCTGTAAGGCAGCAACTGTACCGCTGCACCACCTTGTCACCCATAGTTCCTTAGTTAAAAAGGATAGTATTACAAACAAAAGTCAATAGACAATAGATGCAGGAGTCGGCCATTTGGCCCTTCGAGCTCGCACCGCCATTCACTGTGATCATGGCTAATCATCCACACACAGTACCCCGTTCCTGCCTTTTCCCCATATCCCCCGACTCCGATATCTTGAAGAGCTCTATCCAGCTCTCTCTTGAAAGCATACTGAGAATTGGCCTCCACTGCCTTCTGAGGCAGAAAATTCAACAGATTCACAACTCTCTGTGTGAAAAAGTGTTTCCTCATCTCCGTTCTAAATGACTCACCCCTTATTCTTAAACTGTGACCCCTGGTTCTGGACTCCCCCAACATGGGGAACATGTTTCCCCCAACATCGGGAACATTATCCAAGATGCTTTCTTTTTAATCACTATTATAGGTCGCATAAAAGTGATCCACGTTGTCTGATGAGGCATGAATGAGGTAGCTTGAACATTCAAATCCAAGGGAACGAACTAAAAAGGACCTTGTTAACAGCTAGAAAATTCAGTTGCTCATTGTTTTGGTACTCAATCCCACCAGAAGGAGGGAAGATGGGCGTATCGTGACATCAATTAAGTGCCAATGTCAACACGAAGCCAGCATTGACAAATTGCAGCTCAACATTGTATTAACCACACAGCGGAACATGTGATCAATGTCAATATGAAGCCAGCATTGACAAATTGCAGCTCAACAATGTATTAACCACGTAGCTGAACATATGCTCAGCATCACAAAAGACCCCCACCAGAGCTCTTTAAAAGGATCATCAATTTCCTGCAGCTTAGTTGCCGATTGACTTTGAGAAGTGCTGTTTCAATTTAGTGAGCTTCTGGAGCGCCGAGCCTTGTTTAATGTTGATAAAGCATGCAAGAAGTAGACCTTTCCTATCTGAGACTCAGAGAGAACTAATCCATGAGGCATTTGCATCACTGTAATGACATTCCGAGTGAAACATACTGTATGATAGACACAATGCTGCAGTAACTCAGCGGGACAGTCAGCACCTCTGGACAGAAGGAATGGGTGACATTTCGGGTCAAGACCCTTCTTCAGACGTAAGTTCTGCCAGTCCCGCTGAGTTACTCCAGCATTTTGTGTCTATCTTTGGTGTAAACCAGCATCTGCAGTTCCTTCCTACACAAAACATACTGTATGCTTCAGCCAAAACTTTGACCACAGAGATCTTTGAGAAATACGTTGCAGGTCATGGTTAAGACGGCTCTTCCATGACTGTCTACTATTCAGGATTCTTGCAGGTCAAAGATTACAAAGATTCATGTCATAGGATCAGAATTTGGACATTCATCCCATCAAGTCTACACCTCCATTCAATCATGGCTGATCTATCTTTCAATCCCAAGATAGACACAAAATGCTGGAGTAACTCAGTGGGACAGGAAGAAGGGTCTCGACCCAAAACATCATCCATTCCTTCTCTCCAGAGAAGCTGCCTGTCCCGCTGAGTTACTCCATCTTCGGTTTAAACCAGAATCTGCAGTTCCTTCCTACACTATCTTTCAATCCCATTCTCCTGCCTTCTCCCCATAACCCCTGACACCTACTGCGGAAAATTCCACTTTACTGCACACTTGCACAGAAGGGATGACAGATGCTTCCTATTGAATAAAAGCTGAATAGGTTCTATTGCCAGAGAGCAGAAGACAGAGTGAAGTAGATTCAGGGGCATTGTAGGGACTCCCATTGTTCTCATTGACAATGCAGACATGTCACATTTGTGGGTGCCACCATAATGCAGTGGGACAACTCAAGAGGAGAAACAATGGGACTTGAAAACTAATTATCATTATAAAAGAGAGAGAATTAGATGTTTTAGCAGGCTTAAAGGTGAATAAATACCCAGGGCCTGATGAGATGTATCCTGGAGGCAAGATTTATTGTCAGTCTTGATTAATTCCAATCTGTCCCAAACCGATATCCAAGTGGCTTATCCGTATCTATTTAATTTAGTTAAGTTTAAAGATACAGCACGAAAACAGGCCCTTCGGCCCACCGAATCTGCGCCGACCAGCGATCGCTGCACACTGACATTATCCCACACACTCGGGACAATTTACAATTATACCAAGCCAATTAACCTATAAACCTGTATGTCTTTGGAGTGTGTGAAGAAACCGAAGATCCCGGAGAAAATCCATGCAGGTCATGGGGAGAACGTACAAACTTCGTGCAGACAGGCACCTCTAGTCAGGATCGAACACGTTTCTCTGGCGCTGTAAGGCAGCAACTCTACCGCTGCGCCTCCGTGCCAACCTCCTATTCTTTCTATTCTTTCTCCAGTTGATCTAACAGTTTAATTCCTTCGACGTAGGTAAGAAGAGGAAGAAGGTTCTGCAATGTGAGTATAGAGAATTAGCGGCTGAAAAGCAGGACCTCCAGGGTAGTTATCTCTGGTTTGCTTCCAGTACCTCATGCTAATGATGGTAGGAACAGAGAGATAGGGGAGCTGAATGTGTGACTGATGGTGCAGGGGGCAAGGATTTAGTTTTGTCGACCATTGGGATCTCTTCTGGGTCGGGGGCGACCTGTACAAAAGGGACAGGTTGCACCTTAACTGGAGGGGGACCAACATTCTGGCAGGCAGGTTTGCTAGTGCTGCACGTGTGAGTTTAAACTAATAGTGCGTGGGTGGAGTCAACAACGTGGAAGTGTGTGCGTGGAGTTAATGGGAAAGAGAGTTCTCCTCATAACCTCTGACACTCGTACTAATCAAGAATCCTTCTATTTTTGCCTTAAATATATTCACTGACATGGCCTCCACAGCGTTCTATGGCAAATAATTCCACAGATTCACCACCTTCTGACTAAAGATATTCCTCCTCAACTCCTTCCTAAAAGCATGCCCTTTAATTCTGAGGCTATGACCTCTAGTCCAAGACTCTCCCACTAGTGGAAACATCCTCTCCACATCCACTCTATCCAAGCCTTTCACTATTCTGTAAGTTTCAATGAGTTCCCCCATCATTCTTCTAAACTCCAACGAGTACAGGTCCAGTGCCGACAAACGCTCCTCATAGGTTAACCTTCTCATTCCTGGGATCATTTTTGTAAACCTCCTCTGGACCCTCTCCAGAGACAGCACATCCTTCCTCGGATATGGTGCACAAAATTGCTCAAAATATTCCAAATATGGCCTGACCAGCACCATATACTCAAATAGAGAAAGCTAGTAGAAAATGTGGGAGGCAGGAGGCAGAGAAGGGAAGCACTCGGACCCAAAATGTAGGGGAGAAAGAGGAAAAAGATAATAAGCAGAGAATAAGTGGTGGTGAGTTTCTTAAATGTGTATATTTAAATGCTAGGTGCATTGTAAGAAAGGTGGATGAGCTTAGAGCCTGGATTGACACCTGGAAGTATGATGTTGTGGCGATCAGTGAAACATGGTTGCAGGAGGGCTGTGATTGGAAACTAAATATTCCAGGATTTCGTTGCTTCAGGGGAGATAGAATTGGAGGGGCAAGAGGTGGGGGTGTTGCATTGCTTGTCAAGGAAGATATTACAGCAGTGCTTTGGCAGGATAGATTAGAGGGCTCGTCTAGGGAGGCTATTTGGGTGGAACTGAGAAATGGGAAAGGTGTATCAACACTTATAAGGGTGTATTATAGACCGCCAAATGGAGAGCGAGAATTGGAAGAGCAAATATGTAAGGAGATAGCACATATTAGTAGTAAGCACAAGGTAGTGATTGTGGGAGATTTCAATTTTCCACACATGACTGGGAAACACATTTTGTAAAAGGGCTGGATGGTTTGGAGTTTGTAAAATGTGTGCAGGATAGTTTTTTGCAGCAATACATAGAGGTACCTACTAGAGAAGGGGCAGTGCTGGACCTCCTGTTAGGAAATAAGACAGGGCAGGTGGCGGAGGTATGCGTCGGGGAGCACTTCGGGTCCAGTGATCACAATACCATTAGTTTCAATATAATTATGGAGAGGGTCAGAACTGGACCTCGGGTTGAGATTTTTGATTGGAGAAAGGCTAACTTTGAGGAGATGCGAAAGGATTTAAAAGGAGTAAATTGGGACATGTTGTTTTAAGGGAAGGATGTAGAAGAGAAATGGAGGACATTTAAGGGTGAAATTTTAAGAGTACAGAATCTTTATGTCCCTGTTCGGTTGAAAGGAAATAGTAAATAGTAAAAATTGGAAAGAGCCATGGTTTTCAAGGGAAATTGGACACTTGGTTTGGAAAAAGAGAGAGATCTACAATAATTATAGGCAGCATGGAATAAATGAGGTGCTTGAGGAGTATAAAGAATGTAAAAAGAATATTAAGAAAGTAATTAGAAAAGCTATATTAATAGCAAAAGGATAACAAGGAATAAAATTGGTCCATTAGAGAGTCAGAGTGGACAGCTATCTGCAGAGCCAACAGAGATGGGGGAGATATTGAACAATTTCTTTTTCTTCGGTATTCACCAAGGAGAAGGATATGGAATTATGTGAGGTAAGGGAAACAAGCAGAGTAGCAATGGAAACTATGAGATTCAAAGAAGAGGAGGTGCGGACACTTTTGAAAAATTTGAAAACGGATAAGTCTCCAGGTCCTGACAGGACATTGAGGGAAGTTAGTGTAGAAATAGCAGGGGCTATTTCAAATGTCATTAGAAACGGGAATAGTGCCGGAGGATTGGCGTACTGTTAAAATGTTAAAATTGTACAAGGCATTGGTGAGGCCAATTCTGGAGTATGGAGTACAATTTTGGTCGCCTAATTATAGGAAGGATGTCAACAAAATAGAGAGAGTACAGAGGAGATTTACTAGAATGTTGCCTGGGTTTCAGCAACTAAGTTACAGAGAAAGGTTGAACAAGTTAGGTCTTTTTTCTTTGGAGCGCAGAAGGTTAAGAGGGTTAAGAAGGTTAAAATTATGAGCGGGTTAGACAGAGTGGACGTGGATAAGCTTTTCCCATTGAGAATAGGGAAGATTCAAACAAGGGGACATGGCTTGAGAATTAAGGGACAGAAGTTTAGGGGTAACATTAGGGGGAACTTCTTTACTCAGAGAGTAGTAGCTGTGTGGAATGAGCTTCCAGTGGAAGTGGTGGAGGCAGGTTCGATGTTATCCTTTAAAAATAGATTGGATGGGTATATGGACGTGAAAGGAATGGAGGGTTATGGTCTGAGTGCAGGTAGATGGGACTAGGGGGAAGTAAAAAAAAAAAATTTGGCACGGACTTCAAGGGCCGAGATGGCCTGTTTCCGTGCTGTTATGGTTATATGGTTATATGGTTATAGACTCTCAGTATTACATCCCTGTAATTATACACAAGCCCTCTCGAAATAAATGTTAGCATTGCGTTTGCTTTCTGTACTACTGATTCGACTTGCAGATTAACTTTTGGGGAAAGATTTGAGCACTCCGAAGTCCATTTGCACCAATTTCTGGATTATCTCCCCACTTAGAAAATGATCTACGCCTTTATTCCTACTACCAAAATGCATGACTCCACACTTTGCTACTCTATATTCCATCTGCCACTTCTCTGCCCATTCTCTCAACCTATCCAAGTCCTTCTGCAGAGTCCCTGCTTTCTCTACACCACCTGCCTCTACACCTATTTTCGTATCTTCCGCAAGCTTGGCCACAAAGTCTTCAATCCCTTCTTCCAAATCATTAATATGCAACGTGAAGAGCAGCGGCCCCAATATCGACCCCTGCAGATTGGGGACCCGCCTTTGATATTGTCTTCCAATATCCTTCATGGAAACAGGGTTGGTTTCCCATGAAGGAGAGGAAGCTGTGGGAGACCTAACTGACTGTATGAAGGCACTGATGATGTAGATCATGAGATGCATTTCCTCTTAGGTGGAGTCTTGTAAATTTATGTTGTCATACTGGAAAGGGTACAGAGAAGATTTACGAGGATGTTGCCAGGACTAGAGGGTCTGAGTTATAGGATGTGTTTGAGTAGGCTGGAACTCTACCCTTGGAATGCAGGAGGATGAGGGGTGATCCTACAGAGGCGTATAGAGAGGAATAGATCGGGTAGATGCGCAGAGTCTCTTGCCCAGAGTAGGTGAATCAAGGACCAGAGGACATTGATTTAAGGTGAAGGGGAAAAGATTGAAAAGGGATCTGAGGGCTAACTTTTTCTTCCTTCTGGTGCTCCAATTTCCTCCCATATCACAAAGATGATCATGAGTTCATAAGTTCATGAGTGATAGGAGGAGAATTAGGCCATTTGGCCCATCAAGTCTACTCCACCATTCAATCATGGCTGATCTATCTCTCCCCCTCAACCCCATTCTCCTGCCTTCTCTCCAATGAGCGGGTTTATAAGTCAATTAGCCTCTTTAAATTATTCCCCGCATGTAGGAAGCGGATAAGAAAGTGGGATAACAAAGAACTGGCGTGATCGCTGGTTGCTGTGGACTCAGTGGGCCGAAGGGCCTGTTTCAATTCTGTCTCTCTAAATTAAACTTCCAGAGTTACAGGACACATGCAAACTCACCATTTGCAGATCGTGCTTCTAAATGTAGTTCTGCTGCACACAAAATGACAGCTGGTTCCCGTGTGCTTCGTAATCAGCATTTGTGGCCTAGAAAATTCAATCATGTAATTCTCCAGTTTATTTTTCCACAATTATGGAGATGAAAATTGATTTTTGTATGGACTGGAAGATAATTATGGTGTTTTTGGAATTATTTTGCATCACATGAGAAATCACTTTCAGTAGTTTCTTGCCTGAATCTTCTAGTTACTGCATAAGATCTATGTACCAGTCCAAATGTCTTTAAAATGATGCTATTGTACCTGCCTCAGCCACTTCTATCAAGCGCCATCTATATGAAAATATTGCTGCTCACTACTCTATTAAATTTTCCCCCTCTCACATTAAGCCTAGGGCCTTTAGCTGCCATTTCCCTAAACCTGGGAAAACGTCTGTGTATATTCACCCTATCTATGCCCTTCATGATTTGACACTCCTCTATAA
The DNA here is from genome assembly GCA_038087875.1 of Malacoraja senta. Taxonomy (NCBI): domain Eukaryota; kingdom Metazoa; phylum Chordata; class Chondrichthyes; order Rajiformes; family Rajidae; genus Malacoraja; species Malacoraja senta. Next base: position 387,902,339 of record CM075977.1, read on the forward strand.
AATCACTCCTCAGTCTCCGAAGCTCTCATATTTAAAAATATATCCCTTTATATCTAAGGCCATTTAGGACTGAGATGAAAACAATATTTTTCAGAGAGTTGTGAATCTGTGGAATTCTCTGCCACAGAAGGCACTGGAGGCCAATTCACTGGATGTATTCAAGGGAGAATTGGATATAGTTCTTAGGGCTAACGGAATCCAGTGACATGGGGAGAAAGCAGGAACAGGGTACTGATTGTAGATGATCAGCCATGATCATATTGAACGGCGGTGCTGGCTCGAAGGGCCGAATGGCCTACTCCTGCACCTATTTTCAATGTTTCTATGTTTACCTGAAAATAGCATTCCAGAATCAACTTCTATAGGTTCCTTGAAAGTACCATCAAAATTTATGACTTACATTTTTGGACCCATCCTACCATAATTAGGATGGTAATTATTTTCCATAATTATTTAAAAACTAATAGAATTATGATGTCTGCTCCCAAAGTACTCCCCTATTAACACTTCACTTACCTGCCCTGCATTGTCAGTTTTTGCCTCTTATTTAGTAGGTCCATCTATATATTAACCAAAAGTTTTTTTCTGAACACACTGCACAACCTCCACCGATCCGAAACATTACCACTACGGATGCCCCTGTACAACTCTGATGTTCTCCCCAATCTAAAACACAATCCCCCCTCATCTATTATCTCCACCTCTATCAATACTGTCGCATTTGCACCCTGGAACATTGTGCTGCCAGACCTGTCCCTCTCTCAGCCACATTTCTGTGGCATCAGAGCCGCACTGACACAGATCTGGCTGCTGCTCTTGCTCTCCTCTGAAAGGCCATTACAGTCCCCCACAACAGTATCCAATTCAGTACACTTGTTAGTAAGGGGGGTGACCTCAGGGGAACCCTGCACTTTCTGCCTACCCCCTCTGCGTTTCCTGGTGGTTACCCAACTACCTGGTACCTGCACCTTAGATGTGACCTCACTGAAACTTCAGAGTTAAAAGCAATAGAGCATGGCGCCTCAACACAGAGGGAGTACAAGGAGGGAAGAGACAAAGACTTTAAGACTTTTGCCTTCTATCACAGTGAGGAGGTGCCTAATGAACTCACTGTGGTGGATATTAAATTTGTGTTTATTGTGTATTTTTTGTTATTTTATTATGACTGTAAGGCAACGAAATTTCGTTCAGACCGAAAGGTCTGAATGACAATAAAAGGATACTTTACTTTACTTTACTAAACAGGCCCTTTGGCCCAACCTACTTACACTGGACAACATGTCCCAGCTACACTATTCCCGCATTTGGCCCATGACCCTCCAAACCGGTCCTATCCATGTATCAGTCTAAATGTTTCTTAAGCATTCTGATAGTCCCTGCCTCAACTACCTCCTCTGGCAGCTCGTTCCATCCAACCACCACCCTTTGTGTGAAAATGTTGCCCCCTCAGATTCCTATTCAATCTTTTCTCCTTCACTTTAAACCTACATCCTCTGGTCCTCGATTCACCTACTGGGCAAGAATGCTCTAGCATCACTAATGCTCCTGAGTGAGTCCAACGGCTGCTGTGGACGCTCGATGCAGTCTGTCAGGAGCCAGACGCATTTCCCATAGGAGTTGTCACTGTGGGCACTGGAAGTTTCCCTGATCTCCCTCATGCTGCATGGTGGCACAGTGGTAAAGTTTCTGCCTTCCAGTGTCAGGGACCCCGACCACGGGTGCTTGTCTGTACGGAGACCGCGTGGGTTTGAAACAAGATCTTTGGACACTCTTAAGACGTACAGATTTGTAGGTTAATTGGCTTGGTCTAAATGTAAGAAAATTGTCCCTAGTGTGTGTGTAGGATAGTGTTAGTGTGCGGGGGATCACTGGTTGGCACGATCTCGCTGGGCTGAAGGCCCTGTTTCCGCGCTGTATCGCTAAACTAAACTAAACTAAACTACTGCAGGGGGAGCGAACAACTTCCATTTTAGAAAGTGAACGCTTTATGTGTGGTGCCTTCAGACATACTTGAATATTAGTGAGCAAAATATTCTCTTTAAACAGTCGTAATCTATTATTGTAAGACTTGATATTTTCTTGCTTGAAGTGGATGTAGTATGTAAATTCCACATGCACACCTTTTGACTTTATTGAAATCCTGGTAACAAATGCTAAGAGTTATTTGCCTTTTCATAGATTTTATTGAGAAAATATTATCTCGCTCTGTCCTGGATAAGGATAAGGTCAAAATCTATAACCTTATGCAAGTGGCATTATGGAAACAAAATGTAAGCAAATCCATTTCAGTATATTTCATTTTATCTTGCAACCATCCTTAACACGTGGTATTGATAATCAAATATATGTCTCCTAACGCTACCTTCAAAGTAACTGCAGTTAATAGAATGGTAAATACTGAGGGAAGCAACCCATTCATCCCCAAAATGCGCTGCCGAGAGAATAGTGCCATTTAAGAGTCTTCTAGATAGACATACGGATAGTCATGCAGGGAATAGAGGGATATCGATTATGTGCAGGTAGATGAGAGATGGTCTTGGTATCATGTTTGGCAGGGCCGGCCTTAGGAGGTGCCCAATTGGGAACAATTTTGGTGAGCCCCAGGTTCCCAGCCAAGGTCTGTCAGCCCTATTATTTAGTATATATTATGAAATTGTACACTGAGGTGCTATGGATTATACACTGTCTTAATCTCTCCTGCTCTCGTCTGACTGTCAGTACCTCCGCTGGCTTCCAACCTTTACCGTAGCTGCTAATTACCATTAAACTGCATTATGTGATTGGATACAATGCCCTTGGAGACAGCGGCTGATTGCACGGGAGGAGACCGATTTGTTGATTGGACTGGAATTTTAAGGGGAGCTGGTCGGTGATTGGTCACAATGCCTCTCGGAGACTGTGTCTGATTGGCCGCCGAGTGACCAGCGCATTATGTGATTTGACACAATGCCCTTGGAGACAGCGGCTGGACGGGAATTTTAAGGGAAGCTGGTCGGTGATTGGACGCAACCCCTTTAGAGACAGCGGTTGATTGGCCGCCAAATAATTGGGCACAACAAATTGACAAATAGGAAAACAAAATAATCAAAATTCTGATTTAAATCTGATATAAGGTACATAGGGTGGGTATCGATTAATTCTAGACAACAGATTAAAAAAAATAATCTAACTCTATTAATTCACTCAAGGTGTATTATGATGTGTTGTACAGTATGAAGTGTACGGCAAAACTTGCACTTCCAGACTGGTCTATCGTGTTGTTTCTTCAACGGACCACAGATTTATTTTAAGAGCAAAACATAAAGTGCTGGAGAACTCAGCAAGTCAGGCTGGATCTATGGAGGGTCCGAAGACAGGTCTCGACCCAAAAAGTCACCTATTCCTTCTCTCCAGAGATGATGCCTGACCCGCTGAGTTACTCCAGCATTTTGTGTCTATCTATGGAGGGAATGGCTAGGCGACGTTTAAGGTCGGGTTCCTTCTTCAGGCATTTTTTAAGGGGTTGGGAAAGATCGGAAATTTCACGTATTTAAATCTGTTGTTACGAATATAACTAGTAGTGTGGGAGAACATTCCATGAGCCATAATTGCCACATACATACCCAAAAGTCGAAATGTAGAATGTTAGTGTGTAAAAAATAGATATTACGAGCTTTGTTGTCTCCTTGTACCAATCAAATGCCAAATTCAAAATTCTATATTTTGAAAATGGGCAAAGCAAAAAGTAGCATGTTCTCTGGAAAGGCTTATCCTAAAATAATTGATCGGAAGGGTGTGATTTTCAGTCAGGACGTCTGTATCATTCAGTCAGTGAGCTCGCGGTCCAGAGCCCTTCTCTATTACCCCTCTACATAAAAACAAAGTGTCAATGCCTCTTCAAGGTCTACTAATCCACCCGTAGCTTCAGTTGCAGGTACAGCTGAAGGGATTTGGTGCTCGGGCAACGCTATGAATTTATATGAATTTTTTAAATCCGATACGTTTAAATCGTTCAAAAGCTACAAATACAACGTGATAAATAACACTAAATAAAACTGAAGAAAATAATGGCAAACAGAAGAACTGGCCTTGAGGGAGAGAGAGAAAACAACACACATAAACTTATTAAAAAAAAAATCATATAACATCCCTAAATATCGGGTACAAATTACTAAATAACGTGGGTGGACAAAAATGTTGGAGAAACTCAGCAGGTGAGATGCTGCCTCACCCGCTGAGTTTCTCCAGCATTTTTGTCTACCTTCGATTGTTCCAGCATTTGCAGTTCCTTCTTAAAATAAAATCACCATTCACAGAGCCCTTAATGACAGCAAGTTTTAAGAAATTCTGCCGTGAATTTTATTCAAAGGAACGCGCGTCATTAATACTTGGTCAAAACACAATTATATTGACTGAGGAATGCAGATCGATGAATTGGTGACAAATTGTATAACTACGTGTTAACTACTGGCTGTTAACAAGTGTTAACAGTGGAAGTTAACAAATCGTTTTTGTCTCAGTTGAATCAAGTGATAAATGACTCCAATCTTTCTGCAGTACAAATTAAACCTGGGCTGGAAACTGAAAAGTAGGGGAACGCCGTCCCCCTGCGTACCCCCCCCCATTTCCATCACTGGTGTCGGTGACAGTATTGAGAGTTAACCGCAGGGCTGTGTTGCTGTCGGGGAGGAATTTCACCTACTGGGGTCGCTGCTGAGGGGATAGAGTGTGTTGCCCACCAGCCTAGCACGGGGCCCCCTTAGGCGCAGGGCCCAATTGGGAGCAATTGGTCCAATTGGCTTAAGACCGGCCCTGATGTTCGGCACAGACATTCTGTATCGAAGGGCCTGTTTTTGTGCTGTACTGTTCCAGGTTCTAATAGATGATGCTGGTGTTTATATTCACATGCAAGTGAACTCACCTCAACCTCTCAGCATATATTTTTGTTCCCTTTTCTGTTGTATAAGAGCAGAACGATAAGGGGCAGGAATAGGTCACCTGCCTTAGAGTCATGGAGTCATGGAATCAATCAGCTTGGAAACAGGCCCTTCGGCCCAACTAGCCTATAATGGCCAACATGTCCCATGTACACTAGTCCCACCTGCCTGCATTTTCCCCTTTTCCCTCTAAACCTGTCTTATCCATGTACCTGTCTCAACTACCTCCTCTGGCAGCTTGTTCAAGACACACACTACCCTTTGTATGAAAAAAGTTACTCCTCAGCTTTCTATTAAATGTTTCCCCCCTCACCTTAACCCTTTCTCTTCTGGTTCTTGATTCTGCGCAAGATACTCTGTGTGTTTACCTTTTCAAGCCTGTTTCTCCATTCATCCTTAAACAGGAGAAATAGCCTCCTTGCATGCAGTCAAGTGTCAAGCACTTTAAAATTGTGGTAGTTTTAATGAACTTACTATCTCAGTCTACTGTCTTCTAATCCACAGCAAGTCCTCATTTAGCAACTCACCATTTCAAGAACAGGTCTGGTTAAATCACATACATTGTGGGCCGAAGGGCCTGTTCCTGTGTTGTACTGTTCTATATGTAGGAAGGAACTGCAGATGCTGGTTTACACTGAAGATAGACACAAAATGCTGGAGTAACTCAGTGGTGACAGGCAGCACCCCTGAGGAAAGAAATAGGTGACATTTTGGCTCGAGACCCTTCTTCAGACTGAGAGTCAGGGGAGAAGGAAACTAGAGATATGAAGATAGAAGATATGAAGAGGTCTAAAGAACAAAATGAATGAAAGATATGCAAAAGGTGCCACAGTGACGGAGCGGTAGAGCTACTGCCTTCCAGCGCCAAAGACCGGGGATTTGATTCTGACTATGGGTGCTGCTCTGTATGGAGTTTTACATTATCCCCGTCACCAGCGTGGGTTTTCTTCGAGATCAACGGTTTCCTCCCACATTCCAAAGACTTACAGGTTGGAGATGAATTGGCATGATTTACATGTAAATTGTCCTTAGTGTGTGCAGGATAGTGTAAGTGTGCTGAGATCAATTGTCGGTGTGGTCTCGGTGGGCACTGTATCTCTAAACTAAACTAAACTAAACTAAACTAAAAAGGACAAATCAAAGCCAGCAATGATAATTAATTGGGCCTGTACTCGATGGAGTTTAGAATAATGAGGGGTCCTCATTGAAACATACAGAATAGTGAAAGGCTTGGATAAAGTGGATGTGGACAGGATGTTTCCACTCGTGGGAGAGTCTAGGACTAGAGGTCATAGCCTCAGAATTAAAGGATGTTCTTTAGGGAAGGAGATGAGGAGAAATTTCTTTAGTCTGAGGGTGGTGAATCTGTGGAATTCTTTACCACAGAAGGTTGTGGAGGCCAAATCAGTGGATATTTTTAAGGCAGAGATAGAAAGATTCTTGATTAGTACAGGTGTTAGAGGTTATGGGGAGAAGGCAGGAGAATGTGGTTAGGAGGAAGAGATAGATCAGCCATGATGGAATGGCGGAGTAGACTTGATGGGCCGAATGGCCTAATTCTATCCCTTTCATTTATGACCTTATGATCTTATGAAAGGTGGAACCCACAGTGGTCCATGGAGAAGGTGATAACGAGTGAAGCTAATGAGTGAAACTCTGAAACTGTGGAACTATTGGGACAACTAGGGTGGGGGAGTTCTATGTTCTATGTTCACCCTAACTAACCATTGACTATTGCAGAGTCCAAATATAACAAATTTCCTCCCATTTATTTTAATGCCGTAAACTTGGATATTTATTAACTGCACTCTTCTTCAAGTCATTAATATAAAGACTAAACAATTGAGTAGTAAGTACTGATCTTTGAGGAGTGCCTTTAGATACATCCATCTACCTTGAAATGGACCAATTTATTCTGACTGGTGTTTGATAACTAGTCTTCAATCCATGCTAACACTTCCTCTAATGCTGTGAACTTTTACCTGATGCACCAGCCTTATATTTGGTGCCTTTTCGGTTGCATTTTGAAAATCCAATACTCCACATTTGCAGGTTCCTTTCCATTGTGTCTGCTTATTATATTAAAAAAGAACCCTATGAACTCTGTCAAACATTTTCTACCTTTCATAAAATCAGGTTGATATGATTGATTGCAATAAGCTTTTCTAAAATACCAGCTTTGCATAACTTCCTTTATTGTAGATTGTAGAATGTTTAATTTAGTTTATTTTAGTTTAATTTATTGTCTCATGTTCCAAGGTACAGTGAAAAGCTTTTGTTTTGTGCTAATCAGTTAGCAGAAAGACAATACATGATTACAAGTGAGCCATCCACATTGTGCAGATACATGATGAAGGGAATAACGTTAATAATGTTTAGTGCAAGATAAAGTCCAATAAAGTCCGCTCAAAGATAGTCCAAGGGTCTCCAAAGAGGTAGATAGTATCTCACGTCTGCTCTTTTCATGGTAGGATGATTCAGTTGCCTGATAATAGCTGGGAAGAATCTGTCCCTGAATCTACAGTTGTGCATTTTCACACTTCTGTACCTCTTGCAGGATGGGAGACGGGAGAAGAGGGAATGGTGGGGTGTGACTCATCCTTGATTATACTGGTGGCCTTGCCGAGGCAGTGTGAGGTGTAAAAGGAGTCAGTGGAAGGGAGGTTAGTTTATGTGATGGTCTGGGCTTCGTCCACAATTCTCTGCAATTTCTTGTGGTCTTGGATGGAGCTGTTCCCAAACCATGTGGTGATGCATTCCGATAAAATGCTTTCTATGGCGCATCTGTAGAGGTTGTTGAGAATTGTTGGGGACCACAACAGATATTGACCTATCAATGCTATGAGTTTTGACCTATTTGTCTCCCTTCCTTATTGAACAAGTGAAATCACATAACACCTTTCCAACCTATTGGTACCTTTCTGGGAACTCCGTGACTTTAAAATCATCAAATAATTGCTCAACCATCTCCACAGCCTTTCCTTTGATCCCTTGCACACAGGCCATTGGGTCCTAATGACCTGTCTGCTTTTAGTCCAGTTCACTCCCCCCCCCCCCCCCCCCTCTTGTATTAGAGATTGTTACAAATTCTTCCGTGCCATTCAAAACTAATCCATCTGTTATTTATGGGAGATTTGCAAAACCCTCCACCATGAACACTGCACATGTAAAACTGCAGCAAATAAGAACCTCATTGTTCTGGACCCAACGCATATGGCAATTAAACACTCTTGACTCTTGACTCTTGATCTAATATATTGGTTTAATTTATCTGCCATTTCATTGTTTCACATTATTTATTCCACAGTTTCACTCTCCCGGGTTCCTTCACTTAATCTAGCTGTAGAAGCTCTTGCTGTTTGTTTTGTTATTGCTTGCCAATCTTCTCTCATAATCAATGTTCTCCTTGCTTATTAGCTTTTCAGTCTCTTGCTGCTGTTTCCTGAAAAATTCCCAGTAGTCTGTTCTATCATTGACCTCTTGCCACTTTGTAGGCTCTACTTTTTTTAATTTACTGTTTTCTTAACTTACTTCGTTAACCACAGATCATTCAACGTTTTCATGGAATTCCTCTTTCTAAATGGCTTACACGGTTCAGAACATAGTGTTACAGTGTTACAGTTACAGAAAAAGTGCAGATGTTTTAAAAATGCAAGTGCCACAATGAGGTAGGTTGGGAGATTGGGAGAACACCGTCAGCTTATGAGTCTGTTCAGTAGTCTGATTACAGCGGGGAAGAAGATATGAACTAGCTGCTTAAATATCACTGTCTGCTCTTCCACTCCACCCAACCTAACCCATAACATATATCCCAGTGCGCAATTGAAAATGCTGTTTTCATGTTTTTTTGTAATTCAAGTTCAAGGCTTGTTTTGAACTGGTGTGCTTACCCTCAAACTTCATCTGGAATCATTACCATGTTGTGATCATGACATAGAGTCATAGAGTGATACAGTGTGGAAACAGGCCCTTCGGCCCAACTTGCCCACACCGGCCAACATGTCCCAGCTACACTAGTCCCACCTGCCTGCATTTGGCCCAATATCCCTCCAAGCCTGTCCTATCCATGTACCTGTCTAACTGCTTCACCTGTCTGTATAACTCGTTATCACTTAGCACATAGCCAACAGTGGACCATTGTGGGCTTAACCTTTCCTTGATCATTGTTGCTTTTTGCATATCTTTCATTCATTCACTCTCAACCGTCTTTATCTCTCGCTTCCCTTTCACCTAACTCTCAGTTTGAAGAAGGGTCTCGACCCGAAACCTAACCTATTCCTTTTCTCCAGAGATGCTGCCAGACCCGCTGAGTTACTCCAGCTTTTTGTGTCTTACTTCAGTTTAAACCAGCATCTGCAGTTCCTCCCTACACTTTAAATTCTCCCATGATACTTTCAGATGCCTTTGACAGTTCCCCAATTAAAGTTTGTTCAAACAAGAGGCATCATCATGGAGGCCCATAGACAAGTTCCATCCAAGACAGACACAAAATGCTGGAGTAACTCAGCGGGACAGGCAGCATTTGTGGGAAAGAACTGCAGATGCTGGTTTAGATTGAAGGAAGACACAAAATGCTGGAGCAACTCAACGAGACAGGCAGCATCTCTGGAGAGAAGGAATCGGTGACGTTTTGGATCGAGACCCTTCGCCTCCCATCCAATATTTTTTTTTTCCCCTAGCCCTTCACAGCACCAATGTCATTACTCCCCACCGTGTCAATATCTTCCTCGATATTAATATCTGCCAAACCATTCAATTTTCCATTTTCTTTATGGTCCATTCTTTTAAAACACTGGATATCCTGAAATATTGGCATCCCAGTGCTTGAAACCTCTTCAGTACGATCATCATTGCTAACCACTTCATTACAGAAACAAGAGACTGGAGATACTAGAATTTGGAACAAATAACGATTTTCTGGAAGAAATCAGTCGGTCAAGCAGCATCCGTGGAAGTAGAAAAATAATTGACATTTTGGGCTGAGACCCTGCATCGCGGCCCATTGAGAAGCTCCACCAGTTGCACAAGTGTTGGAGCAACTCAACAGGTCAAACACCATCTGTGGAAGGAATGGCTTAATGGTATTTTGGGTCAGTCTCCTTCTTCGGACTCTTACAGGCAACATATTGGGTCTGGACTCTTCTTCCAGTTGAGGGGCGGCACGGTGGAGCAGTGGTAGAGTTGCTGCCTTAGTTAGAGACCTGGGTTTGATCCTGACTGCGGGTGCTGTCTGTATGGAATTTGTACGTTTTCCCTGTGATCGCTTGGGTTTTGTCCGCGTACTCCAGTTTCCTACCAAACTCCAAAGACGTACAGGTCTGTAGGTTAACTGGCTTTGGTAAAATTGTAAATTTTCCCTTGTGTGTAGGGTAGTGTTAGTGTGCAGGGTGAGCTGGTCGGCTCAGACTTGGTGGAACAAAGGGCCTGTTTCCACGCTGTGTCTCAAACGTCCACAGTCTGAAAAATGCTTGTTCCTCTCGCGCTTCATGTTTTAATCAAGATTCCAGCATCTGCATTTCTCGTGTCTCTAAATCTCATTCCAGTCTTATTGCATCCCCTTCAAAGCTCGCTTTCTAACCACCAGATATTTAAAAAAGGAAAACAACTCTTATACCTCACCTCATTCTATCTTCAGGCTACCCACTGCAGGCAAAACCCAGTTACTGACAGCTTCCCAGAGGGAAATAAATCAACTATTTTAATACGATTGCTGGTGTCTGATTCATAGTAGTTTGCTGATTTCAGTCCAGCTGGCAATGCCGATAGCGTTAGGTAGAAATAAGTTTATTTCCCAATACAAGCTCTTCCCTCCCATCGGAACAGCATATAAAACCTACCCCACCACTGATTTAGACTTTAGACTTCGGAGACAGCATGGGAACAGGCCCTTCGGCCCACTGAGTCCTCATCGACCAGCAATCCCCGTACACTAGCTCAATCCTACACACTAGGGAAGATTTTTACAATTTTTACCGAAGCCAATTAATCTACAAACCTATACGTTTTTGGCGTGTGGGAGAAAACTGGAGCACCCGGAGAAAACCCACGCGGTCACAGGGAGAATGTATAGGCAGCCATTGTCAGGATCAAACCGGGGTCTCTGGCTCTGTAAAGGGCCTGTCCCACTTAGGAGTCCTAAACAGCAACCTCTGGTGACCTTGCCCACCACCCAAAAAAAAGTCACGGTCGAGGTGTCCTGCAACCTCCTACCACCTCCCACGCACATGTTGAAAACATTCCTCAACTCTGAAGAAATCCTCCTTCGACCTACAGCCACCTCCTTCGACTATGTTGAAAACTGGCTTCGACCATGCACGTTTTACTTGAGGATGGTCTCTGTTAAATTGGTCCGTGATTGAACAACACCCCCTTCGACCCCAAACAACCAAACTGAAAACCAACAACGACCAGCGTAGACTGGTTACAGCTCAGATGGTCACGTGATAAAATAATGGCATGAATGCATTTTTTTTCTTACAATAAAAGCCTCCCAGGTTTTTAAAAAAATCATTCTGAACCATGCGAGCAGGGAAGGAACTAGTTGGGTGGATGTTACAAAAAGTACATCTACTGCTATCAGCAGCAGCCCTTTTGCTTCATCAGCCTTTCAAGAAAGGCAGAAGGGAAAGCACAAGGGTGAAGAGGAAGCACAAGAAGAGGTGTCAGTGGGTGAAGCCCCTCTTGCAAAGAAGATTGAGGCTTGGACAGTATGACAAAGGACAAAGGACAAAGGACATTTATTGTCACATACACCAATTGGTGTAGTGAAATTCAACTTGCCAATGCAGCACATGAATAAAGATAATACACAACATTAAAGAATTTAACAGAATTTAACAATAAACATAAAAACATCCCCCCACAATGGTTCCCACTGTGGGGGAAGGCAGCAAAGTCCAGTCCCATCCCCAGTTCACCCATAGTCGTGGCCTATTGAGGCCTCTGCAGTCGCCGCTACGGCAGCCCGATGCTTCAGGTCCTCTCGCCGGATGATGGAGCTCTGGCGTCGGGTGAACACTCTCAGCGGCCCGGAGTGTCTGGAGCGGCCGCTTCCCCCCAGGAGACCGCGGCTCCCGAAATCCATGATAACCTGATGAATGTGCTGCAAGAGGAGGATTTGTCTGCATTTAAAAACTTTACACTTTTGCTGCCTTCAAATGTGGCAGTGAAGGATGGGGTGGTGGTGGGGGCATTGACTACCTCCCTGTTCTCCTCTTCCAGGGGTCTCTCATGCAAGGCTATCAACTCCTGTGGCATGTCCTCCTGCCACTCCTCCTCCTGGGTGTGCAACACATGCATGGCAGGCTTTTTGGAGGATTGTGCCCTACCCCTGCGAGTCTGCCTTTTGGGAGCCATCACTGTTCAAGTTTCCTCTGCTAAAAGAACTCTCCAACTATGATTGAGCACGCCCAGGAGTGACAGAGGTCACATGCCACAGGAGTTGATAGCCTTGCATTGACCTTTTTTTCAACCAGTTTTTATCCACCCCAGAGGTATTAGTTTGACTTTGACTATTAGTTCGACTATTACTTCGACTACCTTCGACCTCCCTTGACTACCTTCGACTAGCATCACAACCGGCTTCGACTAGACCTTCGACTAGACCTCGAGGCCGGTTTTAATCATGATGGAAAAAATAGCCGCAACCTAGTTGAAGCCTCGACCACGCGGAAACCACTTTCGACCATTAGGGAGAGTGACCAAAACCTCCTGTGACCTCGTGAAAGGCCACCAGAAGTTGCTGTTTAGGTCTCCTAACTGGGACAGGCCCTTAAGGCAGCAAATCTACTGCTACGCCACTGTGCCGCCTTTTAATTATACAAAAAGTATTCTTGGATCATGGATTGGAACTCACCTTATCAAAGACCATCCCCCACCGATATCACCACCTCCCAAACTCAAACACGTCAAAACACTGCAGCCGTTGGGAAACACACGCCTCTGAATTTACCAGCAAAAATTAAGTGCACTGCCAATTCCTGACAATAAGCACCCCACTAAACCCTGAATCTGCACTATCCAACCCATTCATTATTTTAAAGACATCTATTATACTATTTTCTATGAAGGATATCCCAACCTCTTCCCTTTCTCTCAGTAATTGTATGTTTCTATTTCTATTAATGTCCCTAACCAATGTTGTAATTTCTATGCCCTCATAAAACGTTATTGTCTTTGGTTTGCCAGCTCAAGATAACAAACATTCTGGTGCTAGATGCAAAATGCTGGATTAACTCAGCAGGTCAGACAGCATCTGTGTCTTTTATGTTTATCTTTGGTTCAAACCAGCATCTGCAGTTCCTTCCTAAATATTCTGGTGCTTCTGTGCATATTTAAGTAATTCTTTAATAGATAGCTTTACCTAGCATTGTTTAATTATTTTTTTCAATAGTTAATGTATTTGTGAAGGATTAACAGAGAAGGAGCATTGTTCAATTGTTAAATTTGATGCTCCTGGTTTTGCCTTCTTTTCATTCGGTGAGACCAAGCGTAGACTAGGTGACCATTTTACCTAACTTTTCGTGCTCTTGATTTTGCCTCTTTTACATCAGCAAAACCAAGCATAGACTAGGCGACTGTTTTGTCGAACACTTACTCTCTGTCCACCAAGCCTGCTGGAACTCCCGGTTGCTAACTATCTTAACTCTCCGTCCCATTCTGTACTTGGCCTCCTCCATTGCCAGAGTGATTCAAGATGCAAAATTAAGGAATAGCACCTCATATTCCGCTTGTGTAGCTTACAATCCAACAGTATAAACATTGAATTCTCCAGGTCCACGTCATATCCCCCCCTATCCATGCTCTCTTTCCCCTACACCATCCCAGAGTGCATCAAGCTCTCTATCTCCCAAACACCCTTTTCCTTCCATCCCTCCCTCCCCCACCCCATGTTCCTCCCATCCCATCCCATATTTCCTTTGATCTGTCCCATGTCCCATACTACCACCATCCTTCCCTCCTGCTTTACATTTTACTCCACCTCTTCTTTCCTTTTGTGAAACCCTTTTATCTTCTTTTCACCTCCCGTCTTTGTCAGTATCTCCACCCATCAACTAATCTCACCCGTTTCACCTCTTTCCACTTATTACTTCCCAGGATTTGCCTCACCCCCACCTCTTTTTTTCCAGTTTTCTCCCCTTATTCTATCAGTCTGACGAAGGGACCGACACTAAATGTCATCCGTTGATTTTCTCTGTAGATGCTGCCTGACCCATTGAGTTTTTCCAGCTCAAGATTCCAACATCTGCCATTTTGTGTGTCTCCATTGTTAAAGTGATCACTGCTTAAATCCATTACTGAATCTAATTCACATTGCTCATACAAAACTCCCTTCTCTCTCTGATCCAGAGAAGTCGTGATCTGTTATTTTTGTCACTTATTATGTTCTCTTTTTTCATAACCTCTGTATCGAATAAGATATATCAAAGCATTGATAGAATCACGATTTTCCACGTGTAGAGCCCAATTAGAAAAATATGGAGCAGAGGTCGCAAAAACCACTATGGGATAATGAAAGATATTTTTTAAAAGCATCTTAGTTTATAACAGGAAATACAATAACATGCATTGGAATAAAGGTTGATAATAACAACAGGAAATGCAAAAAAAGACATTGATATATAACTAAAGCATTATATATCATTCTTTCATAAACATCTTCCATATGCAATGAATTCCTTTCTAGTATGGTTCCTTGTACTATTCAATGAATTCCTGGAGATCGGTTGAATGTATTTTTTCATAAGTTCATAAGTGATAGGAGCAGAAGTAGGCCATTCAGCTCATCAAGTCTACTCTGCCATTCAATCATGGCTGATCTATCTTTCTCTCTCAACCCATTCTCCTACCTTCTCCCCCTAACCGCTGACACTTATACCAATTCAGAATCTATCTCTGCTTTAAAAATATCCAAAGACGTGGCCTCCACAGCTTTCTGTGGCAATGAATTCCACAGATTCACCACTCTCTGACCAAAGAAATTCCTCCTCATCTCCTTCCAAAAGGAACGCCCTTTTATTCTGATGCTATGACCTCTGGTCCTAGACTCCCCCACCAGTGGAAACATCCTCTCCACGTCCACTTTCTCCAGGCCTTTCATTATTCGGTAAGGTTTTGCTTATAGCTGTATAATATCTTTGAAGTGAAATCCCTCAAATAACTGTGAATAAAAGTTTCAACGAGTCTGCTTTTGAGGGGGAAGGGTAGAACCGCTTGCTCCGCTTCAAATGGCATCTCTTTGAACCCTTAGCCTGAACAGTGCTCAAAGGGCGTAGCATTTTCCATTCATGGCTGTAGCTCTGTGGATAGCACTTGCCTCTTGCCAAAAGCGTCCAGGTCCAAGTCTCAGTCCAGATTTGTGTGTGGTAAATCCAGGCTGACATTTGACCCTACTTCTGACGCACAGCCTTAGATAGGCATGGAAACAGGGCCTTTGGCCCAACTTGCCCACACCAGCCCACATGTCCCATCTATACTTGTCCCACTTGCCTGCATTTGGCATATATCCCTCTAAACATGTCTGATCCATGTAACTGTCTATATGTTTCTTAAACTTTGCAATAGTCCCTGCTGCAACTACCTTCTCCGGCACCTCGTTCCATACACCTCCAACCCTTTGAGTGAAAAAGCTACCCCTCAGGTTCCTATTAAATCTGTCCCCCTCACCTTAATAATTACTTTGGTATAATTATTTCCAAGAAGAGCAATGATGTAATACACAGTCTCCTGTCTAGTATTTATGTCTCAATATAAATAAATATATTTATAATTATCATATTTCAATAATATCAACATGGGCCAAACACGGGCAGGTAGGACTAAGTAGATGAAGCATTTTGGTTGGCATGGACAACATAGAACATAGTACAGTACAGCACAAGAACAGCCTTTCGGCTCACAAAGTCTGTGCCGAACATGATGCCTAGACCATCTCATATCTACCTGTGCATAATCCAAATCCCTCCATTCCCTCCATATCCATATCCCTATCAAAAAGCCTCTGAGTTTCAGTTTTGTTTATTGCCATGTGAAAACCTTTTGTTGCCCGCTATCCAAAATGGCAGTCTTAAATCTTAAATGGCAGTATCATTTCTACCTCAACCTCTACCCCTTGCAGCTTGTTCCAGGCATGTAAAGGAAACTTGCCCCACACATCTCCCTTAAACTCTGGTACTCTCACCTTAAAGGCCTCTAGTATTTGATTGTTTTCATCATAGGAAAAAAGGCTCAGACTGTCTCCCACATGTATGCTGATGGGCTTGTCAGATGGCCCTATGACTATCTAATACAAATATTAAAGAAAAGCAGATTTTCCTCAAAAATGAATGATGCCTTTTTAGGCTTTGTGGCTTCAATTAATAGGAATAATGGTAGAGTAATAATAATAATAATGAATTTTATTTACGGGCGCCTTATACCGAGGTCTCAACAGGAAATGCAATAAAATCCATTGGTTTACAAATAAAGTTCTTAGCTTTCTAGAAAGGAGGTCAAGTGGTTAATTAACAGACAGAAAATTATGTTTGTGGTCGTGATGGGCTAAGGAACATTTTATTTCAATACTTGATACAGCAATATCATGTGAGACCCAAGAAGTTAATAAGATGCAAGGAGATTCCAAACATAGTCTCATCACCTGAGTGGCAAACATTTGCTGAAAGATTTAGTTTAATTTAGTTTAGAGATACAGCATGGACACAGGCCTTTCGACCCACTGAAACCACGCTGACCCGCGATCCTCGCACATTAACACTATCCTACACACTAGGGACAATAGTAAGATTAAATGAGAACTTGCCAGTTTGAAGTTTGATCTTTATTTTATGAGGAGTTACGATGAGCGATTACGTGATGAAGGCCGTCAGCCCGCATGCGCGTCAATCTTCAAAGCAGCGGTGTGAAATCACAGATAACAGTTGTTGAACTAACATAATAAGATTAGAGATGACTAGAACTACCAGATGATCTTTATGATACGAGGGTTGGGAGCGGAGGGCACGTAATCGCTCATCGTAACTCCTCATAAAATAAAGATCAAACTTCAAACTGGTAAGTTCTCGTTTAATCTTACTATTTTACTTCGGAGTCACTTGAGTGACTACATGAAGATTTCAAAGCTCTGTGATTTCATGCCATGGAAAAACGAGTCCACACAAGCACGACTGCATCAGTTGACCACAAATAAGGGAAACATTCATAATGCATAAAGACATGACATAGATTTAAAACCTGCTGATGCTGATAAATGAACAAATAATAATAATAGTAACCCCTCTCTTCCGGGGGGAAACTATAAAATAGAACCTAAAGTAGAGTTGGCAAATACCCCTGGTCTGGCAATGGTTTAATATAAAATGTTTGGAAACTCGTTCGTTAGACCATCCTGCAGTCGGCAGGATGTGGTCCAGAGGACCGTACATAACCCTTGCTGCTGATGTTGTAGCAGCCCTGGTAGAGTGAGATTAGAAAATTAGTATCTACTCCTGCATAAGCCAAAACCCAGTTTTAACCACCTGGAGATGGTCTGAACTGATATATTCTTATGAGGTTTTTGTAACTAACAAACATAGCTAGTATCAGAGCCTCTAAAGCTCTAGGTGACCTTGACATAATGTTGTAAATGTGTGACCACACATGACCGAAGGTGCATGGGATATGCCATGAGAACTAGTTCTGATAATGCAAAGGCCCAATTGCACAGCTGAAACATAGCTGCTATATTGCCAATTACACTTGATGAATAGAAGACTGCTTGATAACAAGGTTGTTACAGGCTTCTATAGATTCCAATCTCTTGCCCCAGGGCGGAGTCACAGATAAATTAATAGTGAAAGGTAAATCCGAAATCAATAACTCTTGTTGGTATCAACTTAAATTTAACTGGATGGATGAGGGACCTCAATTTCTCAAATATATTTACGGCTGAAACAGTTGATTTTAGCAAAACACAGCGTTTAGAATATCATCCAGTTAAGCCATAACAGGTGTTTTTGAGCTCTGAGCAGTCCAAGCACCGGTTTAGTAATTTGGTAGATGACCTTGGAGCTGAAGTTAACCCATTTGCTGTTAACCCATGAACTGTTATCATACCCCATCCAGATAAATTTCAAATGTCTCTGGTGATCCCTGTGAAAGGGACCTGAGTAGTATGCATCTTTGAGATCGATGCAAACCATAAAGATCCTAAGGAAATCAGTTGTTAGACAGTAACGAAGTTCCATATACTGAAAAGTGTATGTTGCACATGCAAGTTAAATCAATTATGAACCAACATCCTTCATCATTCACAATGAACAGACCAAGCCTGCCATAAATCCGTGCCTGCCTCGAACGGCAACTCTGGCCATAATTCTGAGCCTGCCTCGAAAGACAACTCTGGCCTTATATCCGAGCCTGTCTCGATAGGTAATCCTGGCCATAATACTGAGCCTGCCTCGAAAGACAACTCTGGCCCCAATTCTAAGCCATACTTGGTACCCTTGTACACTGTGCAATAATAATCCAATCACATGTTATCATTTTAGTATATAACGGATCTGAATCTCATGTTATCATTGTCTTTTGTACAAAACCAAGTGCAAATATTACCAACTTGTAAATGGTCCACTTACCCCATGTTTCGGAAGAACCAGACCCACCTACCTCCATGGTTACCGGTGGTCTTATGGTAAGCCCATGGTAGTGTGTGTGGCTTCCATATTTCCTGAGACCGGCTTGGACCTTGGCCTGAAAGACCTCTGCCCAGCTTTTAAGCTGCCACCAGCTTCAGTGAACTGCTACGATGAGGCGTGGGGTGTGTCGTCGCCGATACGTTGAAGCTTTGTTCGTCGTCGGGACCTTGATCAGTCCGACAGCTTTGCTTCCTCATCCAGGTATACCTGTTGGATACGTTTTACCTGAAGAGAAGATTCGGCGGCTGGTTTCATTTCCTGGACTTCATGCCCTTCCAATGTCACCCTTGATAGCGCTGTTCACTGCCGGCACTTGTAGTGTGAACTCTGGCCCTTCCGGGTTTTCTGCCAATGGCTGGAACCAATTCTTCCGGCAGTAACCCCTTCGCTTGCGAGTATTCTCGCACTCCCCTCCACAGAGAGGGGGATTCGTAGGCAGCCTTAAAAACAGGTGCTGCCTCAGGCCTCTGAGGATACCTGCGCTGACATGGCCCCTGCTATGGACCTATATCAGGATTTTTGCTCTGAGTCAGACTGAAACTGACCCTGAATGCTCCCCTCTTCAGAGATGGAGATATTGTGCAGCCCTGAAACAGGTGCCGCTGCCGCGGGCCCCCGAGGAGACCCGTGCTGATAACTCCCTCCTTTGGAGTATATCATAGTGGAGCAACCTCTCCATCAGGTGCTCCATGTGGGTTTAGGCGTCCGTAGACGCACCCATTGAAGGAGGGCAACGCTCCTGGCCCGACTTCCCCGAGTCCCAAGGCCTGACCTACTTGTGGTTTGACCCCTTTCTGGGGCACCATAGCGGTCTGGGAGCCGCTGACCGCACTATCAGCGACTCAGGTGGCGAGATCGACTTACCCTTGGTTTTACCCCCGTTCTGGGGAACCATAGCGGTCTGGGAGCCGCTGACCCCACGGTCCATAACTGGATTCCCCGCGGCCCGTCCGACTTCGCCACGAATCCAGCAGGCAAACTCTGTAAAGAGCCTCCTGCAACACAAAACCAGAACATATAAATAAGTTTTGAAACTTACCTGTAGGTTTGAACTTACCGCCAGTCAGTCGTTGCGCAATGCAGTAGACGTAATGACTCGCATGCGGGCTGACGGCCTTCTTCACGTAGTCACTCACGTGACTCCGAAGTGAAATTTACAATTTTTACCGAAGCCCATTAACATACAACCCTGCACATCTTTGGAGTGTGGGAGGAAACTGGAGCACCCAGTGAAAACCCACGTGGTCACAGGGGGAATGTTCAAACTCCGTACAGACAGCACTGGTAGTCAGGATCGAACCCGGGTCTCTTGCACTGTAAGGCTGCAACTCTACCGTAGACACAAAATGCTAGCTATACAGCACGGAAGCAGGCCCTTCAGCCCACCAAATCCCCGCCGACCAGCGATCACCCTGTACAACAACACTAACCTACACACTAGGCACAATTTTTTAAACAATTTTACAGACCTACAAACCTGTATGTCTTTGGAATCTTTGAGGAAACCAGAGAAGCTGGAGAAAAGCCACATGGTCACAGGGAGAATATTCAAACTCTGTACAGACAGGTAGTCAGGATCGAAACCAGGGCCCTGGCACCGTAAGGCAGCAACTCTACCGCTGCGCCGCTATGCCAGCAAAGTCGGACATTTACAAAGTCAGATCCTCGATTTAGTCATAGTTTATCAACAAATTAATAAATATTTCGTAATAGCCTGGTGGACAAAAGTGCTGGAGAAACTCAGCGGGTGCAGCAGCATCTATGGAGCGGAAATAGGCAACCTTTCGGGCTGAAACCCTTCTTCAGACTGAGCCTGCACCCTAATGGTATGATTAAAAGACTCTGGCATTCAGATTATATGAGAGAACGGATAGCTACACTAATTACAATCCTCTGCCCAGTGTTTTAGACAAGATATTAACCTTATGAAAATAAAGGAGTCAATGCTGCTTTTAAAACAGCAGAATGATATATATTTCTGATGTTAGCAAGCCACAGTGTAATGTTAGGGCTTTTCATTTAACAGTAGGAAATGCAGTTAAGTTGGAATCAAGTGGCAAATTTCAAGAGACGGAGATAGCTGAGGTTGAGTGAGCTCATACTACAGAAGGGGGTGTCCTTCACTCTTATTAAAGTGGAAAGAAATGTAGTTGATGTTTCATCAATCAGAAAACTTCAAATCAGCTTTAGTCACTTGAGCTGAAGTCATAACACTCTAATTACCAAAGGTCACCATCTTGTGGTCAAACTGCAGTTCAGGAGGGAGCACATAATCAATGATGTTTTCCAGTGCAATGTTGGTTGAGTGATTCAGTGCCAACAAGGTGAGCTAAAGGAAAGGATACTTACATTTTTTACAGACCATTTCACCTCGCCTCCAAGACGTTGCAAAGAGCTTTACGTAAACAAAGCATTTCTGAAGCTTTTACGAATATTAGAGTACTATTTATAAGAAGGAAATATGATAAGCCATTTGCACACAGTAAAACCCCACAAATAGCCATATAAAATTGACTAGAGACATGAGTAAAAAATGTATAGTACGGCAGTCTGTATTGTATGAGTGGATTTAATATTATGTGAGGCATAGATAGGGTTAAACAGATGCTATTGAGGGAGTGCAGCATAGGTTCACCAGGTTAATTCCCGGGATGGCGGGACTGTCATATGTTGATAGAATGGAGCGGCTGGGCTTGTATATTCTGGAATTTTGAAGGATGAGAGGATATCTTATTGAAACATATAAGATTTTTAAGGGTTTGGACATGCTAGAGGCAGGAAACATGTTCCCGATGTTGGGGGAGTCCAGAATCAGGGGCCACAGTTTAAGAATAAGGGGTAAGCCATTTAGAACAGAGACGAGGAAAATCTTTTTCACACAGAGAGTTGTGAGTCTGTGGAATTCTCTGCCTCAGAGGGGAGTGGAGGCCGGTTCTCTGGTTGTCAAGAGATAGCTAGATAGGGCTCTTAAAGATAGCCGTCAGGGGATATGGGGAGAAGGCAGGAACGTGGTACTGATTGTGGATTATCAGCCATGATCATCTTGAATGGAGGTGCTGGCTCGAATGGTCTACTCCTGCACCTATTGTCTATTGTCTAGTGTCTATTGTCAATTGGTAGACAGTCAGAACCTTTTTCCCCGAATGTCAAAAACTAGAGGGCATAGCTTTAAGGTGTGTGGGGAAAACTTTAAAGGAGATGTTTTGTTTAGTTTAGAGATAGGGCGCAGAAACAGGCCCTACAGCCCACCGAGTCTGCACCGACCAGCGATCCCCGCACATTAACATTATTCTACACACTAGGGACAATTTACAATTTACCAAGCCAATTAACCTACATACCTGTATGTCTTTGGGATGTGAGAGGAAACCGGAGCACCCAGGGAAAACCCACTCAGGTCAGGGGGAGTACAAACTCCATACAGACAAGCACCCATAATCAGGATCGAACCCGGGTCTCTGGTGCTATAAGACAGCAACTCGACAGCTGTGCCACGGTGCCGCCCATGTGTGGGGCAAGTTTTTTACACAGGGTGTGGTGGATGCCAGGTGGTGGAGGCAGGTAAATTGTGGTGTTTAAGAGCCTTTCGGACAAGCACATGGATATGCAGAGAATTGAGAGATGTGGATCATGTGCAGGCAGATGAGATTAGTTTATCATGGCACCATGTTCGGCACAGATAGGGTTGCCAACTTTCTCACTCCCAAATAAGGGACAAAAGGTCAAAATAAGTTGACCGACTCGGCCGTGGCAGGGTGAATGATGAGTTGGCCCGGGTGCTGGACTGCACACAAAGCCCAGCCGGCGGGCCAGCTGAGGAGTTTTGGCCCGTGAGATGTCGCGCGCAAAGTCCGGCACCACATCCAACTCATGAACTGATGATTGGCCATGAGAAGGAGGGGTGGTGGTGTCGGCGGTAAGTGGAGGTCCGAAGGTCGGACAGCTGGCCGGACTGCTGACCGACGGGGCCACGAGTGAGACGCTGCTGCTGTACTCCATGGGCTGCATTACGTCGGGACGAGTGAGGCGAGGCGAGTCCCTTCGACCTGAGTCATAGCAGTCAAATACGGGACAAGGGCGGTCCCGTTTGGGACAAAACCAATTTAGCCCAATATACGTGATATCTCGGCTAATACAAGACAGTTGTCAATCCAAACACATAGATTGTGGACGATAGGGCCTTTTCCTCTACTGTTCTATGTTCTATGGTTTGATAGAAGTTTGATAAAGTACCACCTAATAGGCAAGGCAGTTTTAAAACCTGCAGAATTGAAGAAAGAATTATCATTTAAGATACCCATCAGAATGAAGAGAATAATGATGAACATTTTTTTTAAACTGTGGGGGAAATCTGTGGTCATTTTAATCTGGAGTTGTTGTTAGGATCACTGGCCTTGTGATATAAATTACCTAAATTTACCATGATTGAAAAGTTTGCAGATGGCAAAGTGATATGTTCAGGATAGAAATTTAACGTAGAGATGGGTAAAGTCATCAATTTGGTTTGAAAGCTTATGTAAGTTAAAGTATCAGAGATCTAGAAGTACAACGACTTAAATGTTTAAAGAGGGAAACATTTAGAAATCTGCTAAAATGGCTTGTTAGATCAGATATATGGAGTACAAGAATTCTTCTTTCCGTGTCCATCAACTATGTTTCAAATGTTCAGCCAGGCTCTTGCACAGTGGACAACCTTCTCGTTTGCCACCGCTAGATCTTCCAGGCAGCCTTGTTCAACAAGAAGTGGGCATCTTGGTAGGTGTGGCATGGGTTGTACAGATGTTCCACATTCACATTCTGTGTCTGCCGCATCCGCATAGCCCCATTTGCTCATATTGGTCTTGCATCGGCCCATCCCCGTACGAAGCCTATAAAAGGGACTTCAAGGTCTTCCAGTCACACCTGTGACCAGGTGGTAGCTGTTCCTTGGTTGGGAATGGCATCTTTACATGGTGGTGATTTTCACTGTGTTTCTTTTCCCACAAGGCTAGTCTGGTTGCTTGAGGAGACTGTGACAGTGGCTGGACTGTGTGAAGGAAGCACTTCCTTGACTTCAGCCATTTTGGGGCTGGGTGATGGGAGTGACAGGAATGGCGGGTGTCCCCAACTTGCCTACTACGTTCAGTTCTACCGGCAACTGGTCTGCGGATTCCTGGTGAACATGCAAGCTATCCACATCCGTTAGTTTTAGGCAGCCAGTGATGCATCGGCAGTTGTCATTAAGAGCGGCATCAACTTTCTTTGCATGAGCTGATCTCTCCCAAACAGGACAATCATACTTTGCAGCAGAGTAGCACAGCGGAAGAGCAGTTGACCGGAGTGTGGATGCATTGGTACCCCACGACGAGTTTGCCAGCTTGCGTAGGAGGCCGTTCCTCGTCCTCACTTTGCCCTTCACCCTTTCGATGTGTTGCTTGAAGGAGAGGGTTCGGTCCAGAGTGACCCCAAGGTAGACAGGGTAGTCACAGTGTCTCAAAGGGACACCATTCCATGTTAAGGACAGCTTCCTCCCAGCTTTGCGATTAGGAAGATTGAACAGGCTAACATGGGTCTTAGCAGGATTTGCCTTCAATTGGTTGTCCTTGTACTAGTTTGTAAAGTTGTCTAAAGATGATGAGAGAGTAGCTTCCACCTCACTATGCGAGTGCTCTGGGCTGCTATTCCAAGGTCATCAGCGTAAATGAAGCTTCTCATCCATGGGAACACTGGCTGATCATTAGTGTATACATTGAACAGCACCGGAGCAAGGATAGCTGCCTGAGGTAGGCCATTCTTTTGTTTCCTCCATCTGCTGCATTTATCATTTAGCTCAACATAGAAGCGTGTGTTTTCCTGTAGCTGTTGAATCAGTTTGGTCAGGTGGAAGTCCTCTGTCATGTCACGGAGCTTGTTGAGGAGCAGCCGATGGTTCACAGTGTCGTCGGCAGCTGTCAGATCAACAAGGACGACGGCAGTTGATTCATTCCTCTCAAAGACGTCTTCAATGTGCTGAGTTGGATTGAGCACTTGGTTGGTACACGATCTCCCAGGCCGGAAGCCAGCTTGCTCTGGTATATGGTGTTGCTGTGATTGGGCCTAGCCTGTTCAAGATGAGGCACACAAAGAGCTTGAAAATATGGCATAGTAGGGAGATCGGTCTGTAGTTTTTTGCTTCTTTAGGGTCTTTCCCTGGCTTAAGGATAGCGATCACACAAGCTTTCCGCCATATTTTAGGCAGCTGGGAGAGGGTTACGCAATTGTTGAACAGCAAGAGGAGCCACTCTATTGTAGTCTGCCCAAAATGTTTGATCTGTTCTGTGCGAATGTCATCAAGGCCACCACCCTTGCCGTTCTTGAGGGAATCGATTGCTGTCTGGAGTTCCTTGCTGGTAAAGTACCAGGTTGACTCTCTATCACCCTGACGCCACAGACTCCTTTTGTGGCGCTTCTAGTGTGGTGGTTTGCCGTTCAGAAGCAGCTGGTGAGCAACCTGATCTGCTGTAATGTTAGAGTGCAGCGTTGCCTTCTGGCGGTCCTTGTGTAGCTTCTTGATGGCTGACCAAGCTCTCTTACTGTTGTGTGTCATATCAACACTCTCAATAAGTTCTGCCAGGATTTCCTTCGTTCCTCTGATATTGCTACCATGTGCATCTCCCCTGTGTTCATAGTTTCCTCTGAAAAGGGATCTTCCTCGTACAGTTTTGAGTACTTCTCGTACAATGAGGCACTGTTAGCTGAGATTCCAGGTATATAGTACTCCCTACATCTACATGGAATATACTTTCTGGAAATGTCTTGCATTGTTTTGACAAACTGACCATAGTTTGCTGGGACTGGCTCGAGATCAGATAGGGCTCCATCCAGATTGCTGGCAAACTTCTCCCAATAAGCTTTTTGAAAGTTGAAATACCGTCTTAGAGGAACTCTCTAAGGTACCACAACAGCAGTAATGTCAATGATAATTGGTCTGTGTTGTGAGTGTGGTATTGGCTCTAAGACTAGTTTTACGCTTTGACATGTTATTCGATCACTTGTATAGGCCAGGTCAGGATTATAGCCTTTCTTCCATCGGCAGCTATTGAAGGAAGTTTAGCATCATGAATTAGGTCAAGATGATGTGCTTCTGCCCAACCCTCTACAAGATTTCCATCCTCGTTGGTTTCTTTGTGGCCCCGTGAGGTGCTGTGGCTGTTGAAATCCCCAATGATGACATTCATGTGTTGGTAACTGAAGGTTCTTCAAAGGCAAATGTAGAGCTTGGCGGTTTGTAAAGAGAGATCCCAGTTAGTTTCCCCAGGTTCACAGCAAGGATTTCTTTGTTGTCCCTTCCTGTCATTGAAGTCTGGTCGATGATTAGGTCTCTTTTACCGAAGATTTCTCATGTGGCCTTTCAATAACTAGCTTCATTCCAGGGATCTTGGGTCGATGCTGTTGCTGGCCTCTGTGGGTCACTTGTAGACATAAGACATCACAGTCATTCTCGTTGCAGAGCTTTCCAATCAGTTGTTGTTTTGCAGATGAAAGCCCCTCGGCATTAATGGACATCACTGTCATCGTCCGTCCTGGAAAGGATGCAGGCTTCCGGTGACAATCAGTGGGAGCCATCACTTGTTAAGATCAGTGGTTGTAGCTTTGCAGGAGTTGGTACAATAGATACAGTAAATGATGGTGGTAGCAGAATTAGCTCAGGACACTTCCAGTTTCCAGCCCCTAGACGTGGATGCTTCTGCTATGGGGCCGAGTACAAGAATGACAAACCTATACGAAAATATTATACTAAAGTTAAACCAAAGTAGTACAATCAATTCTGTACATCCTTAAAGAGAGCACAGGGCTGATTTAAGCTGCCCTTTGTTATTCACAAGAGAAGGGGTGGCACAGCTGTTGCCTCACAGAGCCACAGACCTGGGTTCAATCCTGACCTTGGGTGCTGTCTGTGTGGAGTTTCCACATGCTCCCTATGACCATTTGGGTTTACATAGAAACAGAAACATAGAAAATAGGTGCAGGAGTAGGCCATTGGATGAGAAAGTGGGACAACATTGAACCGTGGTAACCAGGTGATCGAAAGTCAGTGCAGACCTGTTTTACTGCTGCATCACTAAACTAAACTTGGTTTATCATTATTGTCATATGTAACTAGAGTGAAAACTTTGTGTGCTATCCAGTTAACTCATACCATACATTAGTGCAATTAAGCCATACACGAGTACAACTGTGCAAAGATAAAAATACCAAAGAGCAGAATATCATGTTATGATACTGTTATAGTGTTGCAGTTACTGAGAAAGTGCAGATAAAAAGTGCAAGGTTTGAAATGAGGTAGGTTGGCAGATTGGCACTAAGCCCTACCTTATAAGAGGACCATTCATGAGCCTGATAACAGCAGGGAGGAAGCTGTTCCTGATTCTGGTGGTACTTGCTTTCAAGCTGTGGGGTGATTCTTCAGAAGGTGTCTACTTTGAAGTTTCTGGAAACCCGATTATAAAACTTAAATTTTTGCAACTTTGAATGTTGTTTCACATAGATGAACATCTCTACTATGGGAAAAATATGTTTGGCACAATCTTTTAGAGAATTTAATTAATTTTTTCCTCTACTTTTTCCAGGTTGCCCATTGCATTCAGTCATATCCGTCGCATTTTTATGATGAACAAAACTGTAAAATATAATTGCTTTAAGAATATAAAATCAAAATTTTGTCAGTCTTTCAAATCATATATATTCCTCAAATAAACCATCAACAAAATTTTTTTTTCAGTCTAACGCATTGTTTTTAAACCTTCGTAACAGTTTACTGCCGAAAAAAGTGATGATTTTCTTCAAGAATGGTAACCGTCACATAACTTTTCACCAACTTCCTCTAAAACAATATTAACTTCAGATGAATAGGCAGAAGCATACTGTTCATTTATTAATTACAATTCATAATTATTGTCACTGTTGTGCTATTTTACACATTATGAGCATAAAATACTCATGTGACGGACATGACTGAGCGTGATGAGATGATCAGGTTTGGCAGTGCCGCGTGACGGAGATGACTAAAGGGTTATTCTTCAGTAACTGTCGACTTTGATGTCCCGGTACTTTGACGCTGTATATAAGGATAATCTGTAATTCTATCCCTTTTCTTCTTTTACTACATTGTTAATAAACATAATCCTCATCAATAAAGATTAAACCCTAAATGAATAAAGTGTTTTTTGTTTTTTTTTTCCCCGATGGGCTAGGGCAAGGCTTAGGGTTAGGACAAGGGTTAGGGCTAGGGCTAGGGTTATGGCTAGGATTAGGGCTAGAGTTAGGGTTAGGGTTATGGTTAGGGTTATGGCCAGGGTTATGGCTAGGATTAGGGCTAGGGTTAAGGTTAGGGCTAGGCCTGGGGTTTGGGCTAATGCAAGGCTTAGGGCTAGGGCTAAGGTTATGGCTAGGATTAGGGCTAGGGTTAGGGCTAGGGTTAGGGTTAGGGCTAGGGCTAGGGCTAGGGTTAGGATGGAGGCAGACGCTGCACAAGGGCCCGGTGAGAAGACCCGGGGACCTTATCCTCCATTCCATCGAGGCCGACTGCGGGAGGTATTAATCCGTCACTTACCCCCAATCTCCCGGACTCCAGCTCCATCTCCAGCTCTGGCAGCTCCAGCTCCAGCGCCATCAAAGGCTCGTTACAGCCGTCGCCTCTTCCCGTGACCCGATGTCCCTCTCCACGCCCGGCCCTCTTCAGCCCTTGTTTGCTGGTGAGGGAGGGTGTTAGATATTTTAATTATTAATACCTACCATTTAAAAGTATTTTCGTTTCAGATAGATCCCCCATTATATAAATATGCCGACTTGAAATTTTACAAGTAACCATCGGGACATGTGGTTTTCCGGGTGAGGGGGCTTCGAACATCGGGAAAAAAATAACACTTTATTCATTTAGGGTTCAATCTTTATTTATGAGGATTACGTTTATTAACAATATAGAAAAAGAAGAAATAGGATAGAATTACGGATGTTCTTTATATACAGCATCAAAGTAGCGGGACATCAAAGTAGACACTGAAGATCACCCTGTTGTATTTTCTGCCCAACGGGAGAGGCAAGAAGAGGGAAAGACCGCGGTGAAAGTGCTCCTTGAATATGTTGCCTGTTTTCACTAGACAGCGTGCCAAGATGCCCCATCTATACTAGTCCCACCTGCCTGCATTAGGCCCATGCCCCCTCTCAATCTTTCCAACCATGTACCTGTCCAAATGCATTTTAAATGCTGTTATAGTAACTTGGCTTTATCATGGATGACAAAGCAACATGGATAGCATTAAGTTCACAGGAAACGCCACTCTCCAGCAATCATCCTCTCCATGGATGTGTCGGAAGGAACATCAGATGCTGGTTTATACTGAAGACAGACCCAAAATGCTGGAGTAAAAGGAATAGGTGACATTTCGGGTCTGATCCTGAAGAAGGTTTACGACCTGGAACGTCGCCTATTCCTTCTCTCCAGAGATGCTGCCTGACCCGCTGAGTTACTCCAGCATTTTGTGTCCACACTCCATGGATGCATCACCTTCACTGTAAGTTTCTGATTGTAAGTTCCACTTTGCTAAAACAATCAATCAGTGTGGCACTGTGGCACAGCGGTAGTGTTATTGATTTACAGTGCCAGAGACCCGGGTTCAATCCTGACTATGGGTGCTGTCTGTATGGAGTTTGTACGTTTGTACTGTGTCGGTTTTCTCCGGGTGCTCCAGTTTTCTCACACACTCCAAAGATATACATGTTTGTAGGTGAATTGACTTCGGTAAAGATTGTAAATTGTCCCCAGTGTGCTAGTGTATGGGGATCGCTGGTCGGCGTAGACTTGGTGGGCTTAAGGGCATGCTTTCGCGCTGTATCTCTAAACAATCATGATCCTGACTTTGCCCACACATTTGGCCCACTTTCCTGACCCCTAGATGTCCCAACTCTAATCTCAGCACTGGCTCCAGTCGCACAGTAACTATTGATATTTCACCACTTGCCAGTATAATCCATCCATTGCAATCTATCTCATGGCAAAGAGGATTCATCGGGCACCACAGGGGAGTGCATTGGAGGAACGTGTTATATTTACGAACACTGTCAGTAACACATGGCTGACTTTGCAGAACACACGGAATTATTCTGTGGATAATAAGTCAACAGATAACGAAGACTTAGTATTCCACGATCGTACTGGGAATGAAAGACAGAAAATACACGGGGAAATCTAGAAACATTTGGATTTTCAAAGCATTGCTGAAATATTCTTAAGGAGCTTGACAAGCACATGTACAGTGGATGTTTCTCCGAGCAAGGTGTCAAAACTGAGAAAGGACAGTATCGTGATAAAAGATTGACCATTCAGGATAAAGCTGCGAAGAATTGTCTTTACACAGAGAGTGGTGAATCTTTGGAAATTAGATTAGTGCAGGAAAGTGGTGCCGAGATAAAATATCAATCTTGATATTATTGATTAACAAAATAGGCACCAGGGATCCAAATGGCTTACTCCTAATCTTCTTTCTTATTTTCTTGTTTGGTAGTGAGGGTTAAAGGGAGATTAATTGAAGATATTCTGAATTATAAAGGTTTACTAGGATAATGAAAATGAAATGCTCATTGGGTTTGAGCCGAAAAGCAAAAGAACATTTGTTCCATCAAAACAGAATTGAATATGTGAACCAATTGGAGAGACATTGCACAGACATTGAGATAAATGGCCTCCTCCATACCTTTTGAATCTTCAGTTCTAATGTTGCAAAAGAAAATCGAATTAATGCTATCAACCAGCTTCCAATTCCTCTCCATTAACTCTCACCCGAATATTTTTAGTCAAGTATGTTTAGTTACCAAATTTACAGTAAGCGAATCCTTATGTGTAACCCTGTGTGTCAGAAGGAATTGCAGATGCTGGCTTATAACAAAGATAGTGCTGGAGTAACTCAATAGGTCAGGCAGCATATCTGGAGGAAAAGAATAGGTGCCTTTTTGGTTCGGAACCCTTCTACAGACTGAAAGTAGACGCGTGAGGTGGGGGTGGGAGGTGGGAGGAGGGGGGGGTGTATTATTTTTCTCCAGAAATGCTGCGTAATCCACTGAGTTACCCCAGCATTTTGGGTCTATCTTTGGTATAAACCAGTATCTGCAGTTCCTTCTGATTGTCCCAATCAGACAAAATATCACATGCATCCTTGACTATCCGTGTACTTTGAGAATACTAACTGAATTTACATGCAAATTAAACCTATGTGGTCCATAGTTGTTTTATTCTACGAATGAATCCTTATTTGTTTTTCACTTTTGTTCTTTCCAATACAGTTTGTCACTCCTGATTCCTTTAGGATTTCTCGCCTTCTTTTCTCCTTCCTTCCCCAGAGCATTATTTAAATTTATACACAGCCTTCACCGTTTCCTAACTTCTAAAGAGATTGCGGTGTAACACATGTTGTAAAATGGAAAATACAGTAGTTCTTCTTCCAGCATAGATATCCATTTCATCTGGTACTCTG
The DNA here is from genome assembly GCA_038087875.1 of Malacoraja senta. Lineage (NCBI taxonomy): Eukaryota > Metazoa > Chordata > Chondrichthyes > Rajiformes > Rajidae > Malacoraja > Malacoraja senta. Next base: position 387,933,413 of record CM075977.1, read on the forward strand.
TAAAATATTGATGCATCAGTTCTGGTCATTTGTTTATTTCTCTTATCAAACTTCTCTGATCATACATATCTATAATGCCAGTATTCCTACTCCTTTGCAGTCACTTTGCAATCTTCTACATATAAATGTTTATATATCTTTTGTCAAACATATATCTCTCTGCATAAGTACTATTATATCTTTTGTGAAACGTTACTTCTTCAATATATTTTGAATGCCAGTTTGGTGTCGATTTGAACTTTGCATTGATGAATTTGAAATGATTTTCTCTCCCTCAACCCATCATCATGCTGATTATTAGCCTTGACATAATTGAAAAAAATCAAGCTACATGATCTCTTCAGATCCATTTCATCCAAAATGAGAGATAAGGTCCACAACGAGTCACAATCCCTCTCCAGGAAGGAGTTAATACCAAGAGTACACAAAGTGCTGGGGTAGTCCAGTGGGTCAGGCAGCATCTTTGTGCATGGAGAACATGGAGAGGTGACGTTTCAGGTCGCGACCTTTCATCAGACTAATTGTAGGGGGGGGGGGGAGGAGAAGAAAGCTGGAAGAGGGGAGAGACAGGACAAAGTGTGGCAGGTAATAGGGGGACATAGGCGAGCAGGGGTGTGGCTGGTAGGGGGGGTTGAAAGGCAAACAATTGGAACAAAGGCCAGAAATAAAGGCAGAATGTGTGAGATGGCATTGAAGAGTTGTGAATTGTGAAGCCAGAGGAGGGAAAGTTGTGCGGGGGGGGGGAGGAGAAATTGGTTGGAGTGCCAGTGGGCCACATTGTGGGGAAGGGAGGGGGAAGAATGGAGGATGGAGTTAATACCATACCTTCAGTCAAAGGAAAAGTAAGTAAGTAAGTAAGTACGTAAGTAAGTTTATTGGCCAAGTATTCACATACAAGGAATTTGCCTTGGTGCTCCGCCCACAAGTAACAACATGACATACCTTGACAGTTACGAATGACTCAGAAAACACTAAACATTAATAATAATAATAAAACATTAATGATAAAACACCATTGATCAAGCATGTGAACCAACAAAATACCAGATCAAAGGGAGGCTACAGATTTTTGGCTGTTGAGTAGAGCAACTACTCGTGGATAAAAACTGTTTTTATGTCTGACTGTGGCAGCTTTGACAATCCGGAGTCGCCTTCCGGAGAGAAGTGATTCAAAGAGTTTGTGGCCAGGGTGAGAGGGGTCAGAGATGATCTTGCCCGCTCGCTTCCTGGCCCTTGCAGCGTACAGTTCATCAATGGAGGGAAGGTTGCAGCCAATAAACTTCTCTGCCGATCGGACGATTCGCTGCAGCCTCTAGGTGTCGTGCTTGGTGGCTGAGCCAAACCAGACCATGATACAGAAGGTGAGGACAGACTCTACGATGGCCGTATAGAATTGGACTATCATTGCCTGTGGCAGATTGTGCTTCCTCAGCTGCCGCAGGAAGTACATCCTCTGTTGTGCCTTTTTGACTGTGGAGTCGATGGTGGCCCCTCACTTAAGGTCCTTGGAGATGATGGTTCCCAGGAACTTAAAAGACTCCACAGATGTGACTGTGGTGTTGTTGATGGTGAGTGGGGTGAGGGGAGGGTGAGCTCTCCTAAAGTCTACAATCAATTCCACTGTCTTAAGAGCATTGAGCTCTAGGTTGTTGCGATGGCACCAGGACGCCAGCTGTGTCACTTCCTGTCTGTAGGCAGATACCTCCCCATCCTGGATCAGTCCAATCAGGGTTGCGTCATCCGCAAACTTGAGAAGCTTGACAGAGGTGTCTGTGGAGGTGCAGTCATTGGTGTAGAGAGAGTAGAGGAGAGGAGAGAGTACGCAGCCTTGCGGTGCTCCTATGCTGAGCGTTTGCGGGATCGATATGTGCTTTCCCAGCCTCACATGGTGCTTCCTGTCTGTCAGGAAGCTGGTGATCCACCGACAGAGGGGTTCAGGCACAGTCAACTCGGAAAGTTTGGAGTGTAGTAACTCTGGCACAAGAGCACAGAAACAGATCAGACTGCCACTGGCTATGGTTGTAATACTTGCATCGGAAGTAATTTAAGAGAGCATTCTTCATGTAAAGATATTGTTTTTCTCCTGTAGACAGGCTCAACAGACATAAACAACGTTAACATGGCAAAGTCTCCAAGGTGCTTTGCAGGAAAGTTATCAAACAAAATTTGACATCCAAGAAACAGCAACGGATGCTCGACAAGAGAGGGTTTTTTTTTCACATTTCAGAGCTTAGCACTTTGGCAGATGAAGACACGACTATAAGTGATGGAGGAATTAATGTTGTGGATGGAGCAAGAAGACAAAGTTGGGGGAGTACAGATATTTTGGAGGCTTGTTGAGCTGCAGGAGATTACATATGAGGGAAGTGTGAGATCTTCCAGGATTTTGAAAAGAAAGTTGAGAATTTTAAGAATGAGTCATTGCCCTGGCCAGAAAATAGAGAGAGATTGTCAAGTATTGTCATGACAGGTGTCAGAAGTTATGGGGAGAAGGCAGAAGAATTGGGGTAGGAGGGAGAGATAGATCAGCCATTATTGAATGGCAGAGTAGACTTGATGGGCCAAACGACCTAATTCTACTCCTATCACTTATGACCTTATGATGGGAAACATTACTTGTTATGAATTAGGACACGTGTAAGAGTTAGGGTGGCTTGTTTATGGAGGGTAGAAAATGGAACAGCAGCCAGTTGTACTTTCTAGTTGTCAAGCTGTGCATTGCGATTCTCAAGTAATAAGAGAATGGATGAAGATTCTACAAATGAGCCTAGTCAAATGATGTTGGCGAAACGGGACTACATGATCATAATGATGCTGTGAACTGTGGTCCAGCATTCACCTCAGAAGTAATGCCAGTAGCTGTGAATTGATTCATACATAAAACATAGAACAGTACAGCGCAAGGACAATACTTTGGTCCACAATATCTGTGCAGTCATGATGCCAAGACCAACTCTTACCTACCTGCATATATTCCATATCCCTCTATTCCCTGTAGCCAAAAAGCCTCTTAAATACAACGATCATATCTGCTTCAACCACCATCCCAGGCAGCACCTTACAGGTAGTCAAACTCCATGTAGAAACTTACCCTGCACATCTTCTTTAAGCGTTGCTCCTCTCATCTTAGAGCTGTGTCCCCTAGTATTTGATTTTTCCATCCTGAGAAAAAGATTCTGACTGTCTACACTATCCATACCTTTCATAGTGGTGGCGCCATCGAGTGTGGCTGCCTAGCCTGCAGCTGTCTATCCTTTCATTCTTTTTGTTATTATTTAGTCTGTTTCAAAATTAGTTTTGGAGATCTTTTAGTCTTTTTTATGTTGCGGGGGGGAAGGGGGAAACTGTTTTCTTGGTCACTTCCTGGTCGAGGATGCGACTATTTTCCGAGCCGCATCTTCGCCCCCCTCCTTGCGGCCTACCACCTGGATTGGTGCAGCCTTTCCTGCCGGAGACCGGCCAGAGGCTCAGCTTCAGCAGCGGCGGCGCAGCACTAGATTCCATCGCGGAGCGAGCGATGCCTTACCGGGGTCGCCATGTTGGAGCTCTGGAATGCTGGGACTGCCGACTTTGACACCATGGCACTGTGGTCTGCGGAGCTTCCGGCTGCTGGCAGCGCTGACTTTCCAGCCGCGAGCGGCGCTGTCTTTTCAGCCGCTGGCGGTGTGACTTTCCAGCTGCGCTGATGCTGACTTTAATATCACGAAGCCCTGGGATCTCTCACCGAGGTCGCCAGCGTTGAATCTCCGCCCAGCTCGGCCTGTGGACTTCGGAAGCTGCGATCTCCGGTAGGAAGTGGCCGATTCGGAGGCTCCGGGCCGCTGAGAGTGTTCGAGGGCCTCAAACATCGGGCCCATAGTAGTGACTGCGGAGGCCTCAATAGGCCACGATCATGGGTGAACTAAGGAAGAGGACTGAACTTTGGTGCCTTCCCTCACAGTGGGGAACGTTGAGGAACTGTGGGGGGATGTTTTTTTACGTTTTATGTTAAATTCTAAAGTGTTATGTTTATATTATTTGTGTGCTGCATGGTAACTCAAATTTCACTGCACCAATTGGTGTATGTGACAATAACTGTCCTTTGTCCTTTGTACTTCAAATATGCTTCAACTTGTTAAATTGTAGTTCCAAATCTACAAAACATCCATGAAGTGTGCGTGTGAAGCTGCACATCTTTGCTTTCCTGCAGTATTCTTTGGTGCAGTTATGAAACTTACTTTGCCTCGAAACCCATATGGTCTGAATATATTAAACACAGTAGTTTAGTTGAGTTTAGAAATACAATGTGGAAACAGGCCCTTTGGCCCACCAAGTCTGTGCCAAGCAATGATCATCCGTACACTGGTTCGGTTTTATACCAGTTTCACATCCAACACACTTGGGCCAATTTACAAAAGCAAATTAATCTACAAGCCTGCACGTTTTTGGAATTTGGGAAGAAACTGGAGGACCCGGCGAAAAACCACATGCTCACAGGGAGAACGTATTAACTCCATACCCACAGCACCCGTAGTCAGAATCGAACCTGGGTCTCTGGCGCTATAAGGTAGCAACTCTACCGCTGTGCCTCTTTGCACCCCTTAGATATCTCCCTAAAGTAATGGCACAGGTGTTTAGGTGAAAACATCTGTGTGCTATTTGAGATTACACAGTAGACTATGGATTCTTTAGATCTGTACAAAAGAGCTTAGATAATTAACAAAAAATGTGAGCAATCTGCCATGCATTAGCATTTAAACGTCAGGTATATGAAGTGTGCAGTAAATCTGTGCACTGTGTTGTAAATCAGTAGGAGGGGATTTGTCAGAACAGCAACTATATTGAAGATGGAGAGACAAGATTTGCCTTGTTTCCACTTTATATATTGAAGCGAGTGAGTAAGGAACATGCAGCTTCCACCGAACATTAGTGTAACCTAACGTGCGGTATCCTGGATGTCTGATTATCACCGTGAAGAGCTGTGGCAGTGTATAAATTCACAATGAAAAGATAATGGGCAAAGCACTCTGACAACCAACAATGTAAACTGGATGTCAATTTCCACAGATTTTTTGCTTGTGTAAATTAGATGATGAGGATAGCATTTTGTCCACACTATTTCCCAAGCATATTATTATTCATCCCTCCTCCTCTCCCACACCCTCTCTTCCACCATGTCTATCGCAGAGGTGATATGACTAGCAGGGCTTTATTTATTTCCTGGTTGAGTCTCTCTTGTGTGGAGCTGATGAACATAGCAGCTTTTCCATTATATATAGTATCACTAATTTAATTGCTTGTGGAGTTATGATTTTACAGCTTCAATGCAGCAATAGTGGGGGCAAACGAGCTCCAACACCATCTGATCCAAGGTCAAAGGAATTAATTAGCACTCTCCTCCCTCTCTTCCCTCTATCTCGACTATTATCTGATAAATTAACATAGTGCTGAACTATTAAAGCAATCATCATTATAAAAAGCATCTTGATTATAAAACACAGCTTCCAAGAAATTGTTATTAGGATGTAGGCAATCTTTACAAAGCTTAATGTTATTGCCAAACTCTCGCTGACTTGGGAAGGTGATGGCTGTTCTCCACTAATTAGATCCTTTTTAAGGTGAAACAGTAAAGAAAAATGTCAGAAACATTGATTTTTCTTGTTTTTCAGCAAGAGATAATGTTGAACCAAAATTACTTAATATGTGCTGTTTATGCATCTGTGATTCTCAATACTTTCTGGATAGTCAATGCTGATCTTTCAGAGGAAATATGAAAGTTAATTCATCAGAGTCTGTACTGCTTTCTCCTTCTCACTTAAAGCATCAAAGCTTGGTTCGGGAACAGCAACAGATCTGCCCAAAACCATAAGAAACTGCAGAGAGTTATGGGCCTGTCCCACTTAGGTGACTTTTTAGGCGACTGCAGGAGACTATGCGGTTGCCACGTGGTCACCACATGTTTGCAGGCGGTTGCCGGGGATTCGTCTTCATGGTCGCGAGGAGTACATGCATTCTGGGAACTGGTCGCAGCCTCATTATGGTTGCCGCAAATATTTCCACATGTTGAAAGATTAGCGGCGACTAGAATGAGGCCGCCATGGAGACCAGTGAGAATTCTCGTGCCGTAGGTGGGTCGCCAGGAGGTCAAAGTTTCTCAGAGGTTCTCGAAGGTTGTAGCCGGTGCTGACCGGTGAATTTCATTGGCTCATTGAGAAAAAAAAGGTAAGCAGTGGTTTTCAGATCCAAGGATAACCTAATGTTAAATATTAAAGTAATGTTAAACGTCCGCCGAGCTTCACAGCCATGTATCTCTGGCTTCTGAAAAGTTGTCTCCACTCCTTCTCCCCCCTTCTCCTCCCTCTCCCCCCCCCTCCCCCCCCCTCTCCCCCCACTCTTTTAAAGGATTTCCCGTACACTGTGCTTTAGCCGTCTTAATTACAGCGCCAACCTTCCTGTTCATCGCGGTGTGTGTCTGTTTCACCTTGGCTTTGCACAGTGTGAATTTTTTAGACAGCGCTCCCCCCGCCTGCCCTGTCCCTCGCCTGCTTAACGGGCTGGTGAAGGAAGCTATGTGTTTGTGTATGTGTTTCACTCTGATTGTCGCCGTTCCAATTGCCGGTTTTTCAGTTTGACAGTCGCCGGCAGTCCGCTGAAAAATCGCCTAATTGGGACAAGCCCATTATGGATGTATCCTGCCCATCACACATACACCCCACCATTGACTACATCTGTATGGAGTTTGTACGTTCTCCCCATGACCGCGAGGATTGTCTCCGAGATCTTTGGTTTCCTCCCACACTCCAAAAGACGTACAGGTTTGTAGGTTAATTGGCTTGGTATAAAAGTAAAATTGTCCCTAGTGTGTGTAGTGTTAACGTGCGGATATCGCTGGTCTGTACAGACTCAATGGGCTGAAGGGCCTGTTTCCACTCTGTATATCTAAATTAAACTAAACTCAACTATCCATGTCTAAATGTTGCTTAAATATTCGAATAGTACCTGCCGCGACTTCCTCTTCTGGAAGCTCATTTCATACACCCACCAAACTTTGTGTAAAAAAGTAATCCTTTGGGTTCCTATTAAATCTTTCCCCCCTCACCTTAACCCATATTCTCAGGTTCTTGGTTCCCCTACCCTGGGCAAAAAACTCAATTACCCAGTCTATTTCTCTTAAGATTTCGTACAGCTCGATAAGATCACCCCTCATCCTCCTGCACTCCAAGGAATAAAGTCCTAGCCCGCTCAACCTCTCCTTATAGCTCAGGCCTCCGAGTCCTGGCAACATCCTTATTAATCATCTCCGCATCCTTTCCGGCTTGACATCAAGTTTAATGCTGACAAATGTGAGGTGCTACATCTCGGCAGGACAAATCAAAATAGGACCTACATGGTAAATGGTAGCGAATTGAGGAATGCAGTTGAACAGAGGGATCTAGGAATAACTGTGCATAGTTCCCTGAAGGTGGAATCTCATGTAGATAGGGTGGTAAAGAAAGCTTTTGGTGTGCTGGCCTTTATAAATCAGAGCATTGAATATAGAAGTTGGGATGTAATGTTAAAATTGTACAAGGCATTGGTGAGGCCAATTCTGGAGTATGGAGTACAATTTTGGTCGCCTAATTATAGGAAGGATGTCAACAAAATAGAGAGAGTACAGAGGAGATTTACTAGAATGATGCCTGGGTTTCAGCAACTAAGTTACAGAGAAAGGTTGAACAAGTTAGGTCTTTATTCTTTGGAGCGCAGAAGGTTAAGAGGGGACTTGATAGAGGTCTTTAAAATTATGAGCGGGTTAGACAGAGTGGACGTGGATAAGCTTTTCCCATTGAGAGTAGGGAAGATTCAAACAAGGGGACATGACTTGAGAATTAAGGGACAGAAGTTTAGGGGTAACATTAGGGGGAACTTCTTTACTCAGAGAGTGGTAGCTGTGTGGAATGAGCTTCCAGTGGAAGTGGTGGAAGCAGGTTCGATGTTATCCTTTAAAAATATATTGGATGGGTATATGGACGGGAAAGGAATGGAGGGTTATGGTCTGAGTGCAGGTAGATGGGACTAGGGGGAAGTATTTATTTATATTTTAAAAAAGAAATTTAAAAAAAAATGTTCGGCACGGACTTGAAGGGCCGAGATGGCCTGTTTCCGTGCTGTTATGGTTATATGGTTATATCATCTTTCCTATAACATGGTGACCAAAATTGAACACAATACTCTAAATGTGGCTTCACTAATGTCTTAAACATCTGTAATATGACCTAATACTCTAACAGATGAAGGCCAATGTGCCAAAAGCCTTTTTGATCACTTTATCACCTGTGACAATAAACTACTTGTGTCGCCACTTTCAAGGAACTCTGCACCTGCACTCCTGGATCCCTCTGCTCCCTCTGACCAAGCTAACACTCAACATAATCTCCACATAATACTTACTTACTTACTGCCTATTATGCCTCCTGGCATGTAGGGCAGCAACGAAGGTCCTCCACTCCTGTTGATTCCTTCAGTTGCTGTTTCCGTAACATATTTGTTTTACGAGACAGGGTTGTTAGCCCTGTGCTCAACCTCCAACCTGGAGGACCAGTGGATCGCTTTTCGTCTCGCCTCTACCCTTCGATCTGTCCAGCATGGGAGACCCTAACAGGAGACGAATCTCCCGCTAGCATAGCTCTAGGGGTCACTGAGACCCACAAGCTCCCCGACCACGACAAGGTTGCAATCCAACGGGGACCTCCACATAATAGCTACCTGTTTACAGTCACTGTTTTTCAGGTTTGTACTCCGCGACTTTGGATTGCCAATACTGTAGTATAGAAAACAATGCCAAATCAGGTGTAGCAGAGCAGAATAAAGCATTTACCGATAATCTATCCTCGCCAACATGAAAGGTGTCCCGCTAATCACATCATTTTAACTTATCACTGACGCTTCAATGGGTTTGCCAGGTTTGAGCGGTTTAGTTACTTACACAGTCCCTGTAATAGATAGACCTTTAACTTGAATGAGAGTACTCAAAATCACTGTAATTGGCAAGATGGAGAATCCTCAACTCCTTATTCTTCGCTGAATTCACACTTTAAGCCTCAAGGGGAAAGCACAGCATGGCATCCGACAACATTGTACTTTTTTTTTCATGTGTCAAGAGGATTGGGAAGAGCTCGATAAAAGGTGTACAAAAATATGAAAGGATCAGGCAAAGTTTATTATAGATTGATTATTCCCAGTGGGAAGGAAATCAAAGAAGAATTAAGCACTAGACACACAAAAGGGGAATGAGAAGGATCTTTAATTTCATGCAAAGCATCACTGACATCATTTACATGAAATTTAGAAGAACAAGAGATTTCCCATTGAAGTATAGAAAATTCTTAAATACTGCAACTGCCATCAAGCAACATTTTTTTTTTCAATCTGGTAGAAGTTGAATTGTGAGATACACAAAAAGCTGGAGTAACTCAGCGGGACAGGCAGCATCTCTGGAGAGAAGGAATGGGTGACGTTTCGGGTCGAGACCCTTCTTCAGATTCTTCAGTCTGAAGTTAACACTCCCGAAGCTGTGCACCAGCAGGATGAATCAGGACAAATAGAGAAAATAGAGAAAATTATTTTTTACATAGAGAGTGGTGAATCTGTGGAATTCTCTGCCACAGAAGGTAGTTGAGGCCAGTTCATTGGCTATATTTAAGAGGGAGTTAGATGTGGCCCTTGTGGCTAAAGGGATCAGGGGGTATGGAGAGAAGGCAGGGATGGGATACTGAGTTGGATGATCAGCCATGATCATATCGAATGGTGGTGCAGGCTCGAAGGGCCGAATGGCCTACTCCTGCACCTATTTTCTATGTTTCTATGTTTCTATGAGTCATAAAATCATAAGGGTCTTATACAAACATATGAAACATATGAAATTATTAAGGGATTGGACAGGCGAGATGCAGGAAAAATGTTCCCCATGTTTCGGGGAGTCCAGAACCAGGGGTCACAGTTTAAGAATAAGGGGTAGACAATTTAAGACTGTGATGAGGAAAAACATTTTCACCCAGACAGTTGTGAATCTGTGGAATTCTCTGCCACAGAAGGCAGTGGAGGCCAATGCACTGGATGTATTCAAAAAATAGTTATATATAGCTCTTAGGGCTAATGGAATCAAGGGATATGGGGAGAAAGCAGGAACAGGGTACTGATTCTGGATGATCAGCCATGATCATATTGAGTGGCGGTGCTGGCTCAAAGGGCCGAATGGCCTACTCCTGCACCTATTTTCTATGTTTCTATGTATCTAGTCGCAAAGTATTATACACCAATCCTCATCTTTTCATGGGATTACATTAGTGAAGATGACATTAAAATATGATGTATTGTAGTCAATGGATGTTGATCAGTTGGACAACTGGGCTGGGTAAGAGCTTAAGGTCATGTGATAGGAGCAGAATTAGGCCATTCGGTCCATCAAGTCTTCTCCGCCATTCAATCGTGGCTGATCTAGATCTCCCTCCTAACCCCATTCTCCTGCCTTCCCATAACCCCTGACAGACATACTAATCAAGAATCTATCAATCTCTGCTTTAAAAAATATGCATTGGCTTGGCCTCCACAGCCTTCTGTGTTTAATCCAGATAAATGCGAGGTGTTGTATTTTGGGAAGTTATACTAGGCAGGATCTTCCTGCGGACGTTGTAGAGCAGAGGGATCTAGCAGTACAAGTACCGAGTTCCCTGAAAGTGGCATCGCATGTAGATAGGGTGGTGAAGAAGGTCTTTGACATGCCAGCCCTCATCAGTCAGGGTATTGAATATAGAAATCAGGATTTTACGTTACAGTTGTGCAAGATGTTGGAAAGGCTGCACTTGGAGTACTGTGTTCAGTTTTGGACATCACATCGCAGGAAGGTTGCCATTAAAGATAAACACAAAAAGCTGGACTAACTCAGCGGGACAGGCAGAATCTCTGGAGAGAAGGAATGGGTAACGGTTCGGGTCCTTCTCTCCAGAGGTGCTGCCTTTCCCGTTGAGTTACTCCAGCTTTTTGTGTCTACCTTCAGTTTAAATCAGCATCTGCAGTTCCTTTCTACAGAAGGATACCATTAAGCATTAGTGCAGGGAAGATTTACGAGCATCTTACCTGGGCTCAAGGACCTAAGCTACAAGGAGAGGTTGGGCAGAGGGGCACTTTGTTTTGTGGAGCGCAGGAGGCTAATGGGTGATCTTATAGAGGTGTATAAAATCATGAAGGGAGAATGCAGTCTTTTATCCCAAGGTAGAGGAATCAAGAACAGGAGGGGACAGATTTAAGGCGAGAGGGGAATGATTTAAAAGGTATATGAGATGCAATTATTTCACACAGAAGGTGATGTGTATGTCCACAGGCTACCAGAGGAAGTAGTTTAGACAGGTACCTTTAAAACATTTAAAATATATTTGGACAAGTACATGGATAGGAACGCTTTAGAAGGATGTGGACCAAACAGAGGCAAATGTGACTTGATAGGATTTATTCCCATTTGGAAGAGAATAGGTTAATTAAGGACTGTTAGCATGGCTTTGTACATGGCAGGTCGTGATTGACTAACCTAATTGGGTTTTTGAGGGGGGCGATAAAGCTGATCAGTGAGAGTAGAGCAGTGGATGTTGTCTACGTGGATTTTAGTAAGACCACTACCCTCTGTCTTCTATCAGTAAGCCAGTTCTAAATCCATATGACTAAGGCACTGTGAATCGAGTGCATTTTAATCTTCCACTGGAGACTGATAAAGTCTCCGGTGGAAGATGAAAATGCACTCGATTCACAGTGCCTTAGTCATATGGATTTAGAACTGGCTTACTGATAGAAGACAGAGGGTCGTGGTAGAAGGTCGATATTCAGGCTCGAGGTCTGTGAGCAGTGGAGATCCACAGGGATCTGTGCTGAGACCTCTGTTGTTTGTGAACATGAACAAGCAATATATAATAATGGAGTAACCCTGCAAGTCAGGCAACTTCTCCGGAGAAAAGGAATAGGTGACCTTCCAGGTCGAGACCCTTCTTCAGGCCCAAAACGTCACCCGAAAAGGCTGTCAAAATATACGTGGATATAGATCAGCTACCGAAATGGGCAGAAAAGTGGCACATGGTGTTTAGTACAAGCAAGTGTAAAGTTTTGAGCTTTGGGAGGTCAAATATAAGGGGAATATAAACAAATAATGGCAAGACCTTGAACAGCATTGAGGTACAGAGGGATCTTGGGCTCCAAGTCTATAATACCCTGAAAGTGGAAACAGAGGTGGATAAAGAGCGGTAATGAAGGCATGTCCTTGCCTTCTTTGGCCAAGGCATTGAGTATGTGTCAAACAATCATGATCCAACTTTATAGGACTAGTTGGACTTCATTTGGAGTATTGTATAAGGTTTTGGCCGCCCCAATATAGGAGGCATTTGGAGGCTTTGGAAAGGTTTGCAGAATGATGCGTGGAATCGAGCATATTAGCTGTGAGAAGTTGGGCACATGGATTGTTTTCTCAGGTACGCCAGAGCTTAAGTGAGGCCGGAAGCATATAAAATTACGCAAGGCAGAGATAGAGTAGACAATCAGAACCTTTTCCCTGGGTGGAAGTAACCATAGCTTTAAGGTGAAAGAATCTATGTTTGAAGGAGATGTGCAGGGCAACCTTTTTAAACAGAAAATGGTGGATGCCTGCAACACATTGCCATGGGCAGTGTTGGAGGCAGATACAATAGCGGTGTTTAAGAGGCCTTTTGATGGATGCAGAGGTATGGAGGGAACAGAAGTATAAGGATTTGCAGGCAGAAAAGAATCGTTTATCTTAGCAGCATGTTCGAAACAGATATTGTGGGCCGAAGGGACTGTTCCTCTGCAGTAGTTCCATGAATCCACACTGGCAGCAAGCACCCATTTTTTTACACTGATGTGATGCTGATCCATTTTATTTTCCCACATTCCCATCAACCTGCCACCCCCCCCACCTCCCCTCTACCCACAGCCTCTTGGTTATAATTATCAATTATCTACGCACTCAGGGCATTTTCCAGAGCCCAATTAAACTACCAGCTCAAACATTTTAAGGAATACAACATAGAACGTCGAACAGTACAGCACAAGAACAGGCCCTTCAGCCCACAATCTCTTTGCCGAACAATGTGCCAAGATCATCTCTTATCTGCCTGCACATAAACCATGTCCCTCCATTCTCTGCATATCCATGTGTATATCCAAAAGACTGATCCTTGATTATGCTGGTGGCTTTACCAAGGCAACGTAAAGTGTAGATGGAGTCAATGGAAGGGAGGTTTTTTTGTGGTGGTCTGGGCTACATCCCCAACCCTCTACAATTTCTTGTGGTCTTGGATGCAGCTTTTCTATGCTGTGATGCATCCTGATAAAATGCTTTCTCCGACCCATCTGTAGAGTTTGGTGAGGGTTGCTGGGGACATGCCAAACTTCCTAAGCCTTCTATGGAAGTAGAGGCGTTGGTGTACTTTCTTGGCCATTGCTTTGATGTGGCCGTCCAGGACACATTTTTTCTGGTGATATTTATTCCTCAGAATTTGAAGCGTTCAACCATCTCTACTTCGGCACCGTCAATGTATACTGGGGTGTATGTACCACTTTGCTTCCTGAAGTCAATCACAATCTCCTTTGTCTTGCTGACATTGAGGGAGAGATTGGTGTCTTGGCATCAGGTTACGAGGTACTCAGTCACCTACCTGTACTCCGTCTTGTCATTATTTGATAACCGGCCCACAATGGTGGTGCCGTCTGAGAATTTGTAAATTGAGCTGGATTGGTATTTGACTGCACAGTCGTGGGTGTATCACGAGTATATATAGTATGGGGCTGAGAACCCATCACTGTGGGGCACCAATGTTGAGGATTATCGTAGAGGACGATTTGTCACCTATCTTCACTGATTGTGGTCTGTTGGTCAGGAAGTTGAGGATCCAGTTGCAAAGGGGTGTGCTGACTCCAAGTTCCACGGGTATGGAGATGGGTTTGGATGGGATAATGGTATTGAAAGCAGACCTGGAGTCTATGAATAAGAGTCTGGTACCGTTTTTATCCAGGTGTTCCAGTGATGAGTGTAGGGCCAGGGAGATGACTTCAGATGTTGAGGCAGAGGTGAACTGCAGTGGATCAAGGTTGCTTGGTAGGCTGGATTTAATGTGATCCATGAAGTGTTCTTAAAGCATTTCTTGATGGTGGATGTCAAGGCCACAAGATGGTAATGAAGGCACGAGATCTTTCTTTTCTTTGACAGTGGTCTTCTTGAAGCAGGTGGGTACCTCGGAACGGAGTAGGAAGAGATGAAAGATGACCACTAGTTGGTCCTAAAGGGCAGTCTCGGTGGCGCAGTGTTAGAGTTGCTGCCTTACAGTGCTTGCATCTCCGGAGACCCGAGTTCGATCCCAACTATGGGTGCTGTCTGTACCAAGTTTTTACGTTCTCCACGTGCCCGCGTGGGTTTTCTCCGAGATCTTCGGTTTCCTCCCACACTCCAAAGACATACAGGTTTTTAGATTATTTGGCTCGGTATAAATGTAAATTGTTCCCAGTGTATGTAGGATAGTGTTAATGTGTGTGGATTGCTGGTTGGTGCAGAATCGGTGGGCCGAAGGGCCTGTTTGCTTGCTCTATCTCTAAACTAAATTAAATTGAAGGTGGCCAGGGACTCCAACCATTGCTTTCCGTGGGTTCCGATCTAACTTTTGCAACAGTGACCCTGGGAAAAGAAATATTCTGTTCCAATAACAATCCCAGGTTATCTAGACTATCCACATGAACTAAACATCAAAATGTTGATAATTCTCCTCTGTGGGCTCTCTGAAGCCTTTCTATTTTCCCAGCGTTTGAAGCTCAGAATCCTAAACAGTATCAGTCTCAACATCAAAACCGTTCACCAAACTGAGTTACAACTTTCAAAACTAATGCTGATGGATTGTGCATTCGGGAATCAAGAGAGATGAATTGAATTGAATTGAATTGAATACATTTTATTAGCCAAGTATGTATACATACAAGGAATTTGCCTTGGTGCTTTGCTCGCAAGTAACAACCTGATATGCAGTAGACAATTTAAATTAAAACATTATAATTTAAGCATGTGAAGAATGAAATAAAATGCCAGAGCACAACAAACGTTTGGTTGTTTAGAGCTACTGCTCCTGGAAAAAAAGCTGTTTTTATGTCTGGCTGTGGCGGCTTTGACAGTCCGGAGTCGCCTTCCAGAGGGAACTGCTTCAGTTTGTGGCCAAGGTGAGAGGGGTCAGAGATTATCTTACCCGCTAGCTTCCTGGCCCTTGCAGTGTACAGTTCGTCAATGGGGGGAAGGTTGCAGCCAACAACCTTCTCGGCTGATCGAACAATGCGCTGCAGCCTCCGGATGTCATGCTTGGTGGCTGAGCCAAACCAGACCATGATGGAGAAGGTGAGGACAGACTCTATGATGGCAGTATAAAACTGGACCCTCATTGAGTGAGAGTAGGGTAGGTGATTAGCAAGGATCTTCTAAATGGTAGCGTAGGCTTGTCATACTGTGCAGATTGCTCTTTTTTTCCTTTTTTTCATGCTTGAATGGAATACGGAATATTTTGCCATTTGAAGATCTATTATTAAATTGATCTGAGAATTTAGAATTATTCTACAATACCACTTAAAGAGCATCAAGATCATGAATTAAAATCTGAAAATTGTGTTTTTATTGGAGAGAAAGGGATGAACTAAAATAGTCACTTCTGAATTCTTACTAATATCTCGTCCCCTGTGCTTGGTGTTTCTGTGGTACAGTACTGCCATACCTCCTTTCAATTGGCTTCACCAAAAGCAAATATAAATATGTGTATTGGGCGGCATGGTGGCGCAGTGGTAGAGTTGCAGCCTTACAGTGCCAGAGTGTCAGGTTCGATCCAGACCACAGGTGCTGTCTATACGGTGTTTGTACTTTCTCCCTGTGACCACATGGGTTTTCTCCAAGATCTTCAGTTTCCTCCCACACTCCAAAGACATACAGGTTTGTAGGTTAATTGACTTGGTATAAATATAAATTGTCTCTAGTGTGTGTAGGATAGTGTTCATGTGCGGGGATCGCTGGCCGGTGCGGACTTGAGGGGCCTGTTTCTGCACTGTATCTAAACTAAACTAAACTAAACTAAAGCTACCTGCCTCATCTTCTCAAACATCCTTTGCTTTTGTATTTTGCATGTCTGTTCATTATGCCCTTTTCCATTGTACCATATATTTTAACACAGATGGATTCTTCAGAAAATATTTAATGTGCTTTTGGTTTTGGTTTCATTCACTCTTTATCGAATAATTAAAGGTGTGGATAGAGTGGATGTGGAGAGGATGTTTCCACTAGTGGGAGAGTCTCGGTCCGGAGGGCACAGCCTCAGAATGAAAGGACGTACCTTTAGAATGGATATGAGGAGGAATTTCTTTAGCCAGAGCATGGTGAATCTGTGGAATTAAATGCTAGAGGGCTGTAGGAAGCCAAGTCATTTGGGTATTTTTAAAGCGGAGATTGATAGGTTCTTGATTGGTAAGGGCATCGAAGGTTATGGGGAGATGGCAGAAGAATGGGGTTGAGATGGAAAGATAGATCAGCCATGATTTAATGGCACAGCAGACACGATGGGCCAAATGGCCTAATTCTGTTCCTATATCTTATGATGTTATGATCCCTCAAAGGTGCACACTTTTGTTGGGGAAGGGCTTGTTCACAAGTTCACAAGTTATAGCAGTAGAATTAGGCTATTCGGCCCATCGAGTCTACTCCGCCATTCAATCATGGCTGATCTCTGCCTCCTAATCCCATTCTACTGCTTTCTTCCCATCATCCTTGACACCCGTTCTAATCAAGAATTTGTCTATCTGCCTTAAAATTATCCACTGACTTGGCCTCCACAGCCCTCTGTGACAATGTTTTCCACAGATTAACTACCCTCTGACTCAAGAAGTTCCTCCTCACCTCCTTTCTAAATGAGCGCCCGTTAATTCTGAGTCTGTCACCTCTGGTCCTGGACTCTCCCACCAGTGGAAACATCCTTTTCACATCCACTCTATCAATGCCTTTCATTATTCTGTAAGTTTCAATGAGGTCCCCCCTCAACCTTCTCAACTCCAGCGAGTACAGGCCCAGTGCTGTCAAATGTTTATCAGAAGCTCACCCACTCATCCCTGGAAGTATTCTTGTGAACATTGTTCCATTGTAAGATGCTGCTATCTCCACCAAGTTCACATAGATGTGTGAACCAACACATGATATCCTGGCAACTTATCACATCACTGCTGACCCCAACACTGTTTCTCAGCTTATAGATTTATTTGTGCACGATTTTCAGTAAGGGCACTTTAAATTGACTGTCAGTCCCCGATGACAATTACTACACTCACCCGCACCCTCTCTACACTTACTTCCCCAACAAAAAAAGAAACACCCTAATGGATCCTAATGGATGTTAACATCATATTCAACAGGAAATCAAAGATCCGCTAACTCAGAAAAGGTTAGCGGATCCACCCTGGGATATAATGATCAATATATCTAGAAGGCCACAGAAAAAGCTGAACTATACCTTTTAATTTTGATTGTTCAATAAAAGCAACCTTGTCTTTCATTATGTATTTTCATATCCCACTAAATGTTTTATTGCTCAAGGACCTTGACTTGGTTCCGATCACTAAACTAATGGGATGTGCTGTGTTGAAGGTTAAGAATTCTTAGCATTGCCATATTAACTCTTTTTAATCCCTGCATTAAACTACACATAGACAGATTGTTGTGAAACAGAATGACTATAGCAATAACTGGGTGTGAACAAATTTTTTGTTGCAGTTCTGGAAATAATAGCTAGTCTGGCTATTTACTGGTGTTCCAGGCTCATTTGCAAGACTCCACGCAGGGTGGATCCTGCCGTAGTGGCAGGGTGAAATGGCAAGTGTTTTACTGATGGGAAACTGGGAAAGAAGATCAAACTCGTCGCACCAGTCCTGGGCTTTGTTTAGTTTAGAGATACAGCATGGAAACAGGCCCTTCAGCCCTCCAAGTCCATGCTGACCGTCGATCGCCCGTTCACACTGTATGTTATCCCACTTTTGCATCCACTCCCTAAACACCAGGGGCAATTATGCAGATGCCAATTAACCTGTGAACCCGCACATCTTTATGATGTGGGAGGAAACTGGAGCACGCAGAGGAAATCCATGTAGTCACAAGAAGAACGTGCAAACTCCACACAGTCAGAATTGATTCCGGGTCTGTGGCGGCATGAGGCAGTACAATGCTGCCCTTTGGTGACAGAGAGGGTGCCATGGATGATACCACCAGAGTAGTTCCGATCTTCGGCTGGCGTTTTCCCTCTCTGGACTACCTGCTCGCCTCCTGTCCTTTCCGCGTGAGTTCACTGGAGACTATTCCCAAGTGACGCCTAAAGGGAAGACTCCACTATGAGAATATTGAATCTGAAAATCAAGTTGTAACTTCAATGATTGAAAGTGTACCACTGTTCCCATTGATTGATTGAAAGACACAACTTGGAAATAGGCCCTACATCCCACACAGTCCACGCTGGCCATTGATCACCTGTTCACAATAGTTCTATTTTATCCCACTTTTGCATCTTGTCACTACACACTTGTGGCAATTTACAGAGGTCAATTAGCCGACAAACCCACAAGTCTTTAGGATGTGGGAGGAAACCGGAACACCTGGAGGAAACCTACATGGTCACAAGGAGAAACACAGAAACATAGAAAATGGATGCAGGAGTTGGCCCTTCAGTCCTTCGAGCCAGCACCGCCATTCAATATGATCAATACCCCCTTCCTGCTTTCTCCCCATATTCCTTGATTCCGTTGGCCCTAAGAGCTATATCCAACTCTTTCTTGAATACATCCAGTGAATTGGCCTCCACTGCCTCCTGTAGCAGAGAATTCCACAGATTCACAACTGTCTGGGTGAAAACATTTTTCCTCATCTCAGTCCTAAATGGCCTACCCCTGATTCTTAAACTGTGACCCCTGGTTCTGGACTCCCCCAACATCGGGAACATTATTCCTGCATCTAGCCTGTCCAATCCCTTAATAATTTTATATTGATAATGATTGAACATCCAAACTCCACACAGACAGCATCCAAGGTCAGGATTGAACCTGGGTCTCCAGCATTGTGAAGCAACAGCATTACCAGCTGTGCCACTGTGCCACCCATTGATCATTTTATGTCACTTATAATAAACCCTCCAAATGAACCGAAATCCATTTAACCGTCATAAAACACATGCCAGAGGGTCCAATGAAATGGTCTATTCTGAGCCAGATGTGGATATTCACTACATGGGATTGGTCATAACATCATGTGATAGGAGTAGAATCAAGGCTGATTTATCTCCCCCTCCTAACCACATGCTCCTGCCTTCACTGACACGTCTGACACCTGTACTAACCAAAAATCTTTCTATCTCTGCCTTAAAAATATCCACTGACGGCCTCCACAGCCTTCTGTGGCAAAGAATTCCACATTCACCAACCTCTGACTAAGTACATTTCTCATCATCTCTTTCCTAAAATGACATCCTTTAATTCTGAGGCTATAACCTCTAGTCCTAGACTCTCCCTCTAGTGGAAATAGCCTCTCCACATCCTCTCTATCCAAGCATTTCACTATTCTGTATGCTTCAATGAGGTCCCCCCTCCATCTTCCAAACTCCAGCGAGTACAGGCCCAGTGCCGACAAACGCTCATCATAGGTTAACCTACTTATTCATAGAAACATAGAAACATAGAAAATAGGTGCAGGAGGAGGCCATTCGGCCCTTCGAGCCAGCACTGCCATTCATTGTGATCATGGCTGATCGTCCCCAATCAATAACCTGTGCCTGCCTTCTCCCCATATCCCTTGATTCAACTAGCCCCCTAGAGCTCTATCTAACTCTCTCTTAAATCCATCCAGCGACTTGGCCTCCACTGCCCTCTGTGGCAGGGAATTCCACAAATTCACAACTCTCAGGGTGAAAATGTTTTTTCTCACCTCAGTCTTAAATGGCTTCCCCTTTATTCTAAGACTGAGTTTAATTCCTGGGATTGGGTTTCTTAATATGTGTTTAAGCTGAATGGCTGAAACTAGTGTTTGGCCCACTGCACATGCAGATCAAGAACTATGGCTTTTATCAGTTGTGTATGTAAAACTGGAGAGCTACATCAGATATTCAAAATTAAACCACGAAATAAGTTGTAATTATATAACTCTCTCCTCATGGGTCTAGGAATAAAATGATAATGTGTATTTCATTTTACTGTTTAAAGAAGTGTTTTAATTCTCATTTTGATTTCATTATCACCAACATCTTCCACTTAAATAGTGCCTTTAATATAGAAAAATATCCAGTTTACAATGACAGGCTAGCTACCAGCTCCCTTTGCTATTAAAATACTTGTGGTTCTCATTCATTACCTAATGAGCATGTGCAGATAAAATCTTAAATGAATTATACTTTACCCAATCTGGCCATAGTCAAACAGCACGGAAACAGGCGCTTCGGCCCAACTTGCCCACACCGACCAAGATACCTCATCTACCCTAGTCCCACCTGCCTTTAACAGTCAGATATTGAGTAGAGAAGTTGGCATATTATGTTACATTTGTACAGTTTTTCGGAGCTCCCGCAATGATGACTTCTCCCGCCTGAGTTGCGGGGTTGAAGATGACCTGGAGCGGGGCCTTACATCGCCCGGCGTGGCTTTAAATGGCCGCGGGACTTGCTAGTGCCCGCCGGGGGCTTTGACTTTGACATCGGGAGGAGAATGGGGAGTGCAGGGGAGAGATAAGACTTTGCCTTCCATCACAGTGAGGAGGAATTCACTGTGATGGATGTTTGTGTGAATTGTGTTGTGTCTTGGTTCTTCTTCTTGTTTGTATGATTACAGAAACCAAATTTCGTTTGAACCTCTGGGTTCAAATGACAACAAATAAAATCTAATCTAATCTAATCTAATCTAATCTAACAAGACATTGGTGAGTCCCCATTTGAAGTATTGTGTTCAGTTTTGGTCATCCTGTTATAGGAAAGATGTTAAACTGGAAAGGGTACAGAAAAGATTGGCGCGGGTGTTGCCATGACTCGATGGCTTGAGTTACATGGAGAGGTCGGGCATGCTAGGAATTTATTCCTTGGAGTGCAGGAGGATGAGGGGTGATCTAATCTAGGTGTATAAGATAATGAGAGGAATAGATAGGGTAAATGCACAATGTCTTTTACCCAGAGTTGGGGTAGATATTGTCACAACACCTAAAAGACATTTGGACAGGTACATAGATAGATGGGCCAAACACAGGCAGGTGGGACTAGTGAACGATGTGGGCAAGTTGATGCTCACCATGCGGGCTTCTTGTCGATGTGGACAAGTTGGGCCGAAGGGCCCTTTATCTATGCCGTATGACTCTGAGACAAATCGCCCTCTGCCTGCCCCCATGTTTGAATCATTCATCCTATTTCTTGAGCCAATTGTGCTGAATATTCTGCCCAATGCTTATGCACTCTCCTATACGGGTGACAGATTATCCCGTCAAAATTATTTGTGATTTTGAACACCCTGTTCATGTCCACACAGTCATTCTTTTTATGAAAGTTAAATGAAAAATAAAAGTAAATTATTTTACAAAAATGTATATCTTTTCCATGCCAGGCAAAATCCATTGCGATCAATGGAGAAAATAAGATTTATCAGACAACAAGAAGTTGTGGTCTTACCATTCATTCTCTATCAAACATCTGGCACTTTTTTTTTTGCCTGCACTCACTCATGGGATTAATTCAATGTTTACCGACTTACTCTATATTCTTCACATTCATTGAAGTACAACAGATATACCCTGTGGGCTTCATAAATGACAGTGTTTCGCACGTACAGTGATTGTATTTTGAACTGTAGAGGAAATGTATGTGCTAATTAATGTTACCTGCATGTGTAAATTTAGCCTAACTAGACTACTCCCTTAAAATCTTTCCAACTTCACAGAGAGTGGTGAATCTCTGGAATTCTCTGCCACAGAATGTAGTTGAGGCCAGTTAATTGGCTATATTTAAGAGGGAGTTAGATGTGGCCCTTGTGGCTAAAGGGATCAGGGGGTATGGAGAGAAAGCAGGTACAGGATACTAAGTTGGATGATCAGCCATGATCATATTGAATGGCGGTGCAGGCTCGAAGGGCCGAATGGCCTACTCCTGCACCTATTTTCTATGTTTCTATGTTTCTATGTTTCACATAGTGATAAATCAGCATATTTTGGAGAGAGGATTTTTTGTTCTGACAGAGTATGTATATATTCTATGGAACTGAAATTTTCATATCTAGAATAAATCAATTTCAATTGAATAACGTACTATCTACCTGAGCCCAATGGAAAAACTATGTTCAAGACGATCTTTTTCAGAAGTATGTAAAAAAAATCAGCATTGCTCTCAATATCGGCGTCCTACATTTTGCACACCAAGATAATATGAAAATATTTGGTCAATATTTGGTACAGCATAGAAACAGGCCCTTTTGGTCCAACTCATCCATACAGACCAAGATGCCTCATTTAAGCTACTCCCATTTACCCACCTTTGGCCAATATCCCTCATAATCTTTCCTATCCATTTACCTATCCAAATGCTGTTTTAGTACCTCTCAACTGCCTCTGTTTAGTTTAGTTTAGAGATACAGCGCGGAAACAGGCCCTTCGGCCCACTGGGTCCGCGCCGACCAGCGATCCCCGCACATTAACACTATCCTACACACACTAGGGACAATTTTTTTCATATTTACCAAGCCAATTAACCTACAAACGTGTACGTCTTTGGAGTGTGGGAGGAAACCAAAGATCTCAGAGTAAACCCACGCAGGCCACGGGGAGAACGTACAAACTCCGTACAGACAGCACCCGCAGTCGGGACCGAACCCGGGTCTCTGGCGCTGCATTCGCTGTAAGGCAGCAACTCTACCGCTGCGCCACCGGGACCACCACTAACAGCTCGTCTCCTCAACAACGACTCCTCTGACAGCTTGTTCCATATACCCACCACCCACTGAAAAAATTGCCACTCAGCTTTGTATTAAATCTTGTCTCTCTCACCTTAAACACGTGTCCTCTTGTTTTTGATTCCTCTACCATAGGTTAAAGACTTTGCATTCACCCCAACTATTCCTCACTTGATTTTATACACTTCTATAAATTTACCCCTGTAAACTTAAATGCATTCCAGGGAATAGTCCTAGCCTGTCCAACCTCTCCCTATACATCAGCCCCACAATTGGTATTGGTATTATTACTGCAAGTTATATTGAGATACAGTAAAGTTAACTGAGCTAACCTCGTTAGATACTCCAGTCATTATATTTTGCAAACAGTGCCTTTTACTGTCCACCTGCCATATTTATTTACCTGTATGCAGTGTGCAGAAGGTTAAAAATAACAAAATTGCTGCATAGTTTCTCTAGCCCGTATTTAAAATGCTTGAATTTTAAGGGAGGCTTATTTGCAAATTATGTTGACTACAATTTTAAATGAGTTCCAGAGAGCATAGTTGGTCGCTAAGGTCATTTAGGACTCTTTAGGAGAGATTAGGAGGTTAGTTTAGTTTAGTTTAGAGGTACAGCATGGAAAAAGGCCCTTCGGCCCACTTACGTCGATCATCAATCACCCGTTCACACTAATTCTATATTATCTCACTTTGTCATCCACTCCCTGCACACTGGGAGCAATTTTAAAGAGGACAATTAACCAACAAACCCACGCATCGTTTGGGAACTGGGAGGAAAGCGGAGCTCCCGGAGGATACCCATACAGTCTCAGGACTGTGCAAACTCCACACAGGCAGCACCCAAGGTCAGAATCGAACCAAGGTCTCTGACACTGTGAAGCAGCAGCTCTATCAGCAGTGCCACTGTGATCAGAGGATATGCTCAAAATTTGCTTGGAAAAAATGCAACATCCCCAATCAACTGTGGGAAAACCGCTCAGAGTGGAGAAAGGACATTCAGTATGCTATTGGCAACCTCCAGTCCATGTATCAAAAGCACACAGCGGTTTAGTTTATAGACCATCTGTGGGGGAGTCTGTGTTTGCTACTTTGGTTCATTGGCCATCTCAGTACCCACAAAACCACTGCAGAAACAAGTTAGTGTCTGTCATAAGGGACAGGGCAAAGAAGAAGACACCATGGGTGACACGGTGGCCTAGTGGTAGAGCTATTGCCTTTCACCGTCAGAGACCCAAGTTTGATTCTGACTATGGGTGCTCTAATGTACATAGTTTGTACGTTCTCCCCGTGACCTGCGTGGGTTTTTTCCGAGATCTCCGGTTTCCTCCCACACTCCAAAGACGTACAGGTTTGTGGATTAATTAGCTTGGTATAAATGTAAATAAATGTCCTTAGTGTGTGTAGGGTAGTGTTAAAGCATGGGGATTGCTGGCCGGTGCGGACTCGGTGGGCCAAAGGGCTTGTTTCCACGCTGTATCTCTAAACTAAACTAAACTAAACTAAACAAATAAAAGTTAATTAACTCCATGGATAGGGTGGAGTCCAATTCAACAATTATTCAAGGATTATTGATTATACAATCAGAACACTATATAACATTCTCCAGCACCAGAAGGGAAAACAATAAATTATTCTTCCCAGAACACTACAATTAAAGGAAGTGTTTGCATAACCAGGGAATTCAGTAGAGAAAGAAAACAATAAATGAGGAGTGTGACTCACTGGAATGTGACTAATTTTGGATTGATCAATTGAAAGTTACAGCAAGGAAACAGGCCCACCATCCACGTCACCCATCCATCACCCTTTCACACTAGTTCTATGTTATCACTTTATCGTTCACACCGACACACTAGGGGCAATTTACAAAGGCCATTTAACCTACAAGTCCATACGTCTTTGAGACGTGGGAGGAAACCGGAGCACCCGGAGAAAACCCATGTCGTCACAGGGAGAATGTGTTGAAACTCCGCAAAGACAGTACCTGAGGTCAGGATCATACCTGATTCTATGGTGATGTGAGGCAGCCACTCTATTAGCTGTGCCACTGGGCTGCCCAAAATCTGTTGTTGCCAGAAGATTTGAAAATCTACTTACAGTACCCCTCTGCTTCAATTACCTGTTCAATGTAGCATCGCAAAATCCCTTATTTAGTTTAGTTCAGAGATACAGCACGGAAACAGGCCCTTTCGGCCCACCGAGTCCGCGCCGACCAGCGATCCCCACACATTAACACTATCCTACACACACTAGGGACAATTTACACATACACCAAGCCAACTAACCTGCATACCTGTACGTCTTTGGAGTGTGGGGCAAATGTTAAAGATGTGCGAGACACTTTTTTTTACACAGAGAGTGGTTGGTGCCTGGAACACAGATGGTGATGATGGAGATTGGGGCATTTAAGAGACTTTTGGATAGGCATAATGATATACAGGGATCAGAGGGATATAGATCTCTGACAGGTAGTTTAAACTGGCATCATGTTTGGCACCGGCATTGTGGGTCAAAGGGCTTGTTCTTGCTCTGCATTGTTCTATGTTCTATGAAATAGGCCCAAATACAGATATGGAACAGTGAAACAGATCTACCTATGTATCTACAGTCATAGTCATACAGCGTGGAAGCAGGTCCTTTGGCTCATGTTTGGCCCATATCCCTTTAAACCTGACCTTTCCATGTACTTATCCAAATGTCTTTTAAACGTTGTGATACTACTTGCCTGTACTATCTCCTCCACCATTCACCCAGCACCCTTTGTGTGAAAAAATTACCACTGAGGTTCCTATTAAATTTTTCCCAACCCGCCTTAAGCCTATCTGGTTATCGATTCTGCTACTCTACGCAAGAGACTCTGTGCATCTACCCTCTCATGATTTTGTACCTCTATAAAATCACCCTTCATCCGCTTGCACTCCAAGGAATAGTCCTCGAGTCCTTTTTTAATAGGACATAAATCATATGTTTATTCAATATTCATTTCTCAAAATTATCATGTAGCGGGGCTAGGATTAGACTGATATTTCCCCAAAAATGCCCTCCATTTCCTCTGGGAATATTGAAAAGAATATTTTTTCTAGGTCATTCAATGATATGTTATAATTTGTTTACTCTATTTGTAGTTATGGAGACACTGACAATTCTTCTGGTCCCTTGCTTTCCTAATCTCCTTTATGTTCTTTTGTGTCATTAATCTTTTAAAGATAATTTAATATTTTTGTATTAATACACCTATTGTACATTTATATTTTTATGTGTGTTGCTATAACTTCAGGCTTAGGATTTGTTTTAACCAGTGACCTGCGTGGGTTTTCTCGGAGATCTTCGGTTATCTCCCACACTCCAAAGACGTACAGGTTTGCAGGTTAATTGTCTTGGTGTAAATGTAGAGTTGTCCCTGGTGTGTGTAGCATAGTATTAATGTGCGGACTCGGTGGGCCGAAGAGTCTGTTTCCGCTCTGTATCTCTAAACTAAAGTGGACTGAACTATCTGCCTTTCCCTTTGCTGTCGTACTGGTGATGCTCCTAAATTGACAGCCAGTACAGAAGAAGCAATTTTGTTAAATATTTCTATCGGGTTGCAAAAATGAAAATAGGTTGCTCGCAATTCAATCAACAGATCAATAGATTTAAGATCAAACAAAAGACTTCAATATTAAATCAAGAAGAATAATCATTCAGGTCTGTCACAAACAATAGCACGCAATAAAAGCTTTTCATTGTAGCTGTGACAATATAAAACTGAACTGAACAAAATAAGGGGAGAGCACAAATAAACATGTTTATTTTCTACAATGTGTTTATTTTCATTGCAGAATCAGAAGGGTTAACATTATACAAGGTATTGTGAATTGAGTATTATGTTAACCTACTGTATTTCGAGTGAGCTTGAAATGCCCCAGGTGAAGGTAGAGAAAAGATTGTGCAGGAGCAGCAGAGAAAGAACTTGGGCAGCAACCAATAGCAACTGTAACCAACCAAACTGAGAACATGACTAAGAGGCTGGAGGAATCACAATCAATTTCTTTGCAAATGGTAATTGTGGCGAGATGAGTTAATAATTAGAACTCTGAGATGTGCAGTTGTAGAGAGAACATCATCGGCAAAGCCAGCATTGGTTTCTATTTCCAATTAGCCAAGAGTTACCCGCTAGCCCATTTTGGAGGACAGCTGGTGGTCTGAAGCTGTACATAGGCCAGATCTGACCAGGTAGACCAGAAAATACTGTCCTTTGAACAATGTTAGTGACCTCTTTTTTTTGAACAATTCTCTAATTCAAGGATCAATATTATTGAAATTGGATTTTTAATTCAGACTTATTTCATTACTGAATATCAATTATCTTGCTCACATCGTGAGATTTAGACTAATCTCACCGGGTCGTCAGTGAAGCCCACTGAATTGTTAGTTTATTAACATAATGACCTTGTCACGGTATCAACTTGAACACAGTTAGGTCATAGATCAGACGTGGGCCTGTAAATTACTTCATAGTGTTTAGTATTGGCACAAGAGTAGTGACTTTAGTTTAGTTTAGAGATACAGCATTGGAACAGGCTCTTCAGCCTACCGATTCCATGCCAACCATCGATCACCGGTTCACACTAGTTCTATGTTATCCCAATTACGCTTCCACTCTCTACAAACTAGGGGCAATTTTACAGAGGCCAATTAACCTACAAACCCGCACATCTTTGGGATTTGGGAGGAAATTAGATAACCCGGAGGAAACCCATGAGGTCATAGGGAGAATGACCAATGTCCACACAGACAACACCCGAGGTTAGGATTGAACCCAGGTCTCTGGCGCTGTGAGGCAGTGGCTCTACCACCGTGCCGCCCATCACCATTGTGCCGCCCAATGTTGTGGATCACCTTAATACTGTTTGTAAAAGTCACATAATGCATGATAGAACAACGCTGTTGGAATTCTCTGTGCAGTGCTATGCTAAAAATGACATTGGCAGTACAGAAGAGTGTTCTGTGTTGATACATATATATCACAGCAGCTGTGATTTTTGCTGGTAATTCTTAGAGAGACATGTCTATAATATTTCAGCGACAGTGAAGTATGGTTACTGAAAGGTTTATGATGGGATGGGGTGGTAGATGGTTCCGGGGAGTGACAGAGACCTAGACAGGCCACTGAAAAATATTTCCCAAAGGAGCCATCTTTTTTAAAATTCTGATCATCAGATCCTCCTGAACAACACCCAAGGGTCTTGTTGGGAAGTAGTCAGAGATCTCACAAGTAGCAAGAGAGGTCTCCAATGTCACCTTGGGAGAAGTCTGCGAATGCCTGGACCATGAGTAAGCTTGTAACGCTAGAAAATGCCGACCTGAACACTTCCTACTCCTACTGCCTGCTGAGAAGATCATGGGCAAAATCCACTCTTGAACATGGAGTTTGGGTGACCTCAGTGGTTGCAGTGATAGCAGTGGACTGTGAACAGCAAGATGCAGATTACCAACAATGGGCTGGAATGGTCACTTTTTCATTGAAAGTGGTGCCAGAGGTAGATAGGGTGGTCAAAAAGGCTTTCGGCACATTGGCCTTCATCAATCAGAGTGTTGAGTAAAGAAGTTGGGATGTCATGTTGCAGTTACAAAAGATGTAGGTGATGCCACATTTAGAGTATTGTGTGTAGTTTTGGACACCATGTTATAGGAAACATGTTGTCAAGCTGGAAAGGATGCAGAAAATATTTATGAGGATGTTGCCAGGACTCGAGGGCCTGGACTATAGGGAGAGGTTGAGGAGGCTAGGACTCTATTCCTTGCACAGGATAATGAGGAGTGATCTTACCATAATTCAGGTCGGTGGGGGCGTTGCGAGACGGCTGCCTTGTTTTTTTTGTTTTTTTTAGAATATCCAAATATGTCTTTTGATGTCTCTTGGTGTGTCTTGTGTGGGGGGGGGGGGGGGTGAGGGGGGAAAGGGAGGAACCGCTTATGTTCGCCTCCTCCACGGAGAGGAGACTTTTTCCATGTCGCCTCCCTCGCGGCCTAACACCTTGGATTGGTGCGGCCTTTTCCGGAGTCGGGCCCGGAGCTTCAGCAGTGGGCGCAGCATGAACTTTTTTCAGCGCGGAGTGGGGAGAACTCATGCCGGGGTCGCCTGAAGGTAGTGCTCCGATCGCTGGCCCGCGGACTGTTCAGCCTTGAAGCCGTGGTCTGCGGAGCTTCTAGCCGCGGGCGCAGCGTCCGGAGCCTGGGATCCCTCGTTGGGGGTCCCCGGAGGAGACGACCTCCGACCGCCGGCCTGCGGCCTACAACATCTTGAAGCCGCGGTCTGCGGAGCTTCCAGCCGCGGGCGCGGCAAGGACTTACCTTCCGGAGCGGGATCCCTCGCCGGGGATCCCTGGAGAAGAGCTCCGATCACCAGCCTGCGGCCTACAACATCCTGAAGCCACTATCTCTGGTAGGGAAGCACCGATTCGGGACTTACCTTCCAGACGAGAGGGGCTGTACATCTGGCCTCCCACAGCGGCGACTGTGGAGGTTTATGGCCCCGACCACGGGGGAACAATGGAGGAGGACTGACTGTACTTTGTGCCTTTCACCACAGTGAAGAAAGCTGTGGTGGATGTTTGTGTTCAATTTTTATTGTGTATTGTGTGTTCTTTTTGATTGTACAGCTGCTGGCAGGTTCACTTTATTGTGTATGTGATGAATAAATCTGATTGATTGATTATAGAGGTGCGCAAAATCATGAAAGGAATAGATGGGTAAGCACACATTCTTGTCCTTTTAGCTTTTGCCCAGTAGGGGAATCGAGAATTAGAAGACATAGGCTTAAGGATGAGGGGTGAAAGATTTAATAGGAACCTCAAGGATGGTTGGTGTATGGGACGAGTTGCTAGAGGAAGTAGTAGAGGCAGGCACTATTGCAACATTTAAGAAACATTTAGAAACACACAAGGATAGGTTTAGTAGGTTATGGGCCAAACTCAGGAAGGTTGGACTAGAGTAGATGGGGCATGTTGGTCTGTGTGGGCAAGTTGGGCCAAAGGGCCTGTTTCCACACTGTATGACTCTCGGAAGATGAGAATAACCGGAGTTCTGACCTCCACAGGCAAAGCAGTCCGAGCACATGTGTGATGTTTTTTAAGACATCTTGTGAGGTTCCAGATTTTGTGGGCATTAAGATCAAAATTGGATGTTGGCCCTTCAAAAGCACAGCTTCAGGGGAAATAGGATTAACATAGAAAACATAGAAAATAGGTGCAGGAGGAGGCCATTTGGCCCTTCGAGCCTGCACCGCCATTCATTGTGATCATGGCTGATCATCCACAATCTGTGCCTGCCTTCTTCCCATATCCATTGATTCAACTAGCCCCGAGAGCTCTATTTAACTCTCTTTTAAATGTATCCAGTGAATTGGCCTCTACTGCCTTCTGTGGCAGAGAATTCCACAAATTCACAACTTTCTGGGTGAAAACGTTTTTTCTCATCTCAGTTTTAAATGGCCTCCCCTTTATTCTTAGACTGTGACCCCTGGTTCTGGACTCCCCCAACATTGGGAACATTCCCAACATTGGGAACATCTAGCTTGTCCAGTCCTTTTATAATTTTATACGTTCTATAAGATCCCGTCTCATCCTTCTAAATTCCAGTGAATACATGCCCAGTCTTTCCAATTTTTCCTCATATGACAGTCCTGTCATCCCGGGATTAACCTTGCGAACCTACACTGCACTGCCTCAATAGCAAGGAGGTCCATCCTCAAATTAGGAGACCAAAACTACACAACTCTGGATGTGATCTCACCAGGACCCTGTACAACTGCAGAAGGACCTCTTTACTCCTATACTCAAATCCTCTTGTTATGAAGGCCAACCATCAGCTTTCTTCACTGCCTGTTGTACCTACATGCTTACTTTCAGTGACTGGTGTACAAGGACACCCAGGTCTCGTTGCACTTCCCTTCTTCCTAATCTAACACCATTGAGATAATAATCTGCCTCTTTGTTCTTGACGCCAAAGTGGATAACCTCATTTATCTACATTATACTGCATCTGCCATGCATCTGTCCACTCACTCAACCTGTCCAAGTCACCCTGCAACCTCCTAGCATCCTCTTCGCAGTTCACACTGCCACCCAGCGTTGTGTCATCTGCAAAGTTGACTTTAGTTGAATTAGTTTAGTTGAATCTGCTGGTTAATTTTTAAGACCAATAAGTCTCAAAATCTCCCTGCAGGTGCAGTTTGTGTCAGTAAACAAGCAGCAGTCGGAACAAAAACTGAGTCGAAAAATTAGGAGACAAGTTTCCCGGCAGGCATGAAGCCTTATAGAAATGTGTGCAAAATTCCTCTACATCGAACATAGAACAGTACAGCACAGGAACATCCCTTTAGCCCATGCCAAACATGATGCGCAGCTGAACTGATTTAATCTTTCTGCTCATGATCCATATCCCTCTATTCCCTGCACTTCCATATGCCCATCTAAAAGCCTTTTAAACACCACTATCATATCTGCCTCCACCGCCACCCCTGGCAATGCGTTCCAGGCCCCCACCGCCCTCTTGACCCACACATCTCCATTAAACTTTCCCTCTCTCAACTTATAACTATAGCTATATTTTCCACCCTTGGAAAAAGGTTTTGACTTTCTACCCTATCTATGACTCTCATTTTTTTTTAATATACAAGTTTTATATACATGTTAACCAGAGTACTCTTGTTTCAGGATTGTGTGAATGGATTTCTAATCCAATGCAAATGGAAGATGTGCTTTGATGAGTTCAGTGGCCTGTTGTTATCTGCATGTACCTGTAATATTTTAAGGAACATTACAGGTATTTCAAAAGATTCAGAAGGGCACAGGGTGAAAATGTTCAATTAACAGATTTATCATAGACTACCTGAGAGGAATAGATTTGGTGGACACACAGAGTCTCGTGCCCAGAGAGTGGAAATCAAGAACCAGAGGGCATATGTTTAAGGTGAAGGGGAAACATTTTATAGGAATCTGAGTGATAATCTTTTCACACAAAGGGTGGTGGGTGTATGCAATGGGCTGCCGGAGGAGGTAGTTGAGGCAGGTATTATCACAACATTTAAGAAGCAATTAGACTGGTACAGGTGTAGAGGGATATAGCCCGAACTCAGGCAGGTGGCACTACTGTAGATGGGACATGTTGATCGGTGTGGGCAAGTTGGGCCGAAGGGCATGTTTCCACACTGTATGACTCCTCCTGTTCCTCCATCATTCCTGATTCAACTAATACATATATTCTAAATATTCAAATGCTGTGAACTCCAGCTATATTCGCAAGATATTTGTGCAGGCAGCTGTGGTAATGCAAGGAGAATATTGATTAGTGGAGAGACCCAACTCCCACCATTTGGAATCATGAAGTCATGTACGAAATGGCTGTCTACAAGCTGCTTTTACTCACCAATTTGTAAAACATGAGGCATAATGGCATAAAATTGGGTGAAAGCTTTTTCAACATTCTAGACTGGATGTTAAAATGATTGATCACCCTTTTCCATCAAAGGAAGAACAGCGAGGACATTGCACTGCAAGTGTGCCTCCACATTGTAGCTAACAACATTTGTAGCTTTGCTTACACTGGCCTCTGCTGACATCCAGGGTCTTATTCTAAGCATTTTAAATTATTGAAATATATAATAGTATATTAAATAGAGAATTACCCTCAACAGAGGCACTAAGAGAAGATTGGGAACATGAACTAATGATAAAGATCCCGAAAGATAGATGGGAAAAGTATCTGATGAATACACATAATTGTTCCATTAATGCAAAACATAATTTAATTAAATTTAAATTATTACATAGACTATATTATTCAAAAACGAGGTTGAATAAATTTTACCCAAATGTCTCTCCCAGATGCGATAAATGTTTTTCAAAATGCCAATATAACACATTCATTTGTAGGATGTACAAAGTTGAATACATTTTGGAGCGATATATTTGATATATTTACAAAGCTCTTCAAGTCAAGAATAGAACCTAATATGGAATGGATTATATTTGGAATAATATTAGAAGATATCAATTTAAACAAAGACCAAAAAGTATTCTTTAATTATGGGTTAATAATTGGAAAGAAATTGATACTTAAAGTTTGGAAAAATACAGCTATACCAACTATTAAAATGTGGATTAGGAATATGACGGACATAGCACACCTTGAAGAAATGAGACTCCGCCTAATAGATAAATATGACCAATTCTTAAGGAGTTGGTCACCTTTCATCGACTTTTTGGAATCATGTGATGCAGCAGTTCCATAAAGATTACTGATTTCAGGTCAGGTCGTGGATAGATTTACATCTCCAAACAAAGATTTGAAAATTTCTTTTTTAAGGGTCTTTTTCTACTATTTCTACTTTCTATTTTTTCTTTTCTTATATACACACTTCACGTTTTTCTATTTTCTACTATTTATTTTTCCTCTTTCTTTTCTCTATTTTTTTATTTTTTTTATTTTATTTTTTACCTCCTTTTAAAAAACATAAAACTAGAGGTTGTACATAGAATGCATTACGTTATGACATAGTTGGCACCTAAAATTAGGTGCCACTGTATTGTTTTTTATTGTATTAACTTCTAATAAAATAAACAAAACAAAAAAAAAAAAATTATTGAAATATAAGTGGTGGAGTCATTGCCTTACAGCGCTTACAGCACCAGAGACCCTGGTTCGATCCTGGCTGCGGGTGCTTGTCCGTACGTAGTTTGTACGTTCTCCCCGTGTGGGTTTTTTCCGAGATCTTCAGTTTCCTCCCACACTCCAAAGACATATAGGTTTGTAGGTTAATTAGCTAAGTATAAATGTAAAAATTGTCCTTAATGTAGGATAGTATTAATGTGCGAGAATCGCTGGTCGATGCGGACACGGTGGGCCGAAGGGCCTATTTCCGCACTGCATCTTTCAAAATGAACCAATTGTACATCAGATTTTATTCATCACTGCTGTATGTAGATTTTCTTGTAAAATGTACATACTTAAGAGGAGTGCATACAGCAGATGTCAGTTGGATATGTTCACCACATGTGCATTGCACACACCAATCCCACTTCATTAACAACTGTGTTTTGTTTTATTTTACATCACAATATTCAACTTTCCATCAGGAATAATTGAATTTTTATGCCGAGCAGTTTTGTGTTAAAATTAGGAACTCTTGAGGTATTATTCATGCAGTGCGCTGCAAATGTTTGTTGTATTTTCAGCAGGTATGATTCATATCCTTGTCTGATTATGATAATACCTGGTCTCTTTGTGTGTCAATTTTGTTTTTCCTGTAAAATGGTTAGACATCAGCAGAGCGAGAATATGAGTCAGCCACCAGTCAAGGACTGATCGCCAAGATAGCTGAACAGATACTTCAAAGTATGCAAAAAGGATTGTGCAACGGGCACATTATTTCTCTATCTGAACTGCAACCATTAAAGTAAAGTGTGGTCTCGCTCAGTGGGTAGATTTTTTAGATATTTAAAGTATTAGGAGATGTTGTGTTAATGCAGAAAGGTTGTGCTGATGTTAAAGACTAGATTCGTTTAGTTTAGAGTTACAGCATGGAAACAGGCCCTACGTTTCATCGAGTCTCTGCCGACCACCGATCTCTCCCTCACACTAGTTGTGCGTTCCTCCACCTTCTCAACTAATCCCTGAATATTCATGGAAATGTATAGAGGCCAATTAACCTACAAACCCGTGTGGGAAGGAACTGCAGATGTTGGTTTAAACTGAAGAAAGTTCACAAGTTCACAAGTTATAGGAGTAGAATTAGGCCATTCAGCCCATCGAGTCTATTCCGCGATTAAATCATGGCTGATCTCTTCAATTTGTAGGTATGTAGGTTAAAAATAAGATGGACACAAAGTGCCGGAGTAACTCAGCGAGACAGGTAGCATCTCTAGAGAGAAGGAGTGGGTGACGTTTTGGGTCGAGACTGAAGAAGGGTCAAGACTGAAAATGACACCTGAGTTACTCCAGCACTTTGTGTCCATCTTCCCTTTAACTTACAAAGCCGCATGTCTTTGGGATGTGGTGTGGACACCCGGAGGAAACCCATGCAGTCCATCCTGGCCACACACTCATCTCCCTACTACCTTCAGGTAGAAGGTACAGGAGCCTGAAGACTGCAACGACCAGGTTCAGGAACAGCTACTTCCCCACAGCCATCAGGCTATTAAACCTGGCTCGGACATAACACTGAACTTTACTAGCCAATACTGTTATTTGCACTTTATCAGTATATTGACCATTGTGTATATATTTATAGAATGCTTTGTAGTAAATGCCTACTATGTTCTGTTGTGCTCAAGCAAAGCAAGAATTTCATTGTCCTACCAGGGACACATGACAATAAACTCACTTGACTTGACTTGACTTGAGTCACAGGGCGAATGTGTAAACTCCACACAGACAGCACCCCAGGTCAGGATCGAACCTGCATCTCTGGTGCTGTGAGTCAGCAGCTCCATCAGCTGCGCCACTGTGCCACCGAAATCTTATTGAATGGTGAACCAGGCATGAAGGCCAAGTAGCTTCTGTTTCTTATAGGTTCAAATCCTACTTCAGAGACTTGGGAACCTTCACTGATACTGCTTTGGTGCTTTATTGGCAAAGCTGCCGATGAAATGTTGGAGTGAACCTTTGTCATTTCAGGTGGAAATGGTGCTTTTATACCATTTTTAAGAAACCCAGGGTAGTCATCCCGAACGTCCGTCCCTTATTCAATGACCAAAAGCCACAAAGCTTTAAGGCATATCAAAGGTATGTCAAAATATATCTCCCAGGAAAATCCTGAGAACATGAATTGCGGCACTGGGACTCTCGAGTAGGACTTTCCTAATTAGAGGTCTTTATTAGAGGTCTCAAGAGGCGAGGGAACACAGGCCTGGAAATGTTAGCATATATCACGACATTTCAAGGACTGAAAATAATCTGAAATGAAGTTTTACATCCTTTTGATGTATCCGGGAGTACATGATAATGGGACTGGCCACTGAACTGGAAATTGCTCCATTTGTTACCCATAACATGTTTGTGCAATTATAAACAATGGACAGAGCTTTTTGACCCATTAGACCTTCACTGGCGAGTCAAAGAATCATACATTGGTGAAACAGGCCCTTCGGCCCAATTTATCCATGCCTAAAAATGCCCATCAAAGCTAGTCCCATTTGTCTGTGTTTGACCCATGTCCCTCTGAACCTCTCCCGAAGAGCTGTGTTCATTTAAATGACACTCTTGATCATCCCTCAGAACCCAGAAGTACTTTCCTTTACAAGCATTTATCCAGCTCCCTTTGGAATGATGTTATTGAAATTGCTTTTACCAAGCAGAGAATTCTAGATTATAATGATTCACTGCTAAAAAATAAATTTAAAGATTGACTACATCAAAGAAGTTCCATAAAAATAAATTAAGGATTTGTGATTCACGGTAATTTTTCTGGAAAGATAAAATCCAGTAATTGCTTCTGGTGCAAATTTGTATTTTGAACTTAAATGGTAAATTATTCAGCATTTTCTGTGGATATATTATCAGACGTGTGGAAGAAAAGGTCCTCCAAAAGCTATGATTATGCCATTGCATGATTAATGCTTCTTTCTCACATCTTTGTACTAAAATGCTTCAAATACTTTAAATCCATCCAGATTTGATTTAAGTAAGCATGAACAATGTAGTCATTTAATTCACGATTGCTAGCATTGTAGAATGGCATTTTTTTTTTATCATGCTATGACAAAGGTGAAAATCCTTAGCTACACTAATGGGTACTTACATTTCAAAAAATTTCCCTGAGTACATATTAAATTCTCAAGGATTAAATATTGATATTGTCATGTAACACTCAACAAGTTATTTCGAGTTGGTCATTTCAGCAGAAAGCCCACTTAATCTTTGATAATCAAACTGTCTTCATTTTGGTTAGTCAAATAACAATACTTTTTCAGTAAGACCAATTTTGGTATCAAATAAATGAGATAATGGACTTTGTCAGTATTGATCAAGGCTTTCAAAGTACTTTCTGAAATTAATGGTCCAGACAGGAGAGTCCATCTGCGTTGGCACTGTCATTTTCTTTGATGTACAGAGATGCGTCTGAGAGTTTCAGCAGCAGATGTCCTGATGCAGGGGTGGGGTCAACTAAGGTTATGAAGGTAGGAGTGGTGTGTCTTTAGCCTAAAAAAATGCCCTCAGCTGTATTCACCTATCACTTGCAAGGCTTTGTTCTACCCCTTCTCTCTTCCAGCTTTCTTTCCCTGCACCCCCACCACCCTCCCCTCCACAGTGTAAAGAAGGGTCCCAACCCGAAACACCACCTCACCATGTTCTCTGGAGATGCTGCCAGACCCGCTGGTTACTCCAGCAGTTTGTGTCTATTTTGTAAATCAGCATCTGCAGTTCCTTATGTTTTTTACACTTTACTGCTCCACTGCAATATCTCCTCAAGGTTTGCCGACTTTGAAGAAGTTTTCCTCCTCTCTCTGACGGCAGTTCTGGGTGACCCTCTCTCACTGTTCCTCCTCTGTGATACTTGCTGTTCTCCTGGTCTATGACCCAGACTCGCTCATCTCTTGCCTTCATCAACCATGTGCCTAAAAGAAACACACCTTCATCCACCTATCACTTTCCAGGACCTGAAGCATCACCTATCCATGTTCTGCAGAGATGGCCCGACCCACTGAGTTACTCCAGCAATTTGAGTCTTAGAGAAAAAGACATGAACCAAAGCTGAACTTGGATTTACCTATGATACTGAACTATTGAGGTTGTGAAGGTAGACCAAAATGCTGGAGAAACTCAGCGGGTGAGGCAGCATCTATGGAGCGAAGTAATAGGTTGTGAAAGTCATGGAATCATGGAGTTAGACACCATGGAAATAGGCTCCTCAGTCCACCTTGTCCATGCTGGGCCAGACCCATTTGCCTATATTTGGCCTATAGCTCTTTAAACCTTTCCTATTTATGTATCCATCTAAATGTCTTTCAAAAGTAGACACAAGGAACTGCAGATGCTGGCTGAAAAAAATTGACATAAAGTGTTGAGCAACTTAACGGGTCAGGTAGCATTTCAGGAAGTCATGGATAGGTGACGTTTCAGGTTAGGACTTATTCAGACTAATTGATGAAGGCAGGAGAAAGCTGGATAAAAGATGGTGGTGGGACAAAGCCTGGCGAGCGATAGGTGGATACAATTGATGGGTGGACAAAGGCCAGAGATGAAAAGAAGACAAAAGGCTGTGAGATAAGGAGAGAGGAGTGAAATGTGAACAGAGGAAGGAATATTGGTGGAAGGGAATGAGGGGAGAGGAAAGGTGAATGGGATAGTGGGAGAAATGGATGTGCATCTGTGTAGGTCACAGGGAAGAGAGAAAAAATAAAAGAATATTATAAAAAAATTATCATGATGCTTCATCGGAAATGAAAGTTGATTGTTGTTGGTCATCAGAGTCTGCATTGAATTGTTGGTCATCGGAGAGTATTTATTCTCCAGAACTATGTCAGATAATGTTCCCACCCCTTCCACAAAAAATATTTGTGTTGCTTCCCAATGTCAATGGATTCAAATACAATAGTTGAGTAAGAGGCTCTTACTGATCTATTAGGTAGTAATTTATTTGGAT
The DNA here is from genome assembly GCA_038087875.1 of Malacoraja senta. Classification (NCBI taxonomy): domain Eukaryota; kingdom Metazoa; phylum Chordata; class Chondrichthyes; order Rajiformes; family Rajidae; genus Malacoraja; species Malacoraja senta. The sequence goes on from CM075977.1 coordinate 387,972,023, forward strand.
TGAGAATGTAATTGGAAGTTCCTGAATTTTCACCAGCTGAATTTTTCTTTTAACTTTCAAAAATATGATACGAATGAAAGTGAAAACCTTGAATTTATAAAGTCTCTTAAAAAAATAGCATTATCTGATCGCTCCTGACTGCAGTTCTTTTATTGTAATTTAGAATATATGAACCAAGCCAGAATCTGTTCACACAATCTGTCTTTAATCTTTTGATAGCTCAGATGGTAATGTTTCACGTACTACTAAAAGAAAGTTTTAAGGAAAGGTGAGGTTTCCATATGATATTGCTCTCACTGATTGGGACTAAATTAAGTCTGCTTGTTCCCTTGCAACCTGCGTATTATTTTCCTTTAACAGAAGGCAATAAGGAACTATTTAATAAAAAAGAGCGGCACAATGGAGCAGTGGTAGAGTTGCTGTCTTACAGCACCGGAGACCCGGTTTGATCCTGACTACGGGTGCTGCCTGTACGGAGTTTGCACATTCTCCCTGTGACCGGGTGGGATTTCTCCAGGTGCTACAGTTTCCTCCCACAGTTGAAAGACATGTGGGTTTGTAGGTTAATTGGCTTCAGTAAAATTGTATATTGTCCTTAGTTTTGTTTTTAGTTTAGAGATACAGTGCGGAAATAGGCCTTTCTGCCCACCGGGTCCACACCAACCTGTGATCCCCGCACAATAACACTATCCTCCACACACTGGGGATAATTTACAGTTCTAATTTACATTTATACCAAGCCAATTAACCTACAAACGTGTACGTCTTTGGAGTGTCTGCGGAAGATTACGTCCTCGGGTGGCGCCACGAGCGGCAGCCTCGCCAGCAGCGTGTTCGTCCTCTCGACTTTTTTTGTGTTTTAGTTTGTCTTAGTGTTGGGGGTGGTGGGTGGGGGGGGGGAATAGGAAGAAACCGTTTTCAGTCACTTACCTCAATGGAGATGTGACTTTTCTCCTTGTCGCATCTTCGACACCCTCGCGGCCTAACAACTGGGTTGGTGCGGCCTTTCTCAGAGACCGGCCCATAGCTTCAGCAGCAGGCGCGGCGCGGCCTTTAACATCGTAGAGCGGGGCGATCCCTTGCCGGGGATCACCAGAAGAAGTGTTCCGACCACCTGTGGACTATAACATGGTGAAGCCGCGGTAAGAAAGTGGCCGATTCGGGAACAATAGACATCGGACAACAGACAATAGATGCAGGAGTAGGCCATTCGGCCCTTCGAGCCAGCACTGCCATTCAATGTGATCATGGCTGATCATCCAACTCCAAGCCGTGGAGTGTGTTCCGATCCGTCCCAACTTCGGAGTTTCGATCATCCCAACGAGAGAGCTTGTACATCGGGCAGTCCGTAGCGGCGACTACGGAGGGTTCATGGCCCTGAACTCAGGTGAAAAAAGGAGGAGGATTGACTGAAAGTTATTGCCTTCCATCACAGTGAAGAATGTTGATTCCACTGTGGTGGATGTTTGTGTAAATTCTATTGTGTATTGTGTTCTTTTAAATTGTATGGCTGCATGGTAACTCAAATTTCACTGTACCTTAATTGGTGCACGTGACAATAAATGTGAACTTCAACTTGGACTTGAAACCAAAGATCTCGGAGAAAACCTACGCGGTCACTGGGAGAACGTACAAACTCCGTACAGATAGCACTGGTCGTCAGAATCGAACCCGGGCCTCTGGTGATGTAAGTATTGTAAGGAAGCAAGTATTCCGCTGCGCCACCGTGCTGACGTGTTGGATAGTGCTAGCGTACAAGGTGATCGCTGGTCGGCATGAATTTGGTGGTCCCTATTTCCACGCTGTATCTCAACAGCGAAATAGAGGAGGAAAAAGCAGGGGTGGGGGGAATCAGGTTGGTAATTTTAGAATTCAATGAGGTCATGGATGCAGGAGGCAGCCCTGATGCAATTGTCGATGTTGCAGAGAAACCACTGGGGGATGGTACCAGTGCTCCCAAGATGAGGCTTTCCACTCGAGGACATCCAAGATGGCATCGTTCGTTAATAAACAGGGATTCCTCACTTGCTATTGTAGATGGAACAAGGATAGGAAGAGTTTTGAGGAGTATGGGCCAAATGCAGGAAATAAGGATTTGATCTGTATGCCATGTTAGTCTGTTAACTTAATGACATCCTTCCTATAGCTGGGTAACCATCTGGTTCAGTTTCACAAAGGTGAATTGAGATGAAATGAGATAGAATTGAATTAAATGCAAACATTACAGAACACAAGAAAGCATTCGGGGTGGACATTGAGCAAAGAGATGTGTGCAGATTTTGTGATAAAAGGCACGTCATTGTACTTTGGTGGGTAGTAGAGAACAAAGTTTCTAAAGATGGGTGGACTGAGGAATATAAACTCCATTCCTCGGGTTGCCCTAGTGACCTTATGCTTGTTATTTGTTTGCCTCCGGGTTAGAAATGTTATTGCAAAGTGTATGCAAGTCCATCCCCTGACATATTATTCTCAGTCAATTCCACCTACACATTAAAAAAAATCTAAATTCCAAAAACTCTGCTCCAGTGTTAAACATTTGCCAGCTTTAAAGTACCGAGATCTCTACAGTGAACACACACTGCAGTGTTACATTTGCCAAGGCCTTCTTAGCTACATAGAATACTAATTGACTATTCTTTCCATGTTACTGCAGTTGGGTGCTGTCCAATTGCAGCAGCCATGTATTCACCAATGCTCTAAGTCTAATACCACCTAACAAAGGCTTTATTACAAAATGAAAGTTGAAAGAGAAAAGCACAGAATTAATTGGATTCCCTCACACTGTGTTATACAAAAATGAACACAGCAAAAAATTATGTTAATATCTTTCTTATTTGCTTTTGTAACAGTGTACTCTTCACATATGTGTAGGAAAGAACTGCAGATGCTGATTTAAACCGAAGGTAGACACAAAAAGCTGGAGTTACTCAGCGAGTCAGACAGCATCTCTGGGGAAAAGGAATAGGTGACATTTCAGGTCGAGTCCCTTCTTCTCCTTTTGAAGAAGGGTCTCGACCCGAAACATCAGTAATTCCTTTTCTCCAGAGGTGCTGTCTGACTCGCTGAGTTATTCCAGCTTTTGTTACACATATGCTGTTTAATAGGAAAGCTTGATCATGCTATTTCTTAATCTAAATTTAATTTGCTTTTTTTAAATTAAAAAATCGAAAAGATGTTATTGATTACATATGACAAGCAGGAATAAAAACAAATAATGGAAGCAGAATTGTTTTGATGAGGCCCAGTGAACAATTGTGGTAAGATTTCAATTGTGATGCTCAGGAACCCAGCAAGGCATGTTTTAAATTAAAAAGGTAGATAGAGTGGTAAAGAAGGTGTTTTGTATGCTTACCTTGTTAGTCAGGGCATGGGGTATTTGAGCCTATATATGCCATGGGGTATTTATGCAGCTCTATAAAACGTTGGTTGGGCGGGGCACGGTGGCCCAGCCGTAGAGCCTTACAGCGCCAGAGACCCGGGTTTGATCCTGACTATGGGTGCTTGTTTGTACGGAGTTTGTACGGAGTTTGTACATTCTCCCTGTGACCTGTGTGGGTTTTCTCCAGAATCTCCAGTTTCTTCCTACACTCCAAAGACATACAGGTTTGTCGGTTAATTGGCTTGGAATAATTGTAAATTGTCCCTCGTGTGTGGGATAACGTTAGTGTGCAGGGATTTCTGGTTGGCGCAGACTCCGGGGGCTGAAGGGCCTGTTTCCGTATTGTATCTCTAAACTAAACAAATGTGGAATATTGCATGCAGTTCTGGTTGCCCCTTTACAGGAAGGACGGGGAGGATTCGGAGAGGGTGGAGAAGATGTTTTTTCCAGAATGATGCCCAAATTAGGGGTATTAGTTTCAAGGAGAGGTTGGACAGACTTGGTTTGTTTTCTTTGGAACGTTGGAGGATGAGGAGAGACCACAGAAGAACCTAAAATTATGAGAGGCAAAGATAGTGTAGACGATCAGAACTATTTACACAGGGTGAAATGTCAATGTGAAAGGGCAAAGCTTTAAAGTAAGAGTGGTAAAGTTTAAAGGAGATGTGTTGGACAAGGGGGTGGTGCAGAGGGTAGTGGATCCCTGGAACATGTTGCCAGGTGTGGTGGTGAAAGCAGATACAATAGTGGTTCATAAGAAGCTTTCAGATAGGCAGTGGCTATGCAGGCAATGGAGAGGTATGGATCATGTGCAGGCAGATGAAATTAGTTTACCTTAGCATCATACAGTATTTGGCATATAAATTCCTATGCTTTACTTTTCTATGTCCTATGTTCTATCTCAGTTTAAATTCATTTTAACCAAGTATGTCTAAGTCCTTTGATGTCTGAGTTTACATGTCTACAAGACACACGCATCAGCAGTTCCCATTTTCTGGTCTGGTCCTGTTGAATCATTTGAGGAATGTTAATGGTTATCATAGTAAAATTGGCCAGTGCTAATAAAGTTGCTGAGGTGTAACCTGATAGGGGCCATTATTATTAATAAAAATATTTATGGGTGAACTGTGGAAAGTATTCTGCTTGTGTGTGAAACTGACAGCAATGGCCACAACTAGAAGCTGCTCGGGGATTGAATGTTGAAAGGGAGCAAATGAGTGATTCTAAATAAGGAAACGTCAAGTTCTTTCGAAAGAGTGAGAAATACTCTATTGAGATGGAGAAGCAGTCATGAACATATTAAATCAGCGGGTGGCACAGTGGTGCAGGAGTAAAGTTGCTGCCTTACAGCACCAGAAACCCAGCTTTGATCCTGACTACAGGCGCTCTCTGTGTGGAGTTTATACATTCTCCCTGTGACCACACGGGTTTTCTCTGGGAGCTCTGGTTTCCTTCCACACTCCAAAGATGTACAGGTTTGTAGGTTAATTGGCTTGGTAAAAACTGTAAATTGGCCCTAGTGTGTAGGATAGTGCCAGTGTACAGGGTGATCATTTTCCACGTGAGTACTTGAATCACTTAGGGAAAAAATATCATTGACCAAATGCTGGGATATGGAATTAGTGCGGATGGGTAACTGCTGTTTGGCACGGACGTGGTGGGAGAGTTTCTATGCTGTATACCTGTGCTTTCTATGCTGTAGATGATATGACTCCATGACTCTAAGTGTCACACAACCAAGGAAGGCAGACAGAATCAAGATATATTCAGCTCTGATCTAATCCATCAAAGGTCATCAATCTTGACAATAAACGAAACTATCAAAGATAGACACAAAAAGCTGGAGTAACTCAGCGGGACAGGCAGCATCTCTGGAGAGAAGGAATGGGTGATGTTATATTATTAATATTTAATGTTTAATGTGTCATTCTGTATGTCATGTTGTCACTTGCGGGCGGAGCACCAAGGCAAATTCCTTGTATGTGAATATACTTGGCCAATAAACTCATTCATTCATTCATTCATTCATTCGGGTCGAGACACTTCTTCAGACTTCAAACCCTTCTTCAAAGATCTCTTCTGGGGTAGGGGTGACCTGTACAAAAGGGATGGGTTACACCTTAACTGGAGGGGGACCGACATTCTGGCAGGCAGGTTTGCTAGGGCTACACGTGTGGGTTTAAACTAAATAGTGGGGGGGGAGGGATTGACAAATTGGGAGTATAAAGATGGAGTTGAAGGGGAAGTGGCTACAGGAAAAATTACAAAAGATTCTCGAATTAATGGAAAGGAAAGCTCGAGAAGGGACAACAGAGTAAGGTCAGGGCCAATTGCGAGCGGTGCGAGGGGGGAAGTGAATACGGAGGTCAAAGTGCTGTATACGAATGCGCAAACTATAAGGAGTAAAGTGGACAAGCTTGAGGCTCAGTTAGAAATTGGCAAGTATGATGTTGTGGGAATTACTGAGACATGGCTGCAAGAGGGACAGGGCTGGGAACTGAATTTTCAAGGGTATACCTCCTATCGAAAAGACAGACAGGTGGGCAGAGGGGGTGGGGTTGCTCTGTTGGTGAGGAATAAAATTCAGTCCCTTGCAAGGGGTGACATTGAAACAGGAAATGTGGTCAGTATGGATAGAACTAAGGAATTGTAAGGGTAAAAAGACCCTAATGGGACTAATCTACAGACCCCCAAACAGTAGCCTGGACATAGGGCGCAAGTTGAATCAGGAGTTAAAATTGGCATGTAGCAAAAGTAATGCTGTGGTTGTTATGGGAGATTTCAACATGCAGGTAGACTGGGAAAATCAGGTTGGTACTGGACCCCAAGAAAGGGACTTTGTAGAGTGCCTTCGTGATGGATTCTTAGAACAGCTTGTGTTGGAGCCCACCAAGGAGAAGGCAATTCTGGATTTAGTGTTATGTAATGAACCGGATTTGATAAAGGACCTCGAGGTTAATGAGCCATTAGGAGGTAGTGACCATAACATGGTCAAGTTTAATCTACAATTGGAGAGGAAGGGTAGATCGGAGGTGTCATTGTTACAGTTGAATAAAGGGGACTAGGGGGCCATGTGGGAGGAGCTGGCCAAAGTTGACTGGAAAGATACACTAGCAGGGATGGCTGTGGAACAAAAATGGCAGGTATTTCTAGGAATAATTCAGAAGGTGCAGGATCAGTTCATTCCTAGGAGGAAGAAAGATTCCAAGGGGAGAAAGGGACGACCATGGCTGACAAGGGACGTCAGGGACAGTATAAAAATTAAAGCGAAGAAGTACAACGTAGCAAAGATGAGTGGGAAGCAAGAGGATTGGGTAATGTTTAAAGAACAACAGAAGATAACCAAAAAGACAATACAGGGAGAAAAGATGATGTACGAAGGTAAGCTAGCCAAGAATATAAAGCAGGATAGTAAAAGCTTCTTTAGGTATGTGAAGAGGAAAAAAATAGTTAAGACCAAAGTTGGACCCTTGAAGGCTGAAAAAGGTGAATTTATTATGGGGAACAAGGAAATGGCAGATGAGTTGAACAGGTACTTTGGATCTGTCTTCACTAAGGAGGACACAAACAATCTTCCTGATATAGTAGTGGAAACATCCTCTCCACATCTACTCTATCCAGGCCTTTCACTGTTGATAATGAGGTTATAATATTGCTGCCTTGATGGAATAGTTCAATAATTAAGTGTGAGATGAAACAGGAGAGGATTCTCTTACTAAAGAAGTAGTAATCAAGAATCGGAGGACATAGGTTTATGGTGAGAGAAAAAAGATTTAATAGGAATTTGATGGGCACTTTTTCACAGTTATATGGAATGTGCTGCCAGGGGAGGTAGTTGAGGCAGATATTCTAACGACATTTAAAAGATATTTCGACATGTACATTGACAGGAAGGGTTGAGAGGGATATGGATATGGACAGAACGTGGGCATGTGGGACTAGTGTAGATGAGGCTGCATGGTCGGCATGGGAAATTGAGCCATAGGGCCTGTTTCTCCGTTGCGTGACTTTAATGGTAGACAATGGGCATAGCTGATATCTCAATGGTATGAGAGATATCAGTCATTTGATTACGCATGGAACAAATGGAGATTTATTGGGAGAATTATCACACTCATGTTTAGGGAAGGACAGCAAATATAAATGTGGCCTGACAAGAAAAAGGGTTGCAAGCAATTTCCCCAGGGTCAGAGAACTATGAAATGCTGGTGAGTTTGCTCATACTGTGAACTATGGAGAAGGCATTTTACAAGGGCATTGTAAAATTCTCAGAAGAGTTGGGGCAGCACAGTGGCACAGCAGTAGAGTTGCTGCCTTACAGTGCCAGGGACCCGGGTTCAGTCCTAACTACGGGTGCTGTCTGTACAAAGTTTGTACATTCTCCCTGTGACCGCGTGGAGTTTCTCCGGATGCACTGGTTTTCTCCCACACACCAAAGACATACAGATTTGTAGGTTAATTGGCTACGGTAAAAATTGTAACTTGCCCCTAGTGTATAGGATAGCGCTAGTGTATAGAGTTGAAGACTCGGGTGGGCGGATGAGATTGTTTCCGCACTGTATCACCAAAGTAAATAGAATTCAAGTTTTTTCTTAAAAGGCAGGAATTACCAAGAAAGGCAGGTTTGCCATGTGCAACCAATGACCAGAGGACAGCTAGTGAACATGTAATTAGGCAAAAGACACGAATGTTACATCCATTACTTTTTAGATTGGCCACTGTAGAACATAAGGGCTAGAAAATGAGAAGATCAGGACAAAATTATTGGACCCATCATATTAAAATATGTGCATAATACTCATTGTTATGGAGCGGCGCTGAAGAATATAATACCATTTTGGTCAGGTCCAAAATGGTGGTCAAGCCACAAAGCGGTCTTCTTTTTCACAGCAAGTCACATGAATGCTGCAACTAACCAATTGGTCACCAAAGTACCAAAGATGGTAAAGCTGTATGTCATGTTGCTGCAAAGAGTGAGAAGGTAATCCAGGGTGTTGTGGAAGCCACCTTGCCTCAGGATTCCCATAAACATGGCCTGTTGCTATCATTGTCATAGAAGAGGTGATATTATGGGGCTGGGCTATTGTGAGGGGTTGGGCACACTAGGACTTTAATCCTTAGGGCACAAAAGACTGAGGGGTGTATCCTATAATGGTGCATAAAATCGTTGGGGAATAAATAGGGTGAATGCACCGATTATTTTATCCAGGGTAGGGGAAACAAAAACAAGAGGACATATGTTTAATGTGAGAGGGCCAAAATTTAATATGAACCCAAGGGACAATTCTTTCACTCAGAGGGTGGAGGGTACGTGCAATGAGCTGCCACAGGAGGTAGTTGAGGCAGATACTATAACAGCATTTAAAAGACACTTGGACAAGTACATGGATAGTAAAGGTTTCGTGGGATACAGGCAAATGGGATTAACTGAGATGGAACATATTGGTCAGCTTCGTCAGAGAAGGGCCAAACGGCCTGTTTATATGCTGTATGACTCCATGGCTCTTTGACTAATCGGTGACAGAAGTATAAATTATAAAGCAAGTGATGCTAGCCAAGATGGTACTGGCATGGTACCCAGGTTACATGGGGTTACATTGCTGAGAAATGTCGACAAGCCAAGTTCTCTGTAAGTCAGAAACGTCCATTATCTATAGCTAGCCATGTCATACTGCTCAACATACTATTGCTATAATTCTTTCCTTTGATTGAATAATCATCCTAACACCACCCGTAATTAAACTAATGGAATATATACTGAATCCAGTCATTAATGAACTCCATCAGTCATTTTAATATTATTTCTAGCGTGAAAAAAATACTTCAGAGATGTATGGGAGAAAATGCTTCAGAGATGTATGGGAGGATTTGTGCAAAGTCAGAATATCATAGGTCGGATAATTCATAACCCGGGGAGCCCCTGTCGTCTTGTTTTGCCTCACCTTTGAGGCGGCAAATGTGTGGAACACTCGCACGGGGGCAGCGTGCGCACCAGATCAGATGAAGTAGAAATGTATATGTTGACTGGAGTTATTCCATAATAGAAGTTTGTATTCAATACATTCAGAGTCACTTATTAATTGAGAATATCTAGTGCGCTACATATCAATCTGATATAGGACGCCGTGCATCATTTCCATCAAATACTTTGAGAAAGTAATGTTGGAGGTGAGGAGCAATGAATTACTGATACAAGGAACTGCAGATACCGGTTGATACACCAAAAGACTCAAAGTGCTGGAGTAACTGAGTAGGTCAGTCAGCATCTCTGGAGAGCATCAACAGGTGAAGTTTCGGGTTGAGACCCTTCTTCGGACACTAATCTGAACAAGGGTCTCAACCCGAAAATACACCTATCCAAGTTCTCCAGAGATGCTGGCTGACCTTCTGAGTTACTCCAGCACTAAGGAATTGCAGATGCTGTTGGGTTTTTTTAAGTCACAAAGTGCTGAAGTAACTGCAGGTCAGGCAGCTTCTCTGAAGAAAATGGATAGGTGACATTTCAGGTCAGGACCCAAGTGAATGAAGGAGGCATTCACTTGGCTTTGGGGCTGCTAAACCATAGGCTGCCAGTGAAGAAGGCTCCTAATTTTAATTAGGGTTATGACTCAGACACATAGCATTGGGCATAAATTAGACTCACTCAGACTTAACGACAATGTGCTTGAGAGAATCACACAATTGCAAAGTGAAGAAATCCTGGAGCCACTCATGCTTGAGAATGCAGCGGATGAACGTAAGAATCAAAAATTAGTAGCTCACCAGAAGCCTCCATTCTGGAGTCAAATGTTGAAGTTCTAACAGAGTTATGATGGGAAAAAATGGGACCAATTGCTCCTACTTCACTGCTTGAAAAAGTGAGCGAAATACGGTATCTCTCTTTCTGAGAGAAAATATAATGTCACAAGTGATAGGAGCAGAATTAGGCCATTCGGCCCATCAAGTCTACTCTGCCATTCAATCGTGGCTGATCTATCTCTCTCCCCTAACCCCATGGATAACCATAAGAGAGAGCTAGATAGGGCTCTTAAAGATAGCGGAGTCAAGGTATATGGGGAGAAGGCAGGAATGGGGTACTGATTGTGGATGATCAGCCATGGTCACATTGAATGGCGGTGCTGGCTCGAAGGGCCGAATGGCTTACTCCTGCACCTATTGTCTATTGTCTATTCTCCTGCTTTCTCCCCATAACAACTGACACCCGTACCAATCAAGAATCTATCTATCTCTGCCTTGATCTATCTACCTCATCCTGAATAAAGGATTTGGGGAAAGAGTACAGCAAAGATAGGCATTCCTCCTACAAAGTGTAGGTAGCAGCATATTTTGTACTTTTTCAGGCAGTCTTTAATGAAGGCCAGTCTGAAGAGGACAGCAAGATCAGGGATAAACCGGCAATACGCGAGATCTTACCAAGAGGGAATAACAGGGAGTTGGGTCGATATATTCATGTGCCAGAGCACTAGAAGAAAGACTTGGGTGGTATAGAACATGATGAAATCATAAGGTGCGTCAGAGAGAGAGGAAGGTTGCCCAGGATGCCGCGGCTGCACCCGACACCAGGGATCTCCCCCTGGAGAGGGAAGCCGCTGAGCCAGGCCCCTGCTCGCTCCGCGGACCAGAGAGGAAGGAGTGGAAGTCGGACTGAGGACCAGTAAGCAGACCGGCTGTGGGAGGCGGTGCAGTGCATCTCGACGGTGGAGTGGGCCGCTGGAGGCCCTGCAGCAACCCGGGGCTCGACTCGACTGGGCACCACTCCAAGAAGCCAAGCAAGTGGACAGCGGCGCAGAGCGGTGGACTACCAGTGGAGAAGTCACACTTGGCCAGGTCGATCCTGCAACCTCCAGGATAACGTGCGTTCATGGTCAGTTTAAGAACGCTACACTTATAACTACTGGGACTTGAAAATGCTGCCATATCTGGCAACTGTGTATTATCTCAATATACTACTACTAGAGTCTGAAGTCTGGAGTCTGAAGAAGGGTTTCGGCCCGAAATGTTACCTATTTCCTTCGCTCCATAGATGCTGCTGCACCCGCTGAGTTTCTCCAGCATTTTTGTGTACCTACTACTACTAGAGACTTGTACTGTATCTGAGTGCTTTAGCATAGTGATACTTGTACTGAACTGTATACAAAAATGATTTTCACTGTACCTCAGACATGTGACACCTAAAGCACCATTGAACCATTGAAAGTAGATACTCTCAAAGCTGAGGATCTAGTGCATCAATGAATATGGTGATGTCATAAGTGATAGGAACAGAATTAGGCCATTCAGCCCATCAAATCTACTCCGCCATTCAATCATGACTGATCTATCTCTCCCTCCTAACCTCATTCTCCTCTTTTCTCATATTGTGTGCAGTTTTGGTCCCCTAATTTGAGGAAGGACATTCTTGCTATTGAGGGAGTGCAGTGTAGGTTTACAAGGTTAATTCCCGGGATGGCGGGACTGTCAGATGCTGAGTGAATGGAGCAGCTGGGCTTGTACACTCTGGAGTTTAGAAGGATGAGAGGGTATCTCATTGAAACATATAAGATTGTTAAGGGCTTGGACACGCTAGAGGCAGGAAACATGTTCCCGATGTTGGGGGGAGTCCAGAACCAGGGGCCACAGTTTAAGAATAAGGAGTAAGCCATTTAGAACGGAGACGAGGAAACATTTTTTCTCACAGAGAATGGTGAGTGTGGACTTCTCTGCCTCAGAGGGCGGTGGAGGCAGGTTCTCTTGATACTCAAGAGAGAGCTAGATAGGGCTCTTAAAAATAGCGGAGTCAGGGGATATGGAGAGAAGGCAGGAACGGGGTACTGATTGGGGATGATCAGCCATGATCACATTGAATGGCTGTGCAGGCTCGAAGGGCCAAATGGCCTACTCCTGCACCTATTGTCTATTGTCTATTGTTTATTGTCTATTGTCTATTGTCATATCCCTTGACACCCTTAAGGGCCTGTCCCACGGGCAGGCGACTCCATGCGGCTAGCGCGATCTAACCGGAAGCGGGGGCCATGCGGGGGCCGCACGGAGGTCGCGGGGCTGGTGCCATGTAGATCGTCGGAGCCGTATGGAGTTGGTCCCGACACCGCACGGGGCTCCGAAAAACTGACACTGTTCAAAAATTCCGCGCGGCAATGGCGTGTCACCTCGCTGCCGCATCGAGGCTGCGCGCACCGCCTCGACGCCGCGTGCACCGTCTCCGTCTACTCTGGAATTGTTCTGAAGGAAGGTACTGCAGATGCCCATTTACACCGAAGATGGACACACCAAAAATGCTGCAGTAACTCAGTAGATCAGGCAGCTTCTGTGGACAGGTGGTGTTTCGGGTCGAGACACCTTCTTCGGATTGAAGTCTTCTGCAGTCTTCTATGGTCTGAGGAAGGGTCTCGACCCGAAACATCACCTACCCGTGTTCACTTACATAAAAACCGAAACATCACCTACCCGTGTTCACTTACATAAAAACCGAAACATCACCTACCCGTGTTCACATAACCTACATAAAAACCGCTCGAGCTTCCAACGGAATTCGCTCGAACTGGACGTCCGCGCACCCCCCGCTTCCGGTTAGGTCGCGCTCACCGCATGGAATCGCATGCCCGTGGGACAGGCCGTACGGTGATCACTCGGCCTCCGCGCGGCCCCCGCTTCCGGTTAGGTTGCGCTTGCTGCATGGAATCGCATGCCCGTGGGACAGGCCATACGGTGATCACTCGGCTCCCGCGCGACCCTCGCGCGGCCGCCGCACGGCCCCCGCTTCCGTATAGGTCGCGCTTGCTGCATGGATTCGCCTGCCCGTGGGACAGGCCCTTTACTAATCAGGAATCTATCTATCTCTGCCTTAAAAATATCTACTGATGGTCTCCACAACCTTCTGTGGCAAAGAATTCCACAGATTCAGCACCCTCTGACTGAAGAAATTCCTCCTCATCTCCTTCATAAAGGAACGTCCTTTAATTCTGGGGCTCTGACCTCGAGTCCTAGACTCTTCCACTAGTGGAAACATCCTCTCCTCACACAATCTATCCAGGCCTTTCACTATTCGGTAAGCTTCAATGAGGTTCCCTCTCATCCTTCTGAACTCCAGTGAGTACAGGCCCAGTGCCATCAAACGCTCATCATATGTTAACCCACTCATTCCTGGGATCATTCTTGTAAACCTCCTCTGGACCCTCTCCAGAGCCAGCACGTCCTTCCTCATATATGGTGCCCAAAATTGCTCACGATAGTCCAAATGCAGCCTGACCAGCGCCCTATAGAGCCTCAGCATTACATCCCTGTTTTTGTATTCTAGCCCTCTCAAAATAAATGCTAGCATTGTGTTTGTTTTCTTTACTACCGATTCAACTTGCAGATTAACTATTTGGGGATCCTGCACCAGCACTCCCAAGTCCCTTTTCACCTCCAAAGTTCTGGATTCTCTCCCCATTTAGAAAATAGTCTATGCCTTTATTCCATCTGCCACCTCTCCCAACCTGTCCAAGTCCTTCTGCAGAGTCCCTGCTTTCTCTACACTACCTGCCCCTCTAACTATTTTCATGTCATCTACAAACTTGGCCACAATGCCTTCAATCCCCTCATCCAAATTATTAATATACAACATGAAGAGTAGCGGCCCCAGGACCGAGCCTTGCGGAACTCTGCGAGTCACTGGCAGCCAACCAGATAAAAACTCCTTTATTGCCACTCTTTGCCTTCTGCCATCCAGCCAACCTGCGATCCATGCTAGTATCTGCCCTTTGATGCCGTGGGTTCTCATCTTCCTAAGCAGCCTCACGTGTGGCACCTTGTCAAAGGCTTTCTGAAAATCTAGGTAAACAACATCTACAGTACTGACTCTCCTTTGTCTGTCCTGCTATTTACTTCTTCAAAGAATTCCAACAGTTTCATCAGGCAAGACCTCCCCGACACAAAGCCATGCTGACTTTGGCCTATTCTATCATGAATTTATTTTATCAGAATTAGTGTACCTTCTGGGACATAAAGAGAATATACTGGACCTTTTTGTAATATTGAATGCTGTTAGCAAGACTCCCCACATATCTTTAGCTTACTGCAGGGCAGCAAGTATAGCAAAGATTGCATTATAATGGCAGTGATAAACCTGGGCAGAACATGACTGAGGTGACCATTATTAGATACAAAGTCAAACTTGCCATGCAAGGCATCAAGTGAGCAGCAAAGGAAGACCACAGTTTGAGATCGTAAGTGAAGGACAGCACGAACAAATTCATTTCAAAATATCATTTGACAGTGATTTATCGTTTTCAGAAAAATGAGAATGTTCGCAGTAAGCAATTTGAAGGAAGAATTATGATCTCTTGGGACAGTAAGGGACAACAATGACATTTGAGGTGACTATTGACCCATTGCAAGGATCCACAGATATAGTGGAAGGTGAGAGCTTGGCATAGTGTGGTGTTGCATGATAAATTCCCAGTGGATCAGACAAAGTGATTAAAGCGGATGCTAAAGAATGAATCTTGGGGAAAACAGGGCTTCTATTGTTAACAAGTTGTTGAACAAGCTTATTCGACCTCAAACTATCCTGCTTCCTTGAGAGAAGAATGGATTGCAAAGTAGAGGTGATTCAAGAGTTTTGAAGATGCTGCACTTGGTCTGGACATGTTCATAAATTATAGGAGCAGAGTTAGGCCATTCGGCCCATCAAGTCTACTCTGCCATTCAATCATGGCTGATCTATATCTCCCTCTCAACGCCTTCTCCCAACAACCCCCGACAACCGTGTTAATCAAGAATCTATCAATATCCATCTTAAAATATCCATTGACTTTGCCTCCACAGTCATCTGTGGCAATGAATTCCACAGATTCGCCACCCTCTAACTAAAGAAATTCCTCCTCATCTCCGTCCTTTCATTCTGAGGCCATGGCCTCTGGTCCTAGACTCTCCCACTAATGGAAACATCCTCTCCACATCCACTCTATTCAGGAACATCCACTCTCTCCAGGTATATTATTGTCAACTCCATACAACCGAGACAAAGTGCACCAATAAGGCCTTAACATAGAAACATAGAAAAATAGGTGCAGGAGTAGGCCATTTGGCCCTTTGAGCCAGCACCGCCATTCAATATGATCATGGCTGATCATCAAAAATCAGTACCCCCTTCTTGCTTTTTCCCCATTTCCCTTGATTCCTTTAGTCCGAAGAGCTAAATCTAACTCTCTCTTCAAAACATCCAGTGAATTGGTCTCCACTGCCTTCTGTGGCAGAGAACTCCACAGATTCACAACTCTCTGGGTGAAGAGGTATTTCCTCATCTCCGTCCTAAATGGCCCTAATTCTTAAACTGTGACCCCTGCTTCTGGACTCCACCAACATCGGGAACATTTATCCTGCATCTAGCCTGTCCAATTCTTTAAGAATGTTATATGTTTCTATAAGATTCCCTCTCATCCTTCTAAATTCCAGTGAATACAAGCCCAGTCAACCGATTCTTTCATCATATATCAGTCCCGCCATACCGGGAATTAACCTGTTGAACCTACGCTGCACTCCCTCAATAGCAATAATATTTTTCCTCAAATTAGGAGACCAAAGTTGCACACAGTAATCCAGATGCGGTCTCACCAGGGCCCTGTACAACTGCAGTAGGACCACCTTGCTCCTAAACTCAAATCCTCTCGCAATGAAGGCCATTAGCTTTCTTCACTGCCTGCTGTACCTGCATGCTTACTTTCAGTGACTGATGTATAAGCACATCCAGGTCTCATTGCACCTTCCCTTTTCCTAATCTGACAGCACTCAGATAATAATCTGCCTTCCTGTTCTTGCCACCAAAGTGGATAACCTCACATTTATCCGCATTATACTGCATCTGCATGTAGTCACCCTGCAGCCTCATAGCATCCTCATCGCAGCTCACACTTCCACACAGCTTTGTGTCATCCGCAAACTTGGGGATGTCACATTTAATTTCCTCATCTAAATCGTTAATGTATATTGTAAAGAACTGGGGTCCCAGCACCAAGCCTTGCGGCACCCCACTAGTCACTGCCTCCCATGGACCCGTTAATTCCTACTCTTTCCTTCCTGTCTGTCAGCCAGTTCTCTATCCATGTAAATACCCTACCCCCAATACCATGTGCTCAAATTTTGCACACTAATCTCTTGTGTGGGACCTTGTCAAAGGCTTTTTGAAAGTAGTTTGTGCTAAATTGTATGCATTGGAAATAATCCAGAGGGTGATGACCCAGACCTACATTTGGGATGGCAGCAGAGGGGAAATGTTCATTGTCTACAGTATATCAAAACTGAAATATAGAGTGAAGATGAAGAGCCTGAAGAAGGAATCAAAATAGAAAACAGTAGAGTTGTGTTACAGTATGTTTTAAACATTGTTATAGTACCTGTATCAACTACTTAATTGCTATAGATAACAACCACCAATGGGCCCAGCACATAACCCTAAGGCACATCATTAGTCACAGGCCTCGTGTCTGAAAAACAACCTTCCACCATCGCCTCTACTTCCTTCGAGGGAACTCATTTTCTATCCAGTTGGCTAGCTCTCCTATGATCCCATGCATTTTAACCTTCCAGAGCAGCGTATCATGCGGAATCTTGTTAAATGCCTTGCTGAAATCCATATATACAGTACAATGTCTACAGTTCTACTCTCATCAAAATTTTTGGTCACATCTTCAAAAAACTCAATTAGATTTGTGAGACACTATCTTGCGTCTTGAGACTCACTGGCCTATAGTCCTCATGCAGCCCTTTTTAATAGAGGTACAGCATTTGCCACCCTCCAGTCTTTTAACACTTTACCCGCATTTAACGATGACTCGTAAATCTCAGCCAGGGCACCTGCAATTTCTGCTCAAGTTTTTCACAATTAAAGTAATAATTTTTTGAAATGCAAAATCACATCATCTAACTAAGCATCATATATAACATTTTTACATATTCCGATTGGCATATTTCCCATCGAGGCGGGGAACACCTTATCTGAACATTTTATGCTTTATTTCTCATAGAAACATAGAAACATAGAAAATAGGTGCAGGAGTAGGCCATTCGGCCCTTCGAGCCTGCACCGCCATTCGATATGATCATGGCTGATCGTCCAACTCAGTATCCTGTACCTGCTTTCTCTCCATACCCCCTGATCCCTTTAGCCACAAGGGCCACATCTAACTCCCTCTTAAATATAGCCAATGAACTGGCCTCAACTACCTTCTGTGGCAGAGAATTCCAGAGATTCACCACTATCTGTGTGAAAAATGTTTTCCTCATCTCGGTCCTAAAAGATTTCCCCCTTATCCTTAAACAGTGACCCCTTGTTCTGGACTTCCCCAACATCGGGAACAATCTTCCTGCATCTAGCCTGTCCAACCCCTTAAGAATTTAGTACGTTTCTATAAGATCCCCCTCAATCTTCTAAATTCTAGCGAGTACAAGCCGAGTCTATCCAGTCTTTCTTCATATGAAAGTCCTGCCATCCCAGGAATCAGTCTGGTGAACCTTCTCTGTACTCCCTCTATGGCAAGAATGTCTTTCCTCAGATTAGGAGACCAAAACTGTACGCAATACTCCAGGTGTGGTCTCACCAAGACCCTGTACAACTGCAGTAGAACCTCCCTGCTCCTATACTCAAATCCTTTTGCTATGAATGCTAACATACCATTCGCTTTCTTCACTGCCTGCTGCACCTGCATGCCTACTTTTAATGACTGGTGTACCATGACACCCAGGTCTCGTTGCATCTCCCCTTTTCCTAATCGGCCACCATTCAGATAATAGTCTACTTTCCTGTTTTTGCCACCAAAGTGGATAACCTCACATTTATCCACATTATACTGCATCTGCCATGCATTTGCCCACTCACCCAGCCTATCCAAGTCACCTTGCAGCCTCCGAGCATCCTCCTCACAGCTAACACTGCTCCCCAGCTTCGTGTCATCCGCAAACTTGGAGATGTTGCATTCAATTCCCTCATCCAAATCATTAATAAATATCGTAAATAGCTGGGGTCCCAGCACTGAGCCTTGTGGTACCCCACTAGTCACTGCCTGCCATTGTGAAAAGGAGCCGTTTACTCCTACTCTTTGCTTCCTGTCTGCCAGCCAGTTCTCTATCAACATCAATACTGAACCCCCAATACCGTGTGCTTTAAGTTTGTATACTAATCTCTTATGTGGGACCTTGTCGAAAGCCTTCTGAAAGTCCAGATATAACACATCCACTGGTTCTCCCTTATCCACTCTACTAGTTACATCCTCGAAAAATTCTATATGATTCGTCAGACATGATTTACCTTTCATAAATCCATGCTGACTTTGTCCAATGATTTCACCACTTTCCAAATATGCTGCTATCCCATCTTTAATAACTGATTCTAGCAGTTTCCCCACTACCGACGTTAGACTAACTGGTCTGTAATTCCCCATTTTCTCTCTCCCTCCCTTTTTAAAAAGTGGGGTTACATTAGCTACCCTCCAATCCTCAGGAACTATTCCAGAATCTAAAGAGTTTTGAAAAATTATCACTAATGCATCCACTATTTCTGGGGCTACTTCCTTAAGTACTCTGGGATGCAGCCTATCTGGCCCTGGGGATTTATCGGCCTTTAATCCATTCAATTTACCTAACACCACTTCCCGGCTAACCTGGATTTCACTCAGTTCCTCCATCTCATTTGACCCCCGGTCCCCTGCTATTTCCGGCAGATTATTTATGTCTTCCTTAGTGAAGACAGAACCAAAGTAGTTATTCAATTGGTCTGCCATGTCCTTGTTCCCCATGATCAATTTGCCTGTTTCTGACTGCAAGGGACCTACATTTGTTTTAACTAATCTCTTTCTCTTCACATATCTATAAAAGCTTTTGCAGTCAGTTTTTATGTTCCCTGCCAGTTTTCTTTCATATTTCTCGACTTATTCTCGACTGTATATTATCACTAAAACTCTCATCTTGACCACTTCCGGTCTGCTTTGTATTTAAATTTACGCAAAAATGATCCCCCATAGCGCCACGATTTTTCGCCGCCTTACTCACCATTCTCCTCTGCTGCAAGTCAAATAAGTTTTGTTCCGATCGGTGAAATAGTTATGAAGGTTTAAAAATCGTAAATACCACCCCTGCCGGAACCCGCTGTCAATAACGCGCCGAGGAGAATAAAAAGCTGAAGGGGCGGAGTGTGTTGAGCAGCCCGCGGAGAGTGTGCAGCTCGCGGAGAGTGTGCAGCTCACGGACTGCTTCTGCGGAGACCAGCATGACCAGCTGGAAGCTGCTGAGTTGAATCAGAAGCCT
Organism: Malacoraja senta; assembly: GCA_038087875.1. Lineage (NCBI taxonomy): Eukaryota > Metazoa > Chordata > Chondrichthyes > Rajiformes > Rajidae > Malacoraja > Malacoraja senta. The sequence goes on from CM075977.1 coordinate 387,991,680, forward strand.
CTGAGTGAAGCAGGACCGGGATCTGATGAGTGAGGCTGAAAGCTGACGGTGTGAGCTGCGTCTGCTGTGACCACCCACCCTCCCCACACCCCCTTCCCCCTCCCCCCCACCCACCTTCCCTCACCCCCTTCCCCACACCCCCTTTCCCCACACCCCCCTTTCCCCACATCCCCCCTTTCCGCACATACCCCCTTTATGCACCCCCCTTCCCCACACACCCCTTCCCCCTTCCCTCACCCCCCTTTCCCCACCACCACCTTTCCCCACATCCCCCCATTCCCCACACACCCCCTTCCCCACACCCCCCTTCCCCCTTCCCTCACCCCCCTTTCCCCACACCCCCCTTTCCCCACATCCCCACCTTTCCCCACACACCCCCTTCCCCACCCCCCCTTTTCTCCGCCCCCCTGCCCCACACCCCCCCCCCTTCCCTCTAGGCAGAGCTCACTTTCAGTGAATATTTTATGCTTTATTTATCGACGTATTACTGATTAAAATATAAAATAATCAAAATATCTTGAATTTCAAACCGACCAGCTTCAACTGATGGCGTCGCAATGGTTCGACTAGCAAGGGGAGGGCGAATTGCTATTGCAACACGCAAGACAAGTGCAATCGGATTATTTTTTAAAAGAGCACTGCTGAGGGAGGCAAGGGGAGCGCTGGAATCTTACGTTCGGGAACGGCATGAGTTGGAGGACCACGACTCCCGTGGGGGCTACGGGTAGGGAACGAACGGGTGCGTTGGGGGAACAGACTCTGAACTTGGTCTAATAGAACATAAAACTGTATAGCCCAGTAACAGGCCCTTCGGCCCATAATGTTCATGCTGAACATAATGCCAAATTAGAATAATCTCCTCTGCCTGTGTGTAATCCATCTCCTGCATACATATGTAGTTACCATAATGCCTCAAGTGCCATTATCATATTTTCCTCCACCACCTCCCATGGCAAAGCTTTCCAGACAGCCTCAGAATTAAAGGATGTTCCTTTAGGAAAGAGATGAAGAGGAATTTCATTCGTCAGAGGGTCGTGAATCTGTGAAATTTCTTTGCCGTAGCAGGCTGTGGAGGCCGTCAATGGATATTTTTAAGGCAGAGATAGACAGATTCTTGATTTACTACCGGTGTCAGGGGTTGTGGGGAGAAGGCAGGAGAATGGGGTTCGGAGAGAGAGATGGATCACCCATCATAAGATCATAAGATCATAAGCCATTCAATCATGGCTGATCCATCTCTCCCTCCTAACCCCATTCTCCTGCCCTTTCCCCATAACCTCTGACACTTATATAGCCATGATTGAATGGGGGAGCAGACATGATGGATCGAATGGCCTAATTCTGATCCTATCACTTATGATCTTATAACCAGATACCCATAACCCTGTGCAAACAATCTGCTCTTACATCTTTAAACTTTATTTATTTATTTTTTTTTGAAAATATTTTTTATTGGAGAAAAGTACACAACCTATTAACATCATTACAGTCTTACATTTTTAAATTGATAATATTATCAATTATTATTACATTGTCTCCAATACCTTTTGCCTTTTTTTTAAAACTAGATAGAACTAAAAAGATAGATGAAGTAAAGAAAGAAAAGAGTGAGAAGAAAAAGAGAAAAGAAAAAAAAAAAAAAAAAAAAAAAAAAAAAAAAAAGAAAAAGATGGTTAAAGAAGAATGGAAACATTTATTAAAATAAAAAACTTCATTCGAGATATATTCGTACATTTCAGAGTATAGCATTTCATCCATTCTTTAGCCCGAGTATTTAAACTTTGCCCCTCTCATCTTAAACCTATGCCCGTCAGGCATGAACAAACTGAAGAACAACTTTATTTATTCATTTTTTATCACATAAATCCTCTGGGAGTACATTTTATTCAATATCTTTGTGCGGCACATCGGTTCAGTAGTAGATTTGCTGCTTTACAGAGCCAGAGACCCATGTTCAATCCTAACTACAGGTGTTGTCTGCACAGAGTTTTTATGTTCTCCCTGTGACCACATGGGTTTTCTCCGGGTGCTCTGGTTTCCTCCCACATTCCAAAGGCTTACAGGTTTGTAGGTTTATTGGCTTCTGTAAAATTATAAATTGTCCCTTGTGTGTAGGATAGTGCCAGTGTACGGGGTGATCGCAGGTCGGTATGGACTCGGTGGTCCGAAGTGTCTATTTAAGCACTGTATCTCTAAAGTCTAACAATCAAAACAGTTTTTGGGCAGTGAATTGTGAATTTGTAATGACAAATTTCTGTTATCCGAACAGGTGGAATGCATGGGTGCATTCTGCATTCAATAAGACCAAAGAAATGAATAAATGTCAGTTTGGTTACATTTAAGAACAGAGTGGAGACACTGAATGTCAGGGGAATAATTCCAATAAGAACTTCGCTGAATATAATTAGTTGAGAGGGGAGTGATCCTCAGTAATATTTCCAATGAAGGGTGAGGCACAGTGGCACAGCTGGTGGAGCCACTTGCCCACACACGTCCAACAATTTGGTTCAATCAGAATCAACATCAGACGTTCGCAGGACAATCTGGATGGAGGCGACAGCTGCAATGGGCCTTCATGGCCAGCTGCGATTTGGACTTGGAAAGTGGTTCCAAAACCTGTTCTTGTGTTGCACTGTTCTATTCTATATGTTATTAATTGCTGAAATAACGTTATGTTTAGCTATTTGGTGAATTACATGTTTTTTGGATGGATTACATGGAAGCGGTGGAGAATATGTGAATTATCATTATTATTTCTTTAGAATCCAGAGCTTCTGGACACTACAGACCTGACCAAGTTAGGAAAAAAGATTAAACTATTGAGAAATTTCTGAGATATTTGTGAAAATCTGTTCAGTTCAGTTCAGTTTAGTTTATTGTCACGTGTACCGAGGTACAGTGAAAAGCTTTTGTTGTGTGCTATCCAATCAGCAGAAAGACAATGCATGATTACAATTGAGCCATTTACAGTGTACAGATACATGACAAGGAATGTGTAGGAAGGAACTGCAGATGCTGAATTAAACCAAAGATAGGCACAAAATGCTGGAGTAACTTAGCGGGAAAGGCAGTATCTCTGAAGAGAAAGAATGGGTGACGTTTTGGGTCAAGACCCTTCTTCAGACTGATGTCAGGAGAGAGGGATATACATAGATAAGGAAATGTATGATGTGAAAGTAGGACAAAAGGAACACGTCCACTCAGTCCGCCTAAACCTACCTGATCTCCTGGTTGCTAAACACTTTAATTCCCCCTCCCATTCCCACACTGACCTTTCTGTCCTGGGCCTCCTCTATTGTCAAAGTGAGGCCCAGTGCAAATTGGAGGAACAGCATCTCATAGTTCGCTTGGGTAGCTTACACCCCAGCGGAATGAACATTGACTTCTCTAACTTCAAGTAACTCTTGCTTTCCCTCTTTCTCCATCCCTTCTCAGTTCTCTGACCAATCTTACTGTCTCTGACTACATTTTATCTCTGTTTGCTTTGTTGTTAACTTCCAGCTAACAATGATCTATTATACATTTTCCTTGACGTCCATTCCTTTGTCTTATTTTCACACCTTACACTTCCTTATCTATGTATCTCCCTCTTCCCTGACATCAGTCTGAAGAAGGGTCTCGACCCGAAACATCACCCATTCCTTCTCTGCAGAGATGCTGCCTGTCCCGCTGAATTACTCCAGCGTTTTGTGCCTTACATGATAAGGTATATCAGGTATCAGAATATAAGGGAATTCAGCTGTGGCGGCTGAACTGCCACATTAAACGCTGAGATTGATTGATTTATTTGATAGATGGTTATGGGAATAATGACAAATCTAATTAAGCCAATCACCGGTCATAAACAAGATGATAGATGTTGTCATTGGGAGTGACAGCAAGCAGCACATCCCACTAACCATCAATGCCCAGTTTAGATATTGCAAGGACTGTGGATGTCTTGGAAGTTGATGTACAAACATGAACCAAATATTTAAATTTCAAGGGAAAATAAGAGAGGTATCTCTTGACATCAGCAGCACCTAGGCCATCGTGAAATGAAGGAGCCTTGAAAAACATGAAAGTCATAAACATCAGAGGGAGAAAGAAAAACAGTCCAATGTTTGTATCTGTATGTCACACAAAAGAAGATGGTTGTGGTCAATCATCCCACGTCCAGGACATCACAGTAAGAATGCTGTAGGTCAGTGGTAGCATTGTTGCCTTACAGCACCAGAGACCCAGGTTCAATCCTGCCTATGGGTGCTGTTTGTATGGAGTTTGTACGTTCTACTCGTGACTTGTGTGGGTTTTCTCCGGGTGCTCTGGTTTCCTCCCACACTCCAAAGACGTACGCGTTTGTAGGTTAATTGGCTTGGTAAAATTGTAAATCATCTCTCGTGTGTGTAGAATAGTGTTAATGTGCGGGGATTGCTGTTCAGCTCGGACTCCGTGGGCCGAAGGGCCTGTTTCCGTGCTGTATCTCTGAACTAAACTAGGATCCTAGAACCAAACACCTTCAGCTGCTTCATCAATGACCTTCCTTCCATCATAAGGCCAGAAGTGGGGATGTTTAGTGACGATCACACAACATATAATTCCATTTGCTGCTCTTCATGCAGGGAATTAATCCATTTCTATATGGGTTGATAAATAGCAAGTAACATTCAGTAGAGTGTCATAGATTAGAGTGTCATAGATTCATACAGCATGGAAACAGGCTCTTAGGCCCAGCTTTTCTATGCCGACCAAGATTCTCCATCTAACTTTGTCCTATGTGCCTGTATTTGGCCCATACCCCTCTAAATCTTTCCTATCCATGAGCCTGTCCAATTATTGCACCTGCCTTGACCACCTGCTTTGGCAGCTCATTTCTTGCACCCACCGTGCTGCAAAAACGGCAAACAATATTTCGAACAAAAAAGCCTTGAACCCATACCCTTGATATTCAATGATGCCACCGATGCCAAGCCATTTTTTATCTACACTTTGAGGTGGGGGTGGGTTTAATAGGTTCACCAGCATTTCAACTGGACCATCCACATATATTCTTGGCCACAAGATTAGGTTAGAAGATAAGTATTTTCAAGCTAGTGATTCATCTTGCTGCTGACCCAAGGACATATCCTTTTCCATTAGGCATGTTCCTCGATTACTTCTTTGAAGGATAGATCAGGTAAACGCACAGAATTTCTTGCCCACGGTAAGAGAATCGAGAACCAGAGGACATGGATTTAAAGTGAAGGGGGAAAGATTTAATGGGAACCTGAGGGGTAACTCTTTTTACAATAAGGGTGGTGGATGTATGGAACAAGATGCTGGACCAGGTAGTTGAGGCTGGGACTATCACAATGTTTAAGAAACATTCAGACAGGATAGGACAGGCTTCAAGGGATATGATCCAAACACAGGCAGGTAAGACGAGAGTAGATGGGACATGTTGGTCAGTGTGTGTGAGCAAGTCGGCCCAAGGAGCCTGTTTTCACACTGTACGATGATGAGTCCAACAGAAACAGTTTATTTACAACAACAACTTCAGTTGTTTATTCCTGACTTTTTTACCTCAAGCAAGACATGTTAATTTAACTGCATTTGAATCCTTTGCAGAATAGGATTTATTAATCATTCTTTTTCTGTTACAGTTAATGGATCACTTTACCCATGTTTAGTCACTAAAGTTATACCTTAATCATTCATGAATGACACTGTTACTGTGATAATTCATTGCAAAAGCAATTTGGCTGTGTAACAGTCAGTACTGAAAGTAGAGACAAGTCATGATTTCTTCTGGTGGCATGTCAAAGCAGTTCTATTTATCGTGGAAAGACAGTCACTCCAAGGCATAAAGATGTTTGATTATTAAAACTTAAATGTGCAAGATATCCAAAATATAAAACTTCACAATGTTCAAAAGCAAAACTTCTCCCCCCCCCCCTTTCTCCCACACACCTCACTTTCTTTCCACACTCCCTCCCCTACCCTGTGCCCCACCTAGACTTGCATCTATTTCTCCCCTTGTGACCCCCCCCCCCCCCCCCTCCAGCTACATCCCTTCCTTTGGCTTCACAATTCGCAACTCTTCAATCTTTCTGTCTCACTGCCATATTTCCATCCCTGGCTCTTATCCAACCATCTTCCTACCAACTCCACACCCCCCCTCCCCCCCTTCACCTGAGTTCACCTATTACCTGCCACGCTTTGTCCTGCTCCACCTCTTTTCTAGCTTTCTCCCTCCGCTCCCTCCCCCGCACCCAATTCCCACCCCCCTAAACTCACACACACTCACACACACACACACACACACACACACACAATCAGTCTGAAGAAGGGTCCCGACCCAAAACGTCACCAGTCCATGTTCTCCGGGGATGCTGCCTGACCTGCTGAGTTATTCCAGTACTTTGTGTCCTCTTTTGTAAAGCAGGATGAGTATAGGAGCAGGGAGGTTCTACTGCAGTTGTACAGGGTCTTGGTGAGACCACACCTGGAGTATTGCGTACAGTTTTGGTCTCCAAATCTGAGGAAAGACATTCTTGCCATAGAGGGAGTACAGAGAAGGTTCACCAGATTGATTCCTGGGATGTCAGGACTTTCATATGAAGAAAGACTGGATAGACTCGGCTTGTACTTGCTAGAATTTAGAAGATTGAGGGGGGTTCTTATAGAAACTTACAAGATTCTTAAAAGGTTGGACAGGCTAGATGCAGGAAGATTGTTCCCGATGTTGGGGAAGTCCAGAACAAGGGGTCACAGTTTAAGGATAAGGGGGAAGTCTTTTAGGACCGAGATGAGAAAAGCATTTTTCACACAGAGAGTGGTGAATCTGTGGAATTCTCTGCCACAGAAGGTAGTTGAGGCCAGTTCATTGGCTATATTTAAGAGGGAGTTAGATGTGGCCCTTGTGGCTAAAGGGATCAGGGGGTATGGAGAGAAGACAGGTACGGGATACTGAGTTGGATGATCAGCCATGATCATATTGAATGGCGGTGCAGGCTCGAAGGGCCGAATGGCCTACTCCTGCACCTATTTTCTATGTTTTTATGTGTCTAGGATCTGCAGTTCCTTGTTTATAACTTTATTTTGCCTGACCTACTGAGTATTTCCAGCACCTTATGATTTTTGTTTCAGGTTTCTAGTATTGACAGAATGGTGAGTAGTTAAACCAGGTTAGACCATACACAGTGATTGTCTTAGTTCAGTTTAGTGATACAGTGCGGAAATAGGCTCTTCGGCCCACCGGGTCCGCACCAACCAGCAATCCTACACACACGAAGGACAATTTGCAATCTTTATCAAAGACAATTAACCTACACACCTGTACGTCTTTGGAGTGTGGGATGGAAACCGGAGCACTCGGAAAAAACCCACATGGTCACAGGGTAAACGTACAAACTCCATACAGACAGCACCCATAATCAGGATCCAACCCGGGTCTCTGGCGCTGTGAGTCAGCAACACCACCGCTGCACCACCGTGCCGTGTCATTGAGTTGGATCAGGGCTCATCTATTTGCCTATCAAGTTAGATGGAGTACAACTGTTGGCGTCATTGCCTAACATAAACGTATGCTTCAGGCTTGAAAGCTCCGATTAGCTCAGCAGCTGCATCTCAAGAGCTCTACATTTCTCTTGTCTTTTGTTTGATGAAATGCTAACTAATTTCCCTCATATTCATCTTAACTCTATAAGAAAGGCGGAGAAAAAGAGAAAATGCTGGAAATTGAAATGTAAAATAACAGAATGCTTTATTGGTGATATGGGCCAAGCCTGAGCTGGTGGGACGAGTGTAGATGGGGCATCTTGGTCGGCATGGGCAAGTTGGGCCAAAGAGCATGTTTCTGTGCTGTATGAATCTATGAGAACACTCAGCTGAAAAAAACTCTAAGGAAACACTAATCTTACATTCCTAGAGTATTTATGATCCGAAATCTACTACCAATTCAGGTAGAAACAGAATCTATTTGTTCCTTCAAGACTGAATTGGATAGTCTATTAAAAGAGCAAGGATGGGACTGGGGAATTGCTCCGATCGGATATGGCAATGATTCAAAGAACCAAAATCCCTTCTTCTGCGTATCAGAATTTTAAAGCAGAACTCAAACATTGTCAATGAGTCCTAATGATAACATCAGAAAGTGCTGAAAATACGCTGCAGCTCAGACAAATCTGTGAAAAGAGAAACAGTGTTAATATTTCATGTCAATGATCCCTCCTCAGAATTGGAGGTTCAAGCTAACAAGTTACTTACCATTAAGCAACGAAAAGAGATTGTTATCTCAGTGCCAAAATCCTCAAATTTCCATCTAATATAACAATGGGAATAAGTGATCAGCCATGATCACAATGAATGGCGGTGCTGGCTCGAAGGGCCGAATGGCCTCCTCCTGCACCTATTTTCTATGTTTCTATGATTCTAAGTTAATCACAGGGTGGCACAGTGGTGCAGCATTAGAGCTGCTGCCTCATTGCGGATAGAGACCCGGGTTCGATCCTGACCAAGGGTGCTGTCTATGCGGAGTTTGTATACTCACCCTGTGACCTCGTGGGTTTTCTCCAGGTGCCTTGGTTTCTTCCCACCTTCCAAAGATGTGCAAGTGTGTAAATTAATTGGCTCCTGTAAATTGCCCATCGTGTGTAGGATGCAAAATTGGGATAACATGCAAACTTGTGTAATGGTGATTGATGGTCAGCGTGGACTCAGTGGGCTGAAGGGCTTGTTTCCATGCTATATCTCTGAACTAAAACTAAACCAAAAAAGTGTTGGTCTGAGAAATTGCAATAAATGCTAGTCTTGCTAGTCATGCCGACGTTATCCTACATGTAAGTGGTTTAAAAAAAAAGTTATGAGCTGCCCTTCTTAAGCGTTTTCCTACCACCAACGCTGACAAAGATGGAAGGTCCAACTGTGCTGAAAAATTGTGTTTTATACATGAAGAAAGAACCAAGGCCAATGTATTGCCTGTCACATCCACACTGCTCAGTGATAAGCTGCAGAAAACTGCCAGCACTTTAAAACTGGTGCTGAAATGCCATCTGGCAGAATAAATTACAATTTCTGCTCTATGCTTCCTACTTAAACACTGGAAGAAACAAGTGTCTGCACCAACATCAAATGCCATGTTCATGACAACTAGCACACATACAGTCAGAGCTGACAAATCAGTATGCTCGCAATTTGAACAAACCTCCTGAGGGACAAATATTAACATGGCCTTACTTCACCAGATCATTGCTCTGCAAATCATTCCCTGATATCACATCATTTTAATTAATACAAGCACTCACAAGTCCCCTGGAAACTGCCGGTGAGACCTAAGTTGAAATAGTTGCTGTGAGATATATGTTCTCAGTGGATTCTTACTCTCAGACAAAGTACATTGCAGATCCACACACGTTGAGTCATGAGGTGCGTCTAGTTTAAGTTTCAGAGATACAACATGGAAACAGACCCTTCGGCACACCGAGCCCAGGCTGACCACCGATCATCGATCACACTACTTCTATGTTATCCCACTTTTGCATCCACTCCCTGCACACTTGGCACGGTGGTGCAGCAGTAGAGTTGCTGCCTTACAGTGCCAGAGACCCGGGTACAATCCTGACTACGGATGCTGTCTGTACGGAGTTTGTACAGAACGTTCTCCCTGTAACCTTTGTGGGTTTTTGCTGGAATCTCTGGTTTCCCCCCTCGCTCCACAGACTCCACAGGTTCGATGGGCCGAAGGGCCTGTTTCCGCACTGAATCTCTAAACTAAACTAAACTAAACTCAGGGCAGTTTAGCTACTAATTAAACTTCAAACCCACACGTCTGTGGAATGTGGGAGAAAACAGAAGCACCCAGAGGAAAGCCATGTGGTCATGGGGAGAAAGTGCAGCACCTGAGGTCAGGATCGAACCCGGGTCTGGCGCTATGATTCAAGATTCAAGAGAATTTATTGTCATGTGTCTCAGATAGGACAGTGAAATTCTTGCTTTGCTTCAGCAGAACAGAATATAGTAGGCATGAATACAGAACAGATCAGTGTGTCAATATACCATTATATAAATATATACACACATGAATAAATAAACAGATAAAGTGCAAATAAACAGATAACGGGCTATTAATGTTCAGAGTATTGTTTGAGTTGATTAAATAGCCTGATGGCTGTGGGGACCTTCTACCTGAAGGTAGTGGGGAGATGAGTGTGTGGCCAGGATGGTGTGGGTCCTTGATGATACTGCCAGCCTTTTTGAGGCAGCGACTGAGATAGATCCCCTCGACTGGGCAGTGTTTACTACTTTTTGTAATCTTTTCCGCTCCTGGGCGCTCAAGTTGCCGAACCAAGCCACGATGCAACCGGTCAGCATGCTCTCTACTGTGCACCTGTAGAAGTTAGAGAGAGTCCTCCTTGACATACCGACTCTCTGTAATCTTCTCAGGAAGTAGAGGCGTTGATGTGCTTTCTTAATAATTGCATCAGTGTTCTCGGACCAGGAGAGATCTTCAGAGATGTGCATGCCCAGGAATTTGAAGCTCTTGACCCTCTCCACCATCGACCCGTTGATATAAATGGGACTGTGGGTCCCCATCCTACCCCTTCTAAAGTCCACAATCAGTTCCTTGGTTTTGCTGGTGTTGAGGGCCAGGTTATTGTGCTGGCACCATTCGGTCAGTTGGTCGGTCTCACTTCTATACTCTGACTCGTCCCCATCAGTGATATGTCCCACAACAGTGGTGTCGTCAGCGAACTTGATGATGGAGTTCGCACTATGACTGGCTGCACAGTCATGAGTATAGAGTGAGTACAGCAGGGGGCTGAGCACGCAGCCTTGAGGTGCTCCCGTGCTGATTGTTATCAAGGCTGACACATTTCCACCAATACAAACAGTCTGTGGTCTGTGAATAAGGAAGTCGAGGATCCAATTGCAGAGGGATGCGCAGAGACCCAGTTCTGCGAGTTTGGTAACCAGCTTGGAGGTGATGATTGTATTAAATGCCGAGCTGTAATCAATGAATAACAGCCTGACATATGAGTTTTTGTTGTCCAAGTGGTCCAGAGCGGAGTGGAGAGCCAGTGAGATCGCATCCACCGTTGATCTGTTGTGGCGGTAGGCGAACTGCTGTGGGTCCAGGTTTTTGTCGAGGTAGGAGTTGATTTGCGCCATGATCAACCTCTCAAAGCACTTCATCAACACAGGCGTTAGTGCCACTGGTCAATAGTCATTGAGGCACGTCACCTTGTTCTTCTTGGGCACCGGTATAATTGAAGCCCTTTTAAAGCAGGTGGGAACATCAGACCTCAGAAGTGAGCGGTTGAAAATGTCCGTAAAAACTCCAGCCAGTTGGTCCGCACAGGTTTTTAGAACACGACCTGGTATACCATCAGGTCCAGGCACTTTTCGAGGGTTCACCCCTCTGAAGGATTTCCTGATGTCAGCCTCTGTGACTGTGACTGAAATACCATCACAGCGAATGGGGGCTTGAGAAGGCACATCAGTGTTCTCCCGATCAAAGCGTGCGTAAAACGTATTGAGCTCGTCAGGGAGTGATGTTTCGCCAACATTCGAGCTACCTCCTGATTTCGCCTTGTAGGAGGTGATTGCATTCAGGCCCTGCCACAGCTGCTATGAGGCACAGCTGCTCTACCATCTGTGCCACGGTGCCGCCCATTTACAGGAAGATTCTGCAAGGATTACATTTTGTACATTCTCTGCCATTGTTGTAGCCCAGGGTGCAGATGGTCAAGTGATCCTTAAACGGATGATGGCTTTAAAGTAACAGTTAGCATTTCAAATAATTAAGACATTCCAGACTTGCTGCTATATTGCAAAACAAATTCAATTGTCTTTCATTCCCATTTGCATTGTTGATAAAGATGACGGTACAAAATTAAGGCATTTGAAAGCGTAGGAAGGAACTACAGATGCTGGTTTAAAACGGATGAATACAAGAAGATCGACTTCTTCAGTCTGAAGAAGGGTCTCGAGCTGAAACGTCACCATTTCCTTCTCTCCAGAGATGCTGCTTGTCCCGCTGAGTTACTCCAACATTTTGTGTCTATCGAAGTCATTTGAAAGTTCCAAAAAAAGCTTGTTCCTCGTGACTTTGGGCAGTCACGGTGGCGCAGCGGTAGAGTTGCTGCCTTACAGCGAATGCAGCGTCGGAGACCTGGGTTCGATCCCGACTATGGGTGCTGCCTGTACGGAGTTTGTAACTTCTCCCCGTGACCTGCGTGGGTTTTTCTCCGAGACCTTCGTTTTCCTCCCACACTCAAAAGACATACAGGTTTGTAAGTTAATTGGCGTGGTAAATGTAAAAATTGTCCCTAGTGGGTGTTAGGATAGTGTTAATATGTGGGCATCGTTGGTCAGCGTGGACTCGGTGGGCCGAAGGGCCTGTTTCCGCTCTGTATCTCTAAACTTGAATTATTGAAATAAATTTGACTTAAAACTTGTGCAGGAGAGGGAAATGGATTTGAATTTTTTTTTATGAGACAAACCTGGCTGGTGCTGTTTTCCCAAGAGTAACCTTCAAAGATATCTCCCAAGACAATGCAGACTGATTTTGTTGCAAATCGCCAAAGGGGACATTGCAAGGAGAATGACATTACTTGCTGCATATCTGGCACTGCAAAGTGTGGCAACCATGCTGGGAATATCATGCTAAATGGTTCAGACCTTTGAAGTGATGTGAAATGACTCAGAAGTGGCAGTAGACAACTTTCTCGATGCCCCCAAGTGCTTTTTAATTGCACAGCTTTGAAACGAAGGAAGTTGCACGGTTGGGATTCCAAGCCAACATTGTCGCTTCTTTCAGTGGTTTTAGTGGGCCAGGTGAGGTATGAAATCATCGACTCGCTGCCAGACTGTCAGCGCTCTCGACTGCTCTCGAGCTGCAGCACTTCTCCTGCATCCTGCCACACGTGATTGCTTGTCCTCCATCAGCTCTGCTGTATGTCAATGCTACCGGATTCCCCACGTCCCCTTTCCCAGCCCACGATTAGCAAGCTTCCTGTGAGTGTTGCTTAAGCATATTTATAAATGAAAGTGTGCCGTCTGCACACATTCAGATAGTTTGGCAAACTTAACAAAAGGAAATTGTTTCAATGGACAATAGACAATAGACAATAGGTGCAGGAATAGGCCTCCGGCCCTTCGAGCCAGCACCACCATTCAATGCACCACTTACCAAATGATCATGGTTGATCATCTCCAATCAGTACCCCGTTCCTGCCTTCTCCCCATATCCCCTGACTCCGCTACCTTTAAGAGCCCTATCTAGCTCTCTCTTGAAAGTATCCAGTGAACCGCCCTCCACTGCCCTCTGGGGCAGAGAATTCCACAGACTCAAAATTCTCTGCCCCAGAGAGCAGTGGAGGTCAGTTCTCTGGATAATTTCAAGAGAGAGCTAGATAGGGCTCTTAAAAATAGTGGAGTCAGTGGATATGGGGAGAAGGCAGGAACGGGGTACTGATTGGGGATGATCAGCTATTTCCTATTCTCCATTCTAAATGACTTACCCCTTATTCTTAAACTGTGGCCCCTGGTTCTGGACTCCCCCAACATCGGGAACATGTTTCCAGCCTCTAGCGTGACCAAACCCTTAATAATCTTATATGTCTCAATAAGATCCCCTCACATCCTTCTAAATTCCAGAGTGTACAAGCCCAGCCACTCCATTCTCTCAGCATATGACAGTCCCGCCATCCTGTGAATTAACCTTGTAAACCTAAACTGCATCTGCCATGCATCTGTCCACTCACCCAACCTGTCCACGTCACCCTGCATTCTCATAGCATCCCTCTCACAGTTCACACTGCCACCCAGCTTTGTGTCATCTGCAAATTTGCTAATGTTACTTTGAATACCTTCATCTAAATCATTGATGTATATTGTAAATAGCTGCGGTCCCAGCACCGAGCCTTGCGGTACCCCACTAGTCACTGCCTGCCATTCTGAAAGGGACCCGTTAATCCCTACTCTTTGTTTCCTGTCTGCCAACCAATTTTCTATCCATGTCAGCACTCTACCCCCAATACCATGTGCCCTAATTTTTCCCACTAATCTCCTATGTGGGACCTTACCAAATGCTTTCTGAAAGTCCAGGTACACTACATCCACTGGCTCTCCCTTGTTCATTTTCCTAGTTACAGCCTCAAAAAATTCCCTAAGATTAGTCAAGCATGATTTCCCCTTCATAAATCCATGCTGACTTGGACCGATCCTGTTACTGCTATCCAAATGTGCCTCTATTTCATCTTTTATAATTGACTCCAGCATCTTCACCACCACCGATGTCAGGCTAATGGTCTATAATTCCCTGTTTTCTCTCTCCCGCCTTTCTTAAAAAGTGGGATAACATTAGCTACCCTCCAATCCACAGGAACTGATCCTGAATCTACAGAACATTGGAAAATAATCACCAATGTGTCCACGATTTCTAGAGCCACTTCCTTAAGTACCTTGGGATGCAGACCATCAGGCCCTGGGGATTTATCAGCTTTCAGTCCCATCAGTCTACCCAACACCATTTCCTGCCTAATGTGGATTTCCTTCAGCTCCTCCATCAACCCAGATCCACTGGCCACTAGTATATCAGGAAGATTGTTTGTGTCCTCCTTAGTAAAGACGGATCCAAAGTACCTGTTCAACTCATCTGCCATTTCCTTGTTCCCCATAATAAATTCACCTTTTTCAGTCTTCAAGGTCTTAACTAATCTTAACTTTGGTCTTAACTAATTTTTTCCACTTTAAAGGGAAGAACTGAGATGGAAGACAGTGCTGGATTTTCAATGACATTCTGCTGTAGAATTGAGTGAGGTGACAAAGAGGCTAAAGTGTAGTTTGTCGGAAGACCCCCAAGTAGACTGTGATTTAGTATATTTTAAATTAGCCTGTAATCCTGCACTTTATAAGAGTGTGGGAAGAAACTGGAGCTCCCAGAGAAAACCCACGCAGGTCACGGGGAGAATGTACAAACTCCGTACAGACAGCCCCCGTAGTCAGGATCGAACCCGGGTCTCTGGGACTATAAGGCAGCAAATCTACCGCTGTGCCACCGTGTTTTACACTCCTCAACTCCGGCCTGCTAATGACCACTGGACCAACTAGCCTTCAGCTGCATGGCCCTAACTTCTGGAATCCGCCCCTTAATCCACCCCACCACATCCCCTTCTTCTTTAAAACTGCTCATTAAATCTACCAAGTTGGCCAGCTTTTTATCATGTGTCCTAACATCCCATGTGGCTGGCTGTTAAATATAGCTGGTAACACCCCAGCAAAGTGCCTCAGAATGCTTCACTCCAGTAAGTGTCATATCATTACCAATTGATTGTTACATTGAGTCAGAGAAAATTCCTGCAGAAGTTGATGCTGCAGAGTAACAGCCTGTGTTAATCTTCATAAATCAACATCTTTATATGATGATAGAAGCAAGGGGCACATGATGCAGAGATGTTGGTTACTGCATTTCAGACCAGGAGATTATTCCATATTCAATCATAGAGCACTGAAATAAACAACACTATCCATTTGAATTTTAATGTGCAGTGGGTGGATTGAATGTAGAATAGAATAATAAGATCTCAAAGACAATTCACAGGTACATCAATAGGAAAAGTTTACAGGGATATGGGCAAAATGGGGCCAAATTGGACTAGCTTGGATGGGTAACCTTGGCTGGTATAGACAAGTTGAGCTGTAGGGACACCTTCTGTGCTGTATGACTGAATGACTCCATGACTAATGCTTCCTAAAATTAACTAACAATGTGAATATGTTCCTATGTTGCTTAGTGCATATGAACAAAATTAACTTATATTCCCAAGACTCAGAGTACAATCTTTCATAGAATCAGACATTCTTGCAGATATTCCAGTATGTTGGTACCATTGTCCAACAAGAACTCTGAGCTGTGTAGGAAGGAACTGCACATGCTGGTTTAAACCGAAGATAGACACAAGAAGATGGAGTAACTCTGCGGGTCAGACGGCATCTCTGGAGAAAAGGAATTGGTGACGTATTGGGTAGGGACCCTTCTTCAGACTGAGGGTCAGGTGAAAGGGAAACAAGAGATATAGATTGTAATATATAGAACAAATGAATGAAAGATATGCAAAAAAGTAATAATGATAAAGGAAATACGCCATTGTTTGCTGTGGGCGACGTGAAAACGAGTCACAGACAACGAGACTCAACAAGACGACTGTAGCTAGTGCGACTTGGGTGGGGGAGGGATGGAGAGGGATGGGATGCAAGGGTTACTTGAAGATAGAGAAATCAATAATCATACCGCTGGTATGTAAGCTGCTCTGAGCTGTCTGTCCTGCTGAATTCCTCCAGCAGTTTGTTTTTTGCTCCAGATTCCAGCCTCTACAATCTCTTGTGTCTCCAATAACTCCAACCTGTTGGTTGCTAACTGAACAATGGGTAGGAATCGGCCCCATGAACAGACTAGATGAATTGTACATTTGATGAGCTGTTACTAGCAATGTTCCGATTTCTAAAATAAATAGGATATCTCTGCCGTCTTCATTTCCATGGCGCAGATCAATCATAAATGGTGTGGCAAGCTTGGGAGACCTGGTAACCAGGTGATCTGAGAGACCAGGAGACCGAGTGATCATAAGACATTGGAGCAGAATTAGGCCATTCGGCCCATCGAGTCAGCTCCCCCCATTCGATCATGGCTGATCCATTTTTCCCTCTCAACCCCATTCTCCTGCTTTCTCCCTGTAACCTATGACACCCTTAATAATCAATCGTTGCTTTAAAAATACCAAAATGTCTTGTCCTTCACAGCCATCTATGGCAATGATTTACACAGATTCACCACCCTCGGGCTAAAGAGACACATTTTTTTCTCATGTGCTTATGTGAAAATATGGATACTGGCGGCCATTGGAAACATCGCCTGCAAAGTCGTGGGTTATCTTTTAAAATCCATGCTCATCATACAGACATTCCTGGCAACGACAGTGTTTGTTGCTCATCTTGGGATGTCAATAGACAATAGACAATAGGTGCAGCAGTAGGCCATTCGGCCCTTCGAGCCAGCACCGCCATTCAATGTGATCATGGCTGATCATCCACAATCAGTACCCCGTTCCTGCCTTCTCTCCATATCCCCTAATTCCGCTATCCCCAAGAGCTCTATCTAATGCCCCTGTCCCACTTAGGAAACCTGAGCGGAAACCTCTGGAGACCTTGCGCCCCACCCAAGGTTTCCGTGAGGTTCCCAGAGGTTCCGGCCACTCTCCATGAGTCACCAGAGGTTTTGGTCACTTGCGTGGAAAGCCTCGACCGAAGCGTAAGCTGCATCTACTGATCAAAGATCCTGTAGGATCTTTGCTGCCGACCGCACACACACACACACACACAAACACACCGCGAAGGTGGGGGCCAGGGACAGCGGAGGAGCGCTGAATGCGCGGTGAAGAGGAAGATAAATGGCTGCCACAGAGCATGGTAAGTCCTTTAGAGAACGCGGGAGGGGTGGAGAGAAGGGGAAAGAAGGGGAGAGAAGGACAGAGAAAGGGAGAGAGAAGTGGAAGAGAAGGGGAGAGAGAATGGGGGAAAAGGGGAGAGAAGGGGGGGGGGAGAAGGAGTGGAGACAGTTTTAAGAAGTTTAATAAAGTTAGCGGGCATTTTACCTTCCGGCGGTTCTTCTAGGTCCTGAAAACCAAAGATCCGACAGGATCTTTGCTCAAACTTCCAATGAGCCAATCAAAATAGCCGGTCAGCGAAGGAGATTGCCTTTCGACTGCCTGTAAGTAAATGGCAACCCCACTCCACTGGCTTCGACCAAATGGCAACCTATTTTTAGTTGCGGACGTTTTTTGTTTTTTTTAAATAATCGCAGGAACATAGAAGAAGCCTCGACTACGCAGAAACCACTTTCCACCATTAGGGAGAGTGACCGGAACTTCAGCAAACCTCCGGGAACCTCACAGAAACCTTGGGTGTGGCGCAAGGTCTCCAGAGGTTTCCGTTCAGGTTTCCTAAGTGGGACAGGGGCATAACTCTCTCTTGAAAGCATCCAGGGAACCAGCCTCCACCACCCTCTGAGGCAGAGAATTCCACACACTCACAACTCTCTGTGTGAAAAAGCTTTTACGCATCTCCGTTCTAAATGGCTTACCCCTTATTCTTAAACTGTGGCCCCTGGTTCTGGACTCTCCCAACATTTGGAACATGTTTCCTGCCTCTAGCGTGTCCAAACCTTTAATAATCATACATGTCTCAATAAGATTCCCTCTCATCCTTCTAAATTCCAGAGTATACAAGCCCAGTCACTTCATTTTCTCAGCATATGACAGTACCGCCATCCCGGGAATTAACCTCATGAACCTATGCTGCACTCCCTCAATAGCAAGAATGTCCTTCCTCAAGTTTGGAGAACAAAACTGCACACAATACTCCAGGTGTGGTCTCACTAGGGCCCTGTACAATTGCAGGAGGATCTCTTAGCTCCTATACTCAACTCCTCATGTTATGAAGGCCAGCCTGCCATTCACGTTCTTCACTGCCTGCTGTACCTGCATGCTTATCTTCAGTGACTGATGAACAAGGACCCCAAGATCCTGTTGTACTTCCCCTTTTCCCAACTTGACACAATAGACAATAGACAATAGATGCAGGAGTAGGCCATTTGGCCCTTCGAGCCAGCACTGCCATTCAATGTGATCATGGCTGATCATCCCCAATCACTACCCCGTTCTTGCCTTCTCCCCATAACCCCTATCTAGCTCTCACTTGAAAGCATCCAGTGAACCTGCCTCCACCGCCCTCTGAGGCAGAGAATTCCACAGACTCACCACTCTCTGTGAGAAAAAATGTTTCCTCGTCTCAGTTCTAAATAGCTTACTCCTTAATCTTAAACTGTGGCCCCTGGTTCTGGACTCCCCCAACATCAGGAACATGTTTCCTGCCTCTAGCGTGTCCAAGCCCTTAACAATCTTATATGTTTCAATGAGATCCCCTCTCATCTTTCTAAACTCCAGAGTGTACAAGCCCAGCTGCTCCATTCTCTCAGCATATGACAGTCCCGCCATCCCGGGAATTAACCTTGTAAACCTACGCTGCACTCCCTCAATAGCAAGAATGTCCTTCCTCAAATTAGGGGACCAAAACTGCACACAATACTCCAGGTGTTGTCTCACTAGGACTCTGTACAACTGCAGAAGGACCTTTTTGCTCCTATATTCGATTCCTCTTGTTATAAAGGTCAACATGCCATTCGCTTTCTTCACTGCCTGCTGTACCTGCATGCTTATGGCCCTGTCCCACGGGCAGGCGGTTACTGGCGGTGAAGCGCGGCGTCGCCGGAAGCGGGGACCGCGCGGCTACCGAGAAAACGCCGCGCGTATGCCGCGGGAGCGCCGCACGGATGCCGCGCGGGGGCCGTGTGATCTCCGTACGGCCGGTCCCACGAGCTTGCAGTAAGTAAAAAAAAATGAAACCTTACCGGAATCTGTTGCTGCACATATGCCGAGTGATCACCGCACGGCCTGTACCACGAGCGCGGCGTCGGGTGATGATGACATCGCGCAACGCTACGCGATGACGTCAATTCGGCTCGTGGCGCTGTGGCGGTGCTAGCGGTGCTCACGGCACACTGGCGGCGGCTGTGGCCGTGCTGTGGCGGTGCTCGTGCCACACTGGTGGCGGCTGTTCGATAGGACAACATTTTTGAACGTTGTCGACTTTTTGTGAGCACCGTGCGGTGTTGGGACCAACACCGCACGGTCCCGGCGGTGTGCGTGGGACCGACCCCGCGGGCCATGCGCAGTCTCTGGCGGTCCACAAGCGGTACCAACTTCCTGCTTCACCGCCAGTAACCGCCAATAACCGCCAGTAACCGCATACCCGTGAGACAGGCCTTTTACTTTCATAGACTGATGTACAAGGACCCCCAGATCCCATTGTACTTCCCCTTTTCCCAACTTGATGCCATTTAGTTAGTAATCTGCCTTCCTATTTTTGCTACCAAAGTGGATAACCTCACATTTATCCACATTAAACTGCATCTGCCATGCATCTGCCCACTCACCCAACCTGTCCAAGTCACCCTGTATTCTCATAGCATCCTCCTCACAGTTCACACTGCCACCAAGCTTTGTGTATTATGCAAATTTGCTAATGTTATGTTTCATCCCTTCATCCAAATCATTAATATCTATATTATTAAAAGTCTGATCTTGACCATTTCATGTTGTTCTGTATATTGATTTAGGAAAAAAAGCTGCCACTTACGGCTGTGAGTTTTGGCCATCTTACTCAGAGTCCCCCTCCGCTGCGCCTAATTAAAGTTGCCTTGCCCAGTTTTGGTCTCCTAGTTTGAGGAAGGAAATTTTTGCTATTGAGCGAGTGCAGCGTAGTTTCACCAGGTTAATTCCTGGGATGGCGGGACTGACATACGTATGATGAAAGAATGGGCTGACTCGGGTTGTATTCACTGGAATTTAGAAGGATGAGAGGGAATCTTATAGAAACACTAGACTAAGTGGGACCCATTGGGTCCCAGCATCACATGGGAGGGTTTGTCCCCCAACGCAATATTCCACCTCTCCACCAATTCCAATATTGGTGGCCAGTGGGGGGGCAGGGGGGGAGCATTCTGGAGCGCTAATATGGGTGTTGTGTGCTAAAGGGACTGGTTTCCAAAGTGCTACTATAGACATTGAGGGCCGAATGGATTCTTGCGCTGGCGGCTCAGTCACTCAAGCGTGTTGTGCTGGCAGCTCACTCACTCACGGCTGGTGGGCTGGCAGTTGGCTCACGGCTATTCCTTGAAATTCCATTTCAAGCAGCGTGCAACGCCACCAAATTCAAGTGCAGTTTCTTACCACTTCAAGCAGGGTGCAAGGCCACCAAATTCAAGTGCAGTTTCATACCATTTCAAGCAGGGTGCAAGGCCACTAAAGACAGGAAGCCGGGACCTATCCCTCCTCCATCTTGCAGAGACTGAGCCATGCCCACACTTCTGGGTTTTATAGTCTCTTCCCCCGCCCAATAGAAGGGGCGTGGTCTTCATGGCGTGATTAACAGGAGAGAGAATCTCAACATTTTTTAAACACTAATAACTCTTTTAGTTTTCATCGATGGGAAAAATCCTCAGCACCTGATGAGCGAAGGGGGCCTCCGAGTAAGATGACCAAAAATCACATCCGTACGTGGTAGCGTTTTTTCTAAAATCAATATAAAGCGCAAACAGGAAGTGGTCAAGATTAGACTTTTAATTATATAGAAGGCAAGGCAAATTTAATTGGCAAGGCAACTTTAATTAGGCAAGGCAACCTTAATTAGGCAAGGTAACTTTAATTAGGCAAGGCAACTTTAATTAGGCAACACAGCTTTAGCATTTTCAAACCAAAGGCAACACAGCTTTAGCATTTCCAAAAGGAGACCAAAACTGCACACAATACTCCAGGTGTGGTCTCACCAGGGCCCTGAATAAATGTTGTAGGACCTCCTTGCTCCTATAATCAAATCCTCTCGCTATGAAGGCCAACATGCCATTAGCTTTCACTGCCTGCTGTGCCTGCATGCTTCCTTTGAGTGACTGATGTACAAGGACACCCATGTCTTGTTGCACCTCCCCGTTTCCTAATCAGATAATAATTTGCCTTCTTGTTCTTGCCACCAAAGTGGATAACTTCACATTTATCCACATTAAACTGCATCTGCCATGCATCTGCCCACTCACCCAACCTATCCAAGTCACCCTGCAGACTCATAGCATCCTCATCGCAGCTCACATTGCCACACAGCTTTATGTCATCTGCAAACTTGGAGATGTTACATTTAATTCCCTTGTCTAAATCGTTAATATATATTGTAAATAACTGTGGTCCCAGCAATGAGCCTTGCGGTACCCCACTAGTCACTGCCTGCCATTCTGAAAAGGACCCATTAATTCCTACTCTTTGCTTCCTGTCTGCCAACCAGTTCTCTATCCATGTCAATACCCTGCCCCCAATACTGATGTTGCACATTAATCCCATGTGCTGCACACTTATCTCTTGCGTGTATATACTCTTGTATGTATATTCTCCATGTTTAGTTTAGTTTAGAGATATAGCACGGAAACAGTCTCTTCGGCCCACTGAGTCTGCGCTGAACAGTGTTCCCTGCACACTAACACTATCCTACACTATCCTACACACACGGGACATTTTTTACATTTATACCGTCAATTAACCAACAAACCTGTAAGTCTTTGGAGTGTGGGACGAAAACGAAGATCTTAGAGAAAACCCACGCGGTATTGTGGAGAACGTATAAACTCCGTACAGACAGTACCCGTAGTCGGGATCGAACGCGGCTCTCTGGCACTGTAAATGCTGTAAGGCAGCAACTCTACTGCTGTGCCACCGTGCCACCTATGTGTACAGAATAAATCCAGTAGCATGCAATGCACATGCATTACTTTTACAATTAATGATGGAATCATGAAAGTGTAATTTTTAGCAGTGTAATGTATGCATAATAAGTTGCGGTGATTTTGTGAAACATTTAAAGTGTGAGGAAACAAATCACTTAGTGATTAAATATGGCAACGCTGCAAAAAAAATTGACAAAGACAAACGTGTGCTGTTTTATACCATTACATGAGCACATTCGCTCAATTGACAAGTTAGAAAAGTTTCACTTCTTAAATGAGAAGAAAATGACATAAATATCAGCACTTACTTGACATCTGTGAAGAGACCCAGCACATTTTCAAATTAAAAAGTGTATATAACAAACATTATTTCAATACTACTGCCATAAGGCAAAGGGGTAGGTTCATGAAAAGGAGAACATTGGCTCGGTACTTCATGTTAGAAATAAAGGAATGTTGATTGATAAAGCAATTAAATGCCTCTCATAACAGTTAATGCAGAGAACCTGCTTTGAGATGCTGTCTGTTAGTTTAGGTACTCGAGGTTCTGCTGTTTGTTATCTTCTGAATACATGGCTTAGATAATTACTGTGACTCATTAGGCCAGAGTAGAACCTGCTTTGTGATGCAGATTCATTTGAACATAATTTCAGAAGAAAAATTTCAAAAGTAGCCTATTACAATAATGTCAGAGACTCGGATGTGCAGTAACTAGTTTAGAGAATACAGGGAGAATAAATATTCCCATAGCAGAATCAGCTGGCATAATCAACCTTTGTCTCTTCATCACCCTGTGCATTGCAGGATGCTGACTGCAATAATTAACTCTCTGTCTTCTCTTCAAAGATGACCCTGACTGGAACATTAACTGCTGTTAAAGTAGGATTGGAACATGTATTCTGTGTGCTGTTAATGCCAATGAACAGCATACAAGGCAAATTCTGCCGTGCCTTGGGGCAGTGGGTAGTGCTGCTGCCTTACAGCAATGTGTGACGTGTATTAGATCCTGATCCTGATGGGTGCCAGGGGTTATGGGGAGAAGGCAGGAGAATGGGGTTAGGAGGGAGAGATAGATCAGCCATGAATGGCAAAGTGGACTTGATGGGCCGAATGGCCTAATTCTGCTCCGACCACTTATGACCTTATGATCTCAGATGCTGTAGATGTGTCATTGAGTATGGAAACAGGTTCTTCGGCCCAACGTCCATGTCGATCAAGATACCCCATCTAAACTAGTCCCCCTAAACCTTTCCTATTCATCTACCTGTCCAAATGTCTTTTAAACTTGGTGTTTGCAGTCCTTCCTATGACCACAGACATTTCCACTAGGTGCTGCTGTCTCCTCCGACACCGTAAAGATGTGCTGGTTGTTAATTTAATTTACTCCTAAAAATTGTGTATAAGATAGGTGGCTTTTAGATGTCATTGGGCATGTGAGAAAAAATAGGTTACGTCAATGTAGTGAATGGTCTGAAGGAAAATCTCATTGAAATTTACAGAATAATGAAAGGCAGAGATAGAGTGGATGTGGAAAGGATGTTTCCACTGGTGGGAGAATCGAGGACCAGAGGTCATAGCCTAAGAATTTAAGGGCGCTCTTTTAGAAAGGAGGTGAGGAGGAATTTCTTTCATCAGAGCGTGGTTAATCTGTGGAACTCATTGCCACAGAGGACTGTGGAGGCCAAGTCAGTGGATATTTTTAAGGCAGAGATAGACAAATTCGTGATTAGAAGGGTTGTCAAGGGTTATGGGGAGAAGGCAGAAAAATGGGATTAGGAGGCAGAGATCAGCCAGGATTGAATGGCGGAGTGGGTTCGATGGGCCAAATGGCCTAATTCTACTCCTATGACTTGTGAACATGAGAAAATCGGCCAGCTTCCCTGTCATGAGAAAGTGTGACTAATATAAAAATATCTCCCTGCAACTAACGATCAGAGTTGATCCAATGGTGGAATTGCATATCGCTCCTTCTTGGACCCACAATGTAAACTGAAACTCAATGCACCCCAAAAACGATGGACATACAAAGAAATTGGTAAAGATAGGATCAGGTAGGACTGTGCTACCCCTGCAGCTAGATAGTGTTTCAAAACTAATTTCTTAGCAGACTCAGATAACATACTGGACAGTATTTGGAAAATCACCCTCCTCCATGCAAACATGCATCTGGAGGCACACATGTGCATACACATACACATACACACACATACACAAATGCAGGCATACACCACTTGCCCAGCCAGGGTGGTGTCAGTGTCTTCACCAGAAACAAAGGACAAAGTGTTGGAGAAACACAACAGGTCTGGCAGCATCTGTGGAGGAGACAGTGGGACTCAGTAGGCTGAAGAAACTTTCCTTGCTGTATCTCTAAACTCAATCTTGCTCGTCTCACCTTAAACGCATGTCCTGTGCTTCTTGATTCCTTTCCCTTCCATCAGGCAGACATGGCACTAATCCTATGCTAATCCCCTTTTATTCTCCCTGACCTCACCTGCATGCTGGAGCAATTTACAGTTGCTACTTAACCTGCCAAACTGCATGGCTTTAGAATGCGGGAGGCAGAAGTGCATCCAAATGAAATCCACACGTCACAGGGGGAACATGCTAATTCTGAACAGAATCCAAGGCCGGAATTGAACCCGTTATAGAATCAGACAGCATGGAAACAGGCCCTTCGGCCCAATTTTCCCATCCCAACCAAGATGTCTCATCTACACTAGTCGCAGCTTCCTGCATTTTTAGTTTAGTTCAGTTTATTGTCACATGTACTGAGGTACAGTGAAAAGCTTTTGTTGCGTGCTTACCAGTCAGCCGAAAGACAAAACATCGAGCCATTTACAGTCGAGCCATTTACAGTGTATAGATACATGATAAGCGAATAATGTTTAGTGCAAGGTAAAGCCAGCATTACGATCAAGTCCAATGAGGTCGATAATAGTTCAGCACTGCTCTCTGGTTGTGAAAGGATGATTCAGTTGCCTGATAACAGCCGAGAAGACACTGTCCCTGAATCTGGAGGTGTGTGTTTTCAAACTTCTATAACTTTTGCCTGATGGGAGAAGAGAGAAGAGGGAGTGGCCAGGGTGTGACACGTCCTTGATTATGCTGCCGAGGCAGCATGAGGTATAAAACCAGTCAATAGAAGGGAGGTTGGTTTGTGTGGTGGTCTGAGCCGCGCCCACAATTTGCGACAATTTCTTGCGGTCTTGGATGGAGCTGTTCCCAAACCAAGCCACGATGCTTCCTGATAAAACGCTTTCTCTGGTGCATCTGTAGAAGTTGATGAGAATTGTAGGGGACATGCCAAACTTCCTAAGCCTTCTAAGGAAGTAGAGGTGTTGCTGTGCTTTCTTGGTTTTTGTTTCAATATGGGAGGTCCAGGGGAAGTTTTTGGTGATATTAACTCCGAGGAATTTGAAGTTTTCAACCATCTCTACTTCAGCGCCGTCAATGCAAACTAGGGTACCACTTCACCTCCTGAAGTTGATCACTAACTCTTTTGTTTTGCTTACATTGAGAAAAAGGTTGTTGTCTTGACACCAGGACACAAGCTTCTCGATCTCCTTCCTGTAGTCCGTCTCATTATTCTTTGATATCTGGCCCACAATGGTGGTGTCCCATTTGGCCCATATCACTCTAATCCTTTCCTGTCCATGTACCAAGCCTTTGGAGTGAGAGGCAGCAGCTCTACTGTGCCATTGTACTGCATATAACACTCAGGTGTTTGAATATACAACCTCCCAATGCTTGGGTGAAAGGCAACTGACAAGCAAAGCTGTCACTTGAGCAAATAAATTCAGATTTTTAAAAGATTTTGAATGGTGCACAAATGTTAAACCTTGGAAAAATATTTTGCAGAACATAGATACATAGATACATAGAAAATAGGTGCAGGAGTAGGCCATTCGGCCCTTCGAGCCTGCACCGCCATTCAATATGATCATGGCTGATCATCCAACTCGGTATCCCGTACCTGCCTTCTCTCCATACTCCCTGATCCCCTTAGCCACAAGGGCCACATCTAACTCCCTCTTGAATATAGCCAATGAACTGGCCTCAACTACCCTCTGTGGCAGAGAGTTCCAGAGATTCACCACTCTCTGTGTGAAAACGTTTTTCCTCATCTCGGTCTTAAAGGATTTCCCCTTATCCTTAAGCTGTGACCCCTTGTCCTGGACTTCCCCAACATCGGGAACAATCTTCCTGCATCTAGCCTGTCCAACCCCATAAGAATTTTGTACGTTTCTATAAGATCCCCTCTCAATCTCCTAAATTCTAGCGAGTATAAGCCAAGTCTATCCAGTCTTTCTTCATATGAAAGTCCTGACATCCCAGGAATCAGTCTGGTGAACCTTCTCTGCACTCCCTCTATGGCTATAATGTCCTTCCTCAGATTTGGAGACCAAAACTGTACGCAATACTCCAGGTGTGGTCTCACCAAGACCCTGTACAACTGCAGTAGAACCTCCCTGCTCCTATACTCAAATCCTCTTGCTATGAAGGCCAACATACCATTCGCTTTCTTCAATGTCTGCTGCACCTGCATGCCTACTTTCAATGACTGGTGTACCATGATACCCAGGTCTCGCTGCATCTCCCCATTTCCTAATCGCCACCATTTAGATAATAGTCTGCCTTCCCGTTTTTGCCACCAAAGTGGATAACCTCACATTTATCCACATTATACTGCATCTGCCAAACATTTGCCCACTCACCCAGCCTATCCAAGTCACCTTGCAGTCTCCTAGCATCATCCTCACAGCTAACACTGCCCCCCAGCCTAGTGTCATCCGCAAACTTGGAGATGTTGCTTTCAATTCCCTCATCCAGATCATTAATATAAATTGTAAATAGCTGGGGTCCCAGCACTGAGCCTTGCGGTACCCCACTAGTCACTACCTGCCATTGTGAAAAGGACCCGTTTACTCCTACTCTTTGCTTCCTGTTTGCCAGCCAGTTCTCTATCCACATCAATACTGAACCCCCAATACCGTGTGATTTAAGTTTGTATCCTAATCTCTTATGTGGTACCTTGTCGAAAGCCTTCTGAAAGTCCAGATACAACACTTCCACTGGTTCTCCCCTATCAACTCTACTAGTTACATCCTCGAAAAATTCTATAAGATTCGTCAGACACGATTTACATTTCGTAAATCCATGCTACTTTGTCCAATGATTTCACCACTTTCCAAATGTGCTGCTATCCCATCTTTAATAACTGACTCTAGCAGTTTCCCCACTACCGATATTAGACTAACTGGTCGGTAATTCCCCGTGTTCTCTCTCCCTCCCTTCTTAAAAAGTGGGGTTACGTTTGCTACCCTCCAATCCTCAGGAACTACTCCAGAATCTAAAGAGTTTTGAAAAATTATCACTAATGCATCCACTATTTCTGGAGCTACTTCCTTAAGTACTCTGGGATGCAGCCTATCTGGCCCTGGTGATTTATCGGCCTTTAATCCATTCAATTTACCCAACACCACTTCCCGACTAACCTGGATTTCACTCAGTTCCTCCATCTCCTTTGACCCGCGGCCCCCTGCTATTTCTGGCAGATTATTTATGTCTTCCTCAGTGAAGACGGAACCAAAGTAGTTATTCAATTGGTCCGCCATATCCTTGTTCCCCATGATCAATTCACCTGTTTCTGACTGCAAGGGACCTACATTTGTTTTAACTAATCTCTTTCTCTTCACATATCTACAAAAACTTTTGCAGTCAGTTTTTATGTTCCCTGCCAGTTTCCTTTCATAATCTATTTTCCCTTTCCTAATTAAGCCCTTTGTCCTCCTCTGCTGGTCTCTGAATTTCTCCCAGTCCTCTGGTATGCAGCTTTTTCTGGCTAATTTGTACACATCATCTTTTGCTTTGATACTATCCCTGATTTCCCTTGTTATCCACAGATGCACTACCTTCCCTGATTTATTCTTTTGCCAAACTGGGATGAACAATTTTTGTAGTTCATCCATGCAGTCTTTAAATGCCTTCCATTGCATATCCACCGTCAACCCTTTTAGAACTAATTGCCAGTCAATCTCGGCCAATTCACATCTCATACCCTCAAAGTTACCTTTCTTTAACATCAGAACCGTTGTTTCTGAATTAACTATGTCACTCTCCATCCTAATGAAGAACTCTGAGGCCACACTTACAATGTGAGGAGAAATTACTGTTCCTCTCAAAATACTTCAGATTTGTGAGCTTAAGAAAGAGCTGCCTATCTTTGAGAGCTGCATGTAGCATACACTAGCCCAGGGACATAGCTTAGAAATAAGTGTGATGACATCTAGGTGCAGTCTAATGCTGAGTACATAATACTGCTGCAACAAATGAATTCATTCCAGACACAGATATTTTAGCAATAGTCTGCTAACACCTCTGCTGTGTTTTTAATTAGAATATCCAATTTAGAAATCTGAGAGCACACATACACAAGCAAACACAATGGCACTTGAATCTCTAGCGCGGCATGATACCTTTTCACGTAAGCTGAAATAAATAGCTTGGCATTCATAGCAACCTGAAAGCATTTGTACAATGTGGAGAAATAAAGGTAGCTACCAGGAAGAATCCATCCATTTGAAACAGATGAAAGGCATTTCTAATGTTGCTCATTATACCATGATCATTAGTCTAATCACTAAAGCACTGCACCACCATTTGTGACTTTGGGAAAGATATATAATCCTTTGAACAGTAATTTTCCTCATCACAGTCCCTTATACTAAGATATTGCTCCCCAGTTGTTCTCTTGTCCCAGGAAGTCATAGAGTGATATAGTGTGGAAACAGACCCATCGGCCCCACTTGCCCACACCAGCCAACATGTCTCAGCTACACTAGTCCCAACTGCCCGTGTTTAGAAACATAGAAACATAGAAAATAGGTGCAGGAGTAGGCCATTCGGCCCTTCGAGCCTGCACCGCCATTCGATATGATCATGGCTGATCATCCAACTCAGTATCCCATCCCTGCCTTCTCTCCATACCCCCTGATCCCTTTAGCCACAAGGGCCACATCTAACTCCCTCTTAAATATAGCCAATGAACTGGCCTCAACTACCTTCTGAGGCAGAGAATTCCACAGATTCACCACTCTCTGTGTAAAAAATGATTTTCTCATCTCGGTCCTAAAAGACTTCCCTCTGATCCTTAAACTGTGACCCCTAGTTCTGGACTTCCCCAACATCGGGAATAATCTTCCTGCATCTAGCCTGTCCAACCCCTTAAGAATTTTCTAAGTTTCTATAAGATCCCCCCTCAATCTTCTAAATTCTAGCGTGTACAAGCCGAGTCTATCCAGTCTTTCTTCATATGAAAGTCCTGCCATCCCAGGAATCAGTCTGGTGAACCTTCTCTGTACTCCCTCTATGGCAAGAATGTCTTTCCTCAGATTAGGAGACCAAAACTGTGCGCAATACTCCAGGTGTGGTCTCACCAAGACCCTGTACAACTGCAGTAGAACCTCCCTGCTCTTTTACTCAAATCCTTTTGCTATGAATGCTAACATACCATTTGCTTTGATCCATATCCCTCCAAACCTGTACCTGTCTAACTGTTTCTTAGATGTTGGGTTAGTCCCTGCCTCAACTACCTCCTCTGGCAGCTTGTTCCATATACCCACCACCCTTTGTGTGAAAATATTACCTCTCAGATTCCTATTAAATCTTTTCCCCTTCAACATAAACCTATGTCCTCTGGTCCTCAATTCACCTATTCTGGATAAGAGGCTCAGTGCACCTACCCGATCTATTCCTCTCTTGATTTTATACACAGTAATTTCAAAACAGCTAGTGTATGTTGAGTGATACATTTGCTCTTTCTTCCAAACTCCTTTCAAGGTATAAACTTTTATATGTCTAATGGAACTGCACTAATCAAAGACAGAGGGTACTGGTGGAAGGGTGTAATTTTGACCAGAGAACTGTGACCAGTGGTATACCACAGGGATATTTGCTGGGACCTCTATTGTCCGTGATATACAGTAACAATTTGGATGTAAATATAAGAATGTAATTGTTCCATTTCGAGACATATGACTGATGTGACTGATCAGTCTGAAGAAGGGTCTCGACCCAAAATGTCACCCATTCCTTCTCTCCAGAGGTGCTGCCTGTACCATTGAGTTACTCCAGCATTTTGTGTTTATCTTCAGTTTCAACCAGCATCTGCAGTTCCTTCCTACAAGAAAGATATGTTAGACACAAAGCGCTGGAGTAACTCAGTGGGTCAGGCAGCATCTCTGGGGGAAAAAAGATCGATGACATTTCGGTACGGGACCCTTCTTCAGACTGATGAAGGGTTCCACCCTGAAAAGTCACCCATCCTTTTTCTCCAGAGATGGATGCCGCCTGACCCACTGAGTTACTCCAGCATTTTGTGTCCTTTGGTGCATCAACCAGCATCTGCAGTTCTCTTATTTGTGCAAGAAAGATATGTGGTTTAGATTAATGCCATGACCTAAACAATACAATTTTGAAGACTTGCTGTACATTACCCTGAGTTCAACAGTTGAGCCGATTGAGTTATTTCAAATAATAGCCAAATTCTGCTGTATAGGTACGGTGCAATTATTTACTCTGTTGTGAGAAGCCAAAGTGATGAACCTATTGAAAACCAGAGACATTGTGGGTGATTCAGCTAACCATTAAGTAAACAATCTTATGTTGCCATTGGTATTGATATTGGTATTAGTATTGGTTTATTAATGTCTCACATAGCGAGATACAGTGAAAACTTTGTTTTGCGTACTATCCAGTCAGAACATATCATATATGAGATCAGGGTGGTGTGGTCTTTGAAATTACTGACTGCCTTTTTCAGGCCGCGTCTCCCATAGATCCCTTTGATGGTGGGGATGTCAGTGCCTGGGATGGAGTGGGCAGTGACAACCACTCTCAGTATTCTCCTTTGTTCCTGGGCGTTCAAGTTATGAACCACAACCAGTCAATATGCTCTCATAAATTCGAGAGTATTTGTCGACATACCAAATTTCCTTAACCTTCTATGAAAGTAAAGGAAGTGTGTTTACCTCTATTTTTAAATCTGGTTCCATTCATGTCAATGAAGCAGAATTCAATCCATACATTGTATAGTTAGCACATAAGACAGTGGATGAATTTCTATCCCTAGACTCCTGTAATACATTCAGGGGATGTGCAGGAAAGAACTGTAGATGCTGGTTTACACTGAAGATAGACACAAAATGCTGCAGTAACTCAGTGGGTCAGGCAACATCTCTGGAGAAAAGGAATAGGTGACATTTCGGGTCGACACTCTTCTTCAGACTGAGAGTCAGGGGAAAGGGAAATTATCGATATAGATGGTGATATTGCGAGGTATTGTGATATCAGCATGGCTTTGTGAAGGGGAGATCCTGCCTGACAAATCTACTGGAATTCTTTGAAGAAGTAAATAGCAGAACAGACAAAGGAGAGTCAGTGGACAATGTTTACCTAGATTTTCAGAAAGCCTTTGATAAGGAAGATGAGAGCCCATGGTATCAAAGAGCAGATACTAGCATGGACAGCAAGTTGGCTGGATGGCAGAAGGCAAAGAGTGGTGAAAAAGGAGCCTTTTCTGTTTGGCTGCCAATGACTAGCAGAGTTCCGCAGGGGTCGGTGCTGGGGCCGCTACTCTTCACGTTGTATATTCATGATTTGGATGAGAGGATTGAAGGCTTTGTGGCCAAGTTTGCGGATGATATGAAAATAGGTGGAAGGGCAGGTAGTGCAGAAAAAGCAGGGACTCTGCAGAAGTACTTGGACAGGCTGGGAGAATGGGCAGAGAAGTGGCAGATGGAATATAGTGTAGCAAAGTGTGGAATCAGCATTTGGGTAGTAGGAATAAAGGTGTAGGCTGTTTTCTAAATGGGGAGAGAATCCAGAAATCATAGGGGCAAAGGGAGTGCTGGTGCAGGAATCCCAAAAAGTTAATCTGCAAGTTGAATCGGTAGTAAAGAAGGTAAACGCAATGCTGGAATTTATTTCATGAGGTCAAGAATGGAAAAAAAAGGGATGGAATGCTGAAGCCCCTGTCACACTTCAGTGATTTTTTTTTCGGCGACTACAGGCGACTAGACTTTCGCCACATGGTCGTGAGGTGACACCTGTATAGTCGTGAGTAGTGTCCTCAAGTCGCTTAAAGAGTCGTAACATTTTCCTGGTCGCCGCTGAATTTTGAAATGTTCAACGTTTTTCGGCGACTGTGGGCTAGATGTAACTTGTCTTCCCCTGTCGTAGGTGCTGTCGTAGATAGTCGCCAGGATGACGCAGGTTGTCGCCAGGTGACGTTGGTTGTTGCCGGGTGCTGACTTTGGTGAATTCCATTGGCGACTTCCTACGTCAACCGGCGACAGGTACCGGCAATTTAATTGTCTTCAGTTGTCGCCGTTGCTTGTCGTAGCTTGTCGCGGGAGGACATAGTTTGACTTTGATTGTCGTAGGTTGTCGGCTGTGTGGTCGTAGGTTGTTGTATGTGTGGTCGTAGGTGGACGTCCAAATGGGTCGCCGGTTGTCGGTGGCTTGCCACAGCTTGACGTCGACTAGGTGGTAGGTTGTCGTAGCTTGTCGTAGACATTGTCATAGGGTGGGGTCCAGTCACCGCTTTTTCGGCGACCTGCTACAACTGGGACAGTTGCCGGTAGTCGCTGAAAAAATCGCCTAAGTGGGACATGCCCTTGTGGCTCCAAAGGTGCTGGTTAGGCCGCATTTGGAGTATTGAGAGCAATTTTGGGCACAATGTCTGAGGAAGGATGTGCTTGCTTTAGAGAGCGTCCAGAGGAGGTTTACAAGAATGATTCCAGAAATGAGTGGGTTAACATGATGAGCGTTAGACAGCACTGGGCCTGTACATGCTGGAGTTTAGAAGAATTAGGGGGGACTTCATTGAAACATACCGAATAGTGGAAGGCTTGGACAGAGTGGATGTGGAGAAGATGTTTCCACTAGTGGGAGAGTCTAGGACTAGAGGTCATAGCCTCAGAATTAAAGGACGTTCCTTTATGAAGGAGATGAGAAGGAACTTCTTTAGCCAGAGAGTAGTGAATCTGTGGAATTATTTGCCACAGAAGGCAGAGATAGATAGATTATTGATTAGTACGGGTGTCAGGAGATATGGGAAGAAGGCAGGAGAATGGGGTTAGGAGAGATAGATCAGCCATGATTGAATGGCGGAGTAGATTTTATGGGCCGAATGGCCTTAATCTGCTCCTATTACTTCAATTCCCCCTCCCATTCCGAATATGACCTTTCTGTCGTGAGCCTCCTCCAGGGCCAGAGTGAGTCCCACTGCAAATTGGAGGAGCAGCACCTCATATTTTGCTTGGGTAGTTTATGAACATTTCACTTGGGCAGCGGTATGAACATTGACTTCTCCAATTTCAGGTAGTCCTTGCTTTCTCCCTCCTTCCCCTCCCCTTCCCAGCTCTCCCACAGCCTACTGTCTCTGCCTCTTCCTTTCTTCTTCTTCTCGCCCGCTGTAGGGTTTGAGTTCCCTTTACTCCACTTCGGGGCCAACTGCCCGAAAAAGGGGATCCCCTAGGTTCTAGACCTCGGAATTATGGTGGGATATGATAAGAGGTTGACTTGACCAGAGCGTGCTGATGAGAGAAAACAGAAACCAAGACGGACTCAAAGCAAGTCTAAAATTTACAGGCTTTATTAAACAATAAGAAATCGAATCTCACCAACACTACAAAATATGTGACTAAACTTATGCTTTAAACTAAAACTATGGAAAGAAAATTATCGGGCACGTCGTAAAACTTACTTTGACAATATTTTACTCCCCTTTCCCTTTATTTACTTAACCTCCTATCCTATTTTGGGAATTTCTCCAGGTCACCAGGATACTCACAGCTAAGTCGATGCAGGCTCACGAGCTGTCCAGTAGAGCAGAAAGAGAGCAGGAAGAGCAGGAAGAGCCGAAAAGAGCAGAGAGCGAGTTCTGGCTGGACTCCTGTTTTATACCTGAGATTCCTTTGAAACACCCAGGTGGTCCTCTGGATAAAAGGGGTTCTTTTGATGTTTCCCAGTTTCGATGTGGCATGAACAATAGGCTTCCGGTGATAAGGGGTTTGCTGATGTCATGATCCCTCAGCCTGATCGTTATCATCCTCGATGGTGATAGTGCTCTGCTGGCCAGTTTACCACCGTCTGCTGAGGCTTGGTTCCTTCCTTTGTGTATCCAAGAAAATCTCGTTATCTCCGTCTCAGCCTTTCCTGTTCACACCGTTGTGTGATGTCCAAGTCCACAGGCCAGACGGGTTTGAAACTTGAAACTGATTCTTTCTGTGGATTGCGGGTCTTTCCGTTGCAGCCAGCAAATCTGTCTTTATAAAATGTCCATGTCCTTATCCAAGTTCTTCCATAATTTTGGAGGATTTGCCCCAATAACTTACACCGCCCACCCCCCTCACCCCCACATCAGTCTGAAGAAGAGTCTCGAAATGTCACCTATTCCTTCGCTCCATAGATGCTGCCTCACCCGCTGAGTTTCTCCAGCATTTTTGTCTACATTCATATTCATGTGCAAGCTCTTTTGCAAATAATTAATCCTGTGGAACTTCAATCTTCCTATTCAAGCATTCTCTCTCTTGCCTTTAAGACTGCATCCACCATCTATTTGATAGCTCATCTTTCTGGATAAATGACAAAGTCTTTTATGTTTGCTGAATCGGTGGGCAGATGCACAATTTGTCACAACCTGCCTCTCCTATCAGACAGTACAGACAGAGTTGATGACAGAGACCGTTCCATCATCTTGCCTGGCTGATGATTAAAGAACACTAGGTCAAAAACGGAGAACCACAAGTGAAAAACTGTCTCCAATAATTCAGGTCAACACTCGGATTGAAAAATAGATGATAAATCAAGATGTAACATTTGGATGACATTAAGATTTTAGTTTTAAAAACCTATGAATTGCAGAAGGAATAGAAGTCCGAAGGATGATGTTGGACAAGTTTTGCATTCTAAAAAGAGTTATGTCCAGAAAAGAATCCATTGGGCTTAGTTTGTACAAGTTTATTCGGGAAGGCATGTGTTGTTGCCACAAATTGAGCTTAAAATACTCATTTTCTTGGTGCTGTGCAAAGGTTATTGAGGTTAGGTAGTTGGATGTGAAGAAAGGACAGCACAGGAACATAAACAGATGGCATGGGTTTAAGGTGAGAGAGGCAAGATTTCATAGAAACCTGAGGGGCAACTTTTTCACACAGACGGTGGTGGGTATAAGGAACGGGCTGTCAGAGGGGGTGGCTGAGGCAGGTAAAATAACAACCTAGAAGGCAGGTACAATAGTATATAGAACAGTACAGCATGGGAATAACCCCTTTTGGCCATGCCAAGCATGATGCCAAATTAAACAAATCCCCTATGCCTGTGCATGAACCATTTCCTGCACTTCCATGTGCCTATCTACAAGCCTCTTAAATGCCACTATTGTATCTGTTACCACGACCACCAATGGCAGCGTTGAACAGGTACATGGATAGGAAAGGTTGGCAGGGATATGGACCAGGCGTGGGCCAATGGAACTGGGACTAAAGGCGGCGCAGCGGTAGAGTTGCTGCCCAACAGCACTTGCAGTGCCGGAGACCCAAGTTCGATCCCAACTTCGGGTGCTTGTCTGTACGGAGTTTGTACGTTTTCCCCGTGGCCCGGTGGGTTTTCTCAGAGATCTTCAGTTTCCTCCCACACTTCAAAGATGTACAGGTATGTAGGTTAATTGGCATGGTGTATGTGTAAATTATCTATAGTGGGTGTAGGATAGTGTTAATGTGCGGGGATCGCTGGTCGGCGCCGACTCAGTGGGCCGAAGAGCCTGTTTCCGCACAGTATCTCTAAAACTAAATAAAAACAAACTTAGTTGGGGTACCTTGGTTGGTATAGACAAGTTGGGCAAAAGGGCCTGTTTATATGCTGATTGACTCAATGACTCTATAGGAAATACGAGCACTTAAGGGTCTGTCCCACTTGGGCGACTTAATCCGTGAGTTCTGTCGAGTTTGCCCTCGACTCATAGTCGCAGCATGGTCGACACGAGGTCGTAGGAGGTCTTTGTAACTCTCCTTCATGCTCGAGAGTGGTCTCAGCGTACTCGAGGCCTCAGCTAGGTCGCGGCGTATTTTTCAACATTTTGAAAAATGCCTCCGTGTAAAAAAAGGTCGCCATGGAAAAAATCGATACTTTTTTTACTCTTAGGTTTAGTCGTAGTAGGTCGTAGTAGGTCAACATGTTTGTCGTAGGTAATCGAGGGTAGTCAAAGGTAGTCGAAGGTAGTCGTAGATAGTCTTCATCAGAGTCGAAGTGAGGTCGAAGTGAGGTCGAAGGAGATCGAAGGAGGTCATCTTCGATCTCCACTATTCGGTGTCCAATTTTCCCGAAGTTAGTCGTAGCTAGTCGAAGCTGGTCTTCAACATAGTCGAAGGAGGTTGAAGGAGGTCTTCTACATAGTCAAAGGAGGTCTTCAACATGACATTTTGTCAAACTCTCCTAAACTCTTCTAAACTCGCCAATTAGGTCGCCTAAGTGGGACAGCCCCTTTACTCTCTCGGGCTTGCTCTGTCATTCATTAAGATCATGGTTGATTTTCTACCTCAATGCCTTTCTTTCATTTTCTCCTCATATATCTTCAATTCTTTAGTATCCAGACATGCATTAATCTCTTTAGAATGTAATCAGTAATTGGGTCTCCAAACCTCCCTGGGGGAAATAAGTCAAAGATTCACTATCGTCTAATGAAGGAATTTTCCTTAATTTCAGAGCTAAATAACCCATCCTGAGTTCTTGACTCCTTAGCCAGGGGAATCACCATCGTGCATCTGCCCAGTCGAGCCCTCTAAGAATGTTAGGTCAAAGAACATTGCAGCACAGGAACAGGCCTTTCGGCCCACAATGTCCATGATGAACAGCCTTAAGGTGAGAGGGGCAAAGTTTAAATCAGATATGTAGGGCAAGTTTTTTTCACAGATGGTGATAGGTGCCCAGAGCGTGTTGCTGGGAGTGGTGGTGAGGCAGATATGATAGAGTCATAGATAGAGTCATAGAGTGATACAGTGTTGAAACAGGCCTTTCGGCCCAACTCGCCCACACCGGCCAACAATGTCCTAGCTACCATAGTTCCACTTGCCTGCGCTTGGCCCATAACCCTCCAAACCTGTCCTATCTATGTACCTGTCCAACTGTTTCTTAAATGATGGGATAGTCCCAGCCACAACTACCTCCTCTGGCAGCTGGTTCCATACACCCACCACCCTATATCCTCTGGTCTTCGATTCCCCTACTCTGGATAGTGCCATTTAAGAGACGTTTGGATAGGGATATGGATTTGCGGGGATTGGTGGGATATGGATTATGTGCAGGCAGGTAAGAGTTGGTCTTGTCATCATGTTTGGCACCTATATAGCAGACAAAAGCCCTGTTCTTGTGCTGTGCTGTTCTATGTTCTATGAACAAAATGCCAAGTTAAATGAATCTCCTCTGCCTGCATGTGATCCATATCTCTCCACATCGCTGCATATTCATGTGTCTATCTAAAAGCTTCTTACTATCATATCTACCTCCACCATCACTCTTGGTCACGTTCCAGGCACCCACCACTCTCTGTGTAAAAACACTTGCCCTGCCCATCTCCTATAAACTTTGACCCTCTCACCAGAAACTTGTGCCCTTTAGCCTTTGGAAAATAAAGGTTCTGACTATCTACCTCATCGATGCATCTCGTAATTTTATTTCCTCTTCTCATCTTCTGCGCTCCTGAGAAAACAGTCATTTTTATCCAAACTCTGATAAAACGAGTCGCAACTGTTATAGCCGCTGCCTCACAGCACCAGAGACCCGGGCTGAATTATGACATTGGGTGCTGTCTGTGTGGAGTCTGCACATTCACCCTGTGACCGCATGGGATTCCTCCAGGTGCTCCGCTTTCCTCCCACACGCCAATGATGTGCGGGCTTGTAGGTTAATTAGCCTCTGTAAATTGCCCCTAGTGTGTAAGGAGTGGATGAGAAAATGTGATAATGTAGAACTAGTGTGAACGGGTGATCAATACACTCGGTGGCCCAAGCAGCCAGTTTCCCTGCTGTGTCTCCAAACTAAGCAGCGGTTTCTTCAAATGACTGCAGATTTCATTGTCATTGTTTTGTTAATTTCCTGTTCATTTCAGAATTCCTTTGAATCTGTCCCATTGGAATCTTAACGATGCTGATAATCAAGTCTAATTTTTCATTAGTTTAGTACTTCATATGTTGATGCAAGCACATCCAGCCAGCTGAGTGTCAAGGCAAGGGAGGAAGCTGCACTGCATTTGCATCGAAGGATTTGCCAAGGAAAATTATTAGTTGTGCAAACGCCTAAATTAAATGACAAGTCAGTGCAGCCTGAATGAGGTGACATGCCAATGAAGAAATGTTGTGTGCAGAGAATTTGCAAGCCTTTCACATGTGATATATTATTCGGTAATGACAGCCATTGCAGGGAGTTGAAGAGAAGCAGAATTGCATCGTTATATAGACCTTGATAAATTATGCAGACATGCTATCACGCTGAAAATGAAATAGGAAGGCTAAAACTTCACTTCTCCGATATCAGCTGTGATTTGACGTTGAGTTTGAGCGTAATCTTTGGTGCTTTTTTTTGAGTACCCAAATTTGTTAGGAACTTATTTAGGCTCTTATTTTCCACATTGATTTAGTCCGCACTGATCAGGGATCCCCGCACATGAACACTATCTAAATGTTTACATTTATACCAAGCCAATTAACCTACAAAACGTACACGTCTTTGGAGTGTGGAAGGACACCAAAGTTCTCGAAGAAAACCCACACAGGTCACGGGGAGAACGTACAACCTCCGTACACATAGCATCAATAGTCAGAATCGAACCGGGCCTCTAGTGCTGTAAGGCAGCAACTCTACCGCTGTGCCTCTGTGCCACCCTTGATACTCAATCATAGTCACAGAGTCATACAGCAGGGAAACAGGCCATTAAGCCCAACTCGTCCATGCCGATCAAGATGCCCCATCCAAACTAGCACTATTTACTCGCCTTTGGCCAAAAGAAGGTTAATGGACTAGGGTTAATGAAGCAACTCCACTATAACCTCCTAATATTTAGTCAAGTTCCAATGAGATATGGAAGCTTCTATGTGGAGTTTTACTGTCACAATGCAGGAATAGTATATATATATATATATTTTGGCCAATTGTGCTGGTACCCTAATCAGGATAGAGGGATTTGGAAACACAAGAGACGGCAGATGCTGCCCACTGGAGCAAAGGAAAACTGCTGGAGGAACTCAGCAGGTCAAGCAGCGTCTGTGAAACCAAAAGGATAGTTGTGGTTTTGAGTTGAGACCCTGCATCAGGATTCTGGAAGGTTTTGGAACATGTTTTCTTCAGGTTTTCGCCTTTTCGAAACTTATAGCAAAATTGCAGAATTGGTGGGGAGTTATTCATACGTTCCCTGTTATCTGCCTTAACATGGGGCTGATGAGATATTATCCTTTTCCAGACATCTCATGAGACCTGGCCTCAGGAGTAACTGGATGACACAAACATACTGGCCATAGCAGGGCTGTAAATGAGCCTCAATAATCCCTCAACGGAACCAAGTCCCTTTTGGGAAAGCAGCAGGTTGACAAAGTACTGGGTCAAGGTTTAGATTTCTTCTCAAAATAGATAATAGAATATAATGGAAAGATGTAGTTAGTTATGTCGCATCAGGTCACATTCTACAAAGTTAACTGTTTCTTTCTCCACGGATGTTTTCTGATCTGCTGAGTATTTACAGCATTTTCAAATGTTTGGTTTCATTTGAGATTTCTGATATCTAGTGTTTTGTCATAGAATCCTAGGGTCATACAGCATGGAAACAGACTCTTCGGCCGAATTTGTTCACACCGCCCAGCATGCCACATCTACATTAGTCTCAACTGCCTCCGTTTGATCCTTATCCCTCTAAACCTACCCTATCCATGTACTTTTGCTTTTGGATGTCTCTCTCTCTGGACACTCACACTAAGTTGAGAGTATGGAGTGTGCCTCCACGACAGAACTTCACTCGTTGACCAGCGAGAAGAAGACCACATGTACAGAATGTATAAACTTATGCAATAGTTTCCATAACTCTAATGTGTCCCAAAGCAGAATGCTTTTGAAATATACCTTCCAATTATTTCCATAGTCTATTTTATTTTATTTTGTTCGCACATCAAGTGTATACCAGCTGGCAGAGCAATCGCATTCCCTATGAATGTTCCCTGTAACATAGAAACATAGAAACATAGACACATAGGTGCAGGAGTAGGCCATTCGGCCCTTCGAGCCTGCACCGCCATTCAATATGATCATGGCTGATCATCCAACTCAGTATCCTGTACCTGCTTTCTCTCCATACCCCCTGATCCCTTTAGCCACAAGGGCCACATCTAACTCCCTCTTAAATATAGCCAATGAACTGGCCTCAACTACCTTCTGTGGCAGAGAATTCCAGAGATTCACCCCTCTCTGTGTAAAAAATGTTTTTCTCATCTCAGTCCTAAAAGATTTCCCCTTTAGGCTTAAACTGTGACCCCTTGTTCTGGACTTCCCCAACATCGGGAACAATCTTCCTGCATCTAGCCTGTCCAACCCCTTAAGAATTTTGTAAGTTTCTATAAGATCCCCCCTCAATCTTCTAAATTCTAGCGAGTACAAGCCGAGTCTATCCAGTCTTTCTTCATATGAAAGTCCTGACATCCCAGGAATCAGTCTGGATGACACACATTCCCAACATAGATGGATTATGTACTTCACTTTACGATGCAATTGGCATTGTTTAGGATTATAACCCTTGAAAAACAAGTGGTGACTTACAGTACGTTACTATAGTTCCTCAAATCCTTTTGCAGCCCCGGAATTGTATCTGGCAGTGTGCACACATAGGTCGTGAAGCAACTCTCACAATTCTGCTAGCAGCCACTGTTTTCTTAATCATCTGTCAAATCAACCAAGCACCAGGACAACTGGAGTGACAACACGTGTCATGCACCCACGACGGTCGGTTGGCACTGTGCCTCTGCATGTGCAAATGTGTGAAGTGAGCACCTGAAACACACCATTGCTCTGATACGTATATTCTGGGATACACATGCTTGTGAAGGAGGAAACATGCACACACACGCAAGCAAAGACGACATAGACACAGAGAGTAAAGACTATCTTTACTCCAGCATTTTGTGTCTATCTCCTTCACTCCCGAGATGCTGCCTGTTCCACTGAGTTACTCCAGCATTTTGTGTTTATCTCGTCTGAAGAAGGGTCTCGACCTGAAACGTTACCCATTCTTTCTCTCCAGAGATGCTGCCTGTCCCGCTGAGTTACTCCAACATTTTGTGTCTATCTTTGACACAGACTACCGATAGGACACATACACACATACACACACTCACCATGCACACACACCCACACAGACGCCACACAAGAAACACATGGACACACACACACACACAGAGACACAACACACACACACACACAGAGACACAACACACACACACACACACACACACAGAGACACAACACACACACACACACACAGACACCACACACACACACACACAACACACACACACACACACACACACACACACAGACAACACACACACACACACACACACACACAGAGACAACATACACACACACACACAGAAACAACACACACACACACACACACACAGACCACACACACACACACACACACACACACAGAGACCACAGACACACACACACACACACACACGCACGCACACACACACACACACACACACACACACACACATATAGTTGCGCGCACACACACACACACACTTACAGAGTCAGAGTTGGTTCATAAAAAAGCTTCAGGAATTAATTAGCTGGTTCTTTTTAACAACTGAGATTGTTTATCATGAAGTGAGGAAGGTTTCCTGTGAGAAGTATGGAAAGCACAGTAACATGGGGCGATTTAAATGAGCACTAAGATACCCAGCAGTCCAGGACAGTGTGATATTTTTATTATGAGATTCCTCTTGAAGTACTTTCAGTATTAGTTTAACAAAATCGCCTGCTCCCAGTTCCAAATGATTATTCTGCAAGACTTGGGGGTGGTTTTCAATTTGATAGTCACAAAACAAATCTCTTGTTGGCAACAGGATACCTGCTGTGTTCCCAAGAAATCTACAGGAATAGCAACCTGCTTGTAACTTTGCTGTGCATACTGTACGAAACCCAGCGGGTAAGAAGCTGAGGGAAAATTCCCTTTCGTTGTTCTCCACCACCCCATCCCCACATCACCCCCACCCAATACCAGCCCCAGACTTGTAATTAGAGTCATAATGTAGAAACAGGCCCTTCGGCCCAACTTGCCCAACATATCCCAGCTACACTAGTCCCACCTGCCCGCATTTGGTCCATATCCCTCCAAACCTGTTCTATCCATGTACCTGTCCAACTGTTTCTTAA
The DNA here is from genome assembly GCA_038087875.1 of Malacoraja senta. Lineage (NCBI taxonomy): Eukaryota > Metazoa > Chordata > Chondrichthyes > Rajiformes > Rajidae > Malacoraja > Malacoraja senta. Next base: position 388,034,503 of record CM075977.1, read on the forward strand.
ACATTGGGATAGTCCCTACCTCAACTACCTCCTCTGGCAGCTTGTTCCATACACCCACCAACCCTTTGTGTGAAAAGAAATTGTGTGAAATTCTGAAAATAAAATGTATATTCACTGTTAAAGTCCATTTAGATGCAGTATGTCAGTACCAGTATTCTCCCCCCATCTACCTCCAGCCCTCCTGCTGCACAAAAGGCAAAAAGCAAAGTACCATTTGTGGAGAAATGGTATGCTCAATTTACTGAATGGAAACTGACTGAAATCTTTTGAAGTCGGTTCATGTATGAGATGATGAAATCCAGTGATGTGTGAACTCAACTGGGGTGAATCCCACCTCGGGACTCCCACCTGTTTCTTCCCTTCCCGCCTATCCCTGCTACATTCCTCCCTCTCACAATTCGCAACTCTTCAATGCTCTCACATATTCTTCTTTTATCTTTGGCCTTTGTTCCAACCCTTTGCCTATAACCCCCACCCCCCTCCCCTTGCCTAGGTCCACCTATTGCCTGCCACGCTCTGTCCAGCCTCTCCCTTCTTTCAGCTATTTTTCTCCCCACCTCCCTACAATCAGTCTGAAGAAAGCTCTCGACCTGAAACATCACCTAGCCGTGTTCTAATGAAATGTTGCTTGACCTATCAAATTACTCCAGCACTTTGAGTCCTTTTGTGTAATAACCAGCATTTGCAATACCTTGCTTCTTTATCGTTATTAACTTTTTGGTTCCAGTTTAGATTAGTTTAATTTAGAGATACAGCGTGGAAACGGGCCCTTCGGCTCAGTGAGAACGCACTAACCAGAAATCCCTGTAGACTAGCACAATCCTACCAACTAGGGTCAATATACAATTTTTACTGAAGCCAAATTAACCTACCAACCTCTACGTCTTTGGAATGTGGGAGGAACCCGGAGCACCCGGTGAAAACATACGTGATCACGGGGAGAACGTACAAACTTCATACAGACAGCACCCGTGGTCAGGATCAAGCTGTAAGGCAGCAACTCTACCGCTGCGCCATCATGCTGCCTCTTCACCTTTTCTATACCAGTACCCAGCACTATGCTCTTGCCTCTCCACTGTCACTGAAACTCTCATTCAGTTTTTTAATCACCTCCAAATCAACTTCTCTATTGTTATCCTTTCCATTTCCAGAGCGCCAACATTTTGTGAATGTTAGCATTTCACTGGGACATTCATCTCTCTTTGTCATCAACTGTAAAGCCTGTCTCAATTTCCCACTGCTTTTCTACACTTCTCTTCCCTCACAGAAATTCTAAGCAATATCTTATTTTGGCTTTTCCCACCTCCCAATTTCAACAAAAAACTGCACATTCGAAAAGGATCTGAGTAAGAATCTGACTCCATTTTAACACATTTATTCCTTCCTTATCCTCCTCTGACTTCCCTGCCTGTACCAATGGTGCTGAAGCAGAGACATTTGAGAGCTTCAAGTTCCAAGTATCATATTGACGTTGAGGCAAAGAAAGCACACCAAAGAAAGCAAAGAAAGCACACCAATACCTCTACTTTCTCAGAAAGCTAAGGAAATTCAGCATGTCTCCAATACTCTCTCTAATACCTGCAGATGCACCATAGAAATAATAACATCTGAATGCATTGCAGCTTGGTATGGCCATGTAGCTGTAACATTATATTATGCATTCTGTTTCCTTTTCTCTCTTAAGAATAAGGGGTAGGCCATTTAGAACTGAGATGAGGAAAAACTTTACCAGCCAGAGAGTTGTGAAGCTGTGGAATTATCTGCCACAGAAGGCAGTGGAGGCCAATTCACTGGATGTATTCAAGAGAGAGTTAGATATAGCTCTTAGGGCTAAAGGAATCAAGGGATATGGGGAGAAAGCAGGAACAGGGTACTGATTCTGGATGATCAGCCATGATCATATTGAATGGCGGTGCTGACTCGAAGGGCTGAATGGCACTCCTGCACCTATTTTCTATGTTTCTTGCACTACCCTGGTATTGTTTTGCTTGATAGCACACAAACAATTGTCTTTCACTGAATGCTGGTATATGTGACAGTAATAAACCAATACCAATAACTACTCAAGCCTGGTGGTTTTTCACTGGGAGATAGATGTGAGATGGAATTAAAGTCAAGGACTCAGTATCTTAAGGATATTAGACCATACAGAGGAAGAAAGGGATAACATCATTCTTTCCTTTCTCAAAAACCTAAGAAATGCACTTTGCCAAGGAGATATTGGGAGGTGACCTGAGATAGAGGCACTGAGACAAATGTTGAGGCCACACCCAATGTCCAAGCATTGTACCAAACTGGGAGAGCTCATTCCCAGCCAGGGAATGGGAATGGAAACCCACTACATCCCATACCATGTTGCAAATAAACCAATATCAGAACCAAAGTAAGCTGATTTTATGCACAACCAAATATCAAAGGTAGACAAAAATGCTGGAGAAACTCAGCGGGTGAGGCAGCATCTATGGAGCGAAGGAATAGGTGACGTTTCAGGTCGAGAACCTTCTTCAGACTGATGTGGGGGTCGGGGGTGCAGGAAGAAGAAAGGAAGAGGCGGAGACAGTAGGCTGTGCGAGAGCTGGGAAGGGGAAGGGGAGGGGAAGGAGGGAGTAAGCAAGGACTACCTGAAATTGGAGAAGCCAATGTCCATACCGCTGGTATCATTCCAAATATCAGGTTGTTTCTGCCTCAGTTGAAAGTGAGGTATAATATAGATAATGGTGCTCTTGACTTCTACTTCATTTCCCCACAGATGCACATTAGAGGTGTCAATTTTGCTTATTAATGTGCTTTCTCATTTTCTGTCTAAATTACAGGTTGCAAACCTCGCGTGCTCCATCTCAAATAATGAAGAAGGCGTGAAGTTGGTTCGCATGGCGGCAACCCAGATCGATAGCCTGTGCCCGCAGGTAAGAGAGGGTGATGCTGAACACTGTGTGTTGGCTCATACACAATCACCTCTCGGACAAAAACCTATCAGTATGAAAATTATAGAACGAGACAGATAATATTGTGCCGAATATCTTTCACAGCCTGAAAGACAGCAGGTGTCTTGAAACCAAACCATGCAATTTGGAAGGAAATTAAAAAATAACGTTTTTTTAAACTTTTGCCCGACAATGGTCCTGTTTGCAAATATATAAAACATGCCTCCCGCTGTCTTAAAACACGGTCGGAAGCTTAAATGCAAACGATAGAGGATTTTGAATGCAAAGTTATAAAAAGCAGGACCTGCAGAAAAATCTATTAATGTTGCAGTTCAACTCCTGCTAACCACAAGCCAATCCATGTGTGAATGTAATCCAAGCCTGGAATTCTGAATGTTCCAGTTTCAATTCCCATTCATAATTCTTGATCCAAGCATGAAATCAACCCTAGCAGTTAAATCTAATGCCAATCACACCAAACATAATGAACCAGCTGTCAGGTTTCTCCTGGAGACAGTGGTGCATTTTTTTGCATCCAATTTTGCTGCTTTCCGTATGTTTTGTGGGGAAGAAATGTAGGACGATTCCTGTTATTCCAATGAACGTGTACTGAGATCAGAAAACACCCAAGCGCTCACACAGTAGACTGTGGCGCTTCAGATCAACTGAAGTTAAAATTTGATGGTTGTTGGCCGGTCATCAGGACTGTGAAATTGAACAGTTTCAAAGCAAACATGGAGATAGGGAAAAGAACAGACTTGAGAGGCTGGATGCAGGGATGATGCTTCTCCTGACTGGAACCAAGAATCACATCTTAACATAAGCAGTGTAGGGAATAACTGCAGATGCAGGTTTAAATCGAAGATAGACCTAAAATTCTGGAGTAGCTCAGCGGGACAGGCAGCATCTCTGGTGAGAAGGAATGGGTAACGTTTTGGGTTGAGACCGTTCTTCAGACTGTCAGCCATTCAAGACAGAAATGAAATAACAGTTGGGCACTGCAGCAGAATTGCTGCCTTACTGCTCCAGAGACCCGGGTTCAATCTTGATTACGGGTGGTGCCTGCATGGAGTTTGTACTTTCTTCCCGTGACCTGCATGCGTTTTCTCCGGGTACACCGGTATCCTCCCACATTCCAAAGCCATGCAGTTTTTGTAGTTTAATTGGCATCGGTAAAATTGTAAATTGTCCCTTGTGTGTAGGATCATCCTTATATACGGGGTGATCGCTGGTCGGCACAGACTCAGTGGGCCGAAGGGCCTGTTTCCACGCTGTAAATTAATCTAAACTAAACTAAACTAAACATATATTTCGACAGTGAGTCTTTGGAATTCTTTATCCGTGGACCATGGAAGCTCATTCACTAAGTACATGCAAAACCGATTACTAAATTTATAGATATTAAATGAATCAATGGATAGGGGTTTAATGCGGAAATCCTCCATTGCTTTAAAAGATCAGTCAAGTCTTATTGAGCAGTGGAGCAGGCATTAACTGCTACAGTATATGGCCTAATTCTGCTTCTATTTAATTTCTGTGTAGGAAGGAACTGCAGATGCTAGTTTAAACTGAACATAGACACAGAAAGCTGAAGTAACTCAGCAGGACAGGCAGCATCTCTGGAAAGAAGGAATGGGTGACGTTTCGGGTCGAGATCCTTCTTCAGACTGGTTAGGGATCAGAGAAATGAGAGATATAGACGATAATGTAGAGAGATAAAGAACAATGAATGTAGAGAGATAAAGAACTTTCGTAGAAAGAAATATCTCCCGTTTCCTGAATCCCTAACCGGTCTGAAGAAGGGTCTCGACCTGAAACGTCACCCATTCCTTCTTTCCAGAGATGCTGCCTGCCCTGCTGAGTTACACCAACATTTTGTGTCTATCTTCCATTTTAAGTTCCTATGAATTATGCTGCCCTATGAAACATATCACAATGACATTCTGCAGCCACCTTTACCACGTAAGTAGCTCCACCTTTAGTCCATTGGATTTTCTTCAGGTTATCATGAAGTGAACATCTCGTAAAACTGTCCAATTGCACGGAGCCCGTCATTCTTCATTAACTACATGCAAATGCAAGCTATCAGCTCTCACTCCAGCTGAGTTAAGTCGTTACGGCAAATGAAATTACAAGACTAGATTTATCCTCACAGTGAATGGATTACGGAACAAAGATTAACAAATTGGCTGTTTCATCTTTACAAATCCTGATGATCTGATATAAGCACCAGCATGATCCACATGTGGCACATCATGACAGGCCAGCCACGCATTGATCGCAATCCAGCTGCGATGTAAACCTTTGATATATGATAGAAAAAGCACCTGCAGTGCTATCAGACAAGAATGCAGAACAATCCAGCTTGAGGTGTTTGTGTGCTTATTCACCTTTGTGCAGCTTCAGTCATTTTGCAGGCTTTTGACTGCGACGACAGCGTCTGCCGAGAATTTGGAATCCGTGCTTCACTTAGACAGCAGTCTCATACATCAGTAAAACACAGCACGCTGCCTCTTTGTAAAATGCTGTCTTCCTTTCAGCTGACTCCTTCATAAGCTTGGCTTCGTGCCATGGGAGGAGCTAATCAGTGTGTCAGCCAAATCCTAATTGTATATCTTATCCAAAAACAGGACACTTGTATTAATAACACAGAAGTGGTTTAAAGCCACAGGTGTTAGTTAGTATTGGATTATTCTCCTTTCTACTCTGTCCATTCATTTCCCTTGATGGTTTCCTGTGTCTTGGTATTTGTTTTGCCTGTACCTTTGCATCTGTGAGTTTATCTTGCCCTCTAGAACACAACCTTAGCCTTCCCGATGGTATTGAAAACCTTCCACAGGAGTATGGTTTAGTAAGCTTTCAATATCATAGAAACATAGAAAATAGGTGCAGGAATAGGCCATTCGGCCCTTCGAGCCTGCCCCGCCATTCAATATGATCATGGCTCATCATCCAACTCAGTATCCTGTACCTGCCTTCTCTCCATACCCCCTGATCCCTTTTGCCACAAGGGCCACATCTAACTCACTCTTAAATATAGCCAATGAACTGGCCTCAACTACATTCTGTGGCAGAGAATTCCACAGATTCACCACTCTCTGTGTGAAAAATGTTGTTCTCATCTCGGTCCTAAAAGACTTCCCCCTTATCCTTAAACTGTGACCCCTTGTTCTGGACTTCCCCAACATCGGGAACAATCTTCCTGCATCTACCCTGTCCAACCCCTCAAGAATTTTGTAAGTTTCTATAAAATTCCCCCTCAATCTTCTAAATTCTAGCGAGTACAAGCCAAGTCTATCCAGTCTTTCTTCATATGAAAGTCCTGCCATCCCAGGAATCAGTCTGGTGAACCTTCTCTGTACTCCCTCTATGGCAAGAATGTCTTTCCTCAGATAAGGAGACCAAAACTGTACGCAATACTCCAGGTGTGGAGGCCCTATACAACTGCAGGAAAACCTCCCTGCTCCTATACCCAAATCCTTTTGCTATGAATGCTAACATACCATTCACTTTCTTCACTGCCTGCTGCACCTGCATGCCTACTTTCAATGACTGGTGTACCATGACACCCAGGTCTCGTTGCATCTCCCCTTTTCCTAATCGGCCACCATTCAGATAATAGTCTACTTTCCTGTTCTTGCCACCAAAGTGGATAACCTCACATTTATCCACATTATACTGCATCTGCCATGCATTTGCCCACTCACCCAACCTATCCAAGTCACCTTGCAGACTCCTAGCATCCTCCTCACAGCTAATACTGCCCCCCAGCTTCGTGTCATCCGCAAACTTGGAGATGTTGCATTCAATTCCCTTGTCGAAATCATTAATATATATTGTAAATAGCTGGGGTCGCAGCACTGAGCCTTGCGGTACCCCACTAGTCACTGCCTGTCATTCTGAAAAGGACCCGTTTACTGCTACTCTTTGCTTCCTGCCTGCCAGCCAGTTCTCTATCCACATCAATACTGAACCCCTAATACCGTGTGCTTTAAATTTGCATACTAATCTCTTATGTGGGACCTTGTCGAAAGCCTTCTGAAAGTCCCGATATAACACATCCACTGGTTCTCCCTTATCCACTCTACTAGTTACATCCTCGAAAAATTCTATAAGATTCGTCAGACATGATTTACCTTTCATAAATCCATGCTGAGTTTGTCCAATTATTTCACCACTTTCCAAATGTGCTGCTTTCCCATCTTTAATAACTGGCCCTAGCATTTTCCCCACTACCGATGTTAGACTAACTGGTCTTTAATTCCCCGTTTTCGCAATCCCTCCCTTTTTAAAAAGTGGGGTTACATTAGCTACCCTCCAATCTTCAGGAACTACTCCAGAATCTAAAGAGTTTTGAAAAATTATCACTAATGCAACCCCTATTTCTGGGGCTGCTTCCTTAAGTACTCTGGGATGCAGCCTATCTGGCCCTGGGGATTTATCAGCCTTTAATCCATTCAATTTACCTAACACCACTTCCCGACTAACCTAGATTTCACTCAGTTCCTCCATCTCATTTGACCCCCGGTCCCCTGCTATTTCCGGCAGATTATTTATGTCTTCCTTAGTGAAGACAGAAGCAAAGTAGTTATTCAATTGGTCTGCCATGTCCTTGTTCCCCATGATCAATTCGCCTGTTTGTGACTGCAAGGGACCTACATTTGTTTTAACTAATCTTTTTCTCTTCACATATCTATAAAAACTTTTGCAGTCAGTTTTTATGTTCCCTGCCAGTTTTCTTTCATAATCTATTTTCCCTTTCCTAATTAAGCCCTTTGTCCTCATCTGCTGGACTCTGAATTTCCCCCAGTCCTCTGGTAGGCTGCTTTATTTGGCTAATTTGTATGCTTCGTCTTTTGTTTTGATACTGTCCCTGATTTCCCTTGTTATCCACGGATGCACTACCTTCCCTGATTTATTCTTTTGCCAAACCGGGATGAACAATTTTTGTAGTTCATCCATGCAGTCTTTAAATGCCTTCCATTGCATATCCACCATCAACCCTTTAAGAATCAATTGCCAGTTTATCTTGACCAATTCACGTCTCATACCCTCAGAGTTACCTTTCTTTAAGTTCAGAACCCTTGTTTCTGAATTAACTATGTCACTCTCCATCCTAATGAAGAACTCAACCATATTATGGTCACTCTTGCCCAAGGGGCCACGCACAACTGCTAATTAACCCTTCCTCATTACTCAATACCCAGTCTAGAGTAGCCTGCTCTCTCGTTGGTTCCTCTACATGTTGGTTTAGAAAACGATCCCGCATACATTCCAAGAAATCCTCTTCCTCAGCACCCCTGCCAATTTGATTCACCCAATCTATATGTAGATTGAAGTCACCCATTATAACTGTTTTACCTTTGTTGCATGCATTTCTAATTTCCTGTTTAATATCATCCCCAACTCCACTACTACTGTTAGGTGGCCTGTACACAACTCCCACTAGGGTTTTCTGCCCCTTAGTGTTTCGCAGCTCTCCCCATATTGATTCCACATCCTTCAAGCTAACGTCCTTCCTTTATATTGCGTTAATCTCCTCTCTAACCAGCAACGCTACCCCACCTCCTTTTCCTTTCTGTCTATTCCTCCTGAATATTGAATATCCCTGGATGTTCAGCTCCCAGCCTTGGTCACCCTGGAGCCATGTCTCCGTGATCCCAACTATATCATATTCATTAATAACTATCTGCACATTATAATAATAATAATAATAATAATCATTTTATTTACTGGCGCCTTTCTAAAACCCAAGGACACCTTACAATGCATAGAATCACAAAAAAATACAAAACACATAATCGGAATAAATTAAATATAAAAACACCACAGTACACAAATCAAGGACAGAATTCAATTTCAAGAGCACCAAAAGAAAATAAGAAACACAATTTTAGGAGAGAGCAGCGGCGACCAATTCACGCCAGCGTCCACTCTCCCGTCCGACCGCCATCTTGTACATGGACTAACAGGCACAGCACACAAAATCATCCCCCCACAATGACCACCACTGTGGGGGAAGGCACAATGTCCAGTCCCCAACCCAGTTCTCCCCAGAGATTCAACTCATCCACCTTATTACGAATGCTCCTTGCATTGAGACACAAAGCCTTCAGGCTTGTTTTTACAACAATCTTGCCCCTTATACAATTATGTTGAAAAGTGGCCCTTTTTGATTTTTGCCCTGGATTTGTCTGCGTGCCTTTTCACCTTGCTACCTATTGCTTCTACTCTCATTTTACACCCCTCTGTCTCTCTGCTCATGCTCCCATCCCCCTGCCAAATTAGTTTAAATCCTCCCCGACAGCACTAGCAAACACTCCCCCAAGGACATTGGTTCCATTCCAGCCCAGGTGTAGATCGTCCTGTTTGTACTGGTCCCACCTCCCCCTGAACTGGTTCCAATGCCCTAGAAATTTGAATCCCTCCCCCTTGCACCATTTTTCAAGCCACGTATTCATCTGCAATATCCTCCTATTTCTACTCTGACTAGCACGTTGCACTGGTAGTAATCCAGAGATTATTACCTTTGAGGTCCTACTTTTAAGTTTGTCTCCTAGCTCCCTAAATTCACCTTGTAGGACCTCATTCCGTTTTTTACCTATATCGTTGGTGGCAATGTGCACCACGACAACTGGCTGTTCACCCTCCCCCTCCAGAATGTTCTGCAGCCGCTCAGTGACATCCCTGACCCTTGCACCAGGGAGGCAACATACCATCTTGGAGTCTTGTTTGCGGCCGCAGAAACACCTATCTATTCCCCTTACAATTGAATCCCCTATTACTATAGCCCTTCCACTCTTTTTCCTCCCCTCCTGTGCTGCAGAGCCAACCACGGTGCGATGAACTTGGCTGCTGCTGCCTTCCCGTGATGAGCCATCTCCCCCAACAGTATCCAAAATGGTATATCTGTTTAGGAGGGAGATGACCGCAGGGGATTCCTGCACTACCTGCCTACTGCTACACTGGCTAGTGGCCGCCCGTTCCCTTTCTGTCCGCTTAACTTTTACCTGCGGTGTGGCCAAATCACTGTACGTGCTATTCACGACTTTCTCAGCATCGTGGATACTCCAGTATGAATCCAACCACAGCTCCAATCGTTCAATGGTAGCTCCTGCCAGGAGCTGCAGCTGGACACACTTCCTGCACACGTAGTCACCAGGGACACCGACCATATCCCTGATCTCCCACATGTTGCAGGCTGTGCAAACCATGGGGCCGATCTCAACTGACATGGTTTACTCCCAAATTAAATCAACTCACTCCCACTATAAAAATCTTAATCCTTTATACTGTACCTTTACTAAAAAGCACTGTACCCTTAACTCACTGTACCCTTAACTCACTGTACCCTTAACTCACTGTACCCTTAACGCACTGTACCCTTAACTCACTGAACCCTTAACTCACTGAACCCTTAACTCACTGAACCCTTAACTCACTGTACCCTTAACTCTCTGAACCCTTAACCAGAAAGCAGAAATACAAACCTGGGGTTGCTCCCAATCAGCTGCTTCCTCTAGTCCGCTTCCACCAATCAGCGGCTTCCTCCAGACCACTTCTTTTGAAGTGTGATGGAACGTAGCGTTGTGGGCAACGCTGCACCAGCCGCTCCAACCGCTCCTGGGCCTCTGTGGAACAAAGTCCCGCGCACCGTTTTTAAACTCACCGCCCGGACGCTGCACCAGCCGCTCCAACCGCTCCTGGGCCTCCTGGGTATTCTATCTCATCTTAGTTTATAAAGTGCAAGAGTTTTCTTCATTGGTCATGAGCATTAAGTCATGAGTTTTCTTTATTGGTCATGAGTCATGAGCTTTAAAGTGAAACTAGACTACCAGTACAAGGTGGATTATGAGATCAATCGTTCTCCCTATCTGCTCAGTGGTGAGTGTATGGAACGAGCTACCAGAGGAAGAAGTTGTGGCAAGTACAATAACAACATTCAACAGACATTTAGACAGGTACATGAATAGAAAGGGTTTAGAGAGATAAGGGCCAAAATACCTATTTCCAAGCTCAATTACTCTATGCTTATGACATGCATGCAATTTCCATAAAGCACATGGGAAACTCTGGGGCATTGAGTATGTGAGTCAGGAATTTCATACCTTTTCATACTTCTAGTTTCCCTCTCCTCAGACACTCAGTCTGAAGAAAGGTCTCAACCTGAAATGCCACCTATTCCTTCCCTCCAGAGATGCTGCCTGACCCTCTGAGTTACTCCAGCATTGTGTGTCCATCTTCAGGAAGTCATGATGCAGCTTTATAGGACTGTGGATTGTGGACAGAGTCACTGTGGATTAAGTTGAGGAATTGTAAAGGCAAGAAGACACTAATTAGTGCTATCTACAAACCGCCAAATAGTAGCCCGGATGTAGGGTGTAGGTTGCAGCAGAAGTTAAAACTGGCATGTAACAAAGGTAATGTCACTGTGGTGATGGGGGATTTCAATATGCAGATAGACTGGGAAAATCAGGTTGGTTCAGGACCCCAAGAAAGAGTTTGTAGAATGCCTCCGAGATGGATTCTTAGAGCAGCTTGTAATGGAGCCGACCAGAGAAAAAGCAATTCTGGATTTAGTGTTGTCCAATGAACCAAATTTGATAAGAGAACTTAAAGGTAAAGGAACCGCTTGGAGGTAGTGATCATAATATGATTCATTTTAATCTGCAATTTGAGAAGGAGAACGTTAAATCGGAAGTGGTAGTGATGCAGCTGACAAAAGGGATTATGAAGGCTTGAGAGAGGAGCTGGCCAAGGTAGACTGGAAAGGGATACCAGCAGGAATGATGGTGGAATAGCAATGGCAGGAATTTCTGGGCATAATCCGGAAGACTCAGGATCATTTCATTCCAAAAAGGAAGAAAGATTCTAAGGGGAGTAGGAAGCAACCGTGGCTGACAAGAGAAGTTAGAGATAGAATAAATCTAAAAGAAAAAATTTATAACACAGCCAAGAGTAGCCGGAAGCCAGAGGATTGGGAAACTTTCATAGGACAACAGAAGGAAACAAAACGGGCAATACGGGCTGAAAAGATGAAGTACGAAGGGAAGCTGGCCAGGAATATAAAGAAGGACAGTAAAAGCTTCTTTAGATATGTTAAGGGGAAAAGAGTGGCAAAGTCAAATGTGGGTCCCTTGAAAGCAGACACGGGTGAAATTATTATGGGGAACTAGGAAATGGCAGAAGAGTTGAATAGGTACTTCGGATCTGTCTTCACTGAGGAAGACACAAACAATCTCCCAGAAGTACTGGAGGACAGATGATCTAAGGGGGTCGAGGAACTGAAAGAAATTTTCATTAGGCGAGAAATAGTATTGGGTAGGCTAATGGGACTGAAGGATGATAAATCCCCTGGGCCTGATGGTCTGCATCCCAGGGTCCTCAGGGAGGTGGCTCTAGAAATAGTGGACGCATTGGTGATCATTTTCCAATGTTCAATAGATTCAGGATCAGTTCCTGTGGATTGGAGGATAGATAATGTTATCCCACTTTTCAAGAAAGGAGCGAGAGAGAAAACGGGGAATTACAGACCAGTTAGCCTGACCGGTGGTGGGAAATATGCTGGAGTCATTCATTAAAGAGGTAATAATGGGGCATTAGGATAGCAGTAAAAGGATTAGTCCAAGTCAGCATGGATTTATGAAAGGAAAATCATGCTTGACTAATCTTCTGGAATTTTTTGAAGATGTGACAAGTAAAATGGATGAAGGGGAGCCAGTGGATGTAGTGTATCTAGACTTTCAGAAAGCCTTTGATATGGTCCCGCATGGGAGACTGGTGACTAAAATTAGAGCACATGGTATTGGGGGTAGGGTGTTGACATGGATAGAAAATTGGTTGGCAGACAGGAAGCAAAGTGTAGGAGTGAACGGGTCCTTTTCAGAATGGCAGGCAGTGGTGAGTGGAGTGCCGCAAGGCTCGGTGTTGGGGCCGCAACTGTTTACCATATATATTAATGATTTGGAAGAGGGAGTTAGGAGCAACACTAGCAAGTTTGCGGATGACACAAAGCTGGGTGGCAGTGTGAACTGTGAAGAGGATGTTAGGAGGTAGCAGGGTGACCTGGACAGGTCGAGTAAGTGGGCAGATGCGTGGCAGATGCAGTATAATATAGATAAATGTGAGGTTATCCACTTTGGTGGCAAAAACAAGGGGGCAGATTATTATCTCAATGGGGTTAGGTTAGGTAAGGGGGAGGTGCAGTGAGACCTGGGTGTCCTTGTACACCGGTCACTGAAGGTTGGCATGCAGGTACAGCAGGCAGTGAAGAAAGCTAATGGAATGTTGGCCTTCAACAAGAGAATTTCAGTATAGGAGTACAGAGGTTCTTCTGCAGTTGTATAGGGCTCTGGTGAGACCACATCTGGAGCATTGCGTACAGTTTTGGTCTCCTAATTTGAGGAAGGACATCCTTATGATTGAGGCAGTGCAGCATAGATTCACGAGATTGATCCCTGGGATGGCGGGACTGTCATATGAGGAAAGATTGAAAAGGCTAGGCTTGTATTCACTGGAATTTAGAAGGATGAGGGGAGATCTTATAGATACATATAAAATTATAAAAGGACTGGACAAGCTAGATGCAGGAAAAATGTTCCCAATGTTGGGCGAGTCCAGAACCAGGGGCCACAGTCTTAGAATAAAGGGGAGACCATTTAAGACTGAGGAAGAAAAAACTTTTTCACCCAGAGAGTTGTGAATTTGTGGAATTCCCTGCCACAGAGGGCAGTGGAGGCCAAATCATTGGATGGATTTAAGAGAGAGTTAAATAGAGCACTAGGGGCTAGTGGAATCAAGGGATATGGGGAGAAGGCAGGCACGGATTATTGATTGGGGACGATTAGAGGCCATTAGCCATAAGGAGAGGTTTGACAAACTTGGATTGTTTTCTCAGGAGCATCAGAGGCTAAGGGGAGACCTGATAAAAGTGTGTACAATTATGAGGCACAGATAGGATAGACAGAACCATTTTCCCAAGGTTGAAATGTCAAAAACTAGGATGCATAGTTTTAAGGTGAACGGGGCAAAGTTTAAATGGGATGTGGGGGACAAGTGTTTTACACAGGGTGGTGGGTGCCTAGAATGCGCTGCCATAGATGATGGTGGAGGCAGATGGATAGTGGCATTTATAGTCATAGAGCATGGAAACAGGCCCTTTAACTCAACTTTCCCACACTGACCATCATGGCCCATCTGCACGTCCCACCTGCCTGTGTTTGGCCTATATCATAAGGTCATAAGGCATAGTAGTATTAGGCCATTCAGCCGATCAAGTCTACTCCGCCATTCAATCATGGCTGATCTATCTCTTCCTCCTAACTCCATTCTCCTGCCTTCTTCCCATAACCTCTGACACCCATACTAATGTAGAATCTATCTATCTCTGCCTTAAACATTTCCACTAGATCCGATCCATGTACCTGTCTAAATATTTCTTAGACGTTACAATAGTGCCTGCCTCAACTACATCCTCATGGCAATGTTCCATACACCCATCACCCTGTGTGGAAAAAAGTTATCCCTCAGGTTCCTATTAAATCTTTTACTCCTGACCATAAACCAATGTCCTCTTGATTCCCTTATTTTGGGCTAAAGACTGTGCATCTACCACATCTATTCATCTCATGATTTTACGCACCTCGGTAAAATGAACCCTCATCCTCCTGTGCTACAAAGAATAAAGTCCTAGCATGCTCAACCTCTCCCTATAGCTCAGGCCCTCGAGTCCTGGCAACTTTCTTGTAAATCTTCTCTGCATCCTTTAGATCTTGATAATATCTTTCCTATAGCATAGTTCCCAAAACCGAATGCAATACTCTAAATGTGGCCTAACCTCCCAACTTCTGTACTCGACCCGCGATCAGCGTTTGATGAGTGTGGGGGGGGGGGGATGGGAAGACAATGGAGGACCCGGTGTGGGGGACCGCTGTGAGGGATGGTGGGAGAACTAATGGGGACCCGGTGTGGGGGAGTGGGGGTGGGGCACTCCAGTTTAGAATCCTCTTCCCAGGGGATAAGTCTGTGTTTGATTGTTTGTTTGTTCATTTGTTCCGTTGAAGGCGATGTGCACACGGCAGCCACACACCAGTCGCTTGTCTTTTTCTTTTTGTTTTCAAATTTAATTTCAAGTTTTTGTGTACCTTGTGTGTTGTGACTGTCGGCAGACCATTTTCCTCTGGGGATGAATAAAGTTTTATCATTTCGTCTGGTATCGTATCGTATCGTACTCAATACTCTGACATCAGAACCGTAGAGTTCTGGTGTCAGAACCCCAGAAATCTTTCCCCTGAAAACTGTAGACCAAAAGATTAAACATCCACCTCTTCATGTTGATCTATGTTGATTTCTCCTAATTATGCTGTGCTGAGAATTTTTACATAGTGGGCACTACAGCAATGCAAGTTGTATTGTATTGTATTGTATTGTATATCTTTATTGTCATTTCCTGAGTATTCGCATACCCAGAGGAAACAAAAAAACGTTCCTCAACCAGTGTCCATTTCAGTGTGCAGTAAAAAATAAATAGAAGTAAAAATACATATATCATGAACAAATTAACACTCTACTCTACTAAACATCAACAGGCGTTCCGATCGGCAGCGGCACGACAGTGGCTCTGCTGCAGTGTCCAGGTTGGTGGTTGGTGCACGATACTTTGGCAGGGGGCAAAGTCCGTTTATCAGTCTTATAACCTGCGGGAAGAAGCTGAGGAGCATCCTGCTGGTTTTGCACCTAATGCTCCGGTACCTCTTCCCAGATGGCAGGATGGAGAATATGTGATGCGATGGGTGGTAGGGGTCTTTGATGATGGAGATGGCTCTGCTGATACATCTCTTCCTGTATATGTCCAGCAGGAAAGGGAGTGGAGCACCAATAATCCTGTTGGTTTTGTTGTTCTAAATGAGCTGGTCTTACGAAATGAAACAGTTGGGCCTTTAAGCCCACAATGTTAGTGCCGAATGTAACAGCAAGATAAACTCTTCTCATCAGCCTGCACATGTTCCATATCCCTCCATTCTCTGCAAAAACATGTGCCTTTTCAAAAGCCTCTTAAACGGCACTACACACAATACTCCTAATGCGGCCTAACCAAAGTCTGATAGAGGTACATCATGACTTCCTGACTCTTATGCTCAGTGCCCCAACCAATGAAGGCAAGCAAACCATTTCATAAGTTCATAAGTTCATGTGATAGGAGCAGAATTAGGCCATTCGGCCCTTCAAGTCTACTCTGCTATTCAATTATGGCTGATCTATCTCTCCCACCTCCCCCCATACATACTCCTGCCTTCTCCCCATAAGCTCTGACATCCGTACTAATCAAGAATCTATCTATCTCTACCTTAAAAATATCCATTGACTTGGCCTCCACAGCCTTCTGTGGCAAAGAATTCCACAGATTCACAACCCTCTGACTGAGGAAATTCCTCCTCATCTCCTTATTTGCCTTCTTTACCACTATCTACTTTTGGGGAGTTATGGACTTGGACCCAAGATCCTTTAATACAAAATAAATTAAACTGCTGATCTTCCAAGGGAAATTCCTGCAAAATACAGGAGAGTGGTAAAGCAACCTAATTTCCAAACCATCCATACAATCAGCACACTAAATTCACTTGACTGTAATTTTGCAGAATTTAAAGTCTATTTTGATTTTGATAAGAAATCAGTGAATGGCCAAACAGTGGGCAACTTTAAATGTAAGTTAGAAAACAAATAGAAATATTTGGTAATTTATCTGTGCCTTTTCACACTTTTGTGTTTCTGTGCAATTAATCCACATAAATCTGACTTTATGTTGTGGCTTAAGATATTATTTGAACTGCTCACATCCATTAGGTACTAACCATATGCAATATATCACACAACCATTGATAGTGACCAAATAATTATAATAAAATGTGTAATTACATTAAAGAAATCGCATGCAGTTTATAATTTCCCTGTCAATAAAGATGTTTTTTTTTCATTCCAGTCACATTTGGTTCAGTTTGATTTCAAAATACTTTCTCTGATGCTCCACCATTAAAGAAAATTGGGTTCCACTTATGTAACAAATATATCACCTCACACCGATGTTCCCCTCCATTGCAATGCAAAAACTCAATTGAGTTGCTATTCACACAAGTCATCACAAACTGAATGGGCAGATGAAAATCTGATTCTGTAATTTATAAACTGTACCCAGTGTCTGTGCTTATATTTCTGGTCTTCGGCCCTGCTTAGTGAACCAACTTTGGTTAAACTCCATTCCATCCTCCACGTAGACCCGATATCAGTTTATAATGTATTTGAGACATCTCGCATGTGTATATATAATAGTGAAAGGTATGGATATAGTGGTTGTGGAGCACTGGGCCTGTACTCGCTGGAGTTTAGAAGAATGAAGGGGGACCTCAATGAAATGTACAGAATAGTGAAAGGCTTGGATAGAGTGGATGTGGAGACAATGTTTCCTCCAGTGGGAGAGTCTAGGACAAGAGGTCATAGCCTCAGAATTAAAGGACGTTCCTTTAGGAAGGAGAAGAGGAAGAATTTCTTTAGTCAGAGGGTGGCGAATCTGTGGAATTCATTGCCACAGAAGGCTGTAGAGGCCAAGTCAATGGATATTTTTACGGCAGAGATGGATAGATTCTTGATTAGTACAGGTGTCTGGGGTTATGGAGAGAAGCCAAGAGAATGAGGTTAAGAGGGAAAGATAGATCAGCCATGATTGAATGGTGGAGTAGACTTGATAGGCTGAATGGCCTAATTCTGCTCCTATCACTTATGAACTTATGGAAAATATTCAAACTACACATGTGATAGTGGGCAACATATTGGTCCATGACGGAGCACAGGCTCCAGGTCCCATTTTCAGCAATGAGACGAGGGTTGATGGCCATTTGTTTGAGAAAGAACAGCAGATGCTGGTAAAATCAAAAGTAGACACAAAATGCTGGAGTAACTCAGTGGGACAGGCAGCATCTATGGAGAGAAGGAATTGGCGACGTTTTGGGTCGAGACCCTTCTTCAGACTGATGTCAGGGGAGGGACAATGATAGAATTTAGGCGGAGAAAGTAAGATAGTTAGACTGGTGGGAGAACTGGGAAGGGGGAGAGGATGGAGAGAAAAAGCAAGGGCTATCTGAAGTTAGAGAAGTCAATGTTCATACTGCTGGGGTGTAAACTACTCAAGAGAAATGTTGTGGACAAGTAGCCACCTCTCCTCACTCCTTGCCGGCACCCGTCACAGTCGCAGCAGGTTGCCGAAAATTTTCAACATGTTGAAAATCCAGCAGATACGACTCTTTGGGCGACTACGCACAACCATTCAGGTGTCACCCTGCGACATGTCGCCCAAAGAGTCATATCTTTTTCTGGTCGCCGCTGGATTTTCAACATGTTGAACATTTTCAGCAACCTACTGTGACTATGATGGGCGACGGCAAGTCGCCAAAAAAATTGCGTAAGTAGGACAGGCCCTTTAGGCTATTGACTAATGGCTCTGACTCACGGTGTTGCGGTCATTGGCGGTGAAGCGCAGCGTCGCTGGAAGAGGGGACCGCACGTCAACCCCGAGAGCGCCGAGTACGGCCGGTCCCACGAGCTTGCGGTGTTATAGAAAATAAGCAAGCGGGGCTGTGGCGGCGGTAGTGCTGATCGCGGCGCCCGTGCCGCACACGTGCCTCACTGGCGGAGGCTGTGGCGGTGACCGTGCCGCACACGTGCCTCACTGGCGGAGGCTGTGGCGGTGAGAATTCCACTCACGGGGCTCGTGCCGCACTGGCGGCGGCTGTTGCGGTGACCGTGCCTCACTGGCGGCGGCTGTGTCGGTGACCGTGCCTCACTGGCGGCGGCTGTGCGGTAAGAAATTATTTTTCAACAGTGCTGACTTTTTGTGAGCACCGTGCGGTGTTGGGACCAACGCCGCACAGCCTCGGCGGTGGGCGTTTGACCGAACCCGCGGTCTCTGGCGGTCCACGAGCGGTAGACACTTCCTGTATCACCGCCAATGACCGCAGACTCGTGAGACAGGCCTTTTATTGACAGACAATTGTTTAATCGAAATTTGATAAGCTACATGATGATTAATGCACCATAGTCTGATTTGAAACAATGTCTCACATCAAAAGATGTTTGTAGCGTTGTTAAGTTTAGTTTAGTTTAGTTTAGAGACACGGGTCGGAAACAGGCCCTTTGGCCCACTGAGTCCGCACTGGCCAGCGATCCCAGCACATTAACACCACCCTACATACACTAGGGGCAATTTCACATTTATAACCAAGCCAATTAACCTACAAACCTGTACGTCGCTTGGAGTGTGGGATGAAACCAAAGATCTCAAAGAAAACCGACGCAGGTCACGGGAAGAACGTACAAACTCCGTACAGACAAGTAGTTAGGATCGAACCCAGGTCTCTGTAAGGCACTAGCTCTACCACTAGGCCACCAATTGGGTGTTACAAAACCTCCCATTTAAACTTAACCTTTATTCTCACAGGTTTTACCCTATGCTTAGCAGGTATTCTGAATTATTTTGAATTACTTTGAATTGATTAATCTTTTATCTGTAATAATGTTCCAAAGGAGATTCTAGATGGTTAACTGTAACAGGAAGATGGATATTTATTTTCCCTTTAATCAACCTATTCTCAATATCAATCTATAAACATGTTCCTGCTTTTCCAATCTTGTTAAATATTCAACACTGGCATAAAATTCTCTTTTATTTCAGATTTATGGTCAGGGTAGTGTGTTGTACATTAAAGAGTATTATTTTTTCTCACTTTTACCTCTGCCCTCATTCATCTATTTTCATTTCCATCTCCTTCAGATAGGACAGTTGCAATTAAAAAGCATCCCTTACCTTCTTTTAAGCAGTAGTACCACCATTTGCATTTCTCCTATCTGAGGCATGTGCTTTGTTCCCTTCACCCCTCTCTACAACTCAAAATATGCTTGATTACTATCTTTTCCTTGGTCTGAAGTAAGGCCATCAACCTAAAATGTTAACATTGTTAAAAATACACAAAGTACTGGAGTAATTCAGCTGGTCAGTCAGCATATGGAGAACATAGATAGGTGACGTTTTGGCTTGGGACCCTTCTTCAGTAACTATTGAATCAGGCAGCTAGTGGCTAGTAATTAGTGGATCAGGCAGCATCCCAGGAGAACATGGATAGGTGACATTTCGTGTCAGAGTCTGAAGAAGGGTGCTAACCCAAAACGTCACCTATCGATGTTCCCAAGGTATGCTGCCTGAACAGCTGAGTTACTTCAGCATTTTGTGTCTTTTATTTGGAAACCAACATCGGCAGTTCCTTGTTTTGACACGTTCCTTAGTTCACAGTTGCTTCCTGCCCTGTTTTCAGCATTTTTTGTTTTTATTCTTGAAGTGTTGTGTGACTGGAGGAAGTTTACACATAGAGTATTCATATATCATTTTTGCATACCCTTCATTCATTTGTACTATATCTCTCTCGATCACACATCTATATCTCTCGATTCCCTTTCCCCTGACTCTGTCTACGGAAGGGTCTGGACCTGAAACATCACCTATCATTTTTCTCCAGAGATGCTGTCTGACCCGCTGAATTACTCCAGCGTTTTGTGCCTATCTTTTGTATTCACTGTCCCTATTATATAAACTCAGAGAGTGATTGAACTTGCAAGATTTCACGCAGTCCTGATATTAAAGACTTGACAAATCTTCTCTGTTTGGCTTTGGACAATAAAACAGGTCGCTTACTCTATATCAAAGCAACATCAGAAACTCTTTGAAAATAAAGGGGAAATTGTTTTGCTACATTTAGTGTTTTGTATTAATGAGCC
This sequence comes from Malacoraja senta, assembly GCA_038087875.1. Taxonomy (NCBI): domain Eukaryota; kingdom Metazoa; phylum Chordata; class Chondrichthyes; order Rajiformes; family Rajidae; genus Malacoraja; species Malacoraja senta. Next base: position 388,055,244 of record CM075977.1, read on the forward strand.
TTCAAAATGGAACTTTGAAGATTGCAATTACAGTACGTGGCAGTAAATAGTTTTTTTTTCTGAAGCTGAGGAAAGCTGTTTGCCATTCTTTGATTTGCTATTACAGATATATTTACATTTCCTGCGGCACTTTTCACTCGGCAGCGATCACAACATCAAAATGGTTCAAAGATAATAACTTATCTGAGATGCATTTTGTTATATGTGAGACCCCTTGATGGTTTCTCCTCTGACCTTCATTTCTGGTCATCAGTAAAGATATTGTGGCTTTCTGTATCTCCCAGCCAATTATATTCCCGAAGGGCATGTTGCCAGCTCAGCACTATTAAATGCTGCTGAGGCCTCACGAAGTTTGTCCTAGTAGCTTGGCATGTTCCTTAATCTCCCCAGTGCTCAAAGCTGCAGGTTTCCTTGTTTGCCGGTCTTTCTTTCCCCTGAAAGTACTTGGGATGGCATTTGGGAATGCAGCCCTCTGCTTTTGATATCCATTAAACTTTTTTTCTGGTGACACACTGTCCTGGGATTCGGAGAGTCATTCGGTTGTGCATCTTGGAAAAAAATCATATTGCACAACACATCCATACTGACCAAGATGTTGACCAAAGCTAGTCCCATTTGCCTGCATTTTAGTCATAGAGTGATACAGTGTGGAAACGGGCCCTTCAGCCCAACTTGCCCACACCGGCCAACATGTCTCAGCTACACCAGTCCCAACTGCCCGTGTTTGGTCCATATCCCTCCAAATCTGTCTGATCCATATACCTGTCTAACTGTTTCTTAAATATTGGGATAGTCCCTTACTCAACTACCTCCTCTGGCAGCTTGTTCCATACACCCAGCACCCTTTGTGTGAAAAAGTTACCTCTCAGATTCCTATTAGATCTTTACCCCTTCACTTTACCCCTGTCCTCTGGTCCTCGATTCACCTACTCTGGGCAAGAGATTCTATGCATCATTGGATTGACAGTTCTTTAGATCACTTCTAACCCTAGCTTTCCCTATTCCTATTGCATCCCTTTCTTATATAGTCATAGTCACAGTGAAATCCAGCATGCAAACAGGCCCTTCAACCCACTGAGTCCATGCTGACTATCAACCACCCATTTAGAATAATCTCACACTAATCTAATCCAATTTTATTCTCTCCATGTAGAACATAGAACAGGACAGCACAGGTACAGGCCCTTCAGCCCACAGTGTCTGTGCCAAACATGATTCCAAGACCAACTCTTCTCTGCCTGCACTTTATCCATACCTGTCCATTACCTACATATCGTCATCAACACCCCCCAGATTCCACCACTCCCAACACACTCGGGGAAATTTCTCAGTAGCCAATTAACCTATCAACCCGCACGTCTTTCGGATGTGGGAGGAAACCAGAGCACCCAGAAGAAAACCACGTGTTGCAAACTCCACACAGACAGTACCCGAGGTCAGCATTGAACCCAGGTCTGTGCCACTATGAGGCAGTGGCTTTACCCGCTACACTACCACCTTATCTGTGCTTCCTTCAGAATAATGTTTGTCAGCTTCATCTTGATCAGTTTATAGAGAGACTCCTACATCTCCCCCTATAAACTCTGACTAATACCAACACATCCTGTACAGAACCTCCTTACTCCTCACTCTGCTTCTAACTCATTTTTCCTTAGTCCATCCATAAAAATTTATAATGATCATTCTCACACATTGAGTTTAATTATTTACACTTTTACGATTTACACTAATACCAAGTATATAAACCCAAGCCAATTAACCTACAAACCTGTACGTCTTTGGAGTGTGGGAAGAAGCCGAAGATCTCGGCGAAAACCCACGAGGTCACGGGGAGAACGTTCAAACTCCGTACAGACAGCACCCGTAGTCGGGATCAAACCTGGGTCTCTGTCACTGCAAGCGCCGTAAGGCAGCAACTCTACCGCTGCGCCACCGTGCCGCCCATTATGATGGCGGCACTGCAGCTACTGCCGCTGCCTCTGCGCTCCAGTGACTAGAGTTGAAATCTGACCTCTTGCACTGTCTTTTTGGAGTTTGCTGTTCTCACTGTCCCCATGGCTTTACCCTAGGAGCAGGCAGATGAGATCAGTTTAACCTGGCATCATGCCGGCACAAACATTGTGGGACGAACGGCTCGTTCTTGTGCTGTTCTAGTCGGATAATGAAAGTTACCTCTCAGATTCCTATTAGATCGTTCCCCCTTCACTTTAAACCTAGTCCTCGATTCACCTACTCTGGGCAAGAGATTATATGCATCATTGGATTGACAAAGAATTGCAGATGCTAGTTTACAAAGAAAGACACAAGGTGCTTGAGTAACTTAGCAGGCAACACAAGTAGATATATTGGTAAAGAAGGCATAAGGAATGTTTGCTTTTATAGGTCAGTGTATTTAGTATAAGAGTCAGGAAATCATGATGCAGTTTTATAGGACTTCTGTAGGCTTAATTTGGAATATTGAGTGCAGTCTGATTGCCCCACTACTAGAAGAATACAAAGGCAATGGAAAGGGTACAGAGCAGGATTACCAGAATAATGCCTGGATTAGGGGGATATTGGCTACAGGGAGAGAGGTTGGACTGACTTGGACTGTATTCCCTGAAACACTGGAGGTTGCAGGAAGACTCGATAGAAGTATCTAAAATTAGGAGCGATATTGATAGGGTAGACAGTCAGAACCTTTACCAATGGATGGGGGTACTAGAGGGCATAGCTTGCAGGTGAGAGGGGCAAAGTTTAAAGGAGATGTGCAGAGCAGGTTTTCTATGCAGCGAGTGATGGTGCGTGGAATGCGCTGCCGGGGGTGGCGTTTGAGGCTGATATGATAGTGGCATCTAAGAGATTTTTGGATAGGCATATTGATACGCAGAGAATGGAGGGATATGGATTATGTGCAGGTGGATAAGTGATGATCTTGGGATTATGTTTGCCGCAGACACTGTGGGCCGAAGGGCCTGTTCTCATGCTATACTGTTCTATTGCATTGCCTTAAGAGACATGTTTCAACATTAATATCAAGCCCAAATATATTCTCACAATAAAAGGAGTGTTCATTGATTACCACAGTGATTACAGCTGTTATCAGGCAACTGAATGATCCTACCACAACGAGAGAGCAGTCCTGAACTATTATCTACCACATTGGTAACCCTCAGACTATCTGAAGAAGGGTCTCGACCCAAAACATCGCCTATTCCTTCGCTCCATAGATGCTGCCTCACCCGCTGAGTTTCTCCAGCATTTTTGTCTACCTTCGATTTTTCCAGCATCTGCAGTTCTTTCTTAAACACTCAAATCTTTGATCGATCTTTACCGGCTTTACCTTGCAATAAACGTTATTCCCTTATCATGTATCTATACACGGTAATGGCTCGATTGTAATTATATATTGTGCTTACGATGACTGGTTAGCACGCAACAAAAGCTTTTCAGTATACCTCGGTACACGTGACAATAAACTAAATAAATTAAACTGAAATATTCATTTGGAAGTCATCACATTTTGGTGCATGTCCATAATGCTGAGACAGTTCTATGAGCAGTTTGAACGTGTATTTTCACTGCTCTCTGAACAGTGCTACATTATATTTGTTCTGGGGAGGTTTGTAGCAGTGCTAAACCTGCATTACAGCACCACAGAGCTGAAACCTGGACCATCATTCATTCAATGTAATGGTTGTCAAACCCAGCTAATCCAAGTCTATTGATCACTTGAGATGAGCTGAAATGTCCAAAATGTTCTCCTCCTTTTAGAAGAACCAACATGTGCAGCTGAAGTTATGTGCTTGGACTCATTGGGATGTTAGTTAATATACAGATGCTGAATAATAAATACAACAGGAAATGAAACAGAACACAATTAAAGATAAACCAGTCCACAAGAGGATAAAATAACCTGGAATAATTTCGAATGTTCTGCATAATGATCAGAATTGTTTCATTAATAGGCAATGCGAGGTGTTGTATTTGCATTTCCTGTTTATTCACGGTGTGTTTGTCTATAATTAAAGACAACGGGAATATTCCCTTGGTCCCTGAGTCCTGCAGTTAGGAGCCTTAAGAAAGACCTACAAATAAAAAGTTTAGTTTAGTTTAGAGATACAGCGCGAAAACAGGCCCTTCAGCCCACCGAGTCCGTGCCAACCAGCGATCCCTGCACACTAACACTACCCTACACACACTAGGGACAATTTACAATGATACCAAGCCAATTAACCTACAAACTTGTATGTCTTTGGAGTGTGGGAGGAAACCGAAGATCCCAGAGAAAACCCACGCAGGTCACGGGGAGAACGTACAAACTCCATACAGACAGCATCCGCAGTCAGGCTGGAACCCGGGTCTCTGGTGCTGTAAGGCAGCAACTCTACCGCTGCAGCACCGTGCCGCCAGAAAAGATGGAACTTTTCCGGCTAACTATGTTATTGGGACACAGTGAGTCGTACGGTTTTGTGGATTTGTACGGTTCTATGATTTGTCCTGACGAATGACTGAATGCATTTTTTTCCTTTCAGGTAATTAATGCGGTGCTCACCTTGGCTGCCAGGCCTCAGAGTAAAGTTGCCCAGGACAACATGGATGTCTTCAAAGACCAATGGGAGAAGCAAGTGCGAGTTCTGACTGAGGCTGTTGATGATATCACTTCTGTTGACGACTTCCTAGCTGTCTCAGGTACAGTAAAAGGCAATGAGCCATGAGAACATAATCTATACCCAAGATCATTAAGATGTCGAGTTTTTGTCATACATTGGACAACAAGCCTACTGCCATCAAATTGGCAGTCAACTTGCAATAAAAAAGTACTTTCCACTTAATTAAGCATCCCATGGCAACTGAACCATCCTACCACAACTAGAGAACAGTCTTGAACCACTGCCCACCACATTAGAGACCCTCGGACTATCTTTGGATGGACTTTACTGGCTTTATCTCGCACTAAACATTATTCATGTTATTCCCTTTATCATGTATCTGTACAAAGTGGACGGCTCGATTGTAATCATATATTGTCTCTCCGCTGACTGGTTAGCAGGCAACAAAATCTTTCCACTGTACCTCGGTACACGTGACAATAAACTAATCTAAACTAAACTAAACAAAAGCTAAACAAAGTCTAAACAATTATCCAAGAAAATTTGACATGAAGTTACTTCAAGGAAGTATTATAGGTAGACAAAAAGCTGGAGAAACTCAGCGGGTGAGGCAGCACCTATGGAGCGAAAGAATAGGTGACCTTTCTTCAGAGTTAGATCATGCACCAAATACTCATTGTGCGGTCTGCTACTAAAGTTGACATGACCTACTTTATCCCAAAATAATTCTTATAAAATCTGGTCTTCATTTTGCTTTTTTAATTAGGTTTGTTTATTATTGTCACGTGTACAGTGGAAAGCTTTGTTTGGCATGGTATTCAATCAATTCGGATAATACTATATATATAACTACAATCAATCCAAACTCAAGTACAATAGGTAGAGCAAACGGGAAGATACAGAGTGTGGCTCTGTGCATCGGTTTCATAGACAAAGTCCAATGTCCCCAATGGGGTAAATGTGATTTGGACAGCTTATGGAAGGAATCGACCAGAAGCCTGATTACAGAGGGGAAGAAGCTGTTCCTGAGTCTGGTGCTTTCAGGCTTCTGTATCTTCTGCCCGATGACAGCTGGGAGAAGACGGAATGACTGGGGTTGGACAAATATTTGAAAATGTTGGCTGTTTTCCTGAGCAGCGTGAAGTGTAGATGGAATCATTGCTGGGAGTCTGGTTTGTGCAATGGACTGTGTTACATCCACAAATCTCTGCAATCTCTTGCATTCTTGAGCAGAACTGTTCCCAACAGGCCTGGATAGAGTGAATATGGAGAGGATGTTTCCACTAGTGGGATAGTCTAGGACCAGAGGCCATAACCTCAGAATAAAAGGACGTAACTACAGAAACGAGTTGAGGTGGAATCTCTTTAGTCAGAAGGTGGTGAATCTGTGGAATTCATTGCCACAGAAGGTTGTGGAAGCCGTCAGTTGATATTTTTAATGTGGATTGATAGATTTTTGATTAGTACAGGTGTCAGGGGTTATGGGGAGAAGGCAGGAGAATGGGGTTAAAGGTCTGTCTCACTGTGCGAGTTGACCCACGAGTGACCCCGAAGGAAAGAATCGTGGTTGCGTACGATACTACAAGTTTATGATCCAGAGTTTAACCGAGTTCCCACGGGTATGTCTAAGTTTGCCGTTTACTTCTCATTTCTGCGATGTTCCAAGCTCGTCTCCCGAGTGTACCAAGTTCCTCTCCCGTTAATCTTGAGGCAACAATGTATATCGAAGTGTTGAAAAATCATCACACGTTAAAAAAATGACGTCATGCCAGCCAAAGAACGTAGAGACTATTGTGTTTGCTGCATGTGTTCTGCACAACCTGATCCGTATCAGAGGTGCAGCTTCAGGATCAGCGACAGCCATGCAGCATGGTGACTTAGTGGACAGTCAAACAGGGAGAATAACACTAGGTGTGTGGAGGAGTGGTACAAACGACGAGACTTTGGTGCCACTGCAGTGTTTTCGAGGTAACACGGGGACCAACAGTGCAAAAGAGCAGAGAGACCATCTCTGCTCCCACTATAATTCAGAATTGGGCAGTGTGCCGTGGCAGGACAGCTTATTTTGAGCGGCTGCCGACCACAGGTACATCACTGCATGAGGAGAGCCCACATGCAGAAAAATCCAGTTAATTTCATGTTTAGTTTAAATCCTGCTGACTTTTCATTGTTTAACTTTAAGTGTGGATTTTATTTTTTTATTGTGGTGTAAAAGTAATTTCATTGCATCTGTCTTTCCTTTAAAACGTGGTTATCATGCATCTGCTTATCTGATTGTAGATCTCAAAACTTGTCATTTAGCGCATTGCCTGAATTTAGACTAGTGCATTTCTCAGCTGAATTAGTATATAGTGGAAATACTTTTATTTGTGCTTCATTTGTTGATTTTCATGTATGAGAAGCCCTTTTTCAGACCACTGCGTTGTTTGCTGTGGTGCTTCACCGTGATATGGGTTTGCAGGAAATTACGCATATTTTTCAATATGCGAAAAAAAGCGTTTTTTATATTGAACAAGAATAAAGACTTTGTTTCACATTCAAGACATTTGTTTCACATAAGACTTTGTCTTATTTTCTGATCTACTGAGAGGTGACAATTTTAAACATTTAAAAAGCACAGCATATGAGGCAGCTGAGTCCTTAAATCTCACAAATGATTGTGAGAATCAAGATGTGAATATATTTTGCCTTCCTCTATTTTGTGTTTTATGATGAAAGGAATATTACATTCAAGTCATGAGACTTTGTAGTGATATTAAAATGAAGACTTCCCGACATCAATTTGATCTTGATAGCAAAGAACTCTATTTTATTGTGCAATGAAGTAAACAAACAGTGAGAATCAAACGGATCAGCAAAAGCTTTTCAACACAACACAACACAACACAAATTTATATATAAACTTCAAGCAATATTTTCTTTTCAACCCACTCTGTCACCTTATCAATAACTTGCTTAACTTTGTTAAGCAGAATTTGTCTTTAAAAAGTCTAAGTAACTGATATTTCTCTCCCTGATTATTGTTTCTAAAAAGAGTTCCCACGGTAGAATCACGAGTCACAAAGTTAAACGCACGGGCCACTACGTTCTTACAACGAGTTTAAAATGTTTCAAATTTTAACCACAAGAGTACATTTTACTCGTGGAAAAGTACAAACATGTTTGAACTTTTGCAAGAGTTAACAAGTTTCACGGGTACCTCCCGTTAGCGCCAAGAGTCGCTAAGTTGCATCCACGAGTTCCGACGTTCCCGCTACGTTAATTGTACGTGATTACCACGAGTTAAATTTGTTTTAAACTCGGGGTCACTCCTGGGTCAACTCGCACAGTGAGACAGCCCTTTTAGGAGGGAAAGATAGATCAGCCATGATTGAATGGCGGAATAGACTTGATGGGTAGAATGGCCTAATTCTGCTCCTATCACATAACTTTATGACCTCTACTGGAGAGAGAATAGCTGAAAGAGTTGAGAACATGCATATAAGTAATGCATTTTGAGTCATGCGCCACCACTAAATGCTCCATGCAGTGTTTAATATCTTGCTTTTGAAGAACTCGCCCAGCAGCCCCGCTCGCAAGAAAAAGACCACGCTGTCTTCTTGCTCGCGCTGCCGGGAGCGAGTGATTATTGCGTTCGAGAACCAGCCCTCATCTCTGACGATGCGCCCCCCCCCCCTCCAACCCTTCAAACTCTCCTTGATGTGCCAAATGACCTAATCCTGCTCCTATAACTTATGAACTTGTGATTTCTGTGGTGCATCTGCATAAATTTGTTGGAGTTGTTGAAGACATGCTGTGTTCTCAGATTCCTGTGGAAGTAGAGACTTTGATGTGTCACTGCAATATTTACCTCATTATGCCCTGAAAGCACATTCCCTCTTGCAGTTGCTTCTATGGACTGCCCAGTCATAGGGTCGGAGTAACAGCCTAAATGGCCCCACTTCTGGATGTAAAATACTACAGATCAATTTGAATCTTATGTACCTCATCTTCTTCAGATTTGATACTTGAAAAATCCTTCATACTCGTTGCATTTTGGCACTTGTTGCCCCCTATTGAGGTTTAATTGCAACAATCTCAGTGGGAAACCACATTTAGAAATTAATATTCCGAAAGCCAGTTTCCCCCCCACATCCCAAAGATGTGTGGGTTTGTCGATTAAGTTGCCTCTGTAAGTTGCTCTGTGTGCATAGGAAGTGGATGAGAAAGTGGCAATACATAGGAGTGGTGTGAACGGGTGATGGATGGTCGGTGGGCCGAAGGGCCTGTTTCCATCTTTAAACTAAACTACACATTTAAGGAAAAGAATGGAATTTATCCTTAGAGTCAAAGAATGTGGGTGAGGTTCTAAATGAATACTTTACATCAGTATTCTCAAAGGAGAATGACATGGAGGACATTGTGATTAGTGTGATGCCCATTACCATGCTGGCTGGTTTGAGATCAAGAATTAGGTGTTGAGTCTCGAAAAAACATTCAGATGGATAAGTCTCCAGTGCTTGATGGGATCTATCCCTGATTACTGAGAGAGGTGAGACAGGAGATTACTGGAACCTTGACGAAGATCTTTCTATCCTCTCCAGCCACAGGCGAGGTCACGGTGACCAGAGACACAAAAATGGGTGCAGACAATACTCTGGGGAATCTAACCTATTTCCATTTCTGGAGATTTTTGGGCCCTCTCTCACTCAATTAGCAGTTTCCATCCTAAAATATGATCACCTTTCTTTTATGCTCTTGCAGCTTCAGTGAGCTATCGACAATGTACCTACAGCTTCAGTGAGCTATCGACAATGTACCTACAGCTTCAGTGAGCTATCGACAATGTACCTACAGCTTCAGTGAGCTATCGACAATGTACCTACAGCTTCAGTGAGCTATCGACAATGTACCCAGTTTGGCTGTGCTATTGCAGCTTCAGTGAGCTATCGACAATGTACCCAGTTTGGCTGTGCTATTACAGCTTCAGTGAGCTATCGACAATGTACCTACAGCTTCAGTGAGCTATCGACAATGTACCCAGTTTGGCTGTGCTATTGCATATAAATAAAATCTATTATTATTATTATTATTCTATAGTCTGGAGCATGTTTTTATGTTTCTCTATCTGTGTTTTTTTATTGGCCACTTACTTGCCATTTACCTGCCCAACTTGTCAACTTCATGCACTGCAGTCAGTTTGTCTTTTCTGGATTATCTAACACCCTGATTACTAACAACATTTGTAACTGGCTCTGAATTGGCTATAAATGTCAGTGACCACTCTATTGATCCTGTAACACTCCACCAGGGACCCCTTATGAATTTTTATTTAGTGTAGCTTAGAGATATAGTCGCGGAAACAGGCCCTTTGGCCCACTGAGTCCGCACCGCCCAGCGATTCTCATACACTAACACTATCCTACACACACAAGGGACAATTTTGCAATTATACCGAGCCAATTTACCTACAAACCTGTACGTCTTTGGAGTGTAGGAGGAATACGAAAATCTCGGAGAAAATCCACGGAGGTTACAGGGAGAACGTACAAACTCTGTACAGAAAGCGTCCGTAGTCAGGATCAAACCCGGGTCTCTGGCGCTCTGAGGTAGCAACTCTGCCGCTGCACCACCGTGTCACTCTTTGATAAATCAGCATGGTTCCTATTTATAAACCAATCCTTTTTGCTTTCTCTGAATTAAGTACTTTCCAGTCAATTCCAGAAAAATGCCTCCCATTTGATGTTTTTCAGACAAAGCATTCTACAGTGCAATATCAAAAGTTGTTTTGAAATTTAAACATATTTCACTACTTGAGAATTTGTGTTGACAACAAAGGCTGTTTGACAATACGGATAAATCTGTTGACAAAAATTCCCTCTCAAGCTGACTCTCTCTAATCCGACTGAAACTCAGTGCTCAGTGCTCATATCTTGCAAGATGCCAGAACAACCAATGTTAGACTTACTGATCTGTTTTTTTCCTCTGCATCATCTCTATGCCCCTTTGTGAAGAGTGCTGTTATACGTTAAAACCTTATTTTTTCTCCCGAAGATTATGTTACAAAAATGGCCGTGTATTTAGAGCACCACAAATACCAGTTTTCCAAAAGTGTGAACGTCAAAAAATATGAGCACTATATCTATGAAAAGTGGGATGAGTAATGGTATATAATACTGGTAATGGACTTGCCTTAATATATGAAACTTATTTGCAATGTGGGAGGAAACTGGAGCACCCGGAGAAAACCACAATGGTCGCAGGAAGAACATACAAACTCCGTACAAACAGCACTGGTAGTCAGGTTTGAACCCAGGTCTCTGGCACCGTAAGGCAGCAACTCTACCACTGCGCCGCTGTGCCGCCCTAACGATGATGCTGGAGATGACACTGGAGAAGATGGTGAGATGGGTGGAGAGAAGAGGCTTTGTTGAAGAACATGCTGACAGACAGACGGACAGACATAGACTCTGGAAAAGGGTTCTGACCCGAAGCATCACCTATTCTTTTTCTCCAGAGATGCTGCCTGATAGCGGAGTTACTCCAGCACTTTGTGTCTATCTATGGTGACAGACTGGTGGTATTCTCTTTGTCTGAATATGATTAAATATCTCTTGGGTTGGGGACATTGTTTGATCTATAGTGCTGAGGCTATGCAGGTGTCTCCCCTGGAAGACTGTACATGTGGACATCAACCACCACAACATTTCAGAAGTTAATGACACTGAGCTTACGAGATTACTCTACTGACTGCAGTTTAATTATCACCCACCTTATTCTACCTCATTGCGGACATTGGACTTTGTCTCTAGAACTGTTATGCATGGTGTTGTGAATTATATTCTGCACTCTACAGCTTTCCCTTCGCTCTACCGATTGTAATTGAGTTTGGTGTGATTGTATTTATTATAGTATTATCTGATTTGATTGGATAGCAATCGCAGGGCGGCACGGTGGCGCAGCAGTAAAATAGCTGGCTTACAGCGCCGGAGACCTGGGTTCGATCCCGACTATGGGTGCCATCTGTACAGCGTTTGTACATTCTCCCCATGACCGCGTGGGCTTTCTCCGAGATCTTCGGGTTCCTACACACACTAAGGACGTACAGGTCTACATCCAAAGATGTAGGTTAATTGGTTTGCAATAAAATGTAAATTGTCCACAGTGTGTATAGGATAGCGTTAATGTGCAGGAATCGCTGGTCAGTGCAGATTTGGTGGGCCGAAAGGCCTGTTTCCGCGCTGTATCGCTAAACTAAACTAAAAGCATGCAAAACTATTCTTTTGAGGTAACCCAGTTAATGTGGAAATAATAATAATCCTAAAGCTAAACTTGCTTGGCACAATGTTATATTATGTTCCAATATGTGAACTTTAGGGTGATCCCAATCACGACCCCAGTAGTGGCAAAAAATAGACACAAAGTGTTGGAGTAACTCAGCGGGTCAGGCAGTATCTGTGGAGAACATGGAAAGGAGTCTGCAGAAAGGTCCTGACCCAAAATGTCACATGTCCATGTTCTCCAGACTTGCTGCCCGACCTGCTGAGTTACTCCAACGCTTGGTGTTGAAACAAGGAACTAAAGATGCTGGGTTACAAAAAAAAAGACACAAATGCTGGAGTAACTCAGCAGTATAATTGTGATTGGCCACTCTAGGCATGTATATCCACATATCTGGAGATCTGACCTAAGCCTTCCTATAAGACATGCAATGAACAAGTCTGAATTAGAGATGGAGTTCTTGCTGTGTTGTGAGTTAAAATGGCCCACTTCTAACTATTGTCACGATCTCATCAGTAGAGATGGCGCCCAACCCAGGCGACTATTTGCATGCTGGCCACAGAAGCAGGTCTACAATCACATATTACAATCGCTCCACACTTTTAAATCTCTACTCCTACACCAACATTTCTTACGTATCATGCGTCTATACACTGTAAATGTCTCGATTGTATTCATGTATTGTCTTTCCGCTGACTAGTTAGCACGTAACTAAATCTCTTCACTGTACACGTGACAATAAAACAAACTGAACTGAACTGAACAGAGGGATGATAAAGTATTGATCTGCTCTACTCCCGCATCAATGTCTCCAAGCTTCCTTATATCTGACCTCCACCCTGACCGCATCTGACCATTGTCTCCTGTCAACACACTGCCCTCTCCTCCCCAGAACTCTCTCCATCGCCAACCTCACCCATGAATGCCAATTATTTACCAATGATTGCCAATGACAACGAATGCCTAATATTCTGTTCTTAAAGATGAAAGACAATGGAGGAAAGGATGTCCATAAGTGATAGGAGCAGAATTAGGCTGTTCGGCCCATCAAGTCTACTCCGCCATTCAATCATGGCCGATCTATCTCTCCTTCTTAACTCCATTCTCCTGCCTTCTCCCCATAACTCCTGACACCCATAATAACCAAAAATCTATCTATCTTTGCCTTAAAAATATCCATTGATTTGGGCTCTACAGCCTTCTGTGCGAATTAATTTCACAGATTCACCACCTTCTGACTAAATAAATTCCTCCTCATCTCCTTCCTAGAGGAACATCCTTTAATTCTGTGGCTATGACCTCTTGTCCTAGACTCTCCCACCAGTGGAAACATCATCTCCACATCCACTCTATCCAAGCCTTTCACTATTGGTACTTTTCAATGAGGTGCCCCTTCATTCTATTAAACTCCAGCGAGTGTCGTCAAACGCTCAGGGCAAACGTTCAGGGCATCTCATCTAACCTGCAGAGGAAGTTAGAGTGGGAGGGGAAGGATCCAGTCGCTGTGGTCGATGTGGGCACCAATAACATAGGTAGAATGAGGAAAAAGCATCATCTTTCTTATGTTTGTTGGTTTTCATGCGCAGGTGAATCTCAGAACTTTGCTGCTGTACTTCCAAGCAGCATCTTGTTCGTGCAGGGAATGAGAAAGTGTTTCTAGCCCAAGGCCTGCACCTGTATAATTTTCATCTTGGAGTAGCCTCTTACTCTCACCATTTAAGCAATCTGATAAATGTTTCATAATATCAATCAAACTTCTCCCCAAACATATGGGTTTTATAACCAGTGGTTCAAATAACAATCAAGTATTTTGTCAGGGTCAGATTTCTAATGGTATCGATTCTTTAACAGGTTCTCCAGTTTATTTTTGATAGATTAGAATGAACTCTAATAACTGCATCTGTTTTATTGATTACAATGCTAATGCGCATTCTTAACCTTATAATTATGGCAGCCATTTATAGATCATTAGGCCAGGAGGGTGGAGAAATGTTTTTCATCTCTTTCCATTAATGTTTGTCTTCATGTGCAACCAGGCACAGTGCCATTATTTGACAAGAAGATTTCATTCCTATTCATCCTTGAGATGCTGGAATCAATGTGAAGGCTTGTTGCCCAAATCCTATATCTTGTTTACTAAAATGGTTTACTGGTAATGGTTCACTAAACAAAGTGCCAGAGTAACCCACCAGGTCATGCGGTATCTCTGGAAAATGTGGATAGGTGACATTTTAGATCGGGAGCCTTTTTTATGTTCTCCAGCGATGCTGCCTGATGTGTAGAGTTCCGCCAACATCTGTGTGTCAGGGGTTATGGGGAGAAGGCAGGAGGTAGTTCCAGATGACACAAAGCTGGGTGGCAGTGTGAACTGTGAGGAGGATGCTATGAGAATGCAGGGTGACTTGGACAGGTTGGGTGAGTGAGCAGATGCATGGCAGTTGCAGTTTAATGTGGATAAATGTGAAGTTATCCACTTTGATAGCAAAAACAGGAAGGCAGATTATTATCGAAATGGTGTCAAATTGGGAAAAGGGGAAGTACAACGGGATCTGGGGGTTCATTAGTCTATGAAAGTAAGCATGCAGGTACAGCAGGCAGTGAAGAAATTGAATTACATGTTGGCCTTCATAACAAGAGGAGTTGAGTATCGGAGCAAAGAGGTCCTTCTGCAGTTGTACAGGGCCCTAGTGAGACCACAGCTGGAGTATTATGTGCAGTTTTGGTCCTCTAAATTGAGGAAGGACATTCTTGCTATTGAGGGAGTGCAGCGTAGGTTTACAAGGTTAATTCCCAGGATGGCGGGACTGTCATATGCTGAGAGAATGGAGCGGCTGTGCTTATATACTCTGAAACTTAGAAGGATGAGAGGGGACCTTATTGAAACATATAAGATTGTTAAGAGTTTGGACACGCTAGAGGCAGGAAACATGTTCCCAATGTTGGGGGAGTCCAGAACCAGGGGCCACAGTTTAAGAATAAGGGGTAAGCCATTTAGAACGGAGATGAGGAAACACTTTTTCACACAGAGAGTTGTGAGTCTGTGGAATTCTCTGCCTCAGAGGCCGGTGGATGCCAGTTCTCTGGATACTTTCAAGAGAGAGCTAGATAGGGCTCTTAAAAATAGCGGAGTCAGGGGATATGGGGAGAAGGCAGGAACGGGGTACTGATTGGGGATGGCCTACTCCTGCACGTATTGTCTATTGTCTATTGTCCTGCACCTATTGTCTATTGTAGTGACCATAATATGTTTCAATCTGCAATTTGAGAGGGAGAAGGTAAAATCGGAAGTGTCAGTATTGCAGTTGAACAAAGGGGACTATGGAGGCATGAGGGAGGAGCTGGCTGAAGTAGACTGGAAAGGGATCCTAGCAGGGATGATGGTGGATCAACAATGGCAGGTATTTCTGGGAATAATCCAGAAGATGCAGGATCATTTCATTACAAAGAGGAAGAAAGATTCTAAGGGGAATAAGAGGTGACCATGGCTGCCAAGGGAAGTCAAGGACAGTATACAAATAAAAGAGAAGATGTATAACATAGCATAGATGAGCGGGAAGCCAGAGGATTGGGAATACGGGACGAAGGAAAGCTAGCCAAGAATATAAAGGAGGGTAGTAAATGCTTCTTTAGGTATGTGAAGAGAAAAAAATAGTTAATACAAATGTGGGTCCCTTTAAGACCGAAACAGGTGAATTTATTTTGGGGAACAAGGAAATGGCAGACAGGTTGAACAAGTTGGTTCTGTCTTCACTAAGGAAGGCGCAAACAATCTCCCAGATGTGTTAGGGGAGAGAGGATCTGGGGTGATGGACGAACTGAAAGAAATTCACATTAGGCAGGAAATGGTGTAGGGTAGACTGATGGGACTGAAGGCTGATAAATCCCCAGGGCCTGATGGTCTGCATCCCAGAGTACTCAAGGATGTGGCACTAGAAATCGTGGATGCATTGGTGATGTTATTCCAATGTTCTATAGATTCTAGATCAGTTCCTGTGGATTGGAGTGTAAGTAATGTCATCCCACTTTTCAAGAAAGGAGGGAGAGAGAAAGCAGGGAATTATAGACCAGTTAGTGTGATATTAGTGGTGGGGCAGATGCTGGAGTCGATTATCAAAGATGTAGTGGTGGCGCATTTGGACAGCAGTAACAGGATCGGTCCGAGTCAGCATGGATGTACGAAGGGGAAATCATGCTTGACAAATCTTTTGGAATTTTTTGAGGACATAACAAGTAAAATGGACAAGGGAGAGCCAGTGGATGTAGTGTACCTGGACTTTCAGAAAGCCTTTGATATGGTCCCACACAGGAGATTATTGAGCAAAATTAGAGCACATGGTATTGGGGGTAGGGTTTTGACATGGATAGAAAATTGTTTGGCAGACAGGAAACAAAGAGTAGGGATTAACGCGTCCCTTTCAGAATGGCAGGCAGTGACTAGTGGGATGCTGCAAGGCTCGGTGCTGGGACCGCAGCTATTTACAATATACATGAAAGATTTAGATGAAGGAATTAAAAATAACATTAGCAAATTTGCAGATGACACAAATCTGGGTGGCAGTGTGAACTGTAATGAGGATGCTATGAGAATGCAGGGTGACTTGGACAGTTTGGGTGAGTGGGCAGATGCATGGCAGATGCAGTATAATGTGGATAGATGTGAGGCTATCCACTTTGGTGTCAAGAACGGGAAGGCAGATTATTATCCAATAAAAGGGGAAGTACAATGAGACCTGGGTGTCCCAGTACATCAGTTAGCATGCAGGTACAACAGGCAGTGAAGAAAGCAAATGGCATGTTGGCCTTCATAACGAGTTGAGTATAGGGGCATAGAGGTCATTCTGCAGTTGTACAGGGCCCTGGTGAGATCGCACCTGGAGTATTGGTCTCCTAATTTGAGGAAGGACATTCTTGCTATTGAGGGAGTGCAGCGTAGGTTCACGAGGTTAATTCCCGGGATGGTGGAACTGTCATATGATGAAAGAATGGGATGACTGGGCTTGTATTCACTGGAATTTAGAGGGATGTGAGGGGATCTTAAAGAAACATGTAAAATTATTAAGGGATTGGACAAGCTAGATGCAGGGAACATGTTCCCGATGTTGCGGGAGTCCAGAACCAGGGGCAACAGATTAAGAATAAGGGGTAGGCCATTTAGAACGGAGATGAGGAAAAACTTTTTTACACAGAGAGTTGTGAATATTTGGAATTCTCTGTCTCAGAAGGCAGTGGAGGCCGATTCTCTGGATGCTTTCAAGAGAGAGTTAGATAGAGCTCTTAGGGCTAGCTGAATCAAGGGGTATGAGGAGAAGGCAGGAACGGGGTACTGATTGTGCATGCTTAGCCATGATCACATTGAATGGCGGTGCTGGCTCGAAGGATCAAATTGCCTACTCCTGCACCTATTCTCTATTGTCTATGAATGGGGTTGAGAGGGAAATATCGATCAGCCGTGATTGATTGGCAAAGTAGATTTGATGGGCCGAATGGCCAAACTCTGCTCCTATGACTTATGAATATAAACGTATGTGTGTTTCCGTAAACCTGCATCTGTAGTTCCTTGTATGCCTAAATTGGTCTGAAGAAGGGTCGGGACCCGAAACATCAGCCATTGTTTCTCTCCAGAGATGGTGCCTGTCCTTTTGAGTTGCTCCAGCATTTTGTGTCTATCTTAACTGGTTTACTAATCTGTGTTTTGCTGTCAATTCCCTAAATCTTTCCTCAATGTCATCCTAATTTCTCATTTCAAGTATTTACACAGTTGTCTTCTGAAAGTTGCCATTGAATTTGTATCCATTACCCTTTCACGCTGTGCATTCCAGGTAACAATAGCTCAGGTCATTGAAGAGGTTTGTGCTGTAATTTGGCTGTTAAAAGTGCACCAATTCAAACCATGTCATGTCTCCTAAAAATGTTTAAAAGCAAAGTGTTTGCTGAAATTACCCTTGGGGATACGAATCAGGGAACAATCTGATTTTGTTTTTGTGAATGGAAAGTTAGCCAGTTTAAATATAAGTGGTTACAACCCCTTATGTTTAAATTAATGAGCTGTATCTTTTGCATTCAGTGTCCCCAATGTGGTCTATTTTACATTGGAGTGACTCGGCAAGGCAACCGTTTCGCCGAACACTTGCTCTTGGTAAGGCATGCTGGATCTCCCGGTTGCTAACCGTTTTGGCTCCCCTTCCCATTCTCATGCTGACCTTACCTCCTGGGCCTCATCCATTGCCAGAGTGATGCCACTTGCAAACTGGAGGAACAGAACATCATATTCCACTTGGGTATGAACATTGAGTTCTTCAATTTTGGGTAAATATATTTGGGTACAAATACAGTATCTCCTGCCTATTTCTTCCCCCTCCTTTTCTCCCCCTCTCATCCCTGGGCCCCACCTTGATATGCACCCATTTCCCCCTTTTCCTTTCCCCCCCCATTCCCACCTATATTCCTTCATCTGACTTCACATTTCACATCTCTTTTATCCTTAACTCCTTATCTCACACCTTTTTGGGGGTTTTTCATCTTTGTCCAATCATCTGCCAATCCCAAAATTCCTTCACCTATATCAACCCATCACTTGCCAGGAAAAAAAGACACAACGTGTTGGAGTAACTCAGCGGGTCAGGCAACATATTTGAAGGACATGGATTGGTGACATTTTGGATCAGGGCCCTTCTTCAGGTCCCTCCTGATTGTGGGCGGGGGGGGGGGGATAGAAATCTCAAAGTGAGGTGGGGCAGGACACATGGTACACAATGGCGCAGCGGTAGAGCTTCTGCCTTACAGTGTCAGAGACCCGGGTTCGATCCTGACTATGGGTCCCGTCCAAATGGAGTTTTTACATTCTCGCTGTGACCACGTGAGTTTTCTCCGGGTGCTCCGGTTTCCTCCCATACTCCAATGACATGCAGGTTTGTAGGTTAATTGGCTATTGTAAATTGTAAATTGTCCCGAGAGTGTAGGATAGAACTAGTGTCTAGGGGGGTCTACCTGGTGGGCCGAAGGACCATTTTATACAGGCTGTATCTTTAAAGTCTCAAGTCTAAAGGACAAAGCCTGGAAAGTAATAGGTGTGAGGGGGGATTTTGATAGGCAGATGGTTGGACAAAAACTAGGGATGAAAAGACAAAAGGTATGGGAGACAAAAGGATTGGAGAGTTGTGAATTGTGAAGCTAAAGAAAGGAATGTAGATGGAAGGAGAGGGAAGGGGAGAAATACGTGTCAGTGCAGGAGTGCAGGTGCATGGTTCCTTAAAGGTGGAGTCGCAGGTAGATCGGGTGGTCAAAAAGGCTTTTGGCACACTGGCCTTCGTCACTTAGTGTATTGAGTATAGAAGTTGGGAGGTCATGTTGTAGTTGTATAAGGCGTTGGTGAGGCCACATTTAGAGTATTGTGCTCAGTTCTGGGCACCATGTTATAGGAAAGATGTTGTCAAGCTGGAAAGGGTACAGAGGTAATTTACAAGGATGTTGCCAGGGCTAGATGATCTAAGCTATAGGGAGAGGTTGAGTAGGGGGAGCTCTATTCCTTGGAGTGCAGGAGGATGAGGGGTGATCTTATAGAGGTGTATAAAATCATGAGAGATATAGATTGGGTAGATGCACAGAATCTCTTGCCAGAGTAGGTGAATCGAGGACCAAAGGACATAGATTTAAGGTGAATGGGAAAAGATTTAATAGGAATCTGAGGGGTAACTTTTTCACACAAAAGGTGGTGGGTGTATGGAACAAGCTGCCAGACTAAGTAGTTGAGCAGGGACTATCCCAACATTTAAGAAACAGCTGGACAAGTATATGGATTGGAGGATAGGGAGCAAACGCGGGCAGGTGGGACTAGTATAGGTGGGACATGTTGGCTGGTGTTGACAAGTTGGGCCGAAGGGCCTGTTTTCACACTATTACTCTATGACTATGACTCTACAGGTGGGACACAGAAGTGTGTGTGTGGGGGGGGGGGGGGGGGAAGAAGGGAAAGATGGAGAGTTGTAGTTACCTTAAATTGGAGAATTTAATGTTCATACCGTTGTGTTGTAGCTACCCAAGTGGAAAACTGAGATGCTGTTCCTCTAGTTCGCATATGGCCTCACTCTGAAAATAGATTTATCCTGCCCTTCCCCCCCCCCCCCCAACCTCTCTTCCAGCTTTCTCCCCCCTTCCACCATCAGTGTGAAGAAGTGTGCCTACAGGAAATGCAGTTGCTGGTTTACAAAAAAAAAGATACAAGTGCTGGAGTAACTCAGCGGGTCTGGCAGTATCTCTGTAGAACATGGAGAAGCGACATTTCCGGTCGGGACGCTTCTTCACACAGATCAGCTCATCTGCAGTTCCTTACCTTTGAACTAACTTTAATCGGACATAGAGCCATAGAGCCATCAAGTGATACATTGTGGAAACAGGCCCTTCGGCACAAGTCGCCCACACCGGCCAACATGTCCCAGCTACACTTGTCCCACCTGCCTGCGTTTAACACATATCCTTCCAAACCGCTCCTATCCATGTGCCTGCATTTCTTTAAAATTGGGGTAGTCCCTTCCACAATTACCTCCTCTGGCAGCTTGTGCCATACAACCCACCACCCTTTGTGTGAAAAAGTTATCCCTTAGTATCATATTAAATCTTTTCCCCTTCACCTTAAGGCTATGTCCTCTGAGGACATTATCAGTCTTCATCTTGCACTAAATGTTGTATCCTTTATACTTTATCTGTACACCGTGAACGGGGTGATTGGAATCATGTCTTTTCCTTGATTGGAA
This sequence comes from Malacoraja senta, assembly GCA_038087875.1. Taxonomy (NCBI): domain Eukaryota; kingdom Metazoa; phylum Chordata; class Chondrichthyes; order Rajiformes; family Rajidae; genus Malacoraja; species Malacoraja senta. Next base: position 388,075,846 of record CM075977.1, read on the forward strand.
GGCAAGCAAACAAAAGCTTTTCACCGTACCACGTGACTATAATAAATTAAATTAAACTGGCTGAATTGAGCTGATGAACTCACAAGAGGTTACACAGAGCATTGCAGGCTGGCTGGCCACAACATGCAGGTCAGGGTTGTTCCCACTTGTGTACCTGCTCACTGCTCTTTCACTTTTCCTATGAATTCTGGGACCAGGGCCAAATCCAGCTTTGCCTGAGTTAACAGTGAGAATCATTGGATATGTAGTCCCTTAGCTTTTCACCAGTCACAGCCAAGGCATTAAGTACCACCCTTCTGAAAGGGGTCACAACGTGGAAGAGTTAAGTGGAAGTTTTTTTTAAATTTTAATTGATATCCATGTTTTAATTGTTATTCATGTGTTTTTTCTGGAACGTTACATTTAAAGGAAAACAATTTTTAATTTAAAAAAAAATCTATTTCAACTGCATCTAAACCAGAGTCCAAACCAAGCTGACACCAAAGGCATTTACTATTTTCTAAATGGGGAGAGAACTTCAGAAATCTGAGTTGCAAAGGGACTTGGGAGTGCTGGTGCAGCATTCCCAAAAAGCTAATTTGCAAGTCGAATCGGTAGTAAGGAAGACAAATGTAATGCTCTCATTTATTTTGAGAGGGATAGAAAACAGGGATGTACTGGTTAGGATTTATAAGCCACTGGTCACACTATATTTAGAGTATTGTGAGCAGTTTTGGGCCCCATATCTGAGGAAGGATGTGCTGGCATGGGAGATGGTACAGAGGAGATTTACAGGAATAATCCCAGGAATGATTAGATAAATATATGATGAGTGTTTGAATGCACAGGGCCTGTACTCGCTGGAGTTTAGAAGGATGAGGAACTTACTGAGAAGTGAAAGCCTGGATAGAGTGGATGTGGAAAGGATGTTCCTACGTGTGGGAGATTCTAGGACCAGAGGCCACAGCCTCAGAATAAAAGGATATAACTTTAGAAAGGTCTTGAGGAATTTCTTTAGTCAGAGGGTGGTGAATCTGTGGAATTCATTGCCACAGAAGACCGTGGAGGCAAAGTCAGTGGATATATTTAAGGCGCAGGTAGATAGATTCTTGATTAGTACAGGTGTCAGAGGTTATGGGGAGAAGGCAGGAGAATGGGGTTAGGAGGGAGAGATGGATCAGCCATGATTGAATGGCAGAGTAGACTTGAGCCAAATGGCCTAATTCTGCTCCTAGTAGTTATGAACTTACTGACCACTCTGCTACAAGAGACCACCTTGGCAGAGTGACCTCAAGTGTGTTTGCAATCGCATGGCTACAAAGGATTATTGCAGCCGTGGGCAGAGCATGAGAGACCATTTTAGGGTGCAGAGAGGGTTAATCAGAAGGCCAGCTCATCAAAAAGAAGGTCCTCCAATTTTTTGTCCTTTACTCAATAGACAATAGACAATAGGTGCAGGAGTAGGCCATTCGGCCCTTCGAGCCAGCACCGCCATTCATTGTGATCATGGCTGATCATACGCGCAGAGATGATTTGAAAGTCTGAAAAAGGATCCCGACCCGAAACGTTACCCGTCCTTTATCTCTGGAGATGTTGCCTGATCCGCTGAGTTACTCCAGCACTTTGTATCTGTCTTCAATGATTTCCTTTCCATGGCTGCTTTCCTTTCATCTGCACACATCAGGAATGTTGAATTCCCACTCATAGCTCCAAGTAGTTCCATACGTCTCTTCAGGATGATGCTCCTCAAAGCTCCTCTGGAAAAAAGTTTTGACTTGTTCTTATATCACCACATCTGGGTTTATTTGTGGTCACACTCGGGGTGTTTTAGTGAGGGAAAGATGTGCCCATAAAGAATCAATGATGATCTTGTGTGCTCAGTGTCATATGTATAATAGTTAATCAGAACAGTGAGCCCTGTTGTTTGTTTTTACTGCTTTATCATTTTATGGCATCAACTTCACTGCACCTTATACCCACTACCCACTTGAAAACTGAAGTCGAGGAGTCTTAAAACCCAAATCATTTTTTTTCCAATTCCTCCCTTTGAATTCCCGCAGAAAACCATATACTGGAGGACGTGAACAAGTGCGTCATAGCTCTCCAGGAAAGTGACGTGGACACACTCGATAGAACCGCTGGAGCCATTCGAGGGCGAGCAGCAAGAGTTATCCACATTATCAGCGCTGAGATGGAGAACTACGAACCTGGACTGTACACTGAGAAAGTAATGGAATCCACCAAGTTACTCTCAGAAACCGGTAAGGTTCATTGCTCAAAATTTGTCTTATTCTTCATATATTCTTCATATATTCTCTCCACTCTTAAAACTGAGTAGAGAGAGATTTAAGGTGCCTGTGAATACTCTCGCTTGTTGGTCCATGTAGGGCGTTTATTTATTCGTTTATTTATTACTTTATTTTGGTATTGGGAGAAGGCAGGAGAATGGGGTTAGGAGGGAGAGATATATCAGCCATGATTGAATGGCGTCGCAGACTTGATGGGCCGAATGGTCTAATTCTGCTCTGATTACAATACTTATGCCCTTATCTATATTAACTACATTTAGATTATCTGATAAATAACTAACCAGGACTTGGGGGCCTGAACTATAGGGAGAGGTTGGGCAAGCTAGAATTTTATTCCACGAATTTTATTGCAAGAGGATGAGGGGTGATCTTACAGAGAAATATTAGATCATGAGGGGAAGTGATAGAGTAGATGCTCAGAGTCATTTACCCAGAGTTGGGGAATCAAGGGCCAGAGGACATATGTTTAAGGTGAGAAGGGAAAGATTTATTAGGAACCTGAGGCTCAACTTTTTCTTATAGGGTGGTGGGTAAATGGAACGAGCTGCCAGACGAGGTAGTTCAGGCGGGTTCTATAACAATATTTCAAATACATTTAGACAGGTACATGGATAGGAAAGGTTTAGAAGGATAATGAATGTCTTGGATATAGTGGATTTAGTGAGGATGTTTCTACTAGTTGGAGAGTTTAGGTCCAGAGGGCACCGCCTCAGAATACAAGGACGTACCTTTGGAAAGGAGATAAGGAGGGATCCATCTGGTCAAAGGGTGGTAAATTTGTGTAAAGCAATGCTAAAGATGGCTAGAGAGACCGTCATTTGGTATGTTTAAAGTGGAGATTGACAGGTTCTTGATTAGTAATGGTGTCAAAGATTATGGGGAGATGGCAGGAGAATAGGGTTGTAAGGGAAAGATAGATCAGCTATGATTGCATGGTGGAATATATTCGAAGGGCCGATGGCCTAATTCTGTGCCAATGACATAACTTATTATAGGATAGGTTTAGAGGGATATCGGCCAAATGCGGGCATGTGTGGCTAGTGTATATAGAGCATCTTGTTTAGCATGGGCAAGTTGGACCAAGGGCTTGTTTCTATGATGTATGACTCTGACTCGCTAAATTAAAGCCAATAATGTTCTTATTTATTTTAATGCATTTTCATATTGTTTTTGTTCCTTGGAATTAATAAATCATGAATTTTAATGACCATTGATTGATCTTTATGCTTATGTTTCTTTGGTTGAGATGGTGCCATAGTTCCTCCCAACAAAAAGGCTTATTTTCATGAAATATTGCCAAGACATCTTAAAATGTATTTCAGCCAGTGTGATATCAGGACAAACAGTGGTGTTTGTAAAATGTGTCTATGGAAGGGTCCTGACCTGAAACATCACCTAAAGGGCCTGTCCCACTACGGCGACCTAATTGGCGAGTTTAGAAGAGTTTGCCCTGAACTCATACTCACAGCATGGTCGACACGAGGCCCTAGGAGGTCTTTGTAACTCTCCTTCATGCTCGAGAGTAGTCCCCGTGTACTCGAGGCCTCAGCTAGGTCGCGGCGTATTTTTTAACATGCTGAAAAATGCCCGCGAGTAAAAAAAGGTCGCCATGGAAAAAATCGATATTTTTTTACTCGTAGGTTTAGTCGAGGTATGTCAGAGTAGGTCGTAATGCTATCGTATGTAATCAAAGGCAATCGAAGGTAATCAAAGGTAGTCAAAGGTAAAGCTCGTTGAGAAAAAAAAGGTAAGTAAACCGACCGGTAATGTTAAATGCCCGCTAAACTTTATTAAACGTTGTCTGGCTTCTTAAAAGTGTCTCCACTCCTTCTCCCCCCCCCCCGTTCTCTCCCCTTCTCCCCCTTCTCCCCCTTTCTCTCTCCTTCTCTCCCCTTCTCTCCCCTTCTCGCCCTCCCCCCCTCTCCACGCTCTCCAAAGGACGTACAGTAACTGTGCAGCCATCTTTTACCTTCCTGTTCATCTCGGGTGTGAATTTCAGACAGCGCTCCCCTGCTTGCCCTGGCCCTCGCCTTTGCGATGTTTTTGTGTGTGTTTGTGTGCGGACGGTCGATCCGGCATGCGGTTTCACCGCTGACGGTCGATCCAGCTCAAGGTTTTTCAGGAGAGTGCCCTCGAGCTTGAAGGTCGAAGACAGTCACTGAAATGTCGCTTTAGTGGGACAGGCCCTTAACTGAATGTGGAGAGGATGTTTCCACTCATGGGAGAGTCTACGACCAGAGACCATAGGCTCAGAATAAAAGGACGTACCTTTAGAAAAATTAGGAGGAATTTCCTTAGTCTGTGGCGTCCAAGTCATTGGGTATTTTTAAGGCGCAGATTGACAGATTCTTGATTAGTAAAGATGTCAGGGGAAGGCAGCAGAATGGGTTGAGAGGAAAAGATAGATCAGCCCTGAATGGGGTTGGGAGGGAAAGATAGATCAGTCCTGCTTGAATGGCGGAGTAGACTTGATGGGCCGAAATGCCTATTTCTGGTCTTATAACATGAATTTATGAACTAACCTTGTTCTCCTGAGATGCTGCCTGATCTGCTGAGTTATCCAGCACTTTTTGTTTTTTATCGTGGTGTTTGTAAGTCAGTATAAGTGCAGACACCGCTGTAATACTCAGGCAAGGAGAACTGGAATTCCTCTGTCTTTCCAATCAATAATCCCATGAAATGATGCTCTTAAAGATAATCTGGTTGGAAATACTGCAGAAAACCATCAAAGCTAGAAGGCTCTGAGTGTTGGGTATCACACTACAAATCATTCACAATATTTATTTTGAAGGTAGACACTAAATGTTGGAGTAACTTCAGACTTAAGAAGGGTCTCGACCCCAAACATCACCAATTATTTTTCTCCAGTGACGCTGCCAGCCCCGCTGAGTTACTTTTTTGTGTCTACCTTTGATTTAAACCAGCATCCTCAGTTCTTTCCTACACAATTTATTTGGTGGGTCCAGTTGAGACTTTCGTCGATAGTGATTTCCAAGAAGTTAATAGTGGGGTTATAGAGCCATAGAGTCATACTGATACAGTGTGGAAACAGGCCCTTCGGCCCAACTTGCCCACACCAGTCAACAATGTGCCAGCTACACGTCCCACTTGCCTGCGCTTGGTCCATATCCCTCCAAACCTGTCCTATCCATGTACCTGTCCAATTGTTTCTTAAATGATTGGATAGTCCCAGCCTCAACTACCTCCTCTGGCAGCTTGTTCCATACACCCACCACCCTTTGTGTGAAAAAGTTGCCCCTCGGATTCCTATTGTCTTTTCCCCTTCACCTTGAATCTGTCCTCTGGTCCTCAATTACCCTAGTCTGGCAAGAGACTCTGTGCATCTACCCGATCTATTCCTCTCATGATTTTGTACACCTCAATAAGATCACCCCTCATCCTCCTTGCGCTCCATGGAATAGAGACCCAGCCTACTCAACCTCTCCCTGCAGCTGACACTCTTTAGTCCTCGCAACATCCTCGTAAACCTTTTCTGAACCCTTTCAAGCTTGAGACTATCTTTCCTATAACACGGTGCCCAGAACTGAACACAATATTCTAAATGCGGTCTCACCAGCGTCTTATACAACTGCAACATGACCAACCAACTTATATACTTAATATTTTGACTGATGAAGGCCAAAGTGCCAAAACCCTCTTTGACCACCTTATCTACCTGCGACTCAACCTTCAAGGAACCATGCACCTGTAGTCCTAGATCACTCCTAGATCCCTCTGCTCTACAACAGGGCAGCACGGTGGCGCAGCGGTGGAGCTGCTGCCTTACAGTGAATGCAGAACCGGAGACCTGGGTTCGAATCCAACTACAGGTGCTGTCTGTATGGAGTTTGTACTTTCTCCCCATAATCTGCGTGGGTTTTCTCCGAGATCTTCGTTTTCCTCCCACACTCAAAAGACGTACACGTATGTAGGTTAATTGGCTTGGTAAAATGTAAAAATAATTGTCCCTAGTAGGTATAGGATAGTGTTAACGTGCGGGGATCACTGGTCGGCGCGGACCCGGTGGGCCGAAAGGGCCTGTTTCCACACTGTATCTCTAAACAAAACTAAACTAAGCTAAACTACCCAAATGCCTACCATTTACTGTGTATGTCCTGCCCTTGTTCGACGTCCCAAAATGTAGCACCTCACACTTCTCTGTATTAAATTCCATTTCTCCGCCCACCTGGCCAGATCCTGCTGCAATCTTTCACAACCATCTTCACTATCTGCAAAACCACTCACTTTTGTATCATCAGCAAACTTGCTAATCTTGCCCTGTATGTTCTCATCCAAATCATTCATGTAGATGACAAACAGTAATGGGCCCAGCACCGAACCCTGAGGCACATCACTAGTCACAGGCCTCCAGTCTGAGAAGCAACCTTCCACCATCACCCTCTCCTTCATTCCATGGAGCCAATTTGCTTTCCATCCAGCTATCTCTCCTTGGATCCCTTGCGATCTAACCTTCCAGAGCAGCCTACCATGTGGAACCTTGACGAATGCCAGTTAGAGGTACACTTGCCTGTTATTCGTCTGGCATGGATGTGACCAGCAACGTATTAGCCTATGAATTCTAGTCTACCTCTTGCCTTATATAGGCATGGGTTCCTATATTTACTGTGGAATTCTGAATAGAATGATCCCCACACTGACCTTGCGATGGATGGAAGGTTATAAATGAAACGCCTGAGGTTGATTGAGCACATGCATGGCTGTAATGTGCTCTGCAGCCAAGTGGCCCTGGTGTAATCTAAATGGAGGATTGATGTGCCGGCGAGTCAAGTGCAACAACACTGTTTTTGAGACATGAGGGACTACAGATTACTTTAGTTTACTCTAGACTAGTTTAGTTTAGAGATACAGCGTGGAATCTGGACCTTCGGCCCACCGAGTTCGCACCGACCAACAATCCTCACACACTAACACTATCCTACACACACCAGGGACCATTTACATTTATACCAACTCCTGTAAGTCTTTGGAGTGTGGTAGGAAGGGAAGGATCGTGGAGAAAATCCACGCAGGTCACAGGGAGAACGTATAAAGTCCGTACAGATAGCACCCGCAGTCAGGATCGAACCCGGGTCTCTGGCGCTGTAAGGCGGCAACTCTACCGCTGCAACACCGGGCCACCCTCAGATGCTGGAATTTCAAGCAAAGCACAAAATGCTGGAGGAGCTCAGCAGGTCAGACATCTGCGGTGGGAATGGATAAGAACACTTTTTTTGATCTTTACCTACATGTTCTGGACTCGGGGAAGTAGGATATACATCCTTATGGAGGAACATAGGTTTCCATGATGCAAACAGATGCAAGTCGCAGAGGAGGTGTTCGAGATAGCAGTTCCAGCCCCAGGCCCTGTCTTCAGAGTTAGGGTTTGGTTGGGAAAAGCAAACAAAAAGGCATGGGTGCTCAGAAGTTTTTAAACTTTGGAAGAGTTTGGAGGATGGAAAAGGTTATGAAATCCAAACTTACGACTGGTAGGCCAGTCAAGCAAATATTGAAGGATAGCCGTGCCAATGTACTCTTTTTGAGTTCGATATCAACATTTCCGCACCCAATTAAGCAGGAATATAGAACCTTATGGAGAGGAAGGACACACATTTGCATGAAGCAGACAACAGAATGAAATAGAAAACCCTGGAAATACCTGGTGAGGTGAGCTGTGGGAAGGGAGGGCGGTGCGGGGGGGAGGGGGAGGAGGAGAGAGTGAGAGAGTGCGAGGAAAAGTGAGAAAGAGAGAGAGAGAGAGAGTGGGAGAGAGAGAACAATTGGGATGGAGAAAATAAGAGAAAGAGAAAATGTGTGTATATGTGTGTGTGTGTGAGAGAGAGAAAGGGTTTTATAGATTCAAATCAGTACCTTTTCATTGAGATTCTGACTGAGCTGCTGCACGATTTCCGGAATATCTATCTTTATCTTGGATATCCTGCATCCATAATATTTGTTCTTGATTGACGAGCTTCCTTGGCCTATCCCAGAAAAAAGCGTCTCTGGGAGAAACCGTCACTCCAGAACACTATATACTGCATCAGAGATATTTTTGCTATTTACAGGGGCCAGGTTGCAAACACTATAATTACGAATGGTATTGACTAAGTGACTGGTCTCTGGCTCATGTTTATTATCACCCTTCCCTTTCCATCATTCTCATGCATTGGCCTGGAGCTTGTTTGGTGGTCTCTACACGTCCGAGTACTGCGTACATTTCTGGTCACCACATTAAAGGAAAGATGAGTGCATTAGAGAGGGTGCAGGAAGATATATAATGGTGCCAAGATTTGAAAATTGCAGATATTGGATAAGCAAGAATTGAACAGAGGAAAGGAGGGACAGAATTGAGGTTGTTCAGATAATTAGGATGTTGGATTAGGATTAGCACAATTCACAGTAGTTAGTGCTGCTACCTCACAGCTCAAATGGACCGGAATCACTGTTGACCTCGGCTGCTGCCTGTGTGCAGCTCACACTTTATCCCCCGAACAATGACCGTTTATCACAGGTGCTACAGTTTCCCCCGTCAAACCAAAGATGTATTGCTTCTGTAAATCACCCCTCACCTGTATCTAGTAAGTGGTGGAAGAACTGGTAGTCATGTTTAGTTTAATTTAGAAATACAGCATCGAGACAGGCCCTTCGGCCCACTGAGTCCATGCTGACTGCCACTTACTTGGCCACACTGGTTCTATGTTATCCCACTTACTCATCCACTCCCTGCACAGTAGGGGCAATTTACAGAGGCCGATTGTCCTACAAAACCGCACGTCTTTGGGATGTGCAAAGTAACTGGAGCTCCTGGAGGAAACCAACGTGTGATAGAAAATAAATTACAGGATTATAGGAAATTAAGAGAGTGAAAAGGACTAAAGTGATAAAGTGCTTAAAGTGATGTGAAGAATTTCATTGTTCCGTATAATCTGACAATGAAATATTCTTGACTCTTTTTAGGAGCGGGTGAAGATTTGGATGGCCTGCTTCTTTGCCATAATAGGCAATTAGATCCTTCGTAGAATGGACAAAATGCATAGGGCATAGATTTAAAGTAATTGATTGAAGATCTGTAGAGGAAATGAAGAAAAAATGTTTCACCTGGAGGATGGTTGAAAGAGTTGGAGAGGTAGAATCCCTCGGCACATTTAGAAGGATTAGTTTAGAGATACAATGCGGAAACAGGCCCTTCGGCCCTCCGAGTCCACACTAACTAGTTAACCCTGTACACCAACACTATCCCACACACGAAGGACAATTTACAATTTATACCAAAAATTTACCTACAATCTTTGTACATCTTTGGTGTGTGGGAGGAAACTGGACCAGCCAGTGAAAACCGACGTGGTCACAGGGAGAACATGAAAACACCGTAGAGACAGCACCCATAGTCAGGATCGAACGCGGGTCTCTGGTGCTGTTAGGCAGCGACTCTACCGCTGCGCCACCGTGCCGCCCTTGACTTCAAAGCACTTGAAGGTACTTGAATGTGTAGTTGATGATGTGTCACCTGCAGTGTTGTGAACCTAATGCTGGAAGGTGTAATTAGGGTTGGGTATCACTCTTTTTTGTGACCAGCACAGAGACGATGGACCAAATGGCATTCCTCTAACCACATATTTTATAAAGAATCTTTGATTCTATAAACCCTATGAGTCACACAATTGTTCTCAAGCATCCTGCAAGAAAAGCAGAGCATATTTTACCTTCCAACATTGACCTTAAAGAATGAAAGACTTTACTTCCTCGATTTAGCTCTGAAACTGGCTTACTGAATGCAGTTGAAATGTCTCAACCGTAACAGGTGAGCCTGACTGACAGGCAGCCTGGTTGAAAAACTAAAAACGCTGCCAGGTGCTTGAATATTTAAATCTCTCTCCTCGCTTCATTGAGTTGAAATTTGGAGACTCTGCAGCTGATTGACCCACTGTGCATTATTTATACCCGTCACAAAAGCGAGTTTCTTTCAGATAGCACATTTAGCAGAGAAAACCATCTGGCAGAGACATTTCATAAGAACTACTTGGTTAAAACCCATTGAACACCATTACTGCAGATGATCCCCAGGAGCCAACGCAACTGTGCATTAGTTGTGGATATGTAGCGTCATATGTAGAGTCATAGCAAACACTGGCCCGCGATGAAAAGTGGAATGAAACACAGTACTCTTAAAGGGCCCCCGCCTTTGCGCTGTGTTTGTGTGTGTGCGGTCGGTCGATCCAGCTCGCGGATTAAACCCGGACGGTCGATCCAGCTCGAGGCTTTCCAGACGAGTGCCCTCGAGCTTGAAGGTCGAAGACACTCTTCTTAACTCGCGGATTAGGTCGCCCAAGTGGGACAGCCCCTTTAGGAGTTTGTACGTTCTCTCCTTGACCTGCGTGGGTTTTCTCTGACATCTTTGGTTTCCTCCCACACTCCGAAGACGCACATGTTTGTAGTTAATTGGTTTGGTGTAAATGTAAAATTGTCCCCAATGTGTTTTTACAGTATTTTCTTTCTCTTTTTATGTTGGACAACTACATTGCTTTCATTCAATATTTGAGTAGTGGTTACCACAGGTAAGGCCTGGATTTATCACCCTAGACAGAAGAGATTGCTTGGCCATTACACAGCACATTTAAGAGGCTTCTGGAGTTACATATGGACGCATGGTTTAAACGACTAAATTGATGCACAAAAGGGCACAGTGCTGTACTAACTCAGTGGGTTAGACAGCATCTCTGGGGAACGTGGATTGGTGATATTTCGCGTCGAGACCCTTCTTTAGACTCCAGTCTGTAGAAGGGTCTTGACCTGAAATGTCACCTATTCATATTCCCCAGAGATGCTGCATGACCCACTGAGCTGCTCCAGCACTTTGTGTTTTGCTCCAGATTCCCGCAACTGCAGTTTCTCCTGTCAACAGCTGTAGAATTGAAATTTGGTTAATAATGTGGAATTGAAAAGATAGGAAAAGTGTTACTCTTTACTAATTATGATCAACTTTTTGTTAAAAAGCCATCTAGTTCATTAATAGTCGCTGTGCACTGGAGTTACATATAGACATATGGTTTAAACCATGCGTCTAAATGTAATTCCAGCAGCACAGCAATGGAGAAGCCTCTTAAATGTGCTCTGTAATGGCCAAGCAATCTACTCTGTCTCGGGTGATAAATTCTGCCCTTACCAGTGGTAACCACTACTCAAATATTGAATGAAAGCAATGTTGTTGCTCAACATAAAGGAGAAAAAAAATACTGTCAAAATTCAACTGGTCAGGTAACCAGAAACAGAAGTGTCAATGTTTCTCGTGTGGATGCTGACTGACCTGCTTAATTTTGACCGCGTTTTCTTTTTTAATTCCAGATTCATGTCATTAAGTCCATGTCATTAAGTTGGAAAGGGTGCATAAGAGATTCACCAGGACATTTCCTGGGCATGTGGACATGAGTTATAGGGAGAGGTGTACAAGATCATGAAGGGAATGAATAAGATAGAAACATGGAAACATAAAAGGCCATTCGGCCCTTCGAGCCAGCATCGCCATTTAATATGATCATGGCTGATCATCCAAAATCAGTACCTCGTCCCTGACTTCCCCCCAAATCCCTTGATTCCGTTAACCCTAGGAGCTATATCTAACTCTCTTTTCAATGCATCAAGATGACTGCTCACAGTCGTCTTTCCTTGGATAGAGGACTCAAAAAGTAGAGAGCATAGGTTCGAGGTGAGAGGAAAGAGGGTTGTCAGGAGGCACCTCTTTCACTCTGAGCTTTGCCTGTATCTGGAATTAGCTGCCAGAGGAAGCTCGAGACGCGGACACAATTAGAACATTCATAAAACATGTGGCTAGATATATGGATAGGAAGGATTTGGAAGCCTATGGGCCAAATGCAGCCAAATGGAAGCAACCTAATGTGGCACCTGGGTCGGCATGTAAAAGATGGACTATTGGACCTGTTTCCATGCTGTACAGCTCCATGATTCTTTGACTTTATCCACAGTTTTTCTATAATTTTATTTACTTAACAACGTCTCTGGATGGTGAGGAGGGGGCTGTGGATCCCCAGCAGGACCAAAAACAAGACCTGTCAAAGTGCAATGAGATCCGAGCGAGCCAATGGCCATCCACACTTCAGTAGAAGTTGCGATCACTGTTGTACATAGCATTGTAAGGCACCGTGTCCGTTGATGTTTTCAACGATGATGATGATAACGACATTTTTGAGCCACCAACTCTAAAGGGCCTGTCCCAGTTACGCGACTTTTTCGGCGACTGCTGGCACCCACATAGGTCGCCGAAAATTTTCAACATGTTGAAACTTCAGCGGTGACCAGAAAGACGCTACGACTCTTTGAGTGACTAGGAGACTACTCACGACCATACAGGCGACACCCTGGCGACATGTCGCAGGGTGTCGTGGGGTGTCACCGTGACATGTCACCAGGGTATCGCCTGTATGGTCGTGAGGAGTCTCCTAGTCACCCAAAGAGTCGTACCTCCTTTTGGTCGTCGCTGAATTTTCAACATGTTGAAAATTTTCGGCGACCTATGACGGGTGCCGGCAGTCGCCGAAAAAGTCGCGTAAGTGGGACAGGCCGTTTATTCCCTCTCTGTCCTCTCCATCTCTCCCAAAAAATAATTTCCTCCTCCCACTACAACCTGCGATCTATCCCTTGCTAAACTCCCAAATCCTGAATTAGACCCAGGTAATGGAATTAGACTTCCCTTTGCTACTGTCAAAAAACTGGATGTAGGCATGACTCTCCTGGTATGGATCAGTCAGGTACTAGACGCTTGATCTTAAAGGAAGATAGACACAAAATGCTGGAGTAACGCAGCGGGACAGGCAGCATCTCTGGAGAGAAGGAATGGGTGATGTTTCAAGTTGAGATCCTTCTTCCGACTGAGAGTCAGGGAAGAGGGAGACTAGAGATATGGAGGGATAAGGTGCGAAAACAACAGATCAAACCAGACGATGTTCAAGGAAATGTTGAGTGGTTCATGGTTAGCTGAGGGGAAGGTGACATTTGAACTTAAAGAGTTTGTTTCATCTGATAATACTTATTACCCAATGTTACCATTGGTGGCATCCAGCTCAAGTTTCATTTGAAGATGTGGAGAATTTCATTGAACACTCTGTCAGAAGCTTTTTCTTCAAAGAAATGCTTTTACCGCAGACTGTGCTTCCTGCATTGGCCGAGATGAATCATACCGTGAGGCAATGTTGGTGTGGTGACAGAAAGAGGAATTGCTATCTGTTGTTGACATCCATTAAGCTGGTGCAGAGGACAAGGCTTTTGAGTTAAAGCAGCCTCTGCATCACTGACACCTTCTTCTGCTGCTTCTGCTAAATATATTTGCCTTCTTCAATCGATCGTAATGCATTCTGTGGCCTGCGCTCTACCCCTCCGCTCTCCGTAATTTATTGCTTTTTGGGTGCAATGGTGTAAAGAGCAATGTAATAAAGTTGGTTCACTTTAATGCAGCGTGCCAGCTTTTTACTGCACAAGATGCACGGATGGTGTCTGTGTTACTGGCAAACTGTCGTGTGATGCCAGGGTGTGTGCTATGTGTCTGAGTGAGGAAACTGTGGAAAAACATGGGAATTTGCAATAAATATTTGTGTAAAGAGAAATCTTGGGTCCTTTCCTGGGACTCTGCGCCAGCTCAGCGGGTTCTTGCAGGGAATATTGATTGAAGACGAATCCCTGTAGGTTATGACAGAAAAAGCGAGGCCATGTTTATATTAAGCTTTTGTGTGACCTCTGAACGTTGCAATCGGTGTTAAAACTCTATTTACTGTTATTGTGCAGTGAAGGCAGTTACCAATTAAGCATTTCAAGCACCCTCTAACAGGAGAATGAAGCCGGAGTGTTAGTGCTCCAAACTCACTCACAGGAGATAACAAACTGCCTGCCTCGCGGGGATAATATGAACAGCTTTATGACAACCAACCTGTTGTTTTTTTTGGTAAATCAATAAAAAACAGCATCCCATCTTCTCTCCTTCTTCCTCAAGCCCATCTTTCTTCAAAAGTATATATTTTTTTACTCTCGTGATCGTATCTGGAGATTTTTGTTTCTCTATTGGTTGTGGAGAAATACATTGAAGTATGGCTAATATGGAGGCTATTTTCAAAACAGAATGGATAATTTGGATTACTGCAAGATTGAGTTTGAACAATTTGATTAGTATGGGTGTCAGGGGTTATGGGGAGAAGGCAGGAGAATAGGGTTGAGAGGGTAAGATATATCAGCCATGATTAAATGGCAGAGTAGACTTGATGGGCTGAATGGCCTACTTCTGCTCCTATCATTTATGAATGTATGAACAAGTTGTTAGTGAGACTACACTCGGACTATTGCGCACAGTTCCGGTCAACCAGCAACAGCAAGGATGTCACTAAGCTGGAAAGAGTGCATATAGGTAAAAGATTCACAAGGATATTACCAGGACTGGGGTGCTTAAGTTAATAGAGAGATGAGATAAGCTGGGACATTTTTCGCCGGAGTGTAAGACGCTGAGGGGTGACCTTATAGAGGTATTTAAAATAACGAGGAGCAGATATAATGTTAATGGTTACAGGTTTTTTTTCCAGGATAGGAGAGTCTAAAACAAGAGGGAGTAGGTTTCTGAGTGGGGAAAGGTTTAAAGGTGACCTGAAGTACAATTTTTGCACACAGAGGGTGATGTATATTCGGAACAGCGAGAAGAGGAAGCTACTGACATGAGTACAATTGCAACATTTAAAATACATTCGGGCAGGATCATGGATAGAAGAGGTTAAGAGATATCTTAAGAGGGGCGGCACGGTGGTGCAGCGGTAGAGTGGCTGCCTTGCGGCTCCAGAGACCCAGGTTCGATCCTGACTGCGGGTGCGGAGTTTGTACGTTCTCCCCATGACCTGCGTGGGTTTTCTCCGGAATCTCGGGTTTTCTCCCACACTCCAAAGACGTACAAGTTTGTAGGTTAATTGGCTTGGTATAATTGTAAATTGTTCCTAGTATGTGTAGGGTAGTGTTCGCCTGCAGGGATCGCTGGTTGGCGCGGATTCAGTTGGCCAAAGGGCCTGTTTCCATGGTGTATCTCTAAACTAAACTAAAAACTATCTATGCAGCTAAATGGGACTAGCTTGGGTCAACATCTTGGTCAGCATGCATATGTTGAATCAAAGGGTTTTTTTCCAAGGTGCAGTTGTCATTGACTCTCTGAATCACAGGACTGTGTGCCACCAGAAAATGTCAAAACCAAATTACCTGAACTGTTTTTGAATTCAAGTCAGCATTTAACCAAGGAGCACCAATAAAACTGAGCTCAAGCTCATTGATGAAAAATCATGCAAATGGTTGGAGTTCTAGTGTCACAGAGTCATGCAACATAAAACCAGGCACTTCGGCCCAACATGTCCATGCCGTCAAAGATACCTATCAATGCCAGTCCATATTTGACCCATATCGAAACCATTCCTAACCATGTAGCTGTCCAAAGATGTTTTAAATGTTATTATTGTACCTGCATCAACTATTTCCGATTCAATGATGGAAGTCAATGACTTTGTTGAGTGGTGTGGGCTGAATCATCTGCAGCTCAACACCGACAAGACTAAGGAATTAGTGGTGTACTTTAGGTGCAGAGGAACATCCCTGTCCCCTGTCTCCATCAATGGCGTGGATGTGCAGTTTACCAGGGAGTATAAATACCTTGGAGTTTGCCTTCCATCACAGTGAGGAATGTGGCGAATCCGCTGTGGTGGATGTTTATGTTAACTTTCTGTAGTTGTGTGTCTTGTTGCCTTTTTTTTAGTATGGCTGTGTGGTAAATCGAATTTCACTGTACCTTAATTGGTACACGTGACAAAAAACTGACCTTTGAACCTTTGGACAGTAAACTGGACTGGTCCCAGGAATCCTGAGGCCCTGTATAAGAAGGGACAGAGACGGCTGTAGTTTTTGAGAAGGCTCCGCTCCTTCAACGTCTGCAGTAAGACGCTACAGATGTTCTACCAATTGGTGGTTACCAGTGCAACCTTCTTCGCTGCCGTGTGCTGGGGCTTCTGGGTGAAGGTCGCGGACGCCTATAGGATCAACAAACTCATCAGGAAAGCTGGCTCCATCCTGGGGGTGGAGTTGGATTCATGGGAGGTGGTCTTGGAGGGGAGGATGCTCCTCAAACTGATGACCATCTTGGACAGTACAGCTCTCGCCCTCCATGACACACTGGTCAACCTGAGGAGTACCTTCACCAAAATGCAGGACAGACCGCCAGAGCAGATCCTTTTTCTCTGTAGCTATCAAACTGTACAACTCCTCCCCCTTCTGTCGTGGGGTAGACCGACTCCCCCCTACCTCCCAATCTTTGCACATCCCAAATCCTTTTTACTCATCACTTTAATTTCATGTATTTTGTGTTTTTATGACTGTTCACAGATCAATTTCCCTCCTGGGATAAATTATGTTCTATCGTATCGTGTCGCATTTCCTCTGGTGGCTCGTTCCATACACCCACCACCAATAGTGTGAAAAAGTTGTCCTTCAGGATCCTATTAAATCTTTCCCCCCTCACATTAAAACTATGGCCTCTAGATCTTGATTTCCCCACCCTGGGAAAAGATCCATGCTCCCTCACGATTTTATACAAATCGGTAAGATCACCCCTCAGTCCTTTAAACATTAGGGAATAAAATCCTAGCCTGCTTAACCTCTCCCTATAACTCAGTTCCTCAAGTCCTGGCAATATCTTTGTGACACTTCTCTGCATTCTTTCCATCTTAATGCCACCTTTTCAATATCAGAGTAACCAGAACTGTACACAATGCCCCCAAGTGCTGACTCGGAAACATTTTGTACAACTCCAACATAACATCCCACTTCTATAATCCTTACTGATGAAGGTCATAGAAACATAGAAAATAGGTACAGAGTAGGCCATTCGGCCCTTCATGCCAGCCCCGCCATTCTATATGATCATGGCTGATCATCTAAAATCAGTACCCCCTTCCTGCTTTTTCCCCATATCCCTTGATTCCATTTGCCCTAAGAGCTATATCTAAATCTCTCTTGAAAACATCCAGTGAATTGGCTTCCACTGCCTTCTGTGGCACAGAATTCCACAGATTCTGGGTGAAGAGATAATTCCTCATCTCAGTCCTAAATAGTCCTTATTCTTAAACTGTGACCCCTGCTACTGGACTCCCCCAACATCGGGAACATTTTTCCTGCATTTCCTTGAGAATTGTTTCTGTTTCTTTAAGATCCAGATTCTATAGATCCAAGATCTATAAGATTGTATAAGATTCTCTAAGAAAAGGCCAGCATGCCAGAAGCCTTTCTCACTACCCTGTACACCTGTGATGCTGCGTTGGTGAGTGAAATCTCACAGAAAGATGAATGGTTATAGTTGGTGAAGGTCAGGCATTCCAACTCCAGCATATCACTGTAGGAGTTCCTCAGGACATTTTTTTAAGTCCAATTATCCTCAATTGTTTTATCAATGACTGTCCTTGGAACATAAAGTCAGAAGTAGGAATGCTCACTGATGATTACGCAATTTTCAGTGCCATTCCCCGGCCTTCAGATGATGAAGATGTTGAAGCAATCTATACCTGTAGGCAGAAAGACCAAAATATGGTTTCGAGCCGTTAAGCAGAAAGTGATGAAATAAAATGCAAGGCAATAAACATCTCCGCTAAATGTAAATCCAACCATCTATCCTTAACATTAGATGGTTTGCTATCACTAAGTCCCTACTATCAATGAATGAATGAATGAATGAATGAATGAATGAATGAGTACGTTTATTGGCCAAGTATGTTCGCATACAAGTAATTTGCCTTGGTGCTCCGCTCGCAAGTGACAACATGACATACAATGACAATGACATAAAACATGAAACATCTATACGTAACTAAAACTGTGATCTTGTTATCTTCCGGTTTGCGCAGTCTTTCTATTTGCACAAAATCAGTACGCGATAGCGCTATGATTTTTCGCCAGGTCACTCACCGTTCTCCTCGGCTGCGAGTGCACCAAGTTTCATTCCAATCGGGGGGTCTAATGTAAATGTTAGCGAGGTTTAAAAATCGCGTGTGCGCAGATCGATCTCCTCTCCTGCCAGTCGGTGCCGCGTGGATTGGTCTTTTCTCCTGTCACTCCACGGGAGGGTCCTCCCCTTCCTGCACCATCGCGTCTTTACTGGAGCTGAGGGACGCACTGGATGGCCGGCGGAGGTTTCCATCGCATCTTTACTGCAGCTGTGATGGCTCTGGATGGCTGGCGGAGGTCTCCAAACAGACATAATTTTCGGAGGGACCGGAAGAGGCCCTGCCCCGCCCAACCCAGCCCAGCGAAGAGTCGGAGATGTCGCCGATGGAAACTCTACTGGAGCTGAGAGAGGCTCTGGATGGCCTGGTCTCCAACCAGACATAATTTTTGGAGGGACAGGAAGCGGCTTCGCCCAGCCCAACCCAGCCTAACCCGGCCAAGCCCGGCGCGGAGTCGGAGATGTCGCCGATGTCACCAGATGGAAAACGGAGTCCCTGATCCCGGTAGAGGAGAAATGTCCAGCAACCAGCGCCCGCTGTGAGTCCTCAGTGCACCGTCAACTACAGCCTCTTCCCCTCTGGTCCCCCTCGCTGGCTCCTGCCCCCCCCCCCCGTCTTGCCCCCACAACCTCCCCCCACCCACACACCCATCCCCCCACCCACACACCCCTACCCCCACAACCAACCCCACAACTCCCCCCTGCCCACACCCCCCCGCGCCCCACACAACCCTGCCCCCCCCCACACACCTCCCCCCAGCACCCCCCTCTCTGGCTCCACAATGCTCGCTGCCCCCCCACCCCACAACCCCCCCCCACTCACCCGCCCCCATACCGCTCTCCCCCACTACCCCCACTTGCCCCCACACCACCCTCCACCCTCCCCCACACCACCCTCTCCCCCCCTCCTACACTCCCCCACCCACACACACACCCCTCCCATCC
The DNA here is from genome assembly GCA_038087875.1 of Malacoraja senta. Classification (NCBI taxonomy): domain Eukaryota; kingdom Metazoa; phylum Chordata; class Chondrichthyes; order Rajiformes; family Rajidae; genus Malacoraja; species Malacoraja senta. The sequence goes on from CM075977.1 coordinate 388,095,094, forward strand.
CCCACCCTACACCCCCCTCGCCACATCCCCCCATCCCTTTCCTCCTCCCCTCCCACATATGAAGAGGATGGGGAGGGAGTGCTGGGGGATGAGCCGCATCTGCACAGTTATGGGCTTTGGGTGAGTGGTGGAATATTGTGTTGGGGGATGGGTTGTGTTGGGGGACCAGGCCTCCCGTGTGACTGGGACCCAACGGCTCCCACTTAGTCTATTTAATAATAAAACATTATCGATTAAACATGTGCATTAAATAAAATACCAGAGCAAAATGAGTAGAGTAGAGCTACGATTCATAGAGCTAGAATCTCAACTGGGTTAGTTAAATTGTGCAGGTCACAGGCCAGTTATCTGAAGAGTCATACAGTGGGGAAACAGGCCCTTTGGTCCAATTTGCCACACCGACCAACATGTCCCATCCACACTAATCCCACCTGCCTGCCTGCCTTTGGCCCATATATCCCTTTAAACCTGTCCTATCCATGTACCTGTCTAATTGTTTCCTAAACGATGCAATAGTCCCTGCCTCAACTCGCTCCTCTGACAGCTTGTTACATACATCGCTCCACTTATCTTACGATGAGTAACTCATCTCCTGTCACCTCGAAACCCTTCCATTGTCTCCAAGGCACAAGTCAGGAGCACGATGACATATTCTCCAGTAATCTTCACGAAGGTGGACACCATCCAGGACAAGCTGCCCCTTTGTTTGTCACTCCATTTACCACTTAAACAAGTGGACAGGGCCTCAGTTTAACTAGCGTCGATGGACATTTCAGTCGTCATGGGCAAGTTGGCCCGAAAGGCCTGTTTCCATGCTGTCAACTGTATGACTCTATCTTAGCTGCTGTGTTGTATCACGCTGCTGAGCCACCGTAACGTTCTCACAGCATGAAAATCTTCTCTTACAAGGCATTCCTACACTAAAGAACAACATCAGAAGTATTAAAGCATTATCGACCCAAGGAGAGCATTTATAAGGCCAGAGCTGTGGCATAAAAATCTAAATAGATTTTTTTCTTTCAGTTATGGTGGCACTGAGGCCACTTTCATTCCAGTACTGTGTTTGAATCCATATCACAGAAATGTCCTTGTGCCCTTAATCAATAGATGGTTTAAGAACCCAGATTGCAGTTCACATCTGAGGTTGATTGTGTCCTGTGCAGATTGTTCTTAATAACTCAGATAGATAAAGTGTAATCAGCACCAGTTACAACTCAATCTTCACATGTCAACGGAGATAATATGGAAATCAGAGAGGTTTCTTTTTATGATTTAAATGGATGTCAGTTCCCTCTATTTTTTATTTCTCTCTGATGCCATGTGAGACTTGAGTGTTTTGATTCCTGTTCAGATTGTAGGAAGTCACAGTGTGGTGGCTTGTGGTTGTTTGTCATAGAGTCATACAGGGTGGAACAAGCCCCTCCAGATCAACTGACCCACGCCGACCAATATCTACATCAGTCCCACCAGCCTGCACTTGGCCTATAGCTCCCGAAACCTGTCCTATCCATGTTTAGTTTAGTGCCCTTCGGCCACCGGGTCCGCGCCGGCCAGCGACCCCACATATTAAACACTATCCTACACGCATTAGGGACAATTTTTACATTGACCAAGCCAATTTACCTACATACCTGTACGTCGTTGGAGTGTGGGAGGAAACCGAAGATCTCGGTGAAAACCCACGCAGGCCACGGTAGAACGTACAAACTCCGTACAGACACCCGTAGTTGGAATTGACCCCGGGTCTCCGGCGCTGCAAGCGCTGTACGGTAGGAACTCTACCGCTGTGCCACGGTGCCGCCCTATGTATCTGTCTAAATGTTTCTTAAACATTGCGAAAGTACCTACCTCAACAACGTTCCTCCGGCAGCTCGTTCCGATGTAAGAAAGAACTTGTGGCCTTGGGTTGAGGATGATTTGCTTCCACTTCAGTATTGTGGCATTCTCAGATGCCGGAATAGCGCCTCGTGGGATCCTTAGATAGTAATTAGCAAAGTGAGTACTTTTTTTATTCACAGGATTACTTGCCCTTGAGAAGGTGGCTGGGGTGTTCTTAAATTGATAAAGCTCCTTGATTGCAGTGGAAAGTTCCAAGCGTTTGACACAGAAGTAATGAAGGAATGGTGATAAATGTCCAGATTGGGAGGTTGGATGATTTGTTGTGGGACTTGCGGTGGAGAGCATTTCTGTGGATGTGGTGGATACATGGAATGAGCTGACACAGGAGATAGATGTGGCAGGTACTATGACTGCATTCAAAAGACACTTAGTTTAGTTTAGTTTAGACTTACAGAGTTGAAACAGGCCCTTCGGCCCACGCAGTCCACGCTGACCAGTGATCACCCATGCATGAGTTCCCATCCTTCACACTAGGGACAATTCTTCACAATTAATCTACAAACCTGCACATCTTTGGAATGTGGGAGGAAACCAGACCACCCAGAGAAAATCCGAGGGGTAACTTTTTCACACAGTGGGTGTTGGGTGTATGGAACAAGCTGCCAAAGGAGGTCGTTGAGGCTGGGACTATCCCATTGTTTAAGAAACAGTTAGTCAGGTACATAGATAGGACAGGTTTGGAGGGATATGGACCAAGAGCTGGCAAGTGGGACTACTGTAGCTGGGACATTGTTGGCCGGTGTGGGCAAGTTTGGCCGAAGAGTCTGTTTACACACTGTATCACTCTATGACTCTATGATTCTATGACAAGAAGAACGTGCAAACTCCGTACAGACAGCGCCCGTAGTCAGGATCGAATCACAGTCTCTGGTGCTGTAAGGCAGCAACTCAAGAGTAATTAAGCCAAGCAGCATCATGGAGAATATAGATAGGTGACGTTTTGTGTCGTGATCTTTCTTCAGTGGGCAGACTTTGTGTCTTCACTTGCACAGGTACATGGATAGGAAAGGTTTTGGGGGATATAGATCCAAACATGGGCAAATGGAACTCACTTAGATGGGTCTTCTTGGACAAGTTGGGCTGAAGGGCCTGTTTCTGAGATGTACGACTATGATTCCATGCTGCTCTTTCCTTCAGAAGAATAGAACTCCTTGGATTGGGATGTAAGCCCATTGACATTTTGCAACAGTGTATTATGACATGCCATGGATTATTGGACTATGATTTAGGCTGGTGGATGCACTGTTAGTCCAGCTTTGTTCAGGATGTTACTGAGCTGAAAATAGGGAATTAAGTTGTTCTTCTTTCGCTTTAGTAATTAAACATGGAACATAGACAGTACAGCACAGGAGCACGTCTTTCGGCCCAAAATTCCAAACATGGTGCCCAGAACAACTACCAACTGCATGCACGTAATCCATTCCCTGCATGTCCACGTGCCTATCCAAAAGTCTCTTAAATGTCACTATGGTAGAGGCAGATGCAATGGTGGCACTTGAGAGATTTTTAGAGAGGCACATGGATATGCAAGGTTATGGAAGGGTATGGATGAATTTCAGGCAGAGAAGAGTTGGTCTTGGCATCAAGTTTGACTTTGTGGGCCGAATGACCTGTCCAGTGTTGTATTGTTCGATATTCTATGTTTAACCCCAATAATTGCTTAAGAGGAAGACAGTGATGGATTATGATTAAGGAAATAATATTTGGTTTCCAGGTGATGTAATTTGATTAACAACATATGGCCCAATCTCATGGGAAGAATTAAATTATTATAAATGTTCTTTCAAATAAGAACTCTTTTTTCTTTTGCCTCACAAAACACAAGAAGTAGGACAGTATCTATTAGGAAACGAATTTGTAGATTTGAATGAAGCACCAGAATAAGGCTTGATCTTGCTTGGCAGAGATGAATTAAACCAAAGTACCTGCTTAGTGCTGTGTATCTCTATGACTCCAAGAGACAAAAGGAAAGTACCTGTTTCACAGCATAATGTAGAAGCCAATTTGGATGCAATTGTTATCACTTTATGCCATGTACAACTTGATTGCCACATTCCGACCACACTGAAGCTGTACAAAATGAAGATGTCAACTTTCTAAATTCTAAGGGGTATTAGCTACAGCCAGGGAGAGGTTGAACAGCCTTGGATTGTTTTCTCTGGAACGCTGGAGGTTGAGGGAGACCTCCTCGAAGTATATAAGATTATGAAAATCGAATATAGGGTAACAGTCACAACCTTACAAAATCAAGAACCTACAAAATCAAATACAAGAGGGCTTAGCATTAAGGTAAGAGGGGTGAAGTTTGGAGGGGATGTGCGGGGCTAGTTTTGTTACAAGAGGGTGGTGAGTGCCTGAATGTGCTGCCAGGGGTGGTGGTTGAGGCAGATATGCTAGTGGCTTTTTAAGAGACCTTTGGATGGGCACATGTATATGCAGGGAATAGAGGGATATGGATTATGTGCAGGTAGCTAAGTGCTGGTCTTGGCATGATGTTCGGCACAGATACTGTGGGCTAGAGGGCCTGTTCTTGTGTTACATTGTTCTGTTCTATGCTCTATGTGCTGTAATGCAAATATTTATGTTTGATTCACGTGGAGATGTACAATTTACACTTTAATGAATAAGAAGCAGGAGTAGGCTTCTTGGCCCTGAGACCATTTAGGCCCATTCTGCATTTAATAAGATTATAGATGGTATAACATGAGAGTGGAGTCAGATTAAATGGGTGTTTGATGGTCAGCACAGACCTGATAGGATAAACAACCTGTTTCTATGCTGTGGCTTAGAAACATAGAAAATAGGTGCAAGAGGAGGCCATTCTGCCCTTCGAGCCAGCACAGCCATTCATCGTAATCATGGCTGATCGTCCCCAATCAATAACCCGTGCCTATCCTCTCCCCATATCCCTTGATTCCACTAGCCCCCAGAGCTCTATCTATCTCTCTCTTAAATCCATCCAGTGATTTGGCCTCCACTGCCCTCTGTGGCAGGGATTCCACAAATTCACAACTCTCTGGGTGAAAAGGTTTTTTCTCACCTCAGTCTTAAATGGCCTCCCCTTTATTCTAAGACTGTGGCCCCTGGTTCTGGACTCGCCCAACATTGGGAACAATTTTCCTGCATCCACCTTGTCCAGTCCTTTTATAATTTTATATGTTTCTATAAGATATCCCCTCATTCTTCTAAACTCCAGTGAATACAAGCCTAGTCTTTTAATCTTTCCTCATATGACAGTCCTGCCAACCCAGGGATCAATCTCGTGAACCTACGCTGCACTGGTACTAGAATTAGGAAGGTCATCGTAAGTTGAGGAAGCTTGATAGCTCAATGTTTGAAATCTCAGGCCACATATACTTTCAGGCTTTCACCGGAATATAATGTTGTATTGCATTTAGTTAATAATGTAAGAGTTGTTTCTATTTCATTTGTAATGATAATCTAGTTCTTCCCATGTAATACCACACATGGGAAGGCACCAACTCAGGAGTAACTAAGTGGGCCAAGCAGCATCCCTGGAGAATATAAGGGAGACAAAAGTGCTGGAGAAACTCAGCGGGTGAGGCAGCATCTATGCAGCGAAGGAAATAGGCAACGTTTCGGGTCGAAACCCTTCTTCAGACTGATGTGACAGTGGTGGGGGGAGGAAGAAGAAAGGAAGAGGTGGAGCCAGTGGGCTGAGGGAGAGCTGAGAAGGGGAGGAGAAAGTAGGGACTACCTGAAATTAGAGAAGTCAATGTTCATACCGCTAGGGTGCAAACTGCCCAAGCGAAATATGAGGTGAGAATATAGATAAGTGACGTTTCGGGTCATGATCTTTCTTCAGTAGGCAGACTTTGTGTCTTCACTTGCACAGGTACATGGGTAGGAAATCTATAGAAATCATGACAAGGTCTAAAAGATTTCCTTCATCAATGTTATTTTTGTCTATTTTCTTTTTCTTCTTCTTTCCCTTCCACCAAGCTAATTTTATAACCATATCGAGAAATCGACAGATCACGTTTCCGATTGGGTCCCTTCTTCAGACTGCTGTCTGACTCTTTCCCTCCAGAGAAAGATTTAAAGGGGACCTGAGGGGAATGTTTTTCAGACATAGGGTAGTGGTTACATGGAATGACCTGCCAGAGGAAGTGGGAGAGGTGTATACAATAATAAAGTTTAAAAGACGTTTGGGCAGGCGCATGGATAAGAAAGGTTTTGAGGGGTCTGGGCCAATTGTAGGTAAATGTGGCTAGCCCAGTAGCAGCATAGATTTGTTTGTTTGAAGGACCTGAAGTTCTATGCTGTAAAACTCTACAAATGTATTTACATGTTCTTGCACACTGGATTTTTGTTTCCCACTGCCTATTTATTTCATCTTTTGTTATAATTTAATCAATGATTGAATTGAACTGAAATGCTCTATTTTTCTTCATATTTCTCTACATATACTGCCTGTTCTGCTGATCATTTGAAGCATATATTTTTGCGATTAGATCATAGAACAGTACCGCCACAAGAACAGGCCATTCGGCCCACAATGTCTGTTCCAAACAGGATGCTAAGACAAACCCTTTAGTTTATTTTAGTTTTGTTCCGTTTAGCTTAGTTTAAAGATATTGCAAAAACAGGCCCTTCGGTCAACCAAGTCCAGCCTATCAGTGATTTCCATATACTAGCACTGCCTACACATTGGGGACAATTTACTCTTTTTGCCAAAGCCAAATTAGCCTACAAACCTGTACGTATTTGGAGTGTGGGAGGAAACTGGAACACCCGGAGAAAACCCATGCAGGTCGCAGGGAGAACGTACAAGCTCCATCCAGACAGGACCTGTAGTCAGGATTGAACCTGGGACTCTGGCACTGTAAGGCAGCAACTCTACCCCTGCGCCACCCTGCCACCCCTTATCTGCCTGCATATAATGTATATCCCTCCAATTTCTGGTTACATTGGGATTCTGTTCAATCCATATGTGAATGGAGGTTTAAAAAAAAAACTTTTATACCCTTCCAGTTGCAACATACTGTGAAAAGCACCCGCAGTTCATTATTTCTGACTGTTAAACTGTCATCAGGAAGGCCATAACCTATTAAGGGACTTAAAAACGGGACATCAATGAAGAGGAAACAATTTCCCTTTAAACTTCCCTTTGAGATTTGTTAAGAAACTGACGCTGGACTATTATTAAGTTATATATCTATAATTGTCCATCCTTTTTATTGTGTTTTCCACTAATTGTTTAGACCTAAGGTGATATCAAAATGTGCCAACAAAGCTGAAGTACCAATATTTAATTATTTGCAGGTGTATTGCTGAGTTCTGAGTCAGCATTGGTGGAGTCAATAATGAGCATTCTCTTAGGGGAGTGAAGTCAGAATAGCATTTATTTCAGGGACCCTCAATATACATACTTGCAGCAATCTATTTCAGGCACAAACTTTAACTGCAATATGTTTTATGTGTTGCATTGGTACAATTCAATGGTTTCAATGTGTACCAGGTCCAGTGAAATACATTGTATGGATACTGCAAAACTATCCCCGTACATGAGCCCAATCTTCCCGGTCAATAGAGTAAGCACAGAGCGGCCCATGTATAAGAGGCGCCATTTTGGCACCATTTTACAGTCCCGGCTGTAGCTGGTAACAAAGGCCTGTTGCAGCCGTCGCCTCCATTCTGGTCGTCCGGCGATCCGATGTCCCTCTCCACGCCCGGCCCTCTTCAGCCTTCATTCCCCAGAGGGCAGCCAAACTCAAGGGCGCAGAGGCTAACACCCCCCCCCCTCCTGGTTCCTCTCACCACGCCCTTTGTCCAGCATCCACCACCGCCGCCATCTCCTTCCATCCCCTACCCGGATCTTGATCCACGGGGCGAGCAGCGGCTGGGCTCGGAACACTATGCCTTAGCCTAGGAAGGAGATTGCCAATTACGGAACAATTCTAGTGTTAATGTAACTCTTCCAATTGCCGGGGCATACTATCGAGCGCATAACGATTTCGGTCGAATGGTCAGGAAAAAAGCTGGTGTGTTCTCCCTTGGAGCAGAGAACTTCAGTTCAGTTTAGTTTATTATCACGTATACTGACTGAGATACAGTGAAAAGCTTTTGTTGCATGCTAACCAGTCAGTGGAAAGACTGAAGAAGGGTCTCAACCCAAAACGTCACCATTCCTTCTCTCCAGAGATGCAGTTGGCCCGCTGAGTTACTCCAGCATTTTGTGTCTATCTTCAGTTAATATAGCGTCTGCAGTTCCTTTCTACAAAGTGGAAAGACAATACCTGATTACAACCGAGCCATTCACAGTGTACAGACACATGTTAAGGGACTAACGTTTAGTGCAAGGTAAAGCCAATAACATCTGATCAAAGATAGTCAACTTTAAAGAGAACTTCTTGAAAGTGGCGGAGGGATTTGAGAGGGTGGAACTGTTTCATTTTCCAAGAAGCGAGAACTCTTAATTGAGATAATCAGCACAAGAGCCAAGTAGAGGGGTGAGCAAGTAGAGGGGTAAGCTGCATTTGGGAATGTACTGTCTGAAGGAAATTCAATACCAATTTTCAAAGGGATGGGATAAAAACATGAAGCAGATACATTTTGAGGCGAAGCAGTAGGTGATAGGGAACAATTAGATTGCTCTTTCAAAGAGCCAGCACAGTGAGAATTCATACCACAATGATTGTACAAGGGAAATAGTTAATCACTCAGTCAATTATGGCACGAGAAATTGCAAAGGACTGGAACATCTGAAGCAACTGCTCTGGCTCTGGCAGCCTTTACTTACATAAAACGAATGCTGAAATGGAGCCACTACTGATGTTTAATTTTGCAAATCAGATCGATCTGTTGTAGCAAGAATTGTAGCAAAAGCAAAAGTGCTCTCCGAGACACTGTGAGCACATAGGAGGAAGTAACGCAATCAATATATCCAACCGAGAAACAATTGTGGTTGATACTGTGGCAAAGTTAATCACTGTTCTGCATCGATGGACCCGTCTAACAATGATGCTAATGCAATAATATGATACTCTGGAACCCATTCCACCATGTGGTACATACTGTAAGGCCATTCAGAGTCATAGTCGTAGAGTGTGGAAACAGGCCCGTCGGCCCAACTTGTCCACACCAACAACATGTCCCATCTACATAGAAAAATAGAAAGTAGGTGCAGGAGTAGGCCATTCGGCCCTTCGAGCCAGTACCGCCATTCAATATGATCATGGCTGATCATCCAGAATCAGTACCCCGTTCCTGCTTTTTCCCCATATCCCTTGATTCCGTTTGCCCTAAGAGCTATATCTAAATCCCTCTTGAATACATCTAGTGAATTGGCCTCCACTGCCTTCTATAGCTGAGAATTCCACAGATTCACAACTCTCTGGCTGAAAAGGTTTTTCCTCATCTCAGTCCCAAGTGGCCTAACCCTTATTCTTAAACTGTGACCCCTGGTTCTGGACTCCCTCAACATGGGGAACATTTTTTCCTGCATGTAACCTGTCCAATCCCTTAAGAATGTTATATGTTTCTATAAGATCCCCTCTCATCCTTCTGAATTCCAGTGAATAGAAGCCAAGTCGATCCATTCTTTCGTCATATGTCAGTCCCGCCATCCCGGGAAACAACTTGGTAAACCTACGCTACACTCCCTCAATAGCATGAATACGCTAGTCCCTCTTGCTTGTGTTTGGCCCTTATTCCTCTAAACCTGTCCTATCCATGTACCTGTCTAATTGCTTCTTTTACATTGTGATAGTCCCTGCCTCAACTACCTCCTCCGACAGCTCATTCCATACACCCACCACGCTTTGTGTGAAAAGGTTACCCTTCAGGTTCCTGTAAAATCTTTTCCCCTTCACCTTAAACCTATGCCCTCTGATTCTCAATTGCCCCACTCTGGGAGCATATATTCGATCTACTCCTCTCATGATTTTGTATACCTCTATAAGATCACCCCTCATCCTCCTGCGCTCTTGGAAATATAGTCCCTGCCAGCTCAAAGGACAAAGGACAAAGGACAAAGGACATTTATTGTCACATACACCAAATAGTGTAGTGAAATTTGTCTTGCCATGCAGCACAAATTAGACACAACATTAAAGAAATTTAACATAAAACATAAAAACATCCCCCCACAATGGTTCCCACTGTGGGGGAAGGCACAAAGTCCAGTCCATATCCCATGTCCACCCATAGTCGGGCCTATTGAGGCCTCCACAGTCGCCTTCACGGAGGCCCGATGTTCCAGGCCGTTCTCGCCGGGTGATGGTGCTCCGGCGTCGGGAGAATCCTCTCAGCGGCTTGGGACACCTGGAACGGCCGCCTCCTTACTCGAGACCACGGTTTCCAAAGCCAACAGGCCGCGCTGGATGGAGCTCCACCACTGGCGATCTCGGCGAGAGATCCCAGGCTCCCGTTGTTAAAGTTCAGCACCGCCGCCCGCAGACCCGCAGCTCCGCGATGTTTCACCTGCGGGCTCAGCTCACTGGAGCTCCAGCGCGGCAAACCGGGCAAGGCATCGCCCGCTCCGCTCTGCGATAGCGCTCCAGCGCTGCGCCGCCGCCGAAGCCGAGGTCCTGGGCGGTCCTCTCAGGAAACGCCACTCCAGGCCCGCTGTTAGGTCGCGAGGACGGGTCGAAGGTGCAGCCCGGAGAAAAGCTGCCTCTCCGACCAGGTAGGGACCCTAGAAAGTAGTTTCCCCCCTCCCCCCCCCCCCCCACCCTCCACATAAAAAAGAATAGAACTCCTAAAAACAAAACAACTAACTAACTAAAAAAAAAAAAGATGGAAACGGACAGCTGCAGGCTGGGCAGCCATACCACACAGGACGGCGCCCCTATCAACCTCTCCCTATAGCTCAGCTGCTCGAGTCCTGACAACATCCTGGTAAATCTTCTCTGCACCCTTTCCAACATAGCACCATCTTTCCCATAACACAGTGCCCAGAACGGAACACAATACTTGTTGAAATGCGGCCTCACCAACATCCTATATAACTGCAACATGTCCTAACAACATCTATACTCAATACTCTGACTGAGTCAGAAAGCCTTTTGACCATCTCATCTACCTGTGACGCCACCTTCAAGGAACTATGTACCTGCACTGCTAGATCCCTCAGCTGCACAGCACTTCCCAGAGTCCTACCATTCACAGTGTAGGTCCTGCTTATGTTAGACTTTTCAAAATGATAATTTACAGAAACAGGACATTCAATCCATCCTGTTAATTATATTTCAGGTAATCTCCACCCATGTGTCCTCATCAAGCCTTTAGGTTTCAGTTTACTATTGTCATATGTATCGAAGTGCAGTGAAAAGCTTTGTTTTGCATGTTATCCAAACACATTAGATATACCACACTTAAGATACAATCAGTTCAAACTCAAGTACAAAGGGGAAGACGCAGAATGCAAAATATAGTTCCCAGCCCTTGTATTTACCTGACTGATTGTAAAATCTGACATTGCTATTTTATAAATAGAGGTTCATTTACATGGCATCTTGAGTATAGACATTGGGAGGTTATGTTGCAGTTGTATAAGACGTTGGTGAGACTGCATTTAGAATATCGTGTTCAGTTCTGGGCTCCATGTTATAGGAAAGACATTGTCAAGCTTGAAAAGGTCCGAAAAGATTTACGACAATATTACCAGGACTAGAGGGCGTGAGCTGTAGGGAGAGGTTGAGTAGGCTGGGTCTCTATTCATTGGAGCGCAGGAGGATGAGGGGTGATCTTATGGAGGTGTATAAAATCAAGAGAGGAATAGATTGGGTAGATGCACAGAATCTCTTGCCCAGAGTAGGGGAACTGAGGTTCAAGGTGAAGGGGAAAAGATTTAATAGGAATCTGAGGGGTAACGTTTTCACACAAAGGGTGTTGCGTGTATGGAATAAGCTGTCGGAGGAGGTAGTTGAGGCTGGGACTATACCAACATTTAAGAAACAGTTAGACAGGTACATGAATTGGACAGGTTTGGAGGGATATGGACCAAGCGCAGGCAGGTGGGACTAGTGTAGATCGGACGTTGGCCGGTGTGGGCAAGTTGGGCCGAAGGGCCTATTTCCACAACGTGTCATTCTATGACTCTATGACTATGATCTTATGCAACCTCAGAATGTTTCAGTATTTTACCACTGATCCAATGCATTTGAAATATAGTGAACATTGCACCACCAGGATTATTTCAACTGCCTCCTTTGATAATGTTTTATAAAAATCTTCAGTTATACAGCAGCACGGTGTCATAGTTGTCATGGTGTCACTGCTACTGCGTTACAGTGGCAAAGACCCGGCTTCAATCCTGACTGTGGGTGCTGTCTGTACGGAGTTTGTACGTTCTCCCCGTGGCCTGTTTGGGTTTCCTCCCACACTCCAGATGAACAGGTTTGTTGGTAAATTAGCTTGGTAAATGTGTAAAATGTAAAATTACCCCGTGTGTGTGTGTGGGATAGTGTTAATGTAGGGAAATCGCTGGATGGCTCAGTTAAAATCTAAAGAAAGCTCTCGACCTGAAACGTCACCTATTCCTTATCTCCAGACATGTTTCCTGACCCAGTGAGTTACTCCAGCATTCTGTGTCTATTTTGTTTTATTGAGTTTCAGAGATACAGTGTGAAAACAGGCCCTTCGGACCACTGAGTCTTGTGCCAACCAGCGATCCCCACACACTAACAGTACCTTACACACACTGGGGCCAATTTATAATTTTTACCGATGCCAATTAGCCTACAAAACTGTATGTCTTTGGGGTGTGGGAGGAAACCAGAGATCCCAGAGAAAACCCACGCAGGTCACGAGGGGAATGTACAAACTTCGTACAGACAGCATCCGTAGTAGTCAGGATCGAACCCAGGTCTCTGCCGCTGTAAGCAGCAACTCTACCGCTGCGCCACCATGCTGCCCGCATGTCTATCTTCGGTTAGATTTTTTTTTTTATTTATATTTTTTTAAATATTATTAGAAGTATTGTACATTACAGTAATCTGCAATAATGTAAGTTTATACTTTTCTTGTACCACTTCTTATTTTAAACTTTAATAAGAGAAAAGGATAGAAAGAGTTAGTAAAGATAGTAAGTGAGTGATTGAAAGAGTGGGCCAGGAACACCCATATGGACCTAAACCACAAGAAATAGTTTTTTAAAAAAGAAAAAGAAAAAGAGAAAAACCAAAAAGGAGGAAAAAGAAAAAAGAAAACATAAGATAAGATAGGACAATATGAAAGGGATGCACCTACTTCATATCTTTACTCACCCCTCGCCAGGTCCTGAAACCATTTATTATCAACATTTTGTTGCACCCTATGTTTGTAATAAGTCGATAAATGGAGACCAAATCTTTTGGAATTGGTCTGGTTTACCTGCTAAGAGGAATCTCATATCTTCTTCTTCAGTTAGATTCAACAATGTTATGAAACAGGATGAAGATAAAGAAAGAGCAAAGCTAAAGAATTGAAGAAGGGGCAATTTAAATTAAATTCAAAGTGACTTAGTGAAAGTGGACGGGAAACTGTTATTTGAAGGTAAATCAGTGTCAGAACAATGGGAGGCATTTAAAATTAGATTTAAAGATTTGCTTCAGCACTTTGTGTTTTACTGAATATTCCAGCACCTGCAGTTCCTTGTGTCTCCAGCCATGTCATGTGCTATGCTATGTGACCCACACTGAAGGATGTTAACGTGTGAGCTACACTGTCATGATTTTATACAGTGTGATTCATAATGCCAATCGATTGCTCTGAGATTTATTTCTCAGAATATTATGTATTGGGCACCACTGTGGCTCCATGAAGCAGGCGGCTGCACTAAAAGTGTTTTTTATTTTTTAAAAGGAGATAAATATAGCAGCAGAGAAAAATGTTATACAGTAAAAGAGCTGACATTCCTCAGCCCTTTGTAAAGTAAACCACACCACCCACAATTATTGTGGTAATGTGATGTACTGAAGCTGGCCAGGTACAGCGTGTTACAATAATTTTATTCCTTTATCACACCAGCTGGTATTGATTAAATCCTACAATTGTCATCATTTCATAGAGGCATTTCTACTTCAACTTGCAAATGCGAACAGGGTTTTTTGTGATTCGAGTGTTAGCAGAGGTAGCCATTGGATCAAACATGAGTCAGTGCTGCTAGATTGCCTTTTAATTCTAATTGATGGGCTGGACTTCTCTCCATGGCGACTTCTAAGCTGCATTGTGCAGAGTTGGCACACAGTGAAGTGTCCGTGTGACAGCCAGTGTCTGTTAACGTGCAGTCGTAACTAATAAACCTGATGGAAAATTGAGTGCAACTCCTCCCCAGGTTACAGCAGAGGGTTTATTTTGTTTAGGATAGAGGTACAGCGCGGAAACAGGGTCTTCGGCCCACCGAGTCCGCGCCGACCAGTGATCGCCGCACATTAACACTATCCTACGCACACTAGGGACAATTTACATTTATACCATGCCAATTAGCCGACAAACTTGTAGGTCTTTCGAGTGTGGGTGGAAACCGAAGATCTCGGAGGAAGCCCACGCAGGTCACGGGGAGAGTGTACAAACTCCGTACAGACAGCACCTGTAGTCAGGATCGAATCCGGGTCTCTGGTGCTGTGAGGCAGCAACTCTACCGCCGCGCCACCGTGTCACCTGTTTCTATTCCTGAAAACTGTTCGTAACCCAAACAGTTTGCAAGTCAAAAAAACAGCCAGAAAACTGAGTCCCCACTCGGCAGAAGGGGTCTGCTGCAGTGGATTGCCCCATAGGAGTGGATAGTCTGGAGGAGCGTTTTAAATCTGGTTTTGCCATTTTTAATAATAAAGCTGATATGGACAAATTTAGACTGAGCCTATGTCGGGTAAATAATTATATTCTATTGAAATATTTTACCGAGCCAGAGACCCAGTTTCGATCCTGACAATGGGTGCTGTCCGTATGGACTTTGTACGTTCCCCGTGTGATTGTGTGGGTTTTTTCCAGGTGCTCCGGTTACCTCTGACACTCCAAAGATGTACAGGTTTTAGGGCCAATTGGCTTTGGTAAAAATTGTAACTTGTCCCTAATGTGTAGGGTAGTGCTGGTGTATGGTGATTGCTGGTTGGTGCGGACTCGGTGGGCCGAAAGGCCTGATTCCGTACGGTACCTCAAAACTGAACTAATCTAAACTACAATGTTAATGGCAATATAGTGTTCCTGGGTTCGAAGTGGTCAAATTCCAAGTAGTGTTAAGAACAAAACAGGAAGTGCTGGAGTTACTTAGCGGGTCAGACAGCATACGTGGAAGGTGGCATTTCCAATCGGGACTTCCAATTAAGAAGTCTGAAGAAAGGCCTCAACCACAAACGTCACTTATCCATTCCCTCCACAGATGCTGCCTGTGCTGCTGATTTACTCCAACACCTTGTATTTAGCTCAAGATGTCATTATCTGCAGTTGCCTGTCTCTAGTGTTAACAACAGTCACCTGCAGCCCCTCTACTGCAGGCAGTTCCACTTCACTGCTCTTCCAAACACTCACTCATACAGTTGGACATTCGTAAACTGGGGACAACCTGTAGAAACAAGTGCTGTATATCCGGACCGTGGTGAGAACCAGTCCCAGTACCACTTCAGGCATATATCATAAGATCATAAGAGACAGGAGAAGAATTAGGCTGTTCGGCCCATCAAGTCTACTCCGCCATTCAATCATGGCTGATCTATCTCTCCTTCCTAACCCCATTCTCCTGCCTTCTTCCCTGTATTTATGTATTTAAATATATATGTATTTAAATGAAAAATAAATCTGCACATCAGAGGGAAAGAAATAGAAAATGATCCTGATAGGATTGGATGAAGAGGGATGGGAAAAAACTCATGTTTAGTTTACTTTGGAGATACAGCATGGAAACAGGCCTTTGGCCCACTAAATCCATGCTGACTATCAATCACCAGTTCACACTAGTTCTATATATCCCACTTTCCCTATTTGGGTTACACATTTGGGTTAATTTACAGAGGTCAGTAACATATCCACTACAAGCTCACATGTCATTGTGATGTGGAGTAAATCAGATTACCACATGGTCACATGGCAAACATGCAAACTCCACGTAAACAACTCTTGAGGTCAGGATTGAACCTGGGTCTTGTCCTATGAGGCAGCAGCTCTACCAGCTGCACCATTGTGCCGCCCCCAGTATCATCATGAGTCTGAACTTTGAAGGAAACAACATTTCTATGACAAAAGTCGAAACTTCTGCTTCCATTCTCCTTTTGTACACTGGCAAAGTATTTTTCAATCCAGATAAATGTGCTGCTGATTGTTTCATTTCTTCATGACAGTTTTTAATTGATCAGTCGCTCCACAATTCAGAAAGCTTTCTCTATTCCCACTGTCAGAACATGTCAGAATTTTTAAATGGTTTAATCCTCCTTGTCATTTCTAATGGAAATGGCCCCACTATTCTTTTCATTTCAATAGTGTTTATTTGTCATATGCAATGGATACGGACTGGAACATTGAAATTCCTACTTGCTGCAGTTTTACAGGCGCGTTAGATGCAACGACAAGAAAAAAACCACATCTGGCTATTGTTTTGTATGTCATATGAATCCCAGTATTTCCCTACTGCTGTGCCTAGCTGAGCTATGCTAAGCTGTACAGGTGGTATTCAAGTCCGATTTATCTTTTCAATGTTAATGTTGCTCTATGGGCACCCGACAGCTGGTCATGGCCCACAGGGTGAGAGACATCTTATACATCGTTCCACATTCCAGATTTATGCACGTTCTTGCACTTTCAGCTGTTCAGAAGCCCGGGAGGATGAGATGTACATCCATAAGGTGAGTGGTTTTGGGAATAGCATACCAGAGAAAACACTTAGAAAGTTAAAGGAAATTACGGGGCAAGTTGGAATAAGTGACAGCCTGGTGGTTATGTGACTGGAGCAATGGTTAGTTCAGTTTGGTTTATTATCATGTGTACCAAGGTACAGTGAAAAGCTTTTGTTGCTCGCTCACCAGTCAGCGGAAAGGCAATACATGATTACAATCAAGCCATTCACAGTGCACAGATACATGATAAAGGGAATAATGTAAATAGTGTTTAGTGCAAGATAAAGCCAATAAAATCCGATCAAAGATAGTCTGAGGGTATCCAATGAGGTAGATAGTAGTTCAGGACTGCTCTCTAGTTGTTGGTAGGATGGTTCAATTGCCTGATAACAGCTGGGAAGGAACAGTGCCTGAATGTGAAGGTGTGCGTACAAGGTGTGTCCACACAAGATGTGAAGGTGAGTACGCAATCTGGATGTGTACATTATATATACAAATACAAAATTCAAGGCTTTTACCTACATGCGCACAGCATCTATAATAGGGCAGGGGAATTAATGGCACAACTAAACATATATAGGGACAGTCTAATAGTCATTACACGGATGTGGTTGAAAAGTTGCCAAGGTTGGGAATTAAACATTTCAGAACACTTAACCTTTAAAAGAGTTGAGCAAAATAGAAAAGGATGAAGAGTAATCCTGAGATTAATAAATGGTTCAATTCAATAGTGCTCTATAGTCACATCTGTAAAGTGCAAGCGCACAGTGAAATTATTTTCTTACAAACAGTCCAGTTGAGTATTGTCATACCCAAGCACATTCCCGATTAGCAATTGTACAGAAACAGTCCACTGAGCCCACATGCAAGAGGCGTCATGTTTTGGTGCCATTTTCCAAGTCCAGCTCTCGCTCCAGTTGTTATGAGCAGTGCCCGGTTCAGGCAAGCCCCAGGCTGCTGCGGGCCTCCAGCCATCGCCTTCCCTTGGTCGACCAGCAACCGACGTCCTCTCCTCGCCCGTCCACCTTTGTATCCCGTGGCGCCTCATGCAGCCCTTGAAGGAGCGGTAGGCCAGACCCCGGTTCCCTCTCCTCTCCCACGGGCCTGGCTCCTCTCCTGTCATGTCCGTCGTTGTCGCCGGCCTCATCCTCCATGGTCTACGAGGGTCATGCGGCGGCAGCTCGGTGGACTCCACTTCCAGGCCCGCAGAGGCCTCACAGTATGGGCCTGCTCGGCGGCTACCCCACTGCAGGCCAGGCAACAAGGGCAAGTTTTCTGTTTACACAAAAGATGCCTGGAATGAGCTGCCAGGGCCCTGTGGTGGGAGGCAGTCAGTGGCGTTTAAGAAACTTTTACACAGCTACATGGATATGCTGAAAATGGAGAGACCTGGATTAAGTGTAGGAAAGAACTACACATAAGTTCACAACACAACTACACAAAATGCTGGAGTAACTCAGCGGGACAGGCAGCATCTCTGGAGAGAAGAATGGGCGATGTTTCGGGTCGCGACTCTTCTTCAGATGTCAGAAGAGTGGGCGGTACAGAGATAGAATGCAGTCAGCTGGTGGGAGACAGTAAGACTGGTGGGAGAACAGGGAAGGGGGAGGGCATGGAGAAAGAGGAAAAGCAAGGGCTATTTGAAGTTATAGAGGTCAATGTTCAGCTGGTGTGTAAGCTACCCAAGCAAAATACGAGGTGCTGTTCCTCCAATTTGCGCTGGGCTGCACTCTGACAATGGAGGAGGCCCAGGACAGAAAGGCCTGGGCCTGAGTCTGAAGAAGGGTTTCGGCCCGAAACGTTGCCTCTTACCTTCGCTCCATAGATGCTGCCGCACCCGCTGAGTTTCTCCAGCAATTTTGTCTACCTTCGATTCTCCAGCATCTGCAGTTCCTTCTTGAACCCAGGACAGAAAGGTCAGATTGGGAATAGGAGGGGGAGTTAAAGTGCTGAACAACCGGGAGATCGGGTAGGTTAAGGCGGACTGAGCGGAGGTGTTCAGCAAAACGGTCACCGAGCCTGCGCTTGATCTCACCGAAATAGAAGAGTCCACACCTGGAACAGCAGGTACAGTAGATGAGGTGCAAGTGAACCTCTGCCTCACCTGGAAAGACTGTTGGGGTGCTTGAATGGAGTCAAGGGGGGAGGTAAAGAGACAGGTGTTGCATCTGCAGTTACAGGGGAAACTATCTGGGGAGAGGGTGGTTTGGGTGGGTAGGGACGAGTTGACCAGGGAGTTGCGGAGGGAACGGTCTCTGCGGAAAGCAGAAAGGGGTGGAGATGGGAAGATGTGGCCAGTAGTGGGATCCCGTTGGAGGTGGCGAAAATGTTGGAGGATTATATGCTGTATGCTACGGCTGATGGGGTGGAAGGTGAGGACCAGGGTGACTCTGTCCTTGTTATAAATGGGGGGGGGGGGGAGCAAGAGCGAAGCTGCGGGATATCGAGAAGACCCTAGTGAGAGCCTCATCTATAATGGAAGAGGGGAACCTCCATTTCCTAAAAAATGAGGACATCTCCGAAAACCTGGATTATCTGCAGGCAAATGAGATTAGGTTATTTTGGCGATGTTAGACACAAAAGGCTGGAGTAACTCAGCGGGTCAGGCAGCATCACTGGAGAAGAGGAATAGGTGACATTTCAGGGTCGAGACCATTCATCAGACTGAAAGTCAGGGGAAAGGGAAACAAGAAATCTTGACGGTGATGTAGAGAGTCAGAGAGCAGGAGGAATCACAGAGGAGGAGTAGCGAGAGAGGATGTTGCAGAACTCTCGTTGGACAGAGGAGGATAACTTTACAAAGTAGGCATACCTTGAGAAGATTTTGCATGTTCTGCACAGACATTGTGAGGCCGAAAGGCCTGTTCCTGTGCTGTCTTGGTCTATGGACTATGATCTATGTTTAAGAGCTTCCGTAGATATGTAAGGAGAACATTTTTAACAAAACTTAATGTCATAAGGTTATGAGGTCATAAGTGATTGGAGTAGTATTAGGCTATTCGGCCCATCAAGTCTACTCCGCCATTCCATCATGGCTGATCTATCTCTCCCTCCTAACCCCATTCTCCTGCCTTCTCCCCACAACCTCTGACACTTGTACCAATCAAGAATCTATCTATCTCTACCTTAAAAATATCCTTTGACGGTCTCTACAGCCTTCTGTGGCAAAGAATTGCACAGATTCACTACCCTCTACACCACAGATTCACCACCCTTCCTTCCCAAAAGAATGTGCTTTATTCTGAGGCTATAACCTCTAGTCTTAGACTCTCCCACTAGTGGAAACATCCTCTCCACATCCACTCTGTCCCAGCCTTTCACTATTCTGTATGTTTCAATGAGGTGACCCCTCATTCTTCTAAAAACCAGAGAATGTGAGACGTTTACAGAATGAGGAGAGGAAAGTATATTGGAGAAGAAGAAAATGCAAGAGAAATTAAACAAGGAAGACATAGAGAAGCCTCAGAAATAATATGGGTCATAAGAAATTAACAAATAGGAGCAGGAGGAGGCCACTTGGACTCCCAAGCTTCTTCCACAATTCATACTATTGTCCCATGCTGTTCCAATATCCCGCCTCAGTGCTACGGCCAGCCTGGTCATCCTGTACCTTTGGAGAAAAGGAATAGGTGATGTTTCAAGTTGAGTCCCTTCTTCAGACTCAAAGATATCTCTCTTGTTTCCCTTTCCGCTGACTCTTAGTCTGAAGAAGGGTCATGACCCGAATCATCACCTAATGGTCCAGCAAAATTCTCCCTGTGACTTGCGTGGGTTTTCTCCAGGTGCTCCAGTTTACTCCCACTCTCCAAAGATGTACTGGCCAACTTGCCCGCACTGTCCAACATGTCCCAGCTACACTAATCCCACATGCCCGAGTTTTCCCCATATCCCTAGAAATCTGTCCTATCCATGTACTTGTCTAACTGTTTCTTAAATGTTGGGATAGTCCCTGCCTCAACTACCTCCTCTGGCAGCTCGTTCCATACACCCACCACACTTTGTGTTCAAAAGTTGCCCCTCAGATTCCTATTAGATCTGTCCCCCTTCACCTAAAACCTATGTCCTCTGGTACTCGACTCTCCTACACTGGGGAAGAGACTCTATGCATCTACCCAATCTATTCATCTCATGATTTTAGTTTGCTTGGTAAAATTGTAAATTGTCCCTAAAGGGCCTGTCCCACTTGAGCGACCTAATCCGCGAGCTCTGGCAAGTTTGCCCTCGACTCATACTCGCAGCATGGTCGACACGAGGTCGTAGGAGGTCTTCGTAACTCTCCTTCATGCTCGAGAGTGGTCTCCGCGTACTCGAGGCCTCAGCTAGGTTGCGGCATTTTTCTCAATATGTTAAAAAATGCCCGCGAGTAAAAAAAGGTCGCCATGGAAAAAATCGTTACTTCTTTTACTCGTAGGTTTAGTCGTAGTAGGTCATAGTAGGTCGTCATAGTCGTAGGTAATCGAGGGTAGTCAAAGGTAGTCGAAGGTAGTAGTAGATAGTCTTCATCATAGTCGAAGGGAGGTCGAAGGAGATCGAAGGAGGTCATCTTCACTCTCCACTCTTCGGTGTCCAATTTTCCCGAAGTTAGTCGTAGCTAGTCGTAGCTAGTCGAAGCTGGTCTTCAACATAGTCGAAGGAGGTCTTCTACATAGTCGAAGGAGGTCTTCAACATGTCATTTTTTAAAACTCTTCTAAACTCGCTAATTAGGTCGCCCAAGTGGGACAGCCCCTTAATGTGTGTGTAGGATAATGTTAGTGTGCGAGGATCGCTGGTGGGTGAGGACTCGGTGGGCCGAAGGGCCTGTTTCCGTGCTGTATCTCCAAACTAATATAGACTAAACTAAAGTTAGGCAACATCTCTGGAGGAAATGTTTAGGTGAGTTTGGGTTGCGACCGTTCTAGCTCAGGTTTTTACATGAAGTACTCTAAAGGGCCTGTCCCACGGGCATGCGACTCCATGCGGCAAGCGCGACCTAACCGCAAGCGGGGGCCGTGCGGGGGCCACGCGGCGGTCGCGGGGCCGGTCCCACTTCGATCTCCGGTGCCGTATGGAGTTGTGCGGAGCTGGTCCCGACATCGCGCGGGGCTCCGAAAAACTGACACTGTTCAAAAATTCCATGCGGCAACGGCCTGCCGCCCCGCAGCTGCATCGAGGCCGTGCGCGCCGCATCGACGGCCGTGCGCACCGCCTCGCCGCCGTACGCAACGTCTTGACGTCACTCGACCTCCGCGCGGCCCCCGCTTACGATTTGGTAGCGCTTGCCGCATGCAGCCGGATGCTGGTGGGACCGGCCCTGTACGGGGATCACTCGACCTCCACGCGGCCCCCGCTTGCGGTTAGGTCGCGCTTGCCGCATGGAGTCGCATGCCCGTGGGACAGGCCCTTTAATCTGTAGCAGGCTAAGCAGCATCTGATTGATGAAAATTCATCAGAACTGGTTATTATCCTTTACTGATGAAGTACCATTGATCCTGAATATCTTAGTTTTCAAAAGAATTGGAAACAGAAAAACAAAACCACTCTTATTGACAAGAAATGTGGCAAGATGCATCTTTGTGGCATCTTAACCATGTGGCATCTTTGCACATCCCCAATCCTTTCCACTCGTCACTTTAATTTCATGTTTCATGTATCTTGTGTTTTATGACTGTTGGCAGACCAAGTTCTATCATATCGTATTGCATCGTAAAGTATCGTATTGTATCGTAAGGGAAATGTGATTCTAATCAAAGACATTCTGTCCACACTTCATTTCAATGGGTGGATGAAGCAATTGAGGGAGACAAACATAGATGCAGCCAAAATGTAATAAGAAGGAATTGGGAATTGGGAATATAAGATGTTGGGAGATCATATTGCAGTTGTATAAGACGTTGGTGAGGCATTTAGAGTTTTGTGTTCAGTTCTGGGCACCATGTTACAGGAAAGATGACAAGCTGGAAAGGGTACAGAGAAGATTGATGAGGATGTCAAGAGTCAAGAGTCAAGAGTGTTTTATTGTCATGTGTCACAGATAGAACAATTATTTTTTTTACTTGCTGCAGCATAACTGAATATGTAAACATAGTACACTGTAAACAATATGATAAACGAGAGAAAAAAAAGTTCAGTGTGTGTATACACACATTCCCACAAGTACACACACACACACACACACACACACACACACACACACACACGCACACGCACACGCACACGCACACGCACACGCACACTCATATTTATATGTATATATATATATATCCACACACACATATATATATATCCAGACATATGTATATATACATACACACATACTCAAAAAACAAACAGTAGTGCAATAATAATAATAATAATAATAATAATAATAATAATAATAGTCTATTGTAGTTCAGAGCTTATTTGAGATTGTAGTGTTTAATAGTAAGATTAAATGAGAACTTACCAGTTTGAAGTTTGATCTATATTTTATGAGGAGTTACGATGAGCGATTACGTGAAGAAGGCCGTCAGCCCGCATGCGCGTCAATCTTCAAAGCAGCGGTGTGAAATCACAGATAACAGTTGATGAACTGAATATAATAAGATTCGAGAACTTAGAGCTACCAGCTGATCTTTATGAGAGAGGGTTGGGAGCGGAGGGCACGTAATCGCTCATCGTAACTCCTCATAAAATAAAGATCAAACTTCAAACTGGTAAGTTCTCGTTTAATCTTACTATTTTACTTCGGAGTCACGTGAGTGACTACGTGAAGATTTTGAAGCTCTGTGATTTCATGCCGTGGAAACGAGTCCATGCGTCACACACTGCATCAATTGACCAGGGATGAGTGAAATTTAATAAAGCATGACATAAATTGAAAAATGCTGGTGCTTTTTAATGATGATAATGGTAATCCCACTCATCCAGGAGGAATTAAAAATAGAACCTAAAAATAGTGTTGGTAAATAACCCCGGTCTGGCAAATGGGTTTATTATAACACATTTGGAAATTCGCTGGTTTGACCATCCTGCAGTCACTAGGATGAGGCCCAGCGAAACATTCACAACCCTCGCTGCTGATGTTGTTGCAGCCATATGAGTTTTTTTGTAACTAACAAACATTGCTAGTTCAGAGCCTCTAAGGCTTCAGGTGACATAATGACTGTTGTAGATATGTGACCACACACACAACCAAAGGTCCATGGGGTACGCCATGAGACTAGTTTGAGACCTGACGCCCCCAGTCTACCCTGCAAGACTAAGTCCTGAACATAAAGTATCATATTATTTGCAGCTGTAACCATCCTGTCCAGTCGTAGCTTATGCAACGACTGGGCCCGTTGCGCTGAACCTAGTGCCATGAGGATGACCACTTTATAAGTGAATAGACCGAGGACAGAAATGTAGCTGGAGCCCACCGGCGACGCAGCGTCAGCAGGACATTAACATCCCAAATATCCGAGTACCTGGGCCTGGGGGGAATTTGAGTTGAAGATACCCTTCATAAATCTGGATATCAGAGGTCGAGACCCGACAGCGTGGTGTGCCAACCCCAGCAGGAAGTAGGACCACAAGGCACTACTGGCATAATATGTATAACTCCATCTCTCGTGTAATATAGCTTTGAGAGGAATACAGACATCTGTTATACGTACCGTGTCATACAATATATTGGACTGTAAACAGGACGCTTACCATTCCTTGATATAGGAGATGTACTGTTTCTTGGTACTATCTCTTCAGGCCACAGTGATTACATCCACTGTACAATCTGACAGTCCATATCACAGGAAAAGGTCTTCTCATAGTCTGCAAACCAACAATTTGATTCACTCATGCAGTGGATGGTTCTCCCCAGACACGGGGTAAACGAGCAGATTTTGTGTTTGGGAAACAGCCATAAAAGGCTCTGTTACCATTCGCAGTATGAGTGGACTCATGGCTGTGTAGGCCAGTCAGGCACTATCAAGCCTGAGGCGGAGTCTTGCTGGTTATTAAGCAAGCACCGACTGATGAGGCAAAATGGAGGAAGACATAATGAACATTCCTCCCCAATGTCATTAAATACTTTGTGATCCAACATTCATAGTGTTGTCATTGATTAACGTGATGATACACCAGCGCCAAATGAGGTTAGGTAAGCTATCACAGGATATTAACTTATTTGAACCCATGTGATTGAAATATGCCACCACCGTAGTGTCTCAGCTTGCAGGTGAGCATGTAGATATGCATATTCACACAATAAGCCTTTAACCCATAGAATGCACCCAGTGATTTTAGGTAGTTGATACCACATAACTGATCGATTGGTAAATCATGCACATCCCATCCGCCTCTGTGACTTGAGATGGGATAGTAATTCCCCACCTTTGAGCACTAGCAATAGTTTGTAACATAACTGAAGGTAAAAATGCCCCCAAAATACTGGAGCAATGCTGAATACTGTTTGTCCATCATTGTGACATAGCTTCAGCTGGTAAAGGCATAGATCTGTGAAAATGACCACTAAATTGCCAATTTACACTGGCCCCAATCTCTTGCCCCAGTGCGGAGTCACAGGCAATTAATAGAGTTAAAGGTACATCACAACTCTAGTTGGTATCAACTTAATTTTAACTGGATGGTTGAGAAACCCCAATTTCTCAAATATGTTTTGTGGCTGAAACAGCTAATTTAGCAAGATTCAGCGTTTTAGAATATCATCCAAATAAATTTCAAATATCTTCGGTGAACCCTGTAAATGGGAACTCAATATCTCGACATACGTGCAAAACAGTGTAATCTATTACCACACGTACGTCCTCAGGTTTTGATTCCATCCTTGAATTTTGGAGGATAGGACTGCTGCGGTGCGTGCATTGCACATTTTCCCTCAGGGCCGGCTTGGGCATTGGCCTAAAAGACCTCTGCCCAGAGGATCAGCTTTCAAGCTGCCACCAGCTTCAGTGAACCACTTACTGCCGATGGAGGCGTCGGGGTGAAGTCACCGCAAACGGTGAGGCTTTTGCTCATCGTAGTTGACAGCTTTACTACCTCATCCAGGTTTCTTACCTGTTTGGCTAGGTTTTTCTCCAAGGAGAAGATTCGGCGGCTGGACATTGCTGGCCTCGCGCTTCCCAGATAGCGCTGTTCACTGCCGGCACTCTGTAATGATGTGACATGAGGTCATAGATGCTTACCAAGCTCCAGGTTTCCTGCCATAGGCTGGAAGACAACTTTTCCTTGCAGCGGCTCCTCCGTTTGCGTGGATTTCGCAATCCTTAATGCCATGACAGAATTCTGACCTCACGCATGCCCTCCAGTATGTTTTACGGACATACTTCTGAATTTGGAGTCAGTCACACACTGACTGCCTACGCTCCTCTCCTCAGAGAAGGAGATATAATGCAGCCCTGCAACAGGCGCTGCTGCAGGTCCCTGTCACGCAGTTGGCGTGTCGTGGAAAGGTCCCTCATGACATACCACCATACTGTGACTGCCTAGCTACCCTCCTCAGAGAGGGAGATATAATGCAGCCCTGTACCAGGCGCTGCCGCGGCCCCCCGAGACCCGCACTGATATTACTCCCTTTCTTGGAGTATCAGGTGGAGCATCTCTCCATGAGATGCTCTATCCGGCAAAGAAACGTCCGAAGACGCTCCCACTACAGGAGGTGAATCTCTCCTGAGCAGACTATTTCAATGTTAACTGGCCTGCCGAGCCGGTATTTCCCACAGAGCCGGGATTACCCGTGGCTTCCACAGCTGGTGGTCACCATGGCCGGGTTTCCCCCCCGAGCCGAGTTTTCCTTCGCGGAGCAGGGATACCCCGCGGTCTCCGCAGCCGGGTTGTCCCCGAGCTGGGTTCCCCTCGCGAAGCCGAGATTTGTCGTGGCCTCCGCTTCCAGGTTTCCCCGAGCTGGATTCCCCTTCGCGGAGCCGGGATACCCCGCAGTCTCCGCTTCCGGGTTTCCCCAAGCTGGGTTCCTTTCGCGGAGCCGGGATTTCTCGTGGTCTCCACAGCCGGGTTTCCCCGCAGAGTCGGGATTCCCCAGAGCGACATCCAGCTGGAACTCTGTAGAGAGCTTCCTGCAAGGTAAAAGCACAACCTGAAAAATAAGTTTAAAACTTACCTTCAGGTTTGAAACTTACCGCTGGAGGAGCAGCGCGCCTGCCAGCCAGTCGCACGCCATGCGTGAGACGTAATGACGCGCATGCGGGCTGACGGCCTTCTTCACGTAGTCACTCATGTGACTCCGAAGTAAAATAGCCTGATGGCTGAACCTGAATGTTACAGTTTTCAGGCTCCTGTACCTTCTTCCTGATGTCTGGGGTGAAATGAGTGTGTGGCCAGGATGGTGTGGGTCTCTGATGATGCTGGCTGCCTTTTTGAGGCAGCGAATCTGATAAATCCCTTCAATGGTGGGGAGGTCAGAGCTGATGATGGACTTGGCAGTGTTCAGTCCATTTCACAATATTTCGCTGTCTTTTCTGCTCCCGGGCGTTCAAGTTGCCGAACCTGGATATGATGCAACCAGTCAACTGTACATCTGTAGAAGTTCAAGAGAATTAGTTAAAACAAATGTAGGTCCCTTGCAGTCAGAAACAGGTGAATTGATCATGGGGAAGAAGGATATGGCAGACCAATTGAATAACTACTTTGGTTCCGTCTTCACTAAGGAAGACATAAATAATCTGCCGGAAATAGCAGGGGGCCGCGGGTCAAAGGAGATGGAGGAACTGAGTGAAATCCAGGTTAGTCGGGAAGTGGTGTTGGGTAAATTGAATGGATTAAAGGCCGATAAATCCCCAGGGCCAGATAGGCTGCATCCCAGAGTACTTAAGGAAGTAGCTCCAGAAATAGTGGATGCATTAGTGATAATTTTTCAAAACTCTTTAGATTCTGGAGTAGTTCCTGAGGATTGGAGGGTAGCAAACGTAACCCCACTTTTTAAGAAGGAAGGGAGAGAGAAAACGGGGAATTACAGACCAGTTAGTCTAACATCGGTAGTGGGGAAACTGCTAGAGTCAGTTATTAAAGATGGGATAGCAGCACATTTGGAAAGTGGTGAAATCATTGGACAAAGTCAGCATGGATTTACGAAAGGTAAATCGTGTCTGACGAATCTTATAGAATTTTTCGAGGATATAACTAGTAGAGTGGATAGGGGAGAACCAGTGGATGTGTTGTATCTGGGCTTTCAGAAGGCTTTCGACAAGGTACCACATAAGAGATTAGGATACAAACTTAAATCACACGGTATTGGGGGTTCAGTATTGATGTGGATAGAGAACTGGCTGGCAAACAGGAAGCAAAGAGTAGGAGTAAACGGGTCCTTTTCACAATGGCAGGCAGTGACTAGTGAGGTACCGCAAGGCTCAGTGCTGGGAACCCAGCTATTTACAATTTATATTAATGATCTGGACGAGGGAATTGAAAGCAACATCTCCAAGTTTGCGGATGACACTAAGCTGGGGGGCAGTGTTAGCTGTGAGGAGGATGCTAGGAGACTGCAAGGTGACTTGGATAGGCTGGGTGAGTGGGCAAATGTTTGGCAGATGCAGTATAATGTGGATAAATGTGAGGTTATCCACTTTGGTGGCAAAAACGGGAAGGCAGACTATTATCTAAATGGTGGCCGATTGGGAAATGGGGAGATGCAGCGAGACCTGGGTGTCATGGTACACCAGTCATTGAAAGTAGGCATGCAGGTGCAGCAGGCAGTGAAGAAAGCGAATGGTATGTTGGCCTTCATAGCAAGAGGATTTGAGTATAGGAGCAGGGAGGTTCTACTGCAGTTGTACAGGGTCTTGGTGAGACCACACCTGGAGTATTGCGTACAGTTTTGGTCTCCAAATCTGAGGAAGGACATTATAGCCATAGAGGGAGTGCAGAGAAGGATCACCAGACTGATTCCTGGGATGTCAGGACTTTCATATGAAGAAAGACTGGATAGACTTGGCTTATACTCGCTAGAATTTAGGAGATTGAGAGGGGATCTTATAGAAACGTACAAAATTCTTATGGGGTTGGACAGGCTAGATGCAGGAAGATTGTTCCCGATGTTGGGGAAGTCGAGGACAAGGGGTCACAGCTTAAGGATAAGGGGGAAATCCTTTAAGACCGAGATGAGGAAAAACGTTTTCACACAGAGAGTGGTGAATCTCTGGAACTCTCTGCCACAGAGGGTAGTTGAGGCCAGTTCATTGGCTATATTTAAGAGGGAGTTAGATGTGGCCCTTGTGGCTAAAGGGATCAGGGGGTATGGAGAGAAGGCAGGTACGGGATACTGAGTTGGATGATCAGCCATGATCATATTGAATGGCGGTGCAGGCTCGAAGGGCCGAATGGCCTACTCCTGCACCTATTTTCTATGTATCTATGTATCTAATCCTCTCTGACATACCGAATCTCCGTATTCTTCTCAGGAAATAAAGGCGTTGATGTGCTTTATTTATAATTGCATCAGTGTGCTGGGTCCAGGAAAGATCTTCGGAAATATGCACGCCCAGGAATTTGAAGTTTTTCACTCTCTCCACCATATAAAGAGGATTGTGTGTCCTCTTCTTTCCTCTTCCAAAGTCCACAATCAGTTCATTTTTTTTACTGTTATTGAGAGCCAGGTTGTTTTGCTGGCACCATTTGGTCATTCGGTCAATCTCACTTCTCATCACCATCTGTAATTCATCCAATGGCAGTGCTGTCCTCGGCGAACTTGAAGATGGAGTTCACACTGTGTCCGGCTGCACAGTCATGAGTATAGAGTGAGTACAGCAGGGGGCTGAGCACGCAGCCTTGAGGTGCTCCCGTGCTGATTGTTAATGAGGAAGAAATATTTCTGCCAATTCGAACAGACTGTGGTCTGTGGATGAGGAAGTTGAGGATCCAATTGCCAGGACTAGAGGGTCTGAGCTATAGGGAGAGTAGGCTGGGACTGTATTTCTTGGAGCGCAGGATGTGGCGATCTTATGGCAGTGTATAAAATCATGAGAGGAATAGATCGGTTAGACGTACAGAGTCTCTTGCCCAGATTAGGGGAATCGAGGACCAGAGGACATAGGTTTATGGTGAAGGGGCAATGATTTAATAGGAATCTGAAGGGGTAACTTTTTCACACAAACAGTGGTGGGTGTATGGAGCGATTTGCCAGAGGAGATATTTGTGGCAGGTACTATCCGAAAGTTTCAGAAACAGTTAGGCAGGTACATGGATAGGACAGGTTTGGCTAGATATGGGCCAAACATGGGCAGGTGGGACTAGTGGGACATGTTAGTCGGTGTGGGCAAATTGGGCTGAGGGGTCTGTTTCCACGCTGTATGACTTCATGACTCTCAGGCACGGTAGATGCCAGTTTACTAAAGAAAGACACAAAAGGCTGGAGTAACTCAACAGGTCAGTATGCATCTCTGGAGAACGTGGATATGTGACGTTTTTGGGTCGGAACACTTCAGTCTAATTGCAGTGGGGAGGGCGTGGCAGGGGGCGGATAGATGTAACCAAAGAGTCTCTGATAAAAAATGCAACATGAAAATAACAGCACAAACTTTTTCAGCCATGTCAGGAGGTTGTTTGGGATTGAATACTTTCAGTAAAAACGACTCTGAGGCATGTTCAATAGGGTTCAGCAATTATGCCACAGCTGCTAACTGACTACTGTGATTCATTCTTTACTCTTTGCTCATTCTTTATTCTTTGACATGCCAGTTCCAGGTAGGCGTTGCACTTCAATAAGTGTATTATTAATGTAATAATAAATAGTCAGGTTATCATGGATATATTATTAAAGCTTGAATGTGGCAGTGATTTAGAACATAGAACAGTAAATCACAGGAATGGGCCCCTTCGGCCCACAATGTCTGTGCCGAGCATGATGCCAAGACAAACTCTTATCTGCCTGCACATGATCCCTATCCCTCCATTCCCTGCATATCTATGTGCCTCTCCAAAAGCCTCCTAAAACCCCACTCTTACATCTGCCTCCACCGCCATCCCTGGCAGCACATTCCAGGCACCCACCTCCTTCCATGTAAAAAAACTTGCCCTGCATATCTCCTTTAACCTTTGCCCCTCTCACCTTAAAACTATGCCCTTTAGCACATGATATTTCCATCCTGAGAAAAAGGTCTGACTGTCTACCCTATCTATGCCTCTCATAATTTAAAATTGTTCTATCAGTCTCCCCACAACGTCCAGCATTCCAGAAAAGAAATGTTTTGCTTGTATCTAGACAACGATTTGCATTAGCTATTGTACATTAGAGATTCTTGATCAATCGTGTAGACGTATCTATTTCTAGGGAGAAGTGCTTGTTAAGTGTATCATTTAAGACGAGTAATGTAACGGATAGTAACAAGGATCTTAATGGATCTTTATACAGTCATTTAATGCACAGTTTCCATATTTCATCAGACTACATGTTGGGAGGTATAGTCACTCATGGGATCTTACGATTAATTGCAGTTCTAGTTCCCGCCATCTCTCACGATGGGACATTCAACTCAACATCGATGTGCCTGACATCCTAAACAAAATCTGGATGAAATTGTTTGCTTTTGTATACAGAAGATGGGAGATTGCAGTTTATTAGATTGACTGCAAGGATTGCACCGGATCATTGCTGAGTTTAATAATCCTTAGATTTTCAAAGGCTGAAGGAAATGAGCAACAAGTTCCTATTGATACTACACCTGAAAATATGTCAGAGCATTACGTAGGAGAGTTACCAAACAAGATTGAGGCAGATAAGATCTCAGGATAAGTTCAGAGGGATTTGGGCCAAATGTGCCAAATGGGACTAGCTATGATGGGGGCATCTTGGTTGGAACGGACGTTGGGTCGAAGGACCTGTTTCCATGCTGTCTGACTCCATGACAGGTGGGGGCATATTTAGAGTATTGAACACCATTTTATAGGAAAGCAGACAGGAAACAAAGAGTATTGGCAGACAGGAAACAAAGAGTAGGGATTAACGGGTCCCTTTCTGAATGGCAGGCAGTGACTATTGGGGTACCGCAAGGCTCGGTGCTGGGACCGCAGCTATTTACAATATACATCAATGATTTGGATGAAGGGATTCAAAGTAACATTAGCAAATTTGCAGATGACACAAAGCTGGGTGGCAGTGTGAACTGTGAGGAGGATGCTATGAGAATGCAGGGTGACTTGGACAGTTTGGGTGAGTGGGCAGATGCATGGCAGATTAAGTTTAATGCGGATAAATGTGAGGTTATCCACTTTGGTAGCAAAAACAGGAAGGCAGATTACTATCTAAATGGTGTCAAGTTGGGAAAAGGGGAAGTACAACGGGATCTGGGGATCCTTGTATATCAGTCGATGAAAGTAAGCATGCAGGTACAGCAGGCAGTGAAGAAAGCGAATGGCATGTTGGCCTTTATAACAAGAGGAATCGAATATAGGAGCAAAGAGGTCCTTCTGCGAATGGCATGTTGGCCTTTATAACAAGAGGAACTGAATATAGGAGCAAAGAGGTCCTTCTGCAGTTGTACAGAGCCCTAGTGTGCAGTTTTGGTCCCCTGATTTGAGGAAGGACATTCTTGCTATTGAGGGAGTGCAGCGTAGGTTTACAAGGTTAATTCCAGGGATGGCGGGACTGTCATATGCTGAGAGAATGGAGCAGCTGGGCTTGTACACTCTGGAGTATAGAAGGATGAGAGGGTATCTCATTGAAACATATAAGATTGTTAAGGGCTTGGACACGCTAGAGGCAGGAAACATGTTCCCGATGTTGGGGGAGTCCAGAACCAGGGGCCACAGATTAAGAATAAGGAGTAAGCCATTTAGAACGGAGACGAGGAAACACTTTTTCTCATAGAGAGTGGTGAGTCTGTGGAATTCTCTGCCTCAGAGGGCGGTGGAGGCAGGTTCTCTGGATGCTTTCAAGAGAGAGCTAGATAGGGGCTCTTAAAGATAGTGGAGTCAGAGGATATGGGGAAAAGGCAGGAACGGGATACTGATTGGGGATGATCAGCCATTATCACATTGAATGGCGGTGCTGGCTCGAAGGGCCAAATGGCCTACTCCTGCACCTATTGTCTATTGTCTATTGTCTATTGAAAGATGTTGTCAAGCTGGAAAAGGTACAGAGAAGATTTACAAGGATGATGCCAGGAATCGAGGACCTGAGCAATAGGAAGATGTTGAGCAGGCCGGGACTCCATTCCTTTGTGCACAGGAGGTTCCACAGGGATGATCTTAGAAACATAGAAAATAGGTGCAGGCCCTTCGAGCCTGCACCGCCATTCAATATGATCATGGCTGATCTTATAGATGTATCCAAAATCATGAGAGAAATAGACTGGGTAAAGGCACAGGGTCTCTTGCACAGAGTAGGGGAATCGAGAAGCAGAGGGCATTGGTTTAAGGTGAGGGGGTAAAGATTTATTTGGAACCTGAGCGGTAACTTTTTTACACAAAGGGTGGTGAGTGTATGGAACAAACTGCCGCAGTAGGTAGTTGAGGCAGGTACGACCACAACGTTTAAGAACAAGTTAGACAGGTGCATGGATAGGATAAATTTAGAGGGATGTGGGCCAAACTAGTGTGGATGGGACATGTTGGTCAGTGTGGGCAAGATGGGCCAAAGGGCCTGTTTTCCACATTGTAATACTCTGTGGCTCTATGACTCAATTAGTTTATAAGTGAACTATAGATGGTTAAGGGCAAAAGAGAGGGCAGAGAAATTTGGGTAGGAATTCTACATTTGGGAGTGCATTTAGCTGTCATTACTGGTGTCTGACATCCCCATCTTTTCTCATGACACAGAAGATGTCATCACTTTAGAGCATTGTCTTCTGTCTCACTCCATCATATATCCCTGTAACCTATTGTCTATGAAATACCTAACAAACTTCTCTGATACTCCTGCCACCTAACTATACTACGTAGAGCAGCCAGTTAAACAACTCCCACGTCTTTGGAAACTAGAGTATCCAAGGAAATCCACTCGGTCATAAGAAAATTGTGGAAAGTACATAAAGACAATAGCCAAGATCTGAGTGGAACCCACTATCTGCTCCATCACCATGGTGTGATTAGGAGTTGGGAGGAGGCCAGTACTAAATGAGCATTGATAATCTGCAGGCTTGTACCTTAGAATGGAGATGAGGAGGAATTCATTTAGCTAGATGGTGGTGAATCTGTGGAATTCATTGCCACAAACTGCAGTGGAGACAGTCATTTGGCTGTTTTTAGAGCAGAGATTGATAGTTTTGTGATTAGTAAAGGTGTCAAAGGTTATGAGAAAAAGGCAAGAGAATGGGGTTAAGAGGGTTGAGAGGGAAAAATAGATCACCCATAATCAAATTGCAGAGGACACTTTACTTTAGTTTAGTTTAGTTTAGAGATACAGCACGGAAACAGGCCCTTTGGCCCACTGAGTCCGCACCGACCAGCGATCCCTGCAGATTAACACTATCCTACACACACTAAGGACAATTTAACATTTATAAAAATGCTAATTAACCGGCAAACCTGTACGTCTTTGGAGCGTGGGAGAAAACCGAAGTTCTCGGAGAAAACCCACGCAGGTTACGGGGAGAACGTACAAACTCCGTACAGACAAGAACCCTTAGTCAAGATCGAACCCGGGTCTCTGGCGCTGCGAGGCAGCAACTCTATCGCTACGCCACCGTGCTGCCAATGGACAGCCAAAGGACTTGATGGACTGAATGGTCTAATTCTGCTCCTACATCGTATGTAGTCTGGTAGAGATGACCAAGGTAGGGAAGGGCAAAGCCACAGAGAGATTTGGTAACAGGGATCAGAAACTTTAATATCAACCAAACAAAAATTGTCAGAGGGAATACGTCAACACCTGACATATCAGCACCAATTCCAGTCACTGATATCTTCCCCCTTTTGATTCACTCAGCATATTTTCAGACTTTTTTATGTGAGAGTATTTACATATTAAATTAATTATTTTTACAGATGCTTTCATCTTACTTTAATTATCTGTAATCTTTAATCTGGTACTACATCATAAAAATTGCAGAGCTTTCATGATATATTTCAGCTAACAGGAATTCTTAATTCATTTCACTTAATAAACTCCCAGGTTTTTTTTTCCATACTTGCATCAGAGTTGCAGAGCAATCACTTTTTTTTTTGTCAGGGTGTGCACCTTGCTGGCAAGGATCATGATTTATTGTCCATCCTTCCCTGCACCCTCCACCCACCCCAAGGGCGGCACGGTGGCGCAGCGGTAGAGGTGCTGCCTTACAGCGCCTGCAGTGCCGGAGACCCGGGTTCGATCCCGACTACTGGTGCTGTCTGTACGGAGTTTGTACGTTCTCCCCAGGGGTTTTCTTCGAGATCTTCGGTTTTGTCCCCCACTCCAAAGACGTTAAGGTTTGTAGGTTAATTGGTTTGGTATAAGTGTAAAAGTGCATACAATGCGATTTGCATCGAAACGCATCATTGCTTCATTTGATGTTGCCATGACAGTAAATGAAATAAACTTCTTAGGACTTTGGCTTTATGAATAAAGAAAAGGTTTGGAATGTATTTTGTTTGGCAGAAAGTAAAGATTTTAAGTAGAAATGTATTGACAATTTTCTTGCTATTTTTTAAATTGTACTTAAAGTCTAATAATTCACTCAGATGCACCATGATCTTTTATAACCCTGTTATTTTCAATGAGCTGCAGTTTATAAATGATGTTCTGATGTGACAGTATTGGGCAGCACGGTGGCACAGCGGTAGAGTTACTGCCTCACAGCGCTTGCAGACACAAAGACCTGGGTTCGATCCCGACTACGGGTGCTGTCTGCATGGAGTTTGTACGTTCTCCCCATGACCGCGTGGGTTTTCTCTGAGACTTTTGGTTTCCTCCCACACTCCAAAGGCATCCAGGTTTGTAGATTAATTGGCTTGTAAATTGTGTAAATTAAGTGTAAATTGTCCCTAGTGTATGCAGGATAGTGTTAATGTGCAGGGATCGCTGGTCGGTGCGGACTCAGGGAGCTGAAGTGTTTCCGTGCTGTATCTCTAAACTAAACTAAACTAAACTAAGTGCCTTGATGGGGCACTTCTGAGGGCGAAGGAAGGCACAGATGTGAGATCTGAAGCACATTGGTGAACTTTAATGACAATCCAACTTTAATGACCTGGCCCTAATTACTGAAGCTGGTATTTAATAAACATATTCTAAATTTGTGTAATAGATTCAAAAAGCAATGTAATGGTGGGAAGAGATAAGAAGACACTTGTATTTAACACAAACTTGTACTTCACGATCAATAGTCCAAGCCTCTGGTTTAGGATGATAACAACTGCAATGCTTGCATACCGTTATAAGCAGGCCATTTAGCCCAAGCAGTCGTCAGTCTGAAGAGCATATATGTCAATAAAGAGAATACAGAGATCACATAGAGCATACATTTTAATGCAATCTGCATCAGAACAGCTCCATATTCAGAGACAGTTTCTCCCCAGCTGTTATCAGGCAACTGAACCATCCTATCACCATCTAGAGAGTGGTCATGAGTTACCATCTACCTCATTGAAGACCCTCGGACTATCTTCAATCGTACTTTACTTGACTTTATCTTGCATTAAACATTATTCCCTTTATCACGTATCTGTACACTGTGGATGGCTCGATTGTAACCGTGTATAGGCTTTCCACTGACTGGTTAGTACGCAGCAAAACGCTTTTCACTGTACCTCGGTACACGGGACAACAAACTAAACTAAACTAAGCTAAAGATGCAGATTCATTAACATTGAAATCTCTGTAGAATAGAACACTGGGAATGTAGTTAGTTGGAAGCCTACAGACCAGAGGGCATAGTTTTAAGGTGAAAGGTGCAAAGTTTAAGGCAGATGTACTGGGCATGTTTTTTTACACAGAGAGTCAGAGAGTGATGGGTGACTGGATCGTTGTCAGGTGTGGTGGTGGAGGCAGATATTATATTGCCATTTACAAGACTTTCATATAGACAAATGGATATGCAGGGAATGGAGGGATTTGGATCACTTGCAGGCAGAGGAGATTAGTTTAGTTTTGAATGCAGCCGGAAACAAGCCTTCTGGCCTTTCGTGTCTGCACCGACCAGTGATCCCCGTACATTAGCACTATCCTTCACACAAGGGACAATCTACAATATTTTGTTACCAAAGCTGATTAACATACAAACCTGTACATCTTTGGAATGTGGGTGGAAACGGGAGCACCCAGAGAAAACCCACGCAGTCACAGCGAGAACGTACAAATGCCATACAGACAGCTTCCATAGTCAGGATCGAACCCGGGTCTCTGGCACTATAAGGCAGCAACTCTACCACTGTGTCACCGTGCTGCCCTTTAATGTCAAGGTTAACTTAATGCCAAGTTTAACTTGGTAACATGTTCGACACAACCAAGGGCCGATTCCTCTGTTATGTTGTATGAAGCACAGGAGACTGCATGTGCGGGAATCTGGAACAAAAACAGAATTCTTGAAGGAACGCAGCGGGTGAGGCAGCATCTGTGGAGGGAAATAGACACCATCCAGATGAAGGGTCCCCACCAGAAACATTGACTGTCCATTTTCATCCACAGAGGCTGCCCGATCCACTGAGTTCCACCAGCAGCTTTCCTTTTACTTTTGCTCCGTAGATCTGTGGATGGCTGATCCTGTTGTCCCAGTTTAGCGCTATTGATCAAAGATGAGTGTCTATACTGAGTGATTCTGCGATGCTCAAAACATTTCAAAACTTGCAATAATATTTTATGACAAGCCTGAAAATGATGACGTGAAAAGATTTATTGCTCATTAAATGGTTTGCATTTGTGGATCTTTCACAAAATGTTCCTTTTTCTCTGGAATCAAACACAGAGAACGGAGACGTGAGAAATGCTGAAGAGATGACATTGATTAAGTTGCATCTACCACCAAGGAAGGAGGCCAAATTAACAATGTAAAACTGTCGGCATCACTGGATGTTTGAAACACTGTAGATGGTGGTTGTGTCTGAGGAGATCAAATGGCCAAGACCATGTAAATCTGTTGTGACACAATGTGACTTATGCAGACATAAAATTAGCAAACAAGAAAGATCAGCAAGCGCACCCCTTGTCCTGGTGTCTAAGTGTCTAAAGTGCCTGTCCCACCTGGTGATTTTCGGCATCATTGACTGACGTATGAAGGCACTGAAAAATTTGCGCCGTGATGCGGCGTGATTCGGCGGTGACGCGGCGTGATGACGTACGATGCGCGGTGTTTTTTCGAGTGTCGCAACATTTTTTTGTCGCCGCTGGATTTTGAAATGTTCAAAATCTTTTGGCGACATGCCGGCAGTCGCCGAAAAAATCGCCAAGTGGGACAGGCCCTTTACCCTTACCATTTATTGCATTGCTGTTTGAATCTCTCAATGCTATTTATTTCCTGAGGAATTTAGCCAATTACCTTTCTGGTAATCAGTCAGGGTATTGAGTATAGAAGTTGTGAGGTTATATAAGATGTTGGTGAGACCACATTTAGAGTATTGTGTTCAGTTCAGGGCACCATGTTATAGGAAAGATGTTGTTAAGTTGGAGAGAAGAATGCAGAGAAGATTTACAAGATTGTTGCCAGGACTCAAGGGTCTGAGCTATAGGGAGAGGTTGAGTAGGCTGGCACTCTATTCCCTGGAGCGCAGGAAGATTAGGGGTGATCTTATAGAGGTGTATAAAATCATGAGAGGAATAGATTGGGTAGACGAACAAAATCTCTTGCCCAGAGTAGGGAATCGAGAACCGGGGGGAATAGGTTTAAGGTGAAGGCGAATATATTTATAGTGGTAGCTTTTTCAAACAAAGAGTGTATGGAACAAAATGCTGGAGGAGGTAGTTGAAGCAGGGGCTGTGGCAACATTTAAGAAACATTTAGACAGGTACATTGACAGGACAAGTCTATAGGGACATGGGCTAAACGCAGGAAGGTGGGACGAGTGTAGATGGGACATGTTGGTCGGTGTTGACAAGTTGGGCCGAAAGCCCTGTTTCCACACTTTATGACTATGACTCAATGGCATATTTTTAATCTGTCATTAACATTGTGCTCATAACTGACTAATTATACATAACTTCTTTTGTCTTCATCCTATTACCTTTGCCACAAATCTTCTACACCTTATAGTACGATTGGCATCACACTCACACCAGCACAACATGCTTCCCCTGCACCTGTGCATAACGTTTGCACTAGTTATGCAAGGCACCAACCCACCAAGGTTCCACAACAATACCTCCCAAACCTGTTACCTTTAGAGTTTACCGATACAGCATAGTAACAGGCTCTTCGGGCCACCGTGTCCACGCTGACCAAGAGAGAATCAAGAGTATTTTATACACACACACGTACGTAAACGTAAAAATGGGCTTATATTCACTGGAATTTAGAAGGATGAGAGGGTATCTCATAGAAACATAACATTCTTAAGGGATTGGACAGGCTTGATGCTGGAAAAATGTTCCCGATGTTGGGGGAGTCCAGAACCAGGGGTCACAGTTTAAGAATAATGGGTAGGCCATTTAGGATAAGATGAGGAAAAACCTTTTCACCCAGAGGGTTGTGAATCTGTGGAATTCTCTGCCACAGAAGGCGGTGGCGGCCAATTCACTGGATGTTTTCAAGTGAGAGTTTGATAAAGCTCTTAGGGCAAACAGAATCAAGGGATATGGGGAGAAAGCAAGAACAGGGTACTGATTTAGGATGATCAGCCATATTGAATTTTCGGCGAGTTCGAAGGGCCGAATGGCCTACTCCTGCACCTATTTTCTATGTTTCTATAAACAAATGAACAATAATAGTGCAAAAAGACAAAACCAATGCCCCCACGTCTTATTTGGAAGTTATGGGGATCATCCGTTCACGTTCTATGTTATCCCACTTTTGCATCCACTACCCAAAAGTGGTAACGCAGGCCAATTTACAGATATCAATTAACTGACAAGCCAAGACATCTTTGGGATGTGGGAGGAAACCCATGTGGTCACAGGAAGAACGTGCTAATTCCACATAAACAGCACCCGAGGTAGGATCGAACCCAGGTCTCTGGCACTGTGAGGCAGCAGCTCTACCAGCTGCAATGACTGTGTTGCTTTCTGCCTTCTAGAAGGAAATCTGATTAATTTCCAGATTAAATCCCTGAAATGTCCCATCTAATAATATTGTTGTTGCCCATCTACTCCAAAAGGAGGTTCATTACCAGCTACTCAGGGGATTTATGGGGTAGACGATTAATGTTAGCCCAGCTAATGACACCCAATAATTCCACAAAAATAACATAAACAAGCTGTGGAATCCTATGCTAATATTGCTTTAATTAGCACAAAGTGTAACAACACAGTGATACATCAATAAAAAATGCCACCATAAAAATGTGACCATTTTAAGATGGATTAGTAACTTAATGTTATAAAGGCACACATAAAGTGTACTGTTATCACACATACTGCTGCAGTGTGAAATTATATCCCATCCTTGGCAACTGTGTGAACTTCTCATTCGGATTGTGATTCTAAAAAAGAGAAGAATTAAACAATATTGTTGCTTATTAGTTATCCTCTCATCTCAGTTTTTGACACTAATTCATTGAAGTAGATGAGGGAAAAGGTAACAGATAATTACTGCTCAGTCACCTTGGATCCTGTTGCCTTCTGGAGAATGTTATATATTTTTGTATTGTTTTTGCTGAACTCCAGTTCATTTCAAAGTTCCTTTCTTTATAAGTTCATAAGTGATAGGAGCATGATTAGAAACATAGAAACATAGAAAATAGGTGCAGGAGTAGGCCATTCGGCCCTTCGAGCCTGCACCGCCATTCAATATGATCATGGCTGATCATCCAACTCAGTATCCTGTACCTGCCTTCTCTCCATACCCCCTGATACCTTTAGCCACAAGGGCCACATCTAACTCCCTCTTAAATATAGCCAATGAACTGGCCTTAACTACCTTCTGTGGCAGAGAATTCCAGAGATTAGGCAATTCAGCTCATCAAGTCTGCTCTGCCATTCAGTCATGGCTGATCTATCTCTCCCTCTTAACCCCATTCTCCTGCCTTCACCCCATAGCCCCTGACACCCGTACTAATCAAGAATCTATCTATCTCTGCCTTAAAAATATCCATTGACTTAGCCTCCACAGCCTTCTGTGGCAATGAATTCCACAGATTCATCACTCTCTGACTAAAGAAATTCCTCCTCATCTCCTTCCTAAAGGAACGTCTATGATTCCATCATTCAGCGGTTGTGAGGATGACAGAAGGAGACTTTTACAGTGGATGTAAACTGGTTAAATGAGTGGGCCAAAGTCTGGCAGGTGGTGTGCAATGTTTGAAGGTATAAATGTGTCCATTTTGGCAAGGAAAATAAGAAAATAAATGTCTTAACGAGAAGTTAAAAGATTGCAGAACTTTTTTTTAGCACCGTGCGGTGTTGGGACAAACGGCGCACGGCCCCAGCGGTGGTCGTTTGACCGAACCCGCGGTCTCTGGCGGTCCACGAGCGGTAGATACTTCCTGTATCACCGCCAATGATCGCAGACTCGTGAGACAGGCCTTTAAGACGCAGAAAGATCTACATGTCTTCACACATGATTTGTAAATAGCTAGTCTGTATCTAATGTAAATAATGAGGAAAAACTAACAGAATGTAATTGTTTATTTCTAGGGGAATTGAATGCAAAAGTATTCAATGTGTAGGAAGGAACTGCAGATGCTGGTTTAAACCGAAGATAAACACAGAAAGCTGGAGTAACATATAACCATATAACCATATAACCATAACAGAACGGAAACAGGCCATCTCGGCCCTTCAAGTCCGTGCCGAAAACTTTTTTTTATTACTTCCCCCTAGTCCTATCGTTATTATAACGAATAACAGCGTTATTCAGAGGCAGCATCTCTGGAGAAAAGGAATAGGGGACATTTCAGGTCAAGGAAAAGGGAAACGAGAGGTGAAGGCGGTGATATAGAGAGACTTAGAACAAATGACTGAAAGATAAGCAAAAAGTAACGATGATCAAGGAAAGGTGGAGCCCACAATGGTCCATTGTCAGCTGTGGGCTAGGTGATAATGCATTATACAGACCGTGAAACTCAACAAGACGACAGTGAATCTAGTACGATGTCTAGGGAGGGGGAGGGGCAGAGAGAGAAGGGATGCAAGGGTTACTTGAAGTTAGAGAAATCAATATTCAATGTTGCCTGAATTAAACGGTCATAAGTGATAGGAGCAGAATTAGGCCATTCGGCCCATCAAGTCTACTCCGCCATTCAATCAAGGCTGATCTATCTCTCCCTCCTAATCCCATTCTCCCCATAACCCCTGACAGGGTATTAGCTACAGGGAGTGTTTGGGCAAACTTGGAATGTTTTCCCCGAATATCAGAGGCTGGGGGGTGACCTGATAGAAATATTTAAATTTATAAGAGGTGTAGATTGGGTAGACAGTCCGAAGTTTTTTCTTTGGATCGAAATGTCAAAGACTAGAGGGCATAGGTTTAAGGTGAAAGGGGCAATGTTTAAAGGACGCGTGGGACAAGATTTTACACAGAGAATGGTGGGTGTCTGGATCGAGCTGCTGTGGCTGGTACTGGAGGCAGATACAATAGTGGTATTTTATAGTCTTTTAGACAGGTGCATAGATAAGCTGGGAGTGGAGAGATGTGGATCACATGCAGGCAGAAATTAGTTTCACTTGACATCTTGTTGGCCACAGACATTGTGGGCTGCACGCCTGCTCCTGTGCTATATTGTTCTATGTTAAAAGAAATGATGTTCTGCTTCAGCTATACACTAATGAGGCCACGCTGTCCCTATTTAAGGACGCAGCTCATAGACAGAGTACTAGAATAACAGCTAGAATGGATACGCAGATGGTGGTTGATATCAAATGTAGGCACAAAGTGCTGGAGTAACTCAGCGGGTCAGGCAGTATCTATGGAGATAATGGAAAGGTGATGCTGCCTGACCCGCGAAGTTAATCAACTTTGTGTCTATCTTTACCATAAGGATCTTGTCAGATGTCTTGCTGAAATCCAACTAAAGAATGAACAGGTTAAACTTATATCTACTGGAGTTCAATCAAGTGGGAGGAGAGATGATTGAAATATATTATATCCTGATGGGTCTTGATATGGTAGAAATGGAAAAATTGTTGCCTCTTGCACAGAAATCTTTCCCCCTCAATTTCCCTTTGAAACTAACATTAAACCTATACTCTTTTGATCTTGGTGCCAAGGATAAAAGAGTTTGACTGTATTTCCATATCCATGCCTAATATTTGTGTGCACCTGTATCAGGTATTTTCTAGGTCTCCTTCGCTTCACGAAAATAAACCCAACCTATCGAATCTCTCTCTGTAACTAAAGTCCCCGAGTGCAGGAAACATCCTCTGCACTTTCTCCAACATCCCCCACAATCTTCCAAAATTGTGGCGACCAAATCCTGAGCTTGACCAGAACAGGGCGGCACAATGGCGCAGGGGTAGAGTCGCTGCCTTACAGCATTTACAGCACCAGAGACTCCGGGTTTGATCTTGATTACAGGTGCTTGGCTGTACAGACTTTGTGCGTTCCCCCCCGTGACCACTTGCATATTCTCCTAGATCTTCGGTTTCCTCCCACACTCTGAAGAAATACAGGTTTGTAGGTTAATCGGCTCAGTATACATGTAATTTGTCCCTAGTGTGTGTAGGATAGTGTTAATGATCGATGGCTGGTGTGGTCTCGGTGGGCAGAAAGGCCTGTTTCCGTGCTGTATCCCTAAACTAAACTAAACTGCAAGCAATACTGCAAGCAAGTGCAGCCAAATCAGTGTTTTGCAAAGTTGCATCATAACATCCCAGCTTTTATATTCTTTTAGTTTAGTTTAGAGATATAGCACGGAAACAGGCCCTTCGGTCCACCGAGTCCATATCGACCATCGATCCCCGCGCACTAACACGATCCTACACACACTAGGAACACTTTACAATTTCACCAAAGGCAATT
The DNA here is from genome assembly GCA_038087875.1 of Malacoraja senta. Classification (NCBI taxonomy): domain Eukaryota; kingdom Metazoa; phylum Chordata; class Chondrichthyes; order Rajiformes; family Rajidae; genus Malacoraja; species Malacoraja senta. Next base: position 388,138,686 of record CM075977.1, read on the forward strand.
AACCTACAAATCTGTACGTCTTTGTAGTGTGGGAGTAACCCTGAGCAATCGGAGAAAACCAACGCAGGTCAAGGGGAGAATGTACAAACTCCGTATAGACAGCACCCGTGGTCTGGATTGAATCTGGGTCTCTGGCGCTGTGAGGCAGCTACTCAACTGCTGTGCCACCGTGTGGCCCTGGTGCTCGACCCAATTCTACACTCGAATATTTGTAGGAAAACATGCCAGATGCCTTATTCACCCCATTAGCTTCCTGTGTTGCTATTATCAGGGAACTGTGGACTTGCACCTCAAGGTCTCTGTTCATCATCATTCCTTAACACCCAACCATCTACTGTATCTGCTCCACCCCTATGTGACTTCTCACAATGTATCAACTTGCATTTGTCGGGATTAAATTCCTTCCTCCAACTTTCTGTTCAGTTTTCTATTTGATTTATACTTTGCTCTCACCTAAGTCAACCTACCGGGCTATCCACAACACCATCATCTTTAGTGCCATCTGCAAAGCCATTGATCATACTTCCTACATTCACATAGAAACATAGAAACATAGAAAATAGGTGCAGGAGTAGGCCATTCGGCCCTTCGAGCCTGCACCGCCATTCAATATGATCATGGCTGATCATCCAACTCAGTATCCTGTACCTGCCTTCTCTCCATACCCCCTGATCCCTTTAGCCACAAGGGCCACATCTAACTCCCTCTTAAATATAGCCAATGAACTGGCCTCAACTACCTCTGTGGCAGAGAATTCCACAGATTCACCACTCTCTGTGTGAAAAACGATTTTCTCATCTCGGTCCTAAAAGACTTCCCCCTTATCCTTAAACTGTGACCCCTTCTTCTGGACTTCCGCAACATCGGGAATAATCTTCCTGCATCTAGCCTGTCCAACCCCTTAAGAATTCTAGCCAGTACAAGCCGAGTCTATCCAGTCTTTCTTCATATGTAAGTCCTGCCATCCCAGGAATCAGTCTGGTGAACCTTCTCTGTACTCACTCTATGGCAAGAATGTCTTTCCTCAGATTAGGAGACCAAAACTGTACGCAATACTCCAGGTGTGGTCTCACCAAGACCCTGTACAACTGCAGTAGAACCTCCCTGCTCTTATTCTCAAATCCTTTTGTTATGAATGCTAACATACCATTCGCTTTCTTCACTGCATGCTGCACCTGCAAGCCTACTTTCAATGACTGGTGTACTATGACACCCAGGTCTCGTTGCATCTCCCCTTTTCCTAATCGGCCACCATCCAGCTAATCGGTCATCATTCAGAGAACATCAGAGCTGTCCATATATACCGCACATATCAAGGTTCCCAACCTGTGGTGCACCACTAGTCAGGGATCTCCAATCAAGAAAGCAAATTCCACAGTAACCCTCTACCTCCAATCACCAGGCCAATTCCGGATCCAATTAGGCAGCTCCCCTTTGAATCCCTGTGGACCAGACAACCAAAAGGACCGATGAAATAGTTAGTTTGTAAGTTATTTAGTTAGTTAGCTAGTTAGTTTAGTTTATTGTTACGAGTACCAAGGTACATTGAAAAGCTTCACTGGATGGTACCAAAGGTAGACACAAAGTGCTGGAGTAACTCAACGGGTCAGGCTGCATCACTGGATAAAATGGATAGGTGATGTTTCGGGTCCCGAGCTGCTGCCTGACCCACCGAGTTACTCCAGCACTTTGTGTCTACCTTTGTGTCCATTTACTTTAGACGGATTGAACTCACAACCTCGGTGGCACAGCGGTAGAGTTGCTGCCTTACTCTGCTTACCGCGCTGGGGACCCGGGATCGATCCCGACTACGGGCGCTGTCTGTACGGAGTTTGTACGTTCTCCCCGTGACCGCATGTGTTTTCTCCGAGGTCTTTGGTTTCCTCCCACACTCCAAAGACGTACAGGTTTGGCGGTTAATTGGCTTGGTGTATGTGTAAATTGTCCCTTATGTGCGTAGGATAGTGTTAATATGCGGGGAACGCTGGTCAGCGCGGACTTGGTAGGCCGAAGGGCCTGTTTCCGTGCTGTATCTCTGAACTAAACTAAACTAAAAAGCCTTGGTGTCGTTTGCATCACACTCTCAGGAATTGTCATCTTCTCTTCCCCCATCCCCCACACCAGTGACGGAAATCGCTATCAAAATATGGAGGGAACAGGGGAGACACAATTTCCAGGCGGTCGCGCGTGCATGCGCACACTCACACACACACGCGAGGTTTCGGGGGCTCAATCCAGCGCTAAATGCAGCTCAACTCTGCCTGTCTCGCCGGGTTAACCTACAGCCCTGCCTGGACTGTCGGAATACCAGTCCGGAGCCGTGGAGTTAGCGCTGCTTCTCCGCACTGGCTGTAAGCCTGGGCTATATTTCCCTTAAGTCCAGGCAGGGCTGTAGGTTAATCCGGCGAGACAGGGATAGTTGAGCTGGGTTTAGCCCTGCTTCTCTGCGCTGGCTGTGGGCCTGGGGGCACCGCGCCCGTCTGACTCCCGATGTCTCTGGCCACCCCCAGCCGTGGGGGGGGGGGGAGTCGGGTGGGGACAGGGAGGATCCAGTGGAGGTTCGGCAGCGATTGCAGCGCTGGGGAGCCGGCTGGGATCGATCCTGGCTGCGGATGAGGCGCAGGTCTGTGTCCAGGGCTGCCATTGTGACCCTATGACCTGGGCATGTCTCCCTCCTCCAATCACCGCGCTCTATCCTCAGTCCCACCCCCTACTTCCGCCTCTGACCGACACGTCCCTCCTCCAATGATCACGCTGAGTCATCATGTCCCGCCCCCATTGCCTGCTGACCGCCCCCATTGCCTGTCTCTCTCGTCCAATCCGCGCCCTCGATCAGCAGTCCCACCCCCAGTCTCACGGAAAGCGGAGAATTCACCGGGTTTTAAAATCCGGATTACAAAAAATTTGGGGAGGATTGTCCCCATCTCTCAAAACAGAGGGGGGACGTGTCCCCCCTGGCCCCCCGGGATTTCCGCCACTGCCCCACACACCCATCATCTGGTTCTACTTATCATTGTTCAACCTCTCTCACTTCTTCCTCTCAGACCGGATGCAGGGTCTCGACCTGAATTGACCATTGCTGCGCCTCCACAGATACTACCTATCCCATTGAGTTCTTCCAGCAGTTTAGGCACTTTGCTCCAGATTCCAGCATATTTTTAAGTCTCCAATTTACGAATAGCCTGCTGCCGTAGAGACAAATTGCTCTGGTACAATGTAAAGTAGTGGAAGTGTGGTCGAAAATGCAGCAGGAATGATGAAATTTTTGATTATTTTACATTGAGACTAATTGCATTTCAGTGACTCATAACTAATGATTTACCTTTGAAGTGCAAATGCTGTTCTGCAGACAAGCGTGTGGATGATTTGCATACAGGAAACAGATGTTCAGTATTGCACTGACATTTTAGTCGGCATAATGCTCTCAGTTTGTGGAGTGGACCACTCTCAGTCTTCAGGACTGGAGCTCCTGATCAGATACCTCTGCTCAAAATAGGAAGTGAAGCTGAGAAATTCCACTCTTGGATATGACCCATCTATTACAACTTTCAGGAACATTCGAGGACCTGTATCCGATGATCTGTATAACTTAGTACAATCCCACCATGTTCACGTACACGCTGGGCCTACGAGGCAGTTCCCATGTGCACTATGCACGTTGATTGAATAATTCTCTTGAAATTACACCATGTCTTTTTTTCATATAGTTACTCTTGGGGATTTTCATATAATTGCGGTTGGGGATCAGTGTTAAAGTGTACAATCCGTTTGTGTGCCTGTGCTATTATTTCATGCATACAGTGGAAACAGGCCCTTCGGCCCAACTAGCCTATGCTGACCAACATGGCCCATCTGCATTAGTCCCACCTGCCTGTGTTGATCCATAACCCTCTAAACCTGTCCTATGTACCTGTCCGAATGTCGTAAATGTAACATTAGTACTTGTCTCAACTACCTCCTCTGGCAGCTCGTTCCATACACCCACTGCCCTTTGTGCAAAAAAGTTACACTTCAGGTTCCTATTAAATCTTTCCCCCCCTCACCTGAAACCCAAGACCTCTTGATCTTGATTCCCCTACTCTGGGCAAAAGACTGTGCATTTACCTGATCTATTCCTCTCATGATCATGTACACCTCTATAAAATCACCCCTCACACTCCTACTCAGTGATGATATTTGCACCAGAATTACTATCCTATTTAATACCCAATGAATATTGATGTAATAATAGCAAAATGTGAATCTTTTTGTCAATTCTGCCAGTGTAAGTTTCAAATACAAAAGGGAAATAGTGGTGAAAGCAGTTTATTATAGTCACACTAATGATGATGATGGTTGTATTAAATATTTGTCATGTTACATGTATGCTATATTGGGAAGGTGAGATCATGGTTCTCTGATAATGAATCATAGACCATTCCTTCTCTCCAGAGATGCTGCCTGTCCCGCTGAGTTGCTCCAGGTTTTTGTGTCTATCTTCCGTTTAAACCAGCATCTGCAGTTCCTTCCTACCCATAGCTGAAGCCAGGGTTAGTGATTATCATTGAAATGTTTACATGGAAACTGCCTCCCTAATACAACGCCAGCTCAAATATCTCCTATCTCTCTCTGGCCTCCCTCAATCAATCTTGGTGCAATTCAATTAACAATATTAGCAAATCACAAAGTCCTTTGACCAGAAACATCACCCATTCCTTCTATCCAGAGATGCTGCCTGACCCGCTGAGTTATTCCAGCATTTTGTGTCTATCATCGGTTTAAACCAGCATCTGCAGTTCCTTCCTACACACCGAAGGAACTGAGTAGGTCAGGCAGCATCTGTGGAGGAGTGGGCAGGCAACGCTTTGGGTTGGGTCTGATGAAGGGTTCTGAGCTGAAACGTCACCTGTCTGTTCCCTTCTGGATGCTGCCTCAGCCGTTGAGTTCCTCCAGCACTCTGTGTTTTGCTCAAGATTCCAACATCTGCAGTTTCTTGTGCCTTCACAGTATTAGCTCTTTTACCCAGCATTTCACTTCATGACAGTCAACATCTTCAACTCCTGAAGTGTATCATTTTAAATATAGGCATTCATGGGGATAACCTTATCAAACATTTTAACTGATAAACTAAACACATCTATATCCAAGTGAAATGTGCAGGAAGGAACTGCAGATGCTGGTTTAAACCAAAGATAGGCACAAAAAGCTGGAATAATTCATATCCGAGTGAAATCCAGGTGATGTCATGCGGAGGTTCTTTTGAAAATACCGTATATGTTAGCATTTAAACTTTTCTCAAGGTAGAAAATTAATTTTAACTCTGCCATTAATTGATTCTACATAATTGGTTATGAAGTGCAGGCAGATGTGTGGAGTTAGGTCACAGATTAGGCCAGAACTCAATGAATGGTAAAAATAAGTGACAAAGTGTTGGAGTAACGCAGCGGGTCAGGCAGTGTCTCTGGAGAACGTGGATAGCTGAAGAAGGGGAACTGGCCCAAACGTCACCTATCCATGTTCTCCAGAGATGCTACCTGACCCACTGAGTTAATCCAGCACTTTCTGCCTTTGTTTGTAAACTATCATCTGCAGTTCCCTGTTTCTCCATCTCACTGAACGTTGAACAGGCTCCAGGGCAAAATTACCTACGGCTATTTCTGTCATGCTGTTTGTGTGAGCTATTTTTATCCTATGCTTAGAGCATTTAGCAACTGTACATTTATTCAGGTGAAGTTGTTGCATAGAGAATCGAGCTGCATGTTGAGACTGATATTGGCATGGCAGATCTGGTGCAGGTTTACGTTTTATTAATTTAGTTTTGAGATACAACAGGCCCTTCAGCCCACCGAATCCACGCCGGCCAAAGATCACCAATGCACTAGTTCTATCCTACACACTAATGATAATTTACAGAAGCCAATTAACATAGAAACATAGAAACATAGAAAATAGATGCAGGAGGAGGCCATTCGGCCCTTCGAGCCAGCACCGCCACTCATTGCGATCATGGCTGATCGTCCCCTATCAATAACCCGTGCCTGCCTTCTCCCCATATCCCCTGACTCCACTAGCCCCTAGAGCTCTATCTAACTCTCTCTTAAATCCATCCAGTGACTTGGCATCCATCCGCCTCTGTGGCAGGGAATTCCTTAAATTCACAACTCTCTGGGTGAAAACGTTTTTTCTCACCTCAGTCTTAAATGACCTCCCCTTTATTCTAAGACTGTGGCCCCTGGTTCTGGACTTGCCCAACATTGGGAACGTTTTTCCTGCATCTAGCTTGTCCAGTCCTTTTATAATGTTATATGTTTCTATAAGATCCCCCCTTATCCTTCTAAACTCCAGTGAATACAAGCCTACTCTTTTCAATCTTTCCTCATATGACAGTCCCGCCATCCCGGGGATCAATCTCGTGAACCTACGCTGCACTGCCTCAATCACAAGGATGTCCTTCCTCAAATTAGGAGGCCAAAACTGTACACAATACTCCAGATGTGGTCTCACCAGAGCCCTATACAAGTGCAGAAGAACCTCTTTACTCCTATACTGAAATCCTATACTGAACCTATGATATTGGAATGTGGGAGGAAACCAGAGCACTCAGGAAAATCCACACAGTCACAGGGATGGGTCACAATGTGTAAACTTCATACAGGCACCCCCCTAGTCAGGATCGAACCCGGGACTCTGGACCTGTAAGACAGCAACTCTACTGCAGTATCATTGTGCTGCCCGCAAATGTACAAAACGTCAGTCTACTTTTAATATTCTTGACGGTGTGGATGTATTACAGACGTTTCTGCCAGTTTCTACAGCTGAATACACATAAAAAGCACAAAAGCAGCTTTATTTCGGCAGTTGCAATTGACTGACTTTAATATTGCAAATCTACTGTAGGGAAATAGTCACTATTTTGATTGATGGATTTTAATGCCTTTTATACAAAGAAAAATAATTCACTTGAATATTCAGATATTCTGAGCAAGTTTGTAAAGCAATACCACACCATTTATTTATAACCCACTCCAGTTTCTGTTCCAAGTTACAGAAACAGCAAGATATTAGATGGCATAAATGATTTAATGAATGTGAAGACTGTGCCATTATTTTGCAACGGGCAGTTGTTGGAGGGGTTGCTGTTGGAAAATTAATTGCCCAATCCATTAGTATGGAATGATAATGTTATAGAATCATAGTATTGCATAAACATAGAAATAGGCTCTTGCAGCCACAGTCCATGCCCAACAGAATAGTTCATGTTCTTAATTTCGCGGAGCAGAATTAGGCCATTGGACCCGTCAAGTCTACTCCACTATTCAACCACCAGCCGTCCGTCACAATGAATTCCACAAATTCACCACCCACTGACTAAACAAAATTCCTCCTTGTCGCCTTTCTAAAGATATATCCTATTATTCTATGGCCTCTGGTCCTAGACTTTCCACAATTCGGTACATTTCAATGAGGTACCCCCTTCATCCTTCTAAACTCCAGCGAGTAGAGGCCCACTGCCATCAAACGCTCATCATATGTTGACCCAATCATTCCTGGGATCATTCTCGTAAACCTCCTTGGACCCTCTCCAACGCCAGCACATCCTTCCTCGGATATGGAGCCCAAATCTGCTCACAATACTCCAAGTGTTCAAGAAGGAACTGCAGATGCTGGAAAATCGAAGGTAGACAAAAGTGCTGGAGAAACTCAGCGGGTGCAGCAGCATCTATGGGGCGAAGGAAATAGGCAACGTTCAGGCCAAAACCCTTCTTCAGACTGATGCAGGGTGGGGGGGGGGGAGGGGGGGCGGGAGAAGAAAGGAGAAAGGAAGAGGAAGGAGCCCGAGGGCTGAGGGAGAGCTGAGAAGGGGAGGAGACAGCAAGGGCTACCGGAATTTGGAGAAATTAATGTTTATGCCGCTAGGGTGCAAACTGCCCAAGCGGAATATGAGGTGCTGCTCCTCCAATTTCCGGTGGTGCTCACTCTGGCCATGGAGGAGGCCCAGGTCAGATTCAGAATGGGAGGGGGAGTTGACGTGCAGGGAGATTAGGTTGGTTAATGCGGACCGAGCGGAGGTGTTCGACGAAACGATCGCCAAGCCCACGCTTGGTCTCACCGATGTAGATCAGCTGACATCTAGAGCAGCGGATGCAATATATGAGGTTGGAGGAGATGCAGGTGAACCTCTGTCGCACCTGGAACGACTGCATGGGTCCTTGAATGGAGTCGAGGAGGGAGGTAAAGTGACAAGTGTAGCATCTCTTGCGGTTGCAAGGGAAAGTGCCCGGGGAGGGGGTGGTGCGGGTGGGAAGGGAATAATTGACCAGGGAGTTACGGAGGGAGCAGTCTTTGCGGAAAGCAGACAGGGGGGGAGATGGGAAGATGTGCCGAGTGGTGGGGTCACGTTGGAGGTGGCGAAAATGACGGACTATTTGTTGTATGTGACGGCTAGTGGGGTGAAAGGCGAGAACTATGGGGACTCTGCACTTGTTACGAGTGGGTGGATGGGGAGAGAGAGCAGTGTTACGTGGTATTGAAGAGACCCTGGTGAGAGCCTCCAAATGCGGTCTGACCAGTGTCTTATGAAGCCTCAGCTTTACATCCTTGCTTTGGCATTCTAGCCCAAATGCCTCTCCACACTATTCCCATTTGCCTGCATTATACCAATACCACTTTATGGGCAGAACAGTGGTGCAGTGGTAAAGCTGCTGCCTCACAGCACCAGAGAACCCAATTCAATTCTAACCATGGGTCTTATCTGTGTGGAGTTTACATATTTTCCGTGTGACCACGAGAGGTGCTTTGGTTTCCTCCCACATCCCAAAGACGAGCAAGTTTGTAGGTAATTGGCCTCTGTCAATTTGTCCCTGGTGCTATAGGGAATAGATGAGAAAGTAGAACTAATAGGACGATGTTTCATTCCCTGTATTAAGTCGGCACTCTTGCTATTTGCAGTGGGATTGGAGTGGTGAAAGGTACGTCATCGGGGTCATCTGGTGGGCACCCTCCTTCTTTGACGTTTCATTGATAAGCCCACAACATCTCCAGAGGGCTCAATGGTCATACTGGCGTCCCAGTTACACTCCCCTCAATTCCATACCCTCCTGTCTTCATCTTGCAGCCCAATTGTTATCTCTCCTTTTGATCCAAATCCAATTGCTGCTTTTTTCTGCAGAATTTGATAATGCTTTGAATGCTTGTTGGAGGAAGCGACCCCTCACCCCAATTTTCTTAATAGCCTGGTCATAGATGTAGCAACAAATCCCCTGCATCACACTTCGACAGGGAAAATCTTGGTATTCCAGCCATTCTGGGCAGCTTCAGTTGCCAGTTCAGAGTACTTGTTCTTTTTCCTCTCATAAGCTTCTTCAACACCATCTTCCCGTGGAACTGTCAATTCCACAACGTATGCCAACTTGGCTGTTGTGGACCTCAGGACCATGTCTGGCCAGAGTGTTGTAGCCACAATGTCTGGGGAAAACACAAGCTTTTTTCTAAGTCCACTTCCATTTTCCAATCCTGAGCAGGCTGCAGAGTGTTTGCATCCTTTGATGTTATCTGGTGCTCTGGACGTTGGCCTGCTGGTACAAATGTTGTGAAGTGGACATTTCCTGCCGATGTTTGTGGGAAGCATTTGTGATCTTATGCCTCTGTTCCAGGATTGATGCCAGCTGTCTGAGAACTTGGTTATGCCGCCAAGTTTAACGTCCTTGGCCGAGGCTCATAGTGCATCCTGTTAAAATGTGCCTTAGTGATGCAGGTGCTTGGCAAAGGGAGCAAGCGGGGTCTTCTCTGAACCGCTGCTTCAGGTTCTGGGGTGGTGATAGAACATCATAAGTGGCTCTGATGACAAACTTAGCTGAGATCCTTCCATTTGCCAGATGTCACGCCAGCTGAGTTTCCTCTTTTCCAGGCTCTCCAGTTAGTCCATTGGCCCTGCTTGGCCATTGAGACGGCCTTGGAGTGTCAGTCTGCCTCTCCCGTCTTCTCACCTCCCCACCACTAGCCGTCTTTCTGCACTGATGTTGCCTTGTGCCATTAAGGAGCTTTTGGGACGAGCCCAAGCCCAGCTCTCCTGTGTTGGACTTGGCAACCACATCCCGGAAATGAAGAGCAGACTTAGCACTCTAAACGGCTTCAGATGGTGTCCACTTCCTCCCCGTTGCCACACGGGGGGCTACTGTTCGAATAACAGTATCTTCAGATTCAGTGAGGGTCATGACCAACCTTGCTTTAGTGCATTTGAACTGTTCCACAAGTCCTGCAATGGGTAATTCCAATTTGCCACTCCCATCCAGTCCGACAGCACTTAAGCATCATGGAAGTCCAAGCCACAGTTTCACATGTGTGCTGATCATTCTTTCCAGATTTTCCACTTTGTTGATGGGATTTCATACATAGATAAGGCCACATGATTCTTGGTAGTATGTCAAATTGGAAGCACCACAGCTTGAGTTTTCCTGGTAGCATTGTCTTGATGCGAGCTATGTACATGATGGTATCCTTTTTCAGTTGTTCAAACTGCTCGGTGTCCTTGAGCTTTGCATCGTACCATTGGCCCAATCTCTTCACTGGCATTTCTGAAACAGTGGAACAGGTATTCCGTCAATATGAATCTTTGATCCTTGACTTGACCTTTGACAATGGAGATGCTTCTGCACTTGCTGGTTTAATCTTCAGCCTTGCCCATGTGATGTTTTGATGAAGTTTTTCCAGAGGTCTCTTGGTGCAGGGGATAGTTGTTGTTAGTGTTGTTCTATCATCCATATAGACTCGTATAGGTGGCAATCGCTGTCCACACTGTAGCCGTTTTCCTCCCACAACCCATTTTGATGCTCTGATAATGAGCTCCATTGCCATTGTGAAGGTCAATGGTGAGATGGTGCATCCCACCATGATGCCTACTTCAGTGGTTGCCACGCTGTGGTAAAGTCTGATGTTGTGAGACAAAATTGCAGATCCTTGAAGTAGTTTTTTTACTAGATTTGTTATTATTGCAGGCCCTAAAAGAATTCAAAGGCAGTCCACAGTAGCGAATGAGGAACTGATCCATAGGCGTTGGCCAGGTCGAGGAACAAGCCATGCAGATTCTTTCGTTCTTTCTTAGCAGTCTGGATTTGATCCCATATGATGCTGGTAGGTTCAAGGCATCCCGAGAAGCCAGCCTTTTGGATTGACGTATCAATGAAATGGTTTTGTTTCAGATACTTTGTAAGTCTTTTCGCCATCACACTGAAAAAGATCTTGCCCTCTATGTTAAGAAGGTTTATTTGCCGAAACTGTTAGATGGTGGACAATTTTTTTTCCTTTGGGCTCAGCACTCCTCCCGCTCTTCGCCAGGCTTTGGGGATGACTTGCTTTTCCAACGCAACCCTCATGTTCCTCCAGAGGAATTTCAGAATATCTGGGGCATTCTTGTAGACACAATACGGAACACCATTAGGACCTGGTGCAGAGGCCGTTCTTGCCTTCCTTACTACTTCTTTTACCTCACTCAGCTTGGGAGGGCTGATGTCAAATTTATGTTGGTGGGATGTCAGCGGGGACAAAAATTAATTCATCTTTTAATTCATCAGTGGGATAACATAGAACCAGTGAGTGTTCAGGTGATCGATATTCAGCGTGGATCCAGTGGACCGAAGGACAAATCAATTGAAACATACAGAATAATGAAAGGCTTGGATAGAGTGGATGTGGAGAGGATGTTTCCACTAGTGGGAGAGGTCAGCGCCTCAGAATTAAAGGACATTCTTCTATGGAGATGAGGAGAAATTGCTTTAGTGAGAGAGTGGTGAATCTGTGGAATTCTTTGCTGCAGAAGGCTGTGGAGGCAAGTCAGTGGATATTTTTAAGGCAGAGATAGTTAGATTCTTGATTAGTACAGATGTCAGAGGAGAAGGCAGGAGAATGGGGTCAGGAGGGAGAGATAGATCAGCCATGATTGAATGGCGGAGTAGACTTGATGGCCTAATTCTGTTCCTATCACTTATGCTTTTGAATTTGTCAAATTGTTTAATGTGCTTGACGGTGGAAGAACTTAGGATGTGATAACAAGCCTCATACCACTGCTTTCATGCAGATTGGATTTCTTGACAAGAGGAAAGCAATGAAATGCCAATCATTACAATAAAAAGTGGATTAAATTGAGTTAATGATGAGGATTTATCAAGGATAAGACAGGAATTTGTTCTTTTGGTAATTGTTGAGGTGAAAGTTGATTGTGAGGGATAAAACATTATTGTAATTCATCTCAGCAGGTGTTCGGGGATTAGGCTTGGAACAAAACAGCGATGCTGCTGCAAATGAGCTGGGGAAGCTTCAACCTCAGGAAATAAAGCTTCTATTTTGACGACAGGAATTTTTCTTTTTTGTCTACTTTACATTTCAACTATATTCAATTAAACCTTCTCTACGATTCACGAGCTGGTTAGGGAAGCTCTTACCACGAGCTAAGATTTGGCTTCGCATATAATAAAATTGATGGGTGGTGAACATTACAGTTCAGTTTAGTTTATTGTCACGCGCGGCGAGGTACAGTGAAAAGCTTTAGTTGCGTGCTAACCAGTCAGCGGAAAGACAATGCATGATTAAAATCGATCCATTTACTGTCTATTGATACATGATGGGGGAATAACATTTAGTGCAAAGTAAAGCCAGCAAAGTCCGATCAAGGATAGTCCGAGGGTCATCAAAGAGGTAGATAGTAGCTCAGCACTGCTCCCTGGTTGTGGGCTCTGGGCATAAATAATACAGAGACCATAGAAAGGTTGCAGCACAGGAACAGGATCTTCAGCCCATAATGTCTGTGCCACACATGATGCCAAGATAGACTGATCTCAGAAATCTACAAAATGCTTGTGTAAATTAGTGGGTCAGGCAGGATCTTTGGAGAACATGGATAGGTAACATTTTGGGTTGGGATCCTTCTTCAGCCTGATTGCAGGGGAGGGGCGAGAAAAAAGACTGGAAGAGAGGAGGAGCAGGCCAAAGCATGGCCGGTAATAGGTGAGCACAAGCAAGGGTTGTTTTTTTTAGGCAAATTGTGGGAGAAAGGGCAGAGATGAAAAAAGTGTGAGCAAAATAGATGCAGAGTAAAAACAGCAGGCTGGAGAAGAGTCCCGACGCAAAACATCACCCATCCTTTTTCTCCAAAGATGCTGCCTGACCCATTGAGTTACTCCAGCACTGTGTGTCTATCTTCAGATAAAGAGTTGCAAATTGTGACGCTCGAGGATAGGAAAGGTGCCAATTGTGAAGCGGGAGGAAGGAATGAAAGTGGAGAGGGAGGGGGAGGGGAGAAACCGGTGCAAGATCAGTCAGGGTTCAGGGGAGAGAAGTAAGGGTGGGGTGGGGAAGAATGATTGGGAGGTGGTTTGGGGGATAAAGTGGAGGAGGAATCTGATCTCATCGACCAGAACAAGATCCATAGTTCTCCATTCCCTTGCATATTCATGTCCCTATCTAAAAGTATCTTAAACAGCGTAGGCAGCGCGTTCCAAGCGCTGATCATCATCTGTGTAAGAGTCCTGCCCCGCATATTTCCATTAAACTTTGCCCGTCACCATAACGTTTAGAGGGATGCACTATTTCTGAGAATGGAAGGATTGGCTGAATAGTCTTCCTTCCATCCTATGGGCCTTCATCTTTCCCTCTGCTTTATCCATTGTACTTGAGTTTGACTTGATTGTAATTATGTTAAAGAGTCATAGAGTCATAGAGTGACACAGTGTGGAAACAAGCCCTTCGGCCGAACTGTCCAACACCGAACTTGCCCACCAGTCCCAGCTACACTAGTCCTACCTGCCTGCGCCTGGTCCTTACCCCTCCATAACCTGTCCTATCCATGTTCCTGACCAACTGTTTCCTAAACGAAGGGATAATCCCAGCCTCAACTACCTCCTCTGACATCTTGTTCCATGGACCCACAACCATAGAAACATAGAAACATAGAACATAGAAAATAGGTGCAGGAGTAGGCCATTCGGCCCTTCGAGCCTGCACCGCCATTCAATATGATCATGGCTGATCATCCAACTCAGTATCCTGTACCTGCCTTCTCTCCATACCCCCTGATCCCTTTAGCCACAAGGGCCACATCTAACTCCCTCTTAAATATAGCCAATGAACTGGCCTCGACTACCTTCTGTGGCAGAGAGTTCCAGAGATTCACCACTCTCTGTGTGAAAAATGTTTTTCTCATCTCGGTCCTAAAGGATTTCCCCTTAATCCTTAAACTGTGACCCCTTGTCCTGGACTTCCCCAACATCGGGAACAATCTTCCTGCATCTAGCCTGTCCAACCCCTTAAGAATTTTGTAAGTTTCTATAAGATCCCCCCTCAATCTTCTAAATTCTAGCGAGTACAAGCCGAGTCTATCCAGTCTTTCTTCATATGAAAGTCCTGACATCCCAGGAATCAATCTGGTGAACCTTCTCTGTACTCCCTCTATGGCAAGAATGTCTTTCCTCAGATTTGGAGACCAAAACTGTACGCAATACTCCAGGTGTGGTCTCACCAAGACCCTGTACAACTGCAGTAGAACCTCCCTGCTCCTATACTCAAATCCTTTTGCTATGAATGCTAACATACCATTCGCTTTCTTCACTGCCTGCTGCACCTGCATGCCTACTTTCAATGACTGATGTACCATGACACCCAGCTCTCGTTGCATCTCCCCTTTTTCTAATCGGCCACCATTTAGATTTGTGAGAAACATTGCCCCTCGGATTCCATTTACATCTTTTCCCCTTCACCTTGAACCAATGCTCTCTGGTCCGAGACTCCCCTACTCTGGGCAAGAGCCTCTATGCATCTGCCCAATCTATTCCTCTCATGATTATTCTATAAGATCACCCTCCTGTGCTCCAAGGAATAGAGACCCAGACTACTCAACCACTCCCTATAGCTCACACCCGCTAGTCCTGGCAACATCCTCGTAAATCATTTCTGAACCCTTTTTTAAATTGTTTTTATTTATTAGAAGAACATTACATTACAACCAATTACACTAGTACTCGTCACATATAGCTTATTACAATTAATGTACTCCGTTTATTTTCTACACTAATAAAGGGAAAGGATGAGATTGAGAGAAAGAAGAAAGTGAAGGAAAAAAGTGAAGGTGTAAAAAACGTGACAACAAAAAACAAAAACAAAAGACAAAGACCCTATAAAAAAGAAATTAAAAACAAAAGGAAAGAGTTAAGAAATAGAGCCTAAAAAAGAAGAAAAAAGAGAAAGAGGGAAAAGAGAAAAACAAATACTTTTTTTATAAGCATAACGCAAATGGGACATACCAACTCTCCAGCTTTCATCCCCCCTTACCTGACCTCAGTTTTGTTTTTTTTGTTTTTTAGTACTTTTGCACCTTATACTTGTAATAATTCTATAAATGCAGACCACGTCAGGTGGAAGTGATCTGGTTTACCTGCTAGGAGGAGTCTTATCTCTTCTAGGCGTAATGTTTCGAACATATTTGAAATCCACATGTTTATAGTTGGTATTGGAGCGTTTTTCCAGAATTTTAGGATTGACAATAACTTTCCTCTATCATGGTACCCAGGACTGAACACAATATTCTAAATGCAGTCTCACCGATGTCTTGTACAAATGCAACATGACCTCCCAACTTCTATACTCACTACTCTGACTGATGATGGCCAATGGCCACCTTATCTACCTGCGACTCGACCTTCAAGGAACGATGCACTTGCACTCCTAGATCCCTCTGCTCCACAACACTCCCCAGAGGCCTACCATTCACTGGGTAGGACCTGCCCTTGTTAGATGTCCCAGAATGCAACACCTCACACTTCCCTGTATTAAATTCCACCAACCATTCCTCCGCCCACCTGGCCAATCGATCCTGATCCTGCTGCAATCTTTCACAACCATCTTCACTATCTGCAAAACCACTCACTATTGTATGGTATGGTACATACCATGTATGGTACATCTGATCTGTTTGGACAGCAAAGCTTTTCACTGTACCTCGCACATTTGACAATAATAAACCTGACTCCTAAACCAAACATTCCCAAAGCATTCACTGTGTTTGATAGGTGTTTTAAACTGCAAAGAGCAAAGAGACTGCAAAGGGCGGCACAGTGGTGCAGCGGTAGAGTTGCTGCCTTACAGCGCCGGAGACCCGGGTTTGATCCTGACTACGGGTACTGTGTACAGAGTTTGTATGGAGTTTGTATGTTCTCCTTGTGAGCTGTGTGGGTTTTCTCCGAGGTCTTCAGTTTCCTCCCGCACTCCAAAGACGTACATGTTTGTGGGTTAATGGGCTTGGTGTAAATGTAAATTGGTATACTTTATACACTTGGTATAAAAGTTTAATAAGTGTAAAGTGTGTGTAGGATAGTGTTAATGTGCGGGGATTGGTGGTCGTTGCGGATTCAATGGGCCGAAGTTGCCTGTTTCCGCGCTGTATCTCTAAACTAAACTAAACTCAACTAAGATGTGGGAAATCTGGAAGGAAATGTATAGCAGATTCCAATTGTTATATGGCCTATGCCTAGTTCTACGTTGTTTCTGTTGGAAGAATGAAGAATTTAGTTTAGTTTTAGTGTAGAGATACAATGCGGAAACTGGCCGACCAGCGATCCCCACACTCTTGCACTATCCTACACACACCAGGGACAATTTAGAATTATACAAAGCCAATTTACCTGCAGACCTGTACACCTTTGGAGTGTGGGAGGAAGCCAGAGCTCCTGGAGACAACCCACAGAGTCCACGGGGAGATCGTACAAATTTGGCACAGATAAGCACCCGTGGTCAGGATCGAACCCGGGTCTCTGGTGCAGTAAGACAGCCACTCTACTGCTGCGCCAATTATATGACCAGAAACAGTAATATGAATGATGGCATTATCATGAGATAATGAAGAGGCTCCCTCATGTGTACACAGTAATGCGTGCCAAACATTGCAGTACAATTGACCACGGGAAAATAATTTCTCTCCAGATATATAGTCAAGGTTCAACGCATCATTAGATGCACCTTCTCAAAAGACGAACTATCAGTGACCTAGTTCTGAGCAATACCTTTGTCATGTACCAGCAGATTTCCCCTTGCATTAATTATGTATAGTTGGAATCTAGAGCACAGATCCATTTGGCTACAGAGACTGAGTAATGCGTGATTTTAAGGGCATCTTTCAGGCTGTTCTCCAGGGGAACTGATTAACTGATAATATGAATTTTTAAGAACTACTGAAAGATAAGAGCACTGGTAGGACATCGGTGAAGAACTTTTTACTGGAAAAAAGGGCAGAGAGAAAATAAAACAGAAATCAGGTGCACTCAAAATAAACCTGTTGGATAAGTGATTGAAGCAGAATTAGGCCATTCGGCCCATCAAGTCTACCTCTTCTTCTTCTTCTTCTTCTTCTTGCATATGGTGTGCACAGCCTAAAGTTGTAGGACAACTAGTTCTATTTGATCTTATTTGATTGTACACGCCGGGTTGATTGCATTTGTCGAAACAGGGTGGACCACGTGAAGGTTGCAATCTTCCACCCCATCAAGTCTGCTATTGAAAGGAAGGTCAGGAAATGTATACGGAGTGCATGAGAAGGAAGGCCAGGAACGGCTGAATGAAAGCAATTTTTTTTTAGTAAATTTAAGGTCAACCTAGAATGGTTAAAGAATTATTTTATTATCTAGAGGTTTAGTTTAAAATACAATGAGCCACATGATAATAAATTTAAAACTCATTTATACATTGCATGCTTTGGTAACGTAACAAAGAAACAGCTGGGCGACTCACCTTCAATAGGTAAATAATTATTCAGAAAACGTTTAATTCTTTCATCTTGTACCTGCTTTATATTCAAGAACACCATCATTTTTTTTGCTCACATATTCCTTTGTGCAACACCCCAGTTTTGCTGGCCATCAGTGCCAAATCCATCAACAAATATATAAAATTATGAGAGGCATAGATAGGGTACATAGTCAGGACCTTTATTTCCCATGATGGAAATATCAAACACCAGAGGGCGTTGCTTTAAGGTGAAAGGGGCAAAGTTTAAATGAGATGTGCGGGACAAATTTTTTTACACAGAGGGTGCTGAATGCCTGGAACGAGCTGCCAGGGGTGGTGGCTGAGGGAGATACGATAATGGGATTTAAGGGCCTGTCCCACTTGGGCGACCTAATCCGCGAGTTCTGGCGAGTTTGCCCTCGACTCGTACTCGCAGCATGGTCAACACAAGGTCGTAGGAGGTCTTCGTAACTCTCCTTCATGCTCGAGAGTGGTCTCCGCGTACTCGAGGCCTCAGCTAAGTCGCGGCGTTTTTTTCAATATGTTAAAAAATGCCCACGAGTAAAAAAAGGTCGCCTGGAAAAAATCAATACTTTTTTTACTCGTAGGTTTAGTCATAGTAGGTCGTAGTAGGTCGTAGTAGGTCGGCATGTTAGTCGTAGGTAATCGAGGGTAGTCGAAGATAGTCAAAGTTAGTCGAAGGTAGTCGTAGATAGTCTTCATCATAGTCGAAGGGAGGTCGAAGGAGATCGAAGGAGGACGTCTTCACTCTCCACTATTTGATGTCCAATTTTCCTGAAGTTAGTCGTAGCTAGTCGAAGCTGGTCTTCAACATAGTCGAAGGAGGTCGAAGGAGGTCTTCTACATAGTCGAAGGAGGTCTTCAACATGTCGTTTTTTCAAACTCTCCAAAACTCTCCTAGACTCGCCAATTAGGTCGCCCAAGTGGTACAGCCCCTTGAAGAGAGTTTAGGATAGGCACATGGATCTGCAGGGAATGGAAGGATATGGATTAAGTGGTGAATCTGTGAAATGCATTGCCACAGAGGGCTGTAGAGGCCAAGTCAATGGATATTTTTTAAGGCATAGATTGACAGATTCTTGATTAGTAAGGGCATCAGGGGTTATGGGGTGAAGGCAGGAGAATGGAGTTGAAAAGGAAAGATAGATCAGCCATGATTGAATGGTGGAGTAGACTTGATGGGTCGTATGGCCTAATTCTGCTCCTAGAATTTATGAACATGAGCTTATGAAGTGCAAGCAGATAAGATTTGGTCTTGACATTATGTTCAGCACAAACATTGTGGGCTGAAGGGCTATTCTTATGCCGTACTGTTCTATGTTCTATGACTATATTTTAAAATCTTCATCCAACTTCTTAATTCCCTCGATGGCCAACCTCCTGAAGACAGACAGCAAGCAAAACTGCAATTGTTAGAATTTGAAACACAACACAAACAGAAATACTGGAAGTCAAACGCATCTGTGGAAAGAAAAAGTTCGACAACCTGAATTATTCATTGAATTCTTCCAGCATTTCTGTTTAGACAACTTTTCAAATATTTGTGCTCTTTTCATTCTGGTCCTGTACATCCTATGCATACCCAATTTCAATTGATTGCAGCCCCTTGCTCTAAGTTTCAGAACTGCTCGAAATTTTAGCTGTCTCTCCTCTAAGTACTTTTCCAGTCTTTATTCATTCATTTTTCAGAGCTTGGGCACTGCTTGCAAATCCAGTATTTCTTGCCATCCATAATTGTCCTGGAGAAGGCAGTGATGAGCTTCCTTCTTGAACTGCTGGAGGCCTTGTGCCAAAGGTATTCACACAGGTTAGAATTATTGGGTTGGCAGTTCCAACAAATTGGATAAATCCAGAATTCCAGGAATAAAGACTGAGAAATTATTAGCTTGTCTTAATACTCATTTAGAAAAGGAAAAAATAATCATAGAGTATAACAGCATGGAAACAGGCCCTTCTGCCCAAACTGTTTGCGCCGACCAACATGCCCCATTTGCAATGGTCCCATCTGCCCACACCTGACCCATAACCATTTAAACTTATCTTATCCATGTACCTGCCCATACCTGCCCATATGTCTCATAGAACCTGCCCCAACTACGTCTTCGCTCCATATGCCCACCACCATTTGTGTAAAAAAACTTACCAGTCAGGTTCCTATTAAATCTTTCTCCCCTGACCTTCAAACTGTGTCCTCTTGTTCTCAATTCCCCAATCTGGGCAAAAGGCTGTGCACTTACTTGATCTATTCCTCTGATGATCTTGTACACCTCTATAAGATAGATCAGCCATGATTGAATGGCCTAATTCTGCTCTATAACAAACTTATGAGAGGCTTGGTCTTTTATCTATGGCTGAGGGGTGACCTTATAAAAGTATATAAAATTACGAAGGGCATAGATAAAGTGGATAGCCATAGTCTCTTCCGCAAGGTAGAGGAGTCTAAAGCTAGCACAGGTTTAAGGTTAGAGGGCATAGATTTAGAAGATTTGGAGGGATATGGGCCAGGCGCAGGCAAGTGCATTTAGCTTGGTTAGGCAACCTTGTCAGCATGAATGAGATGGGCTGAAGAGCCTGCTTTCATCCTTATCGCCCTATGAAGTCATGACTCTATATTAATTTATCGATCCTGGGAATGAGACTAGGTTAAATTCATTTTCATAGATAGACCTGGGACCAGCAAGCAGCGAGTCGCCTGGCTTTGGCACCATCTTGAAGGGTCCACCTCCTCCCCTGGCAGCATGTTTAAACCACTGTTGCATGTACACTGGATTATATTTCCAACTGTTCAGGACATAAGGGCATCAGGACATATCCCTGTCCAGGGGATATGGGTAGAAAACAGGAACGGGGTACTGATTTTGGATGATCAGCCATTATCATATTGAATGGCGGTGTTGGCTTGAAGGGCCAAATGACCTACTCCTGCACCTATTGTCTATGTTTCCATAATGATTTCACTGATAAATGACCAATTCATCCTCTTTTTCTGTCATTTTGAGTTGGTCGTTAGCACTCGGAAGTGTCTCCTGCTCTTCCTTTCTGAGATTCTGAGATCTTTTGTTTACCCAAAGAACCCAGTGATTTCAGGGCTGATCCAAAGGATTGTATTTCTGACACCTTTGGCACGATGTATTGGAATTTGAGCCAAGTCCAAGTCAATGTTTGAGGTGGAGGGAGGGAGAGGAGAACGGGAAATTGAAAGGCCCCCTGGAAAGATAAAGTGATTGATACTGAGATCACCTGTAAATATTAAATCAATATTATGAGCAAATGGAAATACACTATGTAAATCTAGAACATTTTTTGGGGTCCAATTTCATGTAATCACAGCACAGAGAATAAATTAACACTCTATTTACATTCTGTTACAGTTTAATTTAAAAGATTTATTAATAATACATTGATGAGTTGCAACACCAAGAATCATTTGTTATTCCACATCATGCCTTGTATCTGAAGCAGAGATCTGAGTCACGTATCGATGTTCTCCAGAGATGCTGCCTGACCCGCTGAGTTACTTCAGCATTTCTATGGTATAAACCAGCATCAGCAGGTTATTACGTTTGCATAACTGTGTCTTATGACCTTGATGAATGTTTCAAAATGATTTACAGTCAATGATCATATGATCATAAGGTCATAAGTGATAGGACCAGAATTAGGCCATTCAGCTAATCAAGTCTACTCCACCATTCAATCATGGCTGATCTATCTTTCCCTCTCAACCCCATTCTCCTGCCTTCTCCCCATAACCGACACCCATACCAGTAAAAAATCTTCTCAATCTCTGCCTTAAAACTGCTATTTTACTTATTTTCTCATCCTCTTTAACCAGTAATGCTAAGGTAATTTTATACTACTTAGCAGAGCTTCAGCAGAATTAATCAGAGTCCAATCTACAGCGTATTCTGTCTCAATAAGACAAGCCTGGGTACACTTTATAAAGAGTGTTCGGGCCTTAAGGCATAGTGGAAGAATGGATAAAGAAAATCTCTAATTCGTTATTTGTGTGTGGTTTTTTTTCCCTTGCCCATCCAGTCATGCCTCGTTTTGCTGAACAAGTGGAAGTCGCAATTGAAGCGTTGAGTGCAACTCCCCCACAAGCCTTCGAGGAGAATGAGTTCATAGATGCTTCACGCTTAGTTTACGATGGAGTACGCGACATCAGGAAAGCAGTGCTGATGATAAGGGTATGTTTGCCAATTCTTTACTTGGATTTACAGACCTGGGTGGCAGTGCTCACTGCTAAAATAGTTTTACGTCTAAAGGTTGCTAAATCTGAAGCACGGGGACTGATTTACTTAATGTTTTTGGTAAAGGCAGCAATCATGATCTTGGATGATGTAGCCAAAGAAATAAAAAATAATTCTCATCCATTGATTGTTGCCAAGTGTTCATCTGCCCTCTGCTTGGATGTGGGTCGATCATTACATTACCCAGGTGAGCTAGAGAAGGACAATGAATTTAGGCATTGGAACGAGGCATTTGAATGTTCAGAAGCTGATGCAGAAATGGGAAGGAGACTACAATATAACCTTCCCAAAGTTAACCGTGGGTGGCTACGGTGGCGCAGCGGTAGAGTTGCTGCATTACAGCGCCAGAGATCCGGGTTCGATCATGACTATGGGCGTTGTCTGTTTGGAGTTTGTACCTTCTCCACATGACCGCGTAGGTTTTCTCGTGATCTTCCGTTTCCTCCCACACTCCAATTAAACCACAGGTTTGTAGGTTAATTGGCTTGGTGTATGTGCGGGGATTGCTGGTCAGTGTGAACATGGTGGGCCGAAGGGCCTGGTTCTGTGCTGTATCTCTAAACTAAACAGCTAGCATGTTCAACTTAGTCATATATTTCACGATAAAAAGATGATTTGTGTGGGGTTTTTGCTACATTACTTTTGTTATCAGTATAATGTGCATGAATGCTTGTGGAATATTGAAAGGGAATTGAATTCAGTAAAACTCAAGCTTCTGTGATCTTTTTTTTCTGGTCATCTTCATTTGGTTTAAAATAATTTGGTTTATATAATCCAGAATTCAGAAATCCAGAAATATAATCCAGAAATGAGATGAGTATGACTGTTCTTTGTATTAAATCTGAGTCTGAGTCTAAAGAGTCTGAAGAAGGGTCTTGACCCGAAACGTCACCCATCCCTTCTCTCCAGAGATGCTGTGGGTCCTGCTGAGTTACTCCAGCATTTTGTGTCCACCTTCGATTTAAACCAGCATCTGCAGTTCTCTCCTACACATGCTGCCTTACAGCGCCAGGGACCCGGGTTCGATCCGGACTCAGTTCTGTTTAGTTTATTGTCACGTGTACCGAGGTACAGTGAACGTCACCGTGCCGCCTCGAAGGAGCCTTGAACTCAGTGGGAATCAAGAGGAAATCTCTCCACTGGCTGCAGTCGCAACTCACATCAGGCTTCTGGTTGTTGGAAATCAATTATCTAACAACCAGGACATCATTACAGCAGTTCCTCAAGGTGGTGTTGTAGGCCCAGCCATCCTCAGCTACTTCATCAATGACCTTATTTTAATTATAAGGTCAGATTTAATGAGGTTCACTGTTGATTGCACAATGTTGAATTTCATTTACGTTCACCAGCAAATGAATGAGCCCACGTCTGCATTCAGCAAGACCTGGACAATACTCGGATGTGCAGTAATAAGTGGGAAAGTGGCCACTCAAGCACTGGGCACTGATCATCTTCAAATATTATTCTTATCAGCTAGCTTTGATATGCATCGATATTGACATTGCAGAGTTCCAATGCTTCATCAAAATTATTAGGGGGCAATGTGATGAATGGAAATTTAACCTAGTCTCATTCCCAGGATAAATAAATTAATAGAGTCATGACTTCATCGGGCTTCAAGGACGGAAACAGGCCCTTCGGCCAAATTCATTCATACCGACCAGGTTGGATAACCAAGCTAGCAGGACTTACCCTGCAGCTAGCCCATATCCCTCCAAACCTAAATCTATCCCCTCTCATCATAAACCTATGCTAGCTTTAGATTCCTCTACTCTGGCGAAGAGACAGTGACTATTCACTTTAACTATGCCCTTTTAATTTTATATAACTTTATAAGCCATAGATAAAAGACCAAGCCTCTCTTATAGGAGCAGAATTAGGCTATTCCACCTTTTGTCTACTCCGCCACTCAATCATGGCCGATTTTTCTTTCTCTCTCAACCCCATTCTCCTGCCTTCTCCCCATAACCCCTGACACCCGTACTAATCAAGAATCTGTCAATCTCAGCCTTAAAATTATCTTATGACTTGGCCTCCACAGCTGCCTGAGGCAATGGATTCCACAGATTCACCATCCCCTGACTCTCCTAATAGCTCAAACCCTCCAGACCAGGTAACATCTATGTGGATATTTTTTTCTGTTTAATAATTTCCTTCCTGAAACAATGTGATCAGACTGCACAAATGACTCCAAAGTGAGGCCTTACCAGAGCTGTAACAATATGTCCCTACTCCTGCACTCAATACGCAGAAAGGAAGCGTGCTAAATGCCATCTTTACCTCACTGTCCACCTATGTCGCCAACTTCATGGAACTATGTACCTGCAACCTTGGGTCTGATTGTTCTACAACACCACCTAAGGCCTAATGATTTATTCTGAAGAAGGGTTTTGGCCCGAATCATTGCCTATTTCCTTCGCTCCATAGATGCTGCTGCACCCACTGAGTTTCTCCAGCACTTTTGTCTACCTTCGATTTTCCATCATCTGCAGTTCCTTCTTAAACGATTTATTCTGTATGTCCTCTCCTGGTTTGTCAGACCAAAATACAATCCCTCATCAAATGTAATATCTCACATTTATCTATATAAAACTCCATCTGCCATTCCTCGGATAATTGAAACAGTTGATTGAGATCCCATTGTAACTATAGATACACTTCCTCACGGTCCACTATGCCACCTATTTTAGTGTAATCCATACAGTTACTAGGCATGTCCATAACTTAATTGACAGCCAAATCATTAATATTAATAATGAACATCAATGGACTCAGCATGATTCCCATGGCACATCATGTGCTAGAGGCCTCCAGTCTGAAAAACAACCTCAACCACCATCCTCTGTCTTCTGCCTTCAAGCCAATTTTGCAACCAATTTGCTAGCTTTCCCTGGAATCATCGAGTCAGAGAGTCATACAGCATGGAAACAGGCCCTTTGGCCAACCTGCCCACACCAGCCTACATACTGTCAGTATACTGTCCCACCTGCCTGCATTTGGCCCATTTCCCTCTAAACCTGTCCTATCCATGTACCTGCCTAAATGTTTCTTAAACATTGCAATAGCACCTGCCTCAACTACCTCCTCCAGCAGGTTATTCCACATACCCACCACCCTTTGTGTAAAAAAGTTACTCCTCGGGTTCCAATTAAGGCTTTACCCCCCCCCCCCCCCCCCCCCACACACACACACACACCTTAAATGTATGTCCTCTGGTTATTGATTCCCCTTCTTTGGGCAAGAGGCTCTGTGCATTTACCTGATCTAATTCTCTAATTTTGTGCTCCTCAATAAGATCACCTCTCTTCCTCCTGCGCTCAAAGGAATAGAGTCCTGGCCTTTTCCCCCTCTCCCTATAGCTCAGGCCCTCGAGTCCTGGCAACATCCTCGTAAATCTTCTCTGCATCCTTTCCAGCTTGACAACATCTTTCCTACAATATGCTGTCCAAAACTGAACACAATACTCCAGATGTGGACAGATAGACACAAAATGCTGAGGTAACACAATGGGTCAGACAGCATCTCTGGAAAAAATGAATAGGTGACATTTCCCAGATCATCTGCTTTCCTGATATGCCACTCTAAATGTGGCCTCACCATTATCTTATATAACTGCAACATGACCGCTCAATACTCTGTCAGATTAATAAATAAGATCCAACCTTTTCAGACCAGCCTCGCTATCTGCTCATTGCATTTACTTGTAATCCTTTCGAGGACTCAAAATTGACTTGTTTTACCAGCACAAAGATGCAAGAATTACTCATTTTGAATCTGTGAAGCAAGCTGCTGTTCTGCTATCAAACCAGAAAAAAATCCTGTATGTTATAGAGTCATACAGCACGGAAACAGGCCCCTCGGCCCAACCCACAATCCTACACACCAGGGACAATTTACAATTTCACCAAAGCCAATTAACCTTCAAACCTGTGCGTCTTTGGAGTGTGAGAGCAAACTGAAGCACCCGAAGAAAGCCCACATGGTCACAGGGAGAACGTGCAGACTCCATGCAGACAGCACCCTCAGTCAGAATCGAACTCGGGTCTCTGGCGCGGTAAGGCAGCAACTCTACCTCTGCGCCACCGTGCCGCCCCATTTTGTCCATCGCTCTCTGAACCTTTCCTATCCATGTACCTGTCCAATGTCTTTCAAATGGTGTTATTGTACCTGCCTCAATTACTTCTCTGGCAGCTGTGTGACTAGTTATCAGAGCATCTTTCATGGAAGTGCATAATCTCAGATGTTCAGTTTCAGTTTTGTTTATTGTCACGTGTACCGAGGATGCGTGCTAACCAGTCAGCAGAAAGACAAGACAATATGATTACAATTGATCAATTTACAGTATACAGATACACGATAAGGGAATAACATTTAGTGCAAGGTAAAACCAGCAAAGTCCGATCAAGGATAGTCCAAGTGTTTAAGAAAGAACTGCAGATGCTGGAAAAATCGAAGGTAGACAAAAATGCTGGAGAAACTCAGCGGGTGAGGCAGCATCTATGGAGCGAAGGAATAGGTGACGTTTTGGGTCAAGACCCTTCTTCAGATAGTCCCAGTGTCATCAAAGTGGTAGATAGTAGTTCTGGACTGCTCTCTGGTTGTGGTAGGATGATTCAGTTGCCTGAAAACATCTGGGAAGAAACTGTCCCCGAATCTGGTGGTGTGCATTCTATACCTTTTGCCTGATGGGAGAGGGGAGAAGAGGGAGGGGCCAGGGTGCCACACATCCTTGATTATGCTGCTGAGCTTGCCGAGGCAGCGTGAGGTATAAATGGAGTCAATAGAAGAGAGGTTGGTTTATGTGGTGGTCTGGGTGGTCCACAATTCGCTGCATGTCATGATCATTGTTAGTGATTACTATACACCAAAGTGTGGGACGGATAAATGAGGCAGAGGTTTTGGTCAAAGCTTCCTTTAATCTAAGGGAACCCTTTAATAGACAATAGGCAATAGACGTTCCAAGAAGGAACTGCAGATGCTGGAAAATCGAAGGTAGACAAAAATGCTGGAGAAACTCAGCGGGTGCGGCAGCATCTATGGAGCAAAGGAAATAGGTGACGTTTCGGGCCGAACCCTTCTTCAGACTGTTGCAGGGTGGGGGGGGGGGGGGGGGAGGGAAGAAGAAAGGAAGAGGTGGAGCCAGAGGGCTGAGGGAGAGCTGAGAAGGGGAGGAGAAAGCAAGGGCTACCGGAAATTGGAGAAGTCAATGTTCAGGCCACTGGGATGCAGACTGCCCAAGCGGAATATGAGGTACTGCTCCTCCAGTTTCCGGTGGGTCTCACTCTGGCCATGGAGGAGGCCCAGGACAGAAAGGTCGGATTCAGAATGGGGGGGGGGGGGGGGGGGAGTTGAAGTGCTGAACCACAGGGAGATCAGGTTGGTTAATGCGGAGGTGTTCGGCGAAACGATCGCCAAGCCTACGCTTGGTCTCACCGATGTAGATCAGCTGACATCTAGAGCAGCGGATGCAATAGATGAGGTTGGAGGAGGTGCATGTGAACCTCTGTCGCAGCTGGAACGACTGCTTGGGTCCTTGAATGGAGTCAAGGGAAGAATTGACCAGGGAGTTACGGAGGGAGCGGTCTTTGTGGAAAGCAGATGGGGGGGGGGGGGGGGAGATGGGAAGATGTGGCGAGTGGTGGGGTCAGGTTGGAGGTGGCGAAAATGACGGAGGACTATTTGTTGTATGTGACTGCTAGTGGGGTGGAAGGTGAGAACTATGGGGACTCTGCCCTTGTTCCGAGTGGGGGGATGGGGAGAGAGAGCAGTGTTGCGGGGTATTGAAGAGACCCTGGTGAGAGCCTAATCTATGGTAGGGGAGGGGAACCCTCGTTCCCTGAAGAATGAGGACATTTCCGATGCCCTGGTGTGGAACACCTCATCCTGGGAGCAGATGCGGCGTAGACGGAGGAATTGGGAGTAGGGGATGGAGTCCTTACAGGAAGCAGGGTGGGAAGAAGTGTAGTCTAGATATCCATGGTAGTCAGTGGGTTTATAGTGGATGTCGGTCAAAAGTCTATCACCTGCGATGGAGAGTGTGAGGTTAAGAAATGGTAGGGAAGTGTCAGAAATGGTCCAGGTGTATTTGAGTGCCGGATGGAAGTTAGTGGCGAAGTTGATGAAGTTAGTGAGTTGTGTGTGGCTGCAGGAGGTAGCATCAATGCAATCGTCGATGTAGTGGAGTTAGCACCAATGCAATCGTCGATGTAGTGGAGGTAGAGGTCGGGGATGGGGCCCTTGTACGTATTGAACAAGGATTGTTCGATGTACCCTACAAAGAGGCAGGCATAGCTGCGGCCCATGCGCGTGCCCATAGCTACGCCTTGTGTTTGGAGGAAAGGGGAGGAGTCAAACAAAAAGTTATTGAGGGTGAGGTCCACCTCCGCTAGGCGGAGGAGAGTATCAGTGGACGGGTATTGGTTGATTCTCCGGTCGAGGAAGAACCAGAGGGCTTTGAGACCATCTGGTGGGGGATGGAGGTGTAGAGTGACTGGACATCCATGGTGAAGATGAGGGGATGGGGGCCTAGAAAATGGAATGCCTGGGGACAATGGAGAGTGTCTGAGGTGTATTGAACATAGGTCGGGAGGGATTTAACCAGGGCTTTAACCAATTTCCGGTAGCCCTTGCTGTCTCCTCCCCTTCTCAGCTCTCCCTCAGCCCTCTGGCTCCTCCTCTTCATTTCTTCTTCCCCACCCCCACCCAGCATCAGTCTGAAGAAGGGTTTCGGCCCGAAACGTTGCCTATTTCCTTCGGCTCCATAGATGCTGCCGCACCCGCTGAGTTTCCCCAGCATTTTGTCTACCTTCAATAGACAATAGACAATAGTTGCAGGAGTCGACCATTTGGCCCTCGAGCCAGCACCTCTATTCAATGTGATCATGGTTAAACATCCCCCAATCAGTACCCCGTTCCTGCCTTCTCCCCATATCCCCTGACTCCGCTATCATTAAGAGCCCTATCTAGCTCTCTGTTGAAAGTATCCAGAGAACTGGCCTCCCTGTGAGGCAGAGAATTCCACAGACTCATAACCCTCTGTGTGAAAAAGTGTTTGCTCAACTCCGTTCTAAATGGCTTACCCCTTATTCTTAAACTGTGGCCCCTGGTTCTGGACTTCCCCAACAAAGGGAACATGTTTCCTGCCTCTAGCGTGTCCAAACCCTTAATAATCTTATATGTTTCAATAAGATCCCCTCACATCCTTCTAAACTCCAGAGTGTACAAGCCCAGCCGCTCCATTCTCTCAGCATATGACAGTCCAGCCAGGCTGGGAATTAACTTTGTAAACCTACGCTGCACTCCCTCAATAGCAAGAATGTCCTTCCTCAAATTAGGGGATCAAAACTGCACACAATATTCCAGGTGTGGTCTCATTAGGGCCCGATACAACTGCAGAAGGACCTCTTTGTTCCTATACTCAACTTCTCTTGTTATGAAGGCCAAAATCTGTGTTTCTGCCACTTGCCAGGCATTTCTTCTTGAAAGAGAAAGGAGGTCTTCTGTCACCTATTTCTGTTGGTTAAGACCATATGGTTAATATGTGTGGGCTAGACATATGACAGACTCATTAAGGAAAATCTTGCCCAGAAGTGTCCAGTTCAATTTCTGGTAAGTGGCTAATCGACCCAGCAATGATAACTAGCATGATCTAACTCGCATAAATGTGCCCAATCTCTAAGCATGAACGTGTAAATGAACTTGGATGGGCTGTTAATAGAAAGATTAAACGAGAATTTACCGTTTGAAGTTTGATCTTTATTTTATGAGAAGTTGCGATGAGGGATTACGTGAAGAAGCCCGCCAGCCCGCATGCGCGTCAACCTTTAAAGCAGCTCTATGAAATCACAGAACAATCGCTGACCTAAACTATAGGAAGATTAACGAACTAGAATTACCGAATTATCTTTATGAGAATAGGGTTGGGGGAGGAGGGCACGTAATCACTCATCGCAACTTCTCATAAAATAAAGATCAAACTTCAAACGGTAAGTTCTCGTTTAATCTTTCTATTTTATTACGAAGTCACGTGAGTGACTACGTGAAGATTTCAAAGCTCTGTGATTTCATGCCGTGAACCAGAGTCCATGCAAACATATTGCCTCAGTTGACCAGATATGACTGAAAACATAGTGCATTCAAACATGATATAGACTTAAACATGTTGATGCTTTTAATGAAAATAATAATAATGGTTCCTTACATCAGGGAAAAATAATAGATTATTTAACAGAACTTAAAATTGTATTAGCAAACGAACCAGGCCTGGCAATAGGCTTATTGTAAAAAGCTTGAAAAGTCATCTCATTCGACCATCCTGCTGTCGCTAGGATGCGGTCCAGCGGAACTTCCATGAGTCTTGCTCCCGATGTTGCTGCAGCCCTGGTAGAGTGAGATTTAAATACATCAGTGTCCACTCCTGCGAAAGCTAATACATGTCTCAACCATCTAGAAATGGTCTGCACCGATACCCTTTTGTGTGGTTTTCTGTGACTGATGAACATAGCCAGTTCGGTGCCTCGAAGGTCCTTCGTAACCTTTATATATTGTTCAATAATATGTGACAACACATAACCTACGATCAGTTAGATATGCTAAAAACTCCAGCTTAAGTCCTAGCACACCTGGTCTACTTTGCTTAATTAACTCATTTATGTAAAAAGTTATATTATTGTTAGACATAACTGTCTTATCCAGCCTTAATTTATGCAATGACTGGACACGTTGTGCTGAAACGAGCACCATGAGCATTATTACTTTATAAGTGAGCTGGACCAAAGATAAAGATGCAGCTGGAGCCCAAGCGCGAAGCAGTGTTAACACTACGTTAATGTCCCATACTTCCGTATATCTGGGCCTGGGAGGGTTTTTATTAAAGATACCACTCATAAATTTGGATACCAAAGGGTGAGACCCGACAGAATGGTGTCCTGATCCCAGCAGCAAATATGACGATAAAGCACTTCTAGCAGTGCAAATAGCACTATAACTTAATTTTCTATCGAAAAATAACATCGAAAGAAATTCTAAGACATCGGCTATATCTGATTTAACACAAAAAACTTCCCATAGTTTAATGTAGGAAATGTACTGCTTCTTAGTACTGTCCCGCCAAGCTGCAGTGGTCACGTCCACTGTTCGGTCGGATAATCCAAGCCCCAGAAAAGGTCTTCTTAAACTCTGCAAATCAATAGGTTGATTTTGTCATGCAGAGGATGAGATTCCCGAGATACGGGATGAACAAGCAAGTATTTATTGTTTACTGATAACCATATATGGTTTTGTTAGCATCCCTAACATCAAAGGGAACCATGGCTGCATAGGCCAGTCAGGCACTACTATAATACCTGAAGCGGAGTCTTGCTTGATTTTTTGCAAGCACCGGCTGATGAGGCAAAATGGAGGGAAGACATAGAATTACATTCCACCCCAGTGTAATGAGAATGCATCTATAGCTTCCGCCCCTGGGTCTGGCTCCCATGCTACATATTTTGGCTATTGGTGATTAAGCCTGGATGCAAACAAATCAATATCAGGTGTTCCATAATGAGCAATAATGTCGTTAAACACTTTGTAATCTAACATCCATTCCGTGTTATCATTAAATTTACGTGATCTAGTATCTGCCACTGTTAAATCTACCTGGCAAGTAGGTAGCTGAGATCCAAATCCTCCTTTTTATACACCAGCTCCAAATGAGATTAGCTAAACTATCACAGGATACTGATTTGATTCCACCCATATGATTAATATATGCCACCGCTGTAGTGTGATCAATTTGAAGTCGAACATGCAGATCATGCATCTTCCCACAGTAAGCCTTTAAACTACAGAATGCCCTCAGCATTTCCAGGTAGTTGATACCATAGAGATGGATAAACGGTAACTCGTGCATACCCCATCTGCCGGTGCAACTAGAGATGGTATTAGTAGCTCCCCATCCCTGTGCACTTGCATCAGTTTGTAGTACAATTAAAGGTTTACTAATCAAAATGTCGCCAGAGCAATGTAGAATATTGGTCGTCCACCATTGTAACTCTGTTATAGATTTGGCCGACAATTGCATAGGTCTGTCAAAATGACCTAAATGAGATTTAAGTGCTTGTTCCTTAGCACACTGCAGATTTTGATAATGGAAAGGGCCAAATCGAGCAGCTGGAAAAACAGCCACTTTCACTAGCAACCTGGCGAATGGATGGCTGCTCCGTAACAAGAAGGTTATTACAGGCTTCTATTAAATCTAATTTCTTTCCCCAGGGCAGGGTCACAGACATTTCCATAGAGTTAATAGTAAACCCTAAATAATCAATAACCCTTGTTGGTATCAACCTGGATTTGACTGGATGGATGAGAAACCCCAATTTCTCAAATATGAGCTTCTTGGCTGCAACAGCTAGTTTAGCCAAATGTAGTGTTCTTCCTATGATTAGGATATCATCCAAATAGCCCATAACAATATGCTATTGAGCTCTGAGCAGGCCAAGCACCGGCTTCAGCAGTTTGGTAAATAACCTAGGAGCTGAGGTTAATCCATTAGGTAATGCTTTAAACTGCCATAGCTGCCCCATCCAGCTAAATTTCAGATATCTCCGGTGATCCTTGTGAATTGGAACTGAATAATATGCATCTTTGAGATCGATGCATGCCATAAAGCATCCCTCAGAAATTAGTTGATTAACAGTAAAGAAATTCTCCATTTTAATATGTCTATACTGCACATATGAGTTGAGTTGTGTCAAATCAAGGATGATATGGCATCCACCATCTTTCTTTTGCCTAGAGAATATATTGGAGACGTATTGATGTTTCTCGTAAATTGATCTCTCAATTACACTTTTTTGTGTAATGCATGTATTTCTGCTTGTATATCCAAAACCTCTTGTTTGGAATGAATATACGACCGACTTGGCGTATGTTGTGTGGGTGGAAATGAGTTAGGTAAAAATTCAATTTTGAACCCCTTTATACTGTGCAATATAAACGGATCTGAAGTTATCCACCGCCATTCATGCAAAAACAAGTTTAATCTACCACCAACGTAACTGCTCCTCACACCCCGTGTTACTGAAAGAACCAGACCCACCTACCTCCACGGTTACAGGTGGTC
Source organism: Malacoraja senta (assembly GCA_038087875.1). Lineage (NCBI taxonomy): Eukaryota > Metazoa > Chordata > Chondrichthyes > Rajiformes > Rajidae > Malacoraja > Malacoraja senta. Next base: position 388,171,809 of record CM075977.1, read on the forward strand.
TGATAGCAGGCCCAGCGGACCCTAATACTGGTTCTGTTTCCTTCTCCTTGCTCTGGAGAGTTGAGCTGCTGGGGCATGAGGATTCCGCATTTTCCATGATGGCCGGGATGGGCCTTGGCCTAAAAAAGACCTATGCCCGGGTAGATCAATTCTGGAGCTGCTACAAGCTCCAGCAAACCACTGTTTGCTAATGGAGGCGTAGGGGTGCTGACGCCGGAAGAGCGGAGACTTGCCCATAGGAGATGCTTTAATTAATCCTGCAGCTTTGGATTCATTATGCAAGTCTTTCACCCGTTTACTCAGGTCTTCCCCGAACAGGAGATTGGGCGGCTGGACATTACTGGCCCTACACAGATGCGCAAACTTAAGGTTCAATGCAGGCCTGATGGCGTTTTTCCAGAAACAATTCATCTCGACGTGTGCATTGCACATCAGTGCCATGGCATCTTGCTGTATATCAGATTGTGGACTGCTATCTATCGATCTGGCAAAAGCCGTGATGCCTGCAGATAGTAACTTTAGAATGCTTTATTGATTATAGTATAATAACGGGAAAAAAATTAATTCTAAAATTTTGGAAAGGCCCTATATCCCCCACAATCAAAATGTGGATTATAGAAATGACGGAGACCTTAAACGTGGAAAGAATCAGATTTTCCCTGTTGGACAAACAGGAATTATTCGTTGGAACATGGTCTCCCTTTATTGATTATTTAAAGGGTCAGAATGGTTCAGCACAGGAACCTGACTAACACTCGGGCTAAAGAATGGATGAAATGTTATACTCTGAAATGTACGAATATATCTCGTACGAAGTTTTTTATTTTAATACATTTTTCCATTCTTCTTTAACTATCTTTTTCTTTTCTGTTTTTTTTTTTTCCATTCTCTCTCTTTTCTTCTCTCTCTCTTTTCTTTCTTTACTTCATCTATCTTTTTAGTTCTATCTAGTTTAAAAAAACAAAAAAGGCAAAAGGTATTGGAGACAATGTAATGATAATTGACAATATTATCAATTTAAAAATGTAAGACTGGTAATGATGTTAATATGTTGTGTACTTATCTCCAATAAAAAATATTTTCCAAAAAAAAAAAAAAAAAGAATGCTTTGGAGCTTCATTTCTTGGGCCCTGATGCCACCTCCAAAATAACCCCAAATAGAATTGTTGACCACTTTTAGGGTTGCACAATTCGCTGGAGTGGGGTACTTCGCAGTTGTATCTATCATGGTTTCCTCTTGTAATTGATGTGAAGTAAGGTAACATGCTTGAGGCCAGTTCTTCCTGAAGTGGTTCACCTGTGTGTGAAGGTACCGCAAATCTGGAGGCAAGAGCGGGCAACTCTTGTGTATGCGATTGGCGCATATCATGCATAACAGCATGTTCCTCTGACACACATCCATATTCGGAGTCAGCCATATAATAACTTCTGAAACTCCCCTCATCTGAGTGGGAGGAACTAAGCAGCCCTGTACCAGGCGCTGCCGCAGGCATTAGAGTAGACTTGCCTGGATATGCCTCCGTATCATGGAGCATACTGTGTGTCAGCATCCTCTCCATGAGGTGCTCCATTTTAGATAAACGGCCAAAGACATTACCCATTGATGTGGGAGGGAAATCCTCCTGGCCTGAATCATCAGATAATACAGGCCTGTCAGACTTTTGTTTGGCTTTACCCCCTTTAGGGGTTGCCAAAGTGCTCCTTGCAGGCACCAAGTCTGAAGTAGCTGAGCAAACTGCCAGCGACTCTGAAGGTGAAACAGACGGCTTCCCGCACTCCCGCGGTCTTCCATAGCCGGTTTTCCCATGGCCCGTCTAGATTTGTTGGTCCTAGATTTCTCCATAACGCTATAGACAACTGTTAAGAAAAAATATATCCAAAAATACCTCAGAGTAAGTTTTAGACTTACCTGTGAGGTTTTTAAACTTACCGCTGGAAGAGCTACCCACCTCCCAGCCAGTCGTGCGCCAGGCGTTAGACGTATTGACGCACATGCGGGCTGGCGGGCTTCTTCATGTAGTCACTCACGTGACTTCGAAATAAAATGGACAAGAATGCAATAGATGGATTGTAATGTAAAAATATGAGCCACTTCATATTCATCAGAAAATGTAAAATGACAGAATAGCTCTTAAGCAACACAAAGCTGGTTGGTGTACAGAGATATCTTGGTCTGTTGATTAATGTGATGCAAAAAATAAACAAAGATACAGCAGGCAATTCGAACAGAGAATAAATGGGGTACTCTCCAGAGATGCTGCCTGTCCCTCTGAGTTACTCCAGTTACTTGTGCATTAACCCACCTCCGTCGTTCTTTGTTTCTACTGGATTGTCCAGTGGGAATAGATTAAGATTGGCCAGTGTCCTCTAAAAACAGAGAGATCACATTGGCATGTGTACGAATATGAGACAGAATATCAGAGAGGTGCAGGGGAGAATTTCTTTTGTGTGGTACGATATAAATCCTTGCAATTCTCTCACTTAGGTTATATTGATGTCCCAGTCATTTTGTGCATTCAAGGCTGAGACTGATAGATTATTGGACATCGAAGGAACCTAAATATATCGTGATCATGTGGACCTTAAGATTTGGTGTCATTATCATATTGAACGATGGAGCTGGATCAGGGAGTCTTAAGATTCCTTTGTAGTCATATTCTTAGATCCTTTTTCTTTGTAATTAGGTTTAGGTTTAGCCATAGATTTATTATTGTATCGTGTAACAAGGTACAGTGCAAAACCTTATTTTGCATGCTATCCAAAGATATCAGATAATTCCATATATAATCGTCAAACTCAAGCTCAATAGATAGATCAAAGGGGCAGATATAAAGTGCACAATATAGTTCTCAGCATTTTAACGCATCGTGAATTATGAAATTGTATCACTTTCAATGTTTTGCAGATCAGGATTTAAAAAATAATAATTTGAAAACATTGCCCGAGTTAGAAAGATGGAGAATTTGGAATATTTAAGCAAGAAATTTAAGCAAAAAGGCAAGATTTAAGCAAAAAATTGAAAAGATTAAAAGTAATATTTGTGGTAAGAAGAGGATGCTCTTCTTGCTCAGAGGATGTGTTTGAGAAGGAGGTTCATAAGTTCCTAGGAGTATTCGGCCCACCAAGTCTACTCGGCCAATTAATCGTGGCTGATCTATCTTTCCCTCTCAACCCCATTCTCCTGCCTTCTCCCCGTAACCTCTGACATCCGTACTGATCAAGAATCTATCAATCTCTGCCTTAAAAATATCCTTTGACTTGGCCTCCACAGCGCTCTGTGGCAACAATTTCCACTGATTCACTACCCTCTAACTAAAGAAATTCCTACTCATCTCCTTTCTAAAGGTACCTCCTTTTATTTGAAGGCAATGACTCTCCCACTTCCTCTGCACATCCACTCTATCCTGGCCTTTCACCATTGAGTAATTCAATAAGGGGTCCCCTCATCCTTCTAAACTCCAGCGAGTACAGGTCCAATGCAATCAAAAACATCATATGTTAAGCCAATCATTTCTGGGATCATTCTCGTAAACCTCCTCTGGACCCTCTCTAATGCCTGCACATCCTTCCTCAGATATGAGGCCCAAAACTGGTGACAATACTCAAAATGCAATCTGAATAATGCCTTATAAAGCGTCAGTATTAAATCCCTGTATTTATATTCAAGTCCTCTCAAAATAAATGGTATATTGCATTTGCCTACTTAACTACAGATTCGACTTGCAAATTAACTTTTTGGAATCCTGCATCAGGATTGTCATCCAACCAACCTGCTATCCATGCTAGTATCTTCCCTCTGATACCATGGGCTCCCATCTTCTTTAGCACATGCAACACCTTACCAAAGGCCTTCTGAAAATCCAGGTGAACAACATCCATTGACTCTCCTTTGTCTATCCTGCAAAGTTCTTCCTCAATGTATTCCAACAGGCCAGATCTCCCTTTCACAAAACCATGCTAATTTCGGCATATTTTACATGTGCTTCTCAGTAATCAGAAACGTCATCCTTTATAATGGACTCTAAATTCTTACCACCCACTGAAGTCAGAACCCGGGGGTGCAGTTCATCCTGTCCAGGTGACTTATCCACCTTTGGACCTTTCAGCTTCCCAAATACCTTCTCCTTAGTAATAGCCACTCCACTGACCACCACCCCCTGACTCTCTTGAATTTCAGGCACGTTGCTGGTGTCTTCCACTGTGAAGACTGATGCATAAAGCTTATTCAATTCATGTGCCATTTCTTTATTCCCCATCATCACTTCTCATGCATCATTTTCCAGCGGTCCAATGTCCAATGTTAACGGAAGGTGATGAACAATGATCACACACTCTAGAGTTGTCAGAGTTTTAACCTGACATCATGTTAGACATGAATAATGTGGGGGAAAGGGCCTGATCCTGTGCCGTACTGTTCTATGCTCTTAATTGGTGGCTGAGCTTAAGACGGAGACTGTGTGAAGTCGCAAGTTCACCCTGACTCTAACACCATTGTGAAATTGCTGACATTCTGGTTCAGCTGCCTGATGAGATAAAGTCACCAGTAGAGATATAAGATTGGAATGGAAGACAATATGTTTGCACTCTGCCGCACTCAGCTGAAGGAAAATCTGTTTCATCCATAACTGGATGCCAGATAAGCAGATTTTTTGTATTTATTCCACCCTGTTGAGCAAACTCCTGAGACTTGTCAGGATGAAGAACTTGCTCCCCTAATAGGGAACTTGACAAGGTGCTAAGAGAATAGTATGTTTACAGTTACAGTGACTGAAATACTAGATAGTTGTGAAAATGATATGATTTCCAAATCCTCCTGAGCTAACTTGAATCGACTATTGCCTTTTTTTCTTTATTTGTTTTATTTTCCTCTTTTAAAAACCAAGTCTGCAATTTATCCCATCAGATAAAGCATAAAAAGAAGTTTAATTTGACACCTAATTCACTTTCATATCTTCAATATTAAAACAGTTATGGCCATTTCCATACTCTGAAATTGGCATCTTGTTCCCTATTGCTTTTCCATTGACCTAACTCAAAAGCTGTGATCGAGGACAGTCAAAAGCCCATACCTTTCTTAAAAATTAAGAGAACTGAATGAAATTTTCAGTTATTATAGATTGAAGCATTCTGAAACAAATATGAAACAATCTTACTTGGATGACCTGAAATTAAAGCATATAATAGTAAGATTAAACGAGAACTTACCAGTTTGAAATTTGATCTTTATTTTATGAGGAGTTACGTTGGTGATTACGTGAAGAAGCCCCGCCAGTCCGCATGCGCGTCAATCTTCAAAGCAGTGGTATGAAATCACAGGTAACAGTAATTGAAGTAACATAGTAAGATCAGCAACTTGAGAACTACCAGATGACCTTTGTGAGAGAGGGTTGGGAGTGGAGGGCACGTAATCACCAACGTAACTCCTCATAAAGTAAAGATCGAACTTCAAACTGGTAAGTTCTCGTTTAATCTTACTATTTTACTTCGGAGTCACGTGAGTGATTCCGTGAAGAGTTCAAAGCTCTGTGATTTCATGCCGCAGATTCAAATCCCGGCGTCTCACTGCATCGGTTGACTCAGGATGAGTAAAATAATCAACAATGCATTAATCATGACATTGAATTAAATGTAGTAACGATTTATTTGAATAACAAAAAACAACAGCAACCCCTCTATCCCAGGGGAAAACTTAAACAGAACTTAACACAGAATTGGCAAACAGCCCTGAGTCAGCAATCGTCCTATGATAGAATTGTTGGAAAACCAATTCATTTGACCACCCGGCAGCTGCGAGAATATGGTCGATGGGAACATCCATCGCCCTGACCGCTGACGTTGATGCCGCCCTAGTGGAATGAGATGTAAAAACGTCAGTGTTAATACCTGCATAAACCAACACCTGCTTCAACTGCCTCGAGATAGTCTGCACTGACACTCTCTTGTGTGGTTTCTTGTGACTGATAAACAATGCTGTTTCCACATTTCTTAAGGCCCTCGTGGCTTTGATATAATGCAGTAAATGTGTCCTTACACATAGACATGGATCCGTGGGATATGCCGAAAATACAATTTTAAACCCTGTCACCCCTGTCCTCCTCTGTTTGAGTAGATCATAAATGTAGAACGTAACGGTATCTGCAGCCACTTCCATCCTGTCCAGCTGCAGCTTTTGCAATGTCTGCACTCGTTGTGCTGATACCAGTGCCATGAGCATGACCACCTTCATGGTGACTTTGGCCAAAGACAGAGAGGTGACAGGAGTCCACTGACGAAGTAGCTTGAGGACCATGCTTACATTCCAGATTGCCATATACCTGGGTTTAGGAGGTCTGGAATTAAAAATTCCTTTCATTAATAGAGATATGAGAGGGTGAGACCCAATAGGATATTCTTCTGACCCCATCAACAAGTATGAGGACAATGCACTTCTAGCTGTATTGATTGCACTATAACTCAACCCTTCATCATAGTAGAGTGTCGACAGGAACTCTAGAACATCCGAAATACCTGCCGTATGGTATTCAATATTCTTTTGTACACAGAATTCCTCCCATTTTTTAATATAAGAGATATATTGCTTTTGCATACTCTTTCTCCAGGCTGCAGTAAGCATATCCACAGTTCGCCCAGACAGTCCTCGCCCCAGATATGGCCTTCTTAAAATCTGCAAATTAACAAATCAATACGGTCATATAAAGGATGCCGTTCGCCAGTTACCAGTGCACCAGTAAATTTCTCCATTTAGGAACAACCATAAGAGGTTGTGTCATCAGCTCCAATACCAAAGGGAACCATGGCTGAGTAGGCCAGTCGGGTATCACCAACACTCCTGAAGCGGAATCCTGCTTAATTTTGAGCAGACATCGACTTATGAGGCAGAATGGTGGAAATACATATAAAAACATACCTCCCCAATGTAGCGAGAACTCATCAATCGCTACTGCCCCAGGATCTGGTTCCCATGACATATTTAGGTAGCTGGTGGTTGAGTCTGGATGCAAACAAATCGATATCTGGCATTCCATATCTAACAACTATATCATTGAATTTCTCCTGATTCAGCATCCATTCTGTGTTGTCATTGAATTTTCGTGACCTGGTGTCTGCCACTATGTTGAATCTACCTGGTAGGTAAATAGCTGAAAGCCAAATGTTTCTGTCAATACACCAATTCCAGATGTGATTAGCCAATTTGTCACAAGATACCGACTTGATTCCACCCGTGTGATTAACATACACCACTGCCGTAGTGTTGTCAATCTGAAGCTGAACATGCAGGTGACATTTAGTAGAGCAATAAGCCTTAAATCCATAAAAAGCTCCCAAAGCTCTGTAATTAATCCCATATGACTGCAGAAGCGATGCCTCTTGCGCATTCCATCTGCCTCCACAGCTGGAATTCGTATCAGTGGCACCCCAACCTAGTGCACTGACATCAGTCTGTAAGACCATGGAAGGCTGTTCAAGCAAAACTTTGCTGGAACAACTGGAGACATTTTGTATCCACCACTGCAGTTCAGTAAAAGCTTCTGCTGATAATTGCATGGGCCTATCATAATGACCCGAATGTATCCTGAGTGCCTGTTCTTTTGCCTTCTGTAGCTGTTGGTAGTGCAATGGTCCATACTGGACTGCCAGAAAAGCTGCCACTAATTTACCAAGCAAGCTGGCCACCTGTCTAATTGAAGGTTGTTGTTCCTCAATGAGCTTGATACAACCTTTAATTAACTCCAGCCTTTTTTTCCCTGGGCAGAGTCACTACCATATGTTTTGAATTAATAGTGAACCCCAAATAATCAATTGTTGTAACTGGTGTTAATTTAGATTTTTCTGGATGAATGATAAACCCCAATTTTTCAAAAGTGAGTTTAATAACTGCCAAGGATGCTTCAGCTATTTCCCTAGTTCGACCTGTAATTAAAATATCATCCAAATAAGCCATAACAACATGACCCTGGGCTCTAAGTAGCCCCAGTAATGGTTTTAACAATTTTGTGAATATTCTAGGGGCTGAAGTTAACCCATTAGGCAGTGCCTTGAATTGCCATAATTGATTCATCCAGCTAAATTTCAAATATCTTCTATCCTCCAAATGAACAGACACTGAGTAATATGCATCTTTCAGATCTATACGTGCCATATAGCATCCTCTGGAAATCAGTTGTTTGGCAGTAACAAACGTTTCCATTTTGAAATATCTATATTGTACAAAAGGGTTTAGACTTGTTAGATCAAGAATAATGCTACATCCTCTGTCATTTTTTGGCCAGGGAAATATATTAGACACAAATTGATGGAGTTGGCGAACCGACTTCTCAATTACCCCTTTTTTACACAAGTTTTCAAGTTCTGCCTGAACCTCCATATTCTCTGTTTGTGAGAAATTGAGTGTTCTCCTAGGAACATGCTGAATGGGTAAATCACAATTTGGATCGAACTCAATTCGAAACCCTTGGATAATATTCAGTATAAACGGATCTGATGTTATTTGCTTCCATTCCTCAAAAAACAGGTGTAATCTACCCTTCATTTTTAGCTGTGTTGCAGTTAATATGTTCCCATGAGATCCAGGCCCACCTACCTCCTTGGTGAATGGTGGGTTCTGCTGTCCCCGGTTCCTGGCGGGAAAACCCACGTTTGTCCGTGTCCCCACTGCAGAGCGCCAACTGCGCATCTGAGTAGAAGGCCGGCTTGTTCCTGGACCAGACCCGGACTCTGGACCTCGTCTGTAAAGGCCGTGTCTTACCTGTTTGCGGTCATCGGCGGTGAAGCGCGGCGTCGCCGGTAGCGAGGACCGCGCGGCAACGGCGAGAGCGTCGAGCCTATCCACCGGAGCGCCGCGCGCATGCTGCGCGGGGGCCGAGTTAATTCAAACACGGCGGGTCCCACGTGCTTGCGGTAAGTAAAAAAAGGGCGGGCCGACTGCGATGACGTCGGCCCCCCGCACGTGACTCACCAGCGGCGGCTGTGGCGGCGGCCATCCTGATCGCGGCGCTGTAGTGGTGGCTGTGCCTGCGGCCGCGCAGCACACGTGCCTCACTGGCGGCGGCACGTGCGTCACTGGCGGAGGCTGTGGCAGAGGAGGTTTGACGCACGGCGCTCGACCCACACTGGCGGCGGCCCGTGCGAGCGGCCGTGCGCACACGTGCATCACTGGTGGAGGTTGTGCGGTGAGTATTTGGTTTTCGACATTGTCGATTTTATTTTTGCACCGCGCGGTGTTGGGAACACCGTCGCACGGCCCGGGAATTGTTCTTTCTCACGAGTGCGCGGTCTATGGCGGCAGATTCTTCCCGTTTCGCCGCCAATGACCGCAGATTCGTGAGACAGACCTTTTAGGTTATTGTCTCCGAACAGCTTTGCCGACCACCGGTGGCTTAATCATGCCCACCGTCTTTGCCTCATCATCCAATTCTTTTACTCGCTTTGCGAGGTCCTCTCCAAAGAGCAAATTGGGCGGCTGTATATTACTGGGCTTGCAGAGTGCTGCAAACTTCGGGTTTATGGTAGGGCGAATAGCACTCTTCCTTAAACAGTTAATCTCGAAGTGCGCACTGCACATCAACCCTAGGGCCTCTTGCTGCATCTCCGACAGGTGCCCTCCATCTACCGTTCTGGCGAACGCCGTGATCCCTGAGCCGAGCAGCTTCAGGATTCTCTGCAGCTTCATCTCCTGGGCATGAATGCCCACACCCATCTGACCCCATATCACCTGGTTCACAGCTGGCACTTTCAGTAAAACGCAGTTCACCGGGGTCTCGTGTTTCTTGGCGGTCTCATCCATTGTCAGCTCCTGTAGCTGATGGGAGACTAAATAATTAATTGTGGAGGCCAGCTCATCTCCCAGTGGCTCCCCTGACTCTTTCGGGACGGCAAAACGTGCTGCCAGGGATGGGACATCTGGCGTGTGTCCTTCGTCCCCCGGGGTGAATTCCCCGTCAGAGTCAGGGTCAGAACATTGCTGACCCATTGCACTCTCCTCATCAATGAGGGAGCAATTCAGCAGCCCTATACCAGGCGCTGCTGGCGCGGCCTCTTCATCCGGCTGGCGCTGACACCACTCCTCCTCCCAGAGTGTGCCCTGCTGGAGCAACCTTTGCATTAGGTGCTCCATTTGCGATAACCGCTCGAACACGGTATCTAATCCTGGAGGGGAACCCTCCCAGCCCTACTCCGCCGAGTCTATGGCCCACACAGACTTCTCCATGGCCTTGCGCCCGACTGGCGCTGCCTCAGTGCTCTGCAGCACTAAGTCTGTAGTCGCCCCGCTCCCGACCGGCGACTGGGAAGGGGTACGAGGCAGCCGTTCATTGACCGCACTCCCGCGGTTCTCCACCAACTTTTGCACCGGCTCGCCTCTTCCCCTTGCTCGCTTTGTCCATGGCGCTTCCTGAAAATACAATCCACACCACGGCAAAAAGAACTCAGGCTAAATTTTCCACTTACCTGAAGTTTTTAAATACTTACCGTTGGAGGAGCTCTTTTCCTCCCAGCCGGTCCGTGCGCCAATGCGGCTGACGTAATGACGCGCATGCGGACTGGCGGGGCTTCTTCACGGAATCACTCACGTGACTCCAAAGTAAAATTAGTTAGTTACCTAATTGTAGCTAATTACAAAATTCAATTACTAGATCTAAACATCTATCCATTTCTTAAGAAAAGGTTAACATTTTTAAATAGCCTAAGTGTCCAAATAACATTCACACAAGAATTCACAATATAACATGATTTTTAGATCTCATTGTCATGAATTTATAGGCCAAATGGAAGGAATTTAGTGTTTAATTCCCGTAAATTAATGGCCATTTTAATCATCTTGCGAGTGAGATATTGTGGAACGCGATCGATTGGAACGTTGCGGTTTGCGGTGAATTTAAATCCCATATCGGCAGGAAAAACACTGCCAGTTTGTATATTTACATAATCACATTTTCGCTGATGAAATTTTGATTAAAGTAATCCTAAGAAGCAAGTTTATATGTAAAATAAACGACTTGCCTTATGTTTTGTCCCGTACGTGAGATCCGTCCCGTTGTCGGCGTTGACGGCGTTAGAAGTAGATTTTTATTTTACTCCAGCGCTTAAATTGTCCTGCGGATTTAAAAAAATAATTTCCAAGAACGGCAGTCCGAACAATTATTCAGCATCAGGCAGTAGCCCGAGAAAATATATCTCGGACAGGCAGGAGAAAACGGCATTTTAATTCCGCCCCCCCAAAGGCGCCAAAGTCGCGCACACAGCCAGTGACAGAACTGCAGCGCCGCTGAAGGTAAGTTTTGTAACATACCTATAACTAGGGCGGCACGGTGGCGCACCAGTAGAGCTGCTGCCTTACAGTGCCAGAGAGCCGGGTTCAATCCTGACCACGGGTGCTTGTCTGTACCCAGTTTCTCCGAGATCTTTGATTTCTTCTCACACTCCAAAGGCGTACAGGTTTGTAGGTTAATTGGCTTGGTATCAATGTAATTTGTCCCTAGTGTGTGTAGGATTGTGTTAATGAGCAGGGATCGCTGATTGGTGAGGAGTCATTGGCCGAATGGCCTGTTTCCGAGCTGTATTTCTAAACTAAACTAATAGAGGTCCATTATCCATTGCCGCTAAGCCTCCAACTACTCCATTACCTTGTCCTCCAATTTTTTAATTATTTTAAATATTAATTCTTAATACACCTGTTGATTTATAATACTATCACATCAGTCCTCACTATTAGATGGCAGTTGGTTGAAAAGGTTGACCATGGTGCATCTGAGTGAATTAGTAGACTCTGTCCATTTAAAAAAAACAGCAAGAAAATTGTCAATACATTTCTACTTAAAATCTTTGCTTTCTGCCAAACAAAATACATATCAAACCTTTTCTTTATCCAACGGCTGTCCTAAGAAGTTTATTTCATTTACTGTCATGGCAACACCAAATGAAGTAATAATGTTTTTTTGACGCGTCGTATTGCACTTTAAAATAAAATACCCATAAAGGTTTTCTAAATATTAACTTCTGATGAAAAAAATATAGCCAGTAATATTTCACTATTAATGTCAGGGAATTGTTTATCTCCATTGTGTGTTGGTTATAGAATGACTGATCGATGCGAACAAACATAGCAATTAGGGGACCGCTCTGATATTTAATTTGATCATAGTAGATATGATTATATTCTAAACTCCGCATTGCCTTCCACCCACAGTAACCTTTCACTTCCTTGCTTAAAAATATTAAACAACTCTGTTTCCACCGTTTTTTGAAGAAGAATGACGACTCCCTGAAAAAAAAGTGTCATAGAGTCGTAGAGTGATACAGCGTGGAAACAGGCCCTTCAGCCCAATTTGCCCACATCGACCAACATGCCCTATCTACACTAGCTCCCCACCCGTCTGTGTTTGGCCCATATCCTTCTAAACCTACCTATATATTTAGAGTGTTGTGTTCAGTTCAGTTTATAGTGAAGGGGAAAAGATTTAATAGGAATCTGAGGGGTAACCTGTTCACACAAAGGGTAGTGGGTGTATGGAACAAACTGCCAGAGGAGGTAGTTGAGGCTGGGACTATTCCAATGTTTAAGAAACAGTTAGACAGGTACGTGGATAGGATAGGTTTGGGGGGGGGATATGGACCAAGCGCAAGCAGGTGGGACAAGTGTAGCTGGGACATGTTGGCCGGTGTGGGAAAGTTGGGCCGAAGGGCCTGTTTCCACACTGTATCACTCTATGACTCTATAACTCTATCTAAATGGTTCTTAAATGTTGTGATAGTACTTGCCTCAGCTACCTCCTCTGGCAGACACAAAATGCTGAAGTAACTCAGCGGGTCAGGCTGACTCTTCTGAAGAAGGGTCTCGACCCAAAACATCGCCCATTCCTTCTCTGCAGAGATGCTGCCTGACCCACTGATTTACTCCAGCATTTTGTGTCTACCTTCGATTTAAACCAGCAGTTCTTTCCTACACATACCTCCTCTGGCAGCTCATTCTATACACCTACCATCCTTTGTGTAAGAAATCGCCGCTCAGGTTCCGATTGAATCTCTCCCCCCTCACCGTAAACCTATGTCCCCAGGTTCTTGTTTCCCCTACTCTGGGTAAAAAAACTCTGTGCATTTACCCTATCTATTCCTGTAGATTTACTCTATCTATTCCAACTCTAGTTTATATGGGTGACACATTATTTTTAAACGGTGTCCCTGAGATTTTAATTCTCCCACAAGAAGAAACCTCCACCCCATTCCCCATTTCTCAGGATTCTTGTTAATTTGCTACTAATGCATTACGAAAATAAAGTTGAAATTTAAGAATTGCTTGATTGCTTAAACTGTGATTTTCAGTTCAACTGTGACACAATTACAAGTTGGTTTACACTTTTCACTGAAATAGTATATGGATTTAATATATTGGAGCCATTATATTAATAGCCTCCCCAGAGCACTTGATGCATGGCCATCAATTAATTTTAAATTGTTTTAACCTTTCTATCATAGAGGCACACAGCCTGAAACAGTTCCCTCAGACAAGCTTGCCCATGCCGACCTAGGTGAACACACCGCACCTGCCCATGCTTGGCCCATATCCCACTACGATACGATACGATAGAACTTTATTTGTTCCAGGAGGAAAATTGATCAAACCTTTCCTATCCATGTACCTGTCCAAATGTATTTTAAATGTTGTCATTGTTTTGCCTCAACTACCCTGTCTGGCAGCTTGCTCCATATACCTCACACCACTTTATGTGAAAACGTTGTCCCTCAGGTTCCAATTCAGTCTTTCCCCTCTCACCTTAAACCTATGTCCTCTTGATTCCTTGATTCCTCTACTCTGGCCATAAACATGATATAATGGCAAGTGCTTTTTTTCGTCACGGTATGCGCCTCTAACGTGACATATATGTTTATTAATTGTGCTTAGCTAATTGATAACATCAGTGAATGAATTGGACCATTTATTTGTTTAGACTTACCGTTCAGTTATGATATTCCAAATTAGAGTGTTCCCAACATTGGGTATATTGATCGAAAAAAACATAGATAAATGCGGCTTAATTTTTAATTGATATGCGCACTGCTCCCTTTTTGCCAATGAAACAAAAACAATGATGGCAATAACAACATATTCAAATGTTTGGAAAAGATTGAGGAAATTGTTTAAATTTATAAAATCTTAAGATTTTGAGTCCTTTGATTTTTGAATCCTGTGGAACATTGTAAAATTTCAGTTACTTAGCAAGCGTCGATTAACTTGGGTCAGATTGACCATTTAATAGTAAAGATTCAAGACTCAGAACATTGCAAACTCACTGTTGTCTGCTTTTTTATCAATGGAATCAACTGATGTAAGGTCATATTTCGCTTGAGCAGCTTACAACCCAGCGGTATGAATATTGAATCCTCTAATTTCAAGTAATGCTTACTTACCTAAGTCCTCCTAGTTTCACTGTCATCCTGCTGGTTTCACTATCGTCCTGCTGGTTTCATTGTCGTCCTGCTGGTTTCACTGTCATCCTGCTGGTTTCACTGTCGTCATGCTGGTATCAATGCCATCCTGCTGGTTTCACTGTCATCCTGCTGGTTTCACTGTCATCCTGCTGGTTTAATTGTCGTCCTGCTGGTTTCACTGTCATCCTGCTGGTTTCACTGTCGTCATGCTGGTATGAATGCCATCCTGCTGTTTTCACTGTCATCCTGCTGGTTTCACTATCGTCCTGCTGATTTCATTGTCGTCCTGCTGATTTCATTGTCGTCCTGCTGATTTCACTGTCATCCTGCTGGTTTCACTGTCATCCTGCTGGTTTCACTCTCATCCTGCTGGTTTCACTCTCATCCTGCTGGTTTCACTGTTGTCCTCCTGGTTTCACTGTTGTCCTCCTGGTTTCACTGTTGTCCTCCTGGTTTCACTGTTGTCCTGCTGGTTTCATTGTCATCCTGCTGGTTTCACTGTCATCCTGCTGGTTTTACTGTCATCCTGCTGGTTTCACTGTTGTCCTGCTGGTTTCATTGTCGTCCTGCTGGTTTCATAGTCATGCTGCTGGTTGTACTGTCATCCTGCTGGTTTCATTGTCATCCTGCTGGTTTTACTGTCATCCTGCTGGTTTCATTGTCATCTGGCTGGTTTCACTGTCATCCTGCTGGTTTCATTGTTGTAGATTGATGATGCATGTGAACCAATCACACTTAGCCAGCATCACTAACTCCACCCCATTATAACACTTATACTAACGCCCATTCCCAGCACCGGCAGTCGAAGCAGCTAGGATGAACGGACAACACCTTGTCTTTTTATGCTGCCAAGTTACAGTGCTGATTAAAGATGTGTGTAAATCTTATACTGTCTCAGGTGATGATTTACAATTGTCATCCTGCTAGTTTCACTGTCGTCCTGCTGGTTTCACTGTCGTCCTGCTGGTTTCACTGTCGTCCTGCTGGTTTCACTGTCGTCCTGCTGGTTTCACTGTCGTCCTGCTGGTTTCACTGTCGTCATGCTGGTTTCAACTGTCGTCATGCTGGTTTCAACTGTCGTCCTGCTGGTTTCTCTGTCGTCCTGCTGGTTTCTCTGTCGTCCTGCTGGTTTCTCTGTCATCCTGCTGGTTTCTCTGTCATCCTGCTGGTTTCTCTGTCATCCTGCTGGTTTCTCTGTCGTCCTGCTGGTTTCACTATTCGTATCTCTCCGTTTCCACCTCGTCCGCAGCACAGATCATTGTGGGCTCCACCTTTCCTTGGTCATCGGAACTGGTTCTTTTCATACCCTTCGTTCATTTGTTCTTTACACCTTTTCATACCTCTTGCGGCCCTCTCCCATAACTCTCAGTCTGAAGGAGAGTCTCAAGCCGAAACTTCACCTACTCCTTCTCTCCATGGATGCTGCCTGACCCGCTGAGTTGCTCAAGCATTTTGTGTCTATCATCGGTGTAAACCAGTATCTGCAGTTCCTTGCTACACAGGTGATGTAAAGATTGTCCAAGAAAGTAGACTTGGAAGTATCGGATCAGTAATCATCTCACTGATTAGTAGATCTGGCTTCATTAGGCTTGATGGTCTGTGCGAACTATTCATAAGTTCATGTTAATAATTCTCCAGAATTAGGCCATTCGGCCCATTCAGCCCGCCATTCAATCATGGCTGATCTATCTCTCCCTCCAAACCCCTTTCTCCAGCCTTCTCCCCGTAACCTCTGACATCCGTACTAATCAAGAATCTATTGCGAGGGGGGGTGTATGAGGGGGGACTTCATTGAAACATACAGAATAGTGAAAGGCTTGGATAGAGTGGATGTGGTGAGGATGTTTCCACTAGTAGGTAGTCTAGGACTAGAGGTCAAAGTCTCAGAATTAAAGGAGGTTCTTTTAGGAAGGAGATGAGGAGGAATTTCTTTAGACCATCAGTGGATGGTGAATCTGTGGAATTCTTTGTCACAGAAGGTTGTGGAGGTCAAGTCAGTGGATATATTTAAGGCTGAGATAGATAGATTCTTGATTAGTATGGGTGTCAGAGGTTATGGGGAGAAGACGAGAGAATGGGTTTAGGAGGGAAAGATAGATCAGCCATGATTGAATGGCGGAGTAGACTTGATGGGTCTAATGGTCTAATTCTGCACCTATCACTTATGGTCTTATGATCTTATGATCTATCTTTGCCTTAAAAATATCCATTGACTTGGTCTTCCTGATTCTGTTTCTTATATTCCTGTTGGGTTTTGTTTACGAACCTTCAGAGGTACTGTAAGCCCTTCAGTTACGTGTTGTTGGTTTTGTGAAATCAGCTACAATTTGCCTTTTGCGGTGACTGAAGGAGAGATGTCAGTGCAGAATGGCAAATGTCTTGCCATGTGGTCTGTCAAAATACTCATTATAACTTGCAAATGTAATTTGCATTGATATTTTAATTGCTGTTTCCAAAGAATGGTTTTATAGATATTCAATGTTTCTCAGTCAGGTCCTACAATCATTTAAAAAAAATAATTAAAAAGAATGCATAAATTCTAATGGTCCGCTCAATTGATTTTTTGTGCTAGTGCTTGTTTCTCGGAGCTGCAAAGTGGTAGCGATATATTTTATTTTAAATTGAGAGACTGTACCGAGGCCTGGTACAGTGCAGTAGGCTGGCTACACAGGAGAGCAAATGGAGATAGATCCACATTTAACCTGTTCAGTGCCACCCATCGAGTATACTTGGATCAGAGAATATATGTGAAACAAATCCTGGCAGTGACCAGGTTAATGGCTGTATGATGCCAAGTCTGTTTTTTTTAACGATCTAACATGTATAATAGTGTAGAAGCTGAAGAATGTAGAAACAAGGAACCGCAGGTGCTGGTTTACAAAAAAAGACACAAAATGCTGGAGTAACACAGCGGGTCAGGCTGGATTGGTGACGTTTTGGGTCGGGACACTTCTTCCGACTCTGAATCAGACTCCAGTGATTATCACCATCTATCAAAATCATCTGATCTTTCACATCACCCGGCCTGTTCCAGTACCATACTGTTTTATGTTCCATGTACTATGTAGACTGTACATATGTGGTATGTGCTGTTTAATTACTGTAAGTGTTAAAAGGAGTTTCAATTGTAACTTTCAAAAGAGTTTCAAAGGTTTTCTTGGGAGGGGCAAGTGGACGACCCTTTTGGGACCAATGACCACTGTTCTATTAGTTTTGGATAGAGATGGTGCAGCCCCATGAGTTAAATTTCTAAATTAGGGCAAGGCCAACTTGAAGGTAGACAGGAACACACTCAAGTTGATTCGAGCTGGTTGTTTGATGTAAAAGGAATGTCCTGAAAGTGGAATGTTTTTGAAAGTCTGCTTTCAAGTGTCCGGGACCTGCATGTACCTGTTAGAGTAAAGGGCAAAGCAGGTAGGCGTAAGGAAGCTTGGATAATGAGAGAAATAGAGGCTCTGGTCAAGAATAAGAAGGAGGCATGGGACAGGTATTGGCAGCTGGGATAAAGTGTATCCCTGGAGGATTTTGGGGAATTGAGGAGCATGTTAATAATGGAAATTAGGAGGACCGAAAGGGTACTATCACAACTTTTAAGAAATATTTAGATATGGATAGGATAGGTTTAAAGAGATATGGGGCAACGCAGGCAGGTGGGACTAGTGTAGATGGGGCATGTTGGTCGGCAAGGGCATTTTGGTTTGAAGGGCCTGTTTCCACACTAAATGGCTCTATGACTCTATGAGTACTGGATATATATTTTGGAAGATAACATTTGCTGTAGTGCAGAGATAGGATGGGTGAGCAGAACTAAGAAGAGATACTTCACAATCTTGAGAGCCAGTGAGGATTTTATATGCCACATCATTCCGTGATGATATAACTTCACTGTCAGTCCATTCGTGGGGTACCAGAGGACTGGATGATGGTAAAGTTGTACCTTTATAAATAAGGACCAGACGATTGCAGGCCAGTGAATCTTTCTTCAATGGTGCAAAAGTTATTGTAAGGGACTCTGAGGGACAGGATTTACTTGCATTTGCAAAGGCATGGGCTGAATAGCAATTTTCATTTTTGCGTGGCTTTGAGAGAAAACAAGGCATACAAATTTACAAATTACCCCTGACATCAGCTTGAAGAAGGGTCTCGACCCTAAACCTCACCTATTCCTTCTCTCCAGAAATGCTGCCTGTCTAACTGAGTTACTCCAGCATTTTGTGTCTATCTTCGATTTAAACCAGCATCTGCAGTTCCTTCCTACACTTACAAATTTAATTACGTTTTTGAGGGGGGGGCGACCAAGAAGATTGACGAGGGCAGGGAGGGAGACATTGTCGATGTGAACTTTCTCAAGGCCTCTGACAAGGTCCTGCATGGTAGATAGTCCAGGACATTAGTATACATGGGATCCAGGCTGTGATGACAAATTGGATCCAAAATTGAATTAGTTGTAGGAGGCAGTTGATAGTCGAGTGGTGCTTTTCAGATTGGAGATGTTCCATCAGTGGTGTGTGGTCGGGATTGATGTTGGGTCTTTTATTGCTTTTCACATATTTTAATGAATTGAGAGAGAATGTAGGTGGCATGATGGTAATTTTTGAGATGAAAAACAGATGAGATGCAAATGTGCCAAAATTTTTTTACCTCGGACGTCATCTTCAAGGAACAATTTACTTGCACTCTTGGATCCCTCTGCTGTACCACACTCCCCAGAGCCCTACCATTCACTGTGTAGGTCCTGCTCATGTTAGACTTTCTAATATGCAACACCTCATATTTCTCTGTATTACATTCCTTCAACCATTCCTCAAGCCACCTGGCCAACCGATCAAGATCCTGCTGCAATTTTTGACAACCATCTTCATTCTCTGCAATACCACCCACATTTGTATTATTTGCAAACTCGCTAATCTAGCCATGTACATTCTCATCCAAATCATTCATATGGATGACAAACGGTTACGGGGCCAGCACCGAACCCTGTGGCAAACCACTAGTTACAGGCCTCCAGTCTATGAAGCAACCGTCCACCATCACCCTCTGCTTCCTTCCATGAAACCAATTTTCTATAATGGTTTGAAAGAAAATGTAGGAGGCAATATGGTACGTTTCCAGATGAAAATCAGAAGAGATGCAATCATTGCAAAAGGACAGGCAGGGAGATGTGAAGGGACATGGTGAAGCTGACAGTCTGATGGGCTTTCAATACAAGGAGTAAGCAGATAAACCTAGACCCTGGATCGGTGCTTGTGGCTATGATGTTGTGGTCATTGTGGAAACTTGGCTACGACTGGCAGCGCAATGTTCCAGTGCTTCGATGTTTCGAATATGGCAGAGAGGGAGGTAAAAGAGGTGGAAGAGTTGCTCTACTAATCAGGGAGAATGTCACAGGAGCACGCAGAGAGGATGCACTGGAGGGTTTGTCCGCTGAGGCAATAAGGGTAGAATTCAAAACTAGGAAGGGTGCAAGCACTCTAACAGAGTTGTACTACAGGTCCCCCAATCCCCAGAATTAGCCAGAAGAACAGACAGATTATTGAAAGATGCTAAAGCTGGAACTCTCTGCCACAGAGGGTGGTTGAGGCCAGTTCATTGGCTATATTTAAGAGGGAGTTAGATGTGGCCCTTGTGGCTAAAGGGATCAGAGGGTATGGAGAGAAGGCAGGTAGAGGATACCGAGTTGGATGTTCAGCCATGATCATATTGAATGGCGGTGCAGGCTCGAAGGGCCGAATGGCCTACTCCTGCACCTATTTTCTATGTTTCTATGTTTCTATGATTGCCATAGTGGATGCTTTTAACTTACCGAACATTGACGTGGACTTTCTCAGTGCCACAGACGGGGCAGACGAGTGTGTCCTGATGCATTATATGGATTGTTCTAGTTGAGAAGGGAACATACTGGATATTGTGTTGAGAAATTAGCTTAGCCAGATGACAGTGGAAGAGCATTTTGGGGATAGTGATTACATTTTATGATTGTTTTGAAGAGGGATAAGCCTGGACCTTGCAGGAAGATACTAAATTGGAGTAAGACAAATTATAACCTTATTCGGCAGGAGGTAGGGAGAGTAAATTGGGAGCATTTGTTATTGGGCACGTTGGCATCTGATATGTGGGAGTTGTTTCCAGGCCACTTGATCACAGCTCAGAACTGACAAGTTCCAGTGAGGAGGAGGGATGAGGATGTCAAGGAACAAAAGTCAACACAAGACTCCAAACGTGGCCTCACCAATGTCTTGTATGACTGTAACATGACCTCCCAACATCTACACTCATTACTCTGACTGATGAAGGCCAATGTGCCGAAATACTTTGTGACCACCGTCTCGACTTACAAAGCCACTTTCACCGTCTCTAATTGTAAAGCCACTAAGCACAGGAACCTGCCCTCCTCGATCCCTCTGCTCCACAGCACTCCCCAGTGCCCTGCCATTCACTGTATCAACCAGATCATGGTTTACAGTGAATGACACAGCTATGGGGACTGTTGTAGAAAAGAGGGACCTCGGGGAACAAGTACATCGTTTCCTGAAAGTGGCAATATAGAACGAGTGGTGAGGAAGGCATCTGGTGTGTTGGCCTTCATCAGCCAAGGGTTGGAATGTCATGTTACATTTGTACAAATCATAATACTTGGAGTATAGTGTGCAGTTCTGGTTGCCACACTATAGGGAGGATGTTATTATGCTGGACCGAGTGCAGAATATTGCACAGGAACATTGCCAGGACTGGAGGGCTTGAGTTGTCAGCTGAAATTGGAGAGGGTCAGTCTACTTTTCCTGTGCAAACCTAGGTGATGGGTGACCTTGTGAGAGTTAATAAAATTGTGAGTGGCACAGATAATGTAGATAGTCACAATCTTCTTCCCAGGGTAGGGAGTCTAAAGCTGGAGATCATAGGTTGAAGGTAACGGAGAAAGAAGGGAATTTGAGGGGCATGTTTCTCCACACAGATTGGTATGTGCTGAGTATATGGAACGAGCTGCCAGATGAACATGAAGTGGCAGAGGTAGGTACAATGGCAATGTTTATAAGGCAGGAAAAGAATAGGAAAGATTTAGAAGTATACTAGACTAAGTGGGACACGGGAGGGCTGGTCCCCCAATGCAATATTCCACCTCTCCACCAATTCCAATATTACTGGCCAGTGGTGGGGGGGGGGGGCTTTCTGGAGCGCTAGTATGAGTGTTGTGGGCCAAAGGGACTGGTTTCCAGAGAGCTAGTATGGACATTGTGGGCCGAATGGATTCTTGGGCTGGCAACTCAGTCACTCAGGCCTGGTAGGCTGGCAGCTCATTAACTCAGGCCTGGTGGGCTGGCAGCTCAGTCACTCAAGCCTGGTGGGCTGGCAGCTCAGTCATTAAGGCCTGGTGGGCTGGCAGCTCAAACTGCCAGAAATTCTGCCCAAAACAGGTGAGAGGCTCTAAGAGAGAAGGGGGAGAGGGTGGAGAATCAATTTCAGACATTTTTCATATTTTTCTGCAGATCACTGCAATGAAGGAGGAAAGTCTATCCTGGCCTGGATCTCACAGGAAGCAAATGAAGGGAGGGAGAAGAATACTGGGGTGAGATTTAATACTTGCAGGGGGAATACTTACTGATGGGGCGAAAGGACTCCTGGGCTAGTATAGGCCTGATGGGACGAAGGGGCTCTTAAAAAAAAATCGGAGTGAAATCTCAGTGAAAGGCAATTTTTCTGGACTTTTCCTGGCCTGGCACGGGCCTTTTGGGGCAAAATGCTCCTCCTGGACTAATACGGGCATTTTGGGCAAAAGGGACTGGTTTCTCATCTAATAGGGGCCTAGTGGGCCGAAATGAGTGGTTTCAGGCAGACCAAACAACTCATTTCATTTCATTTTCAATTGCATTGCAGTTTCAAGCACAGGGCAGGCTGTATAGAAACATAGAAAATAGGTGCAGGAGGAGGCCATTCGGCCCTTCGATCCAGCACCACCATTCATTGTGATCATGGCTGTTCATCCCCAATCAATAACCCATGCCTGCCTTCTCCCCATATCCCTTAATTCCTCTAGCCCCTAGAGCTCTATCTAACTCTCTCTCAAATCCATCCAGTGATTTGGCCTCCACTGCCCTCTGTGGCAGGGAATTCCACAAATTCACAACTCTCTGGGTGAATTTTTTTTTTCTCACCTCAGTCTTAAATGGCCTCCCCTTTATTCTAAGACCGTGGCCCCTGGTTCTGGACTCGCCCAACATTGGGAACATTTTTCCTGCATCTAGCTTGTCCAGTCCTTTTATAATTTTATATGTTTCTATAAGATTCCCCTCACCCTTCTAAACTCCAGTGAATACAAGCCTAGTCTTTTCAATCTTTCCTCATTTGACAGTTCCGCCATCCCAGGGATCAATCTCGTGAACCTACGCTGCACTGCCTCAATCACAAGGATGTCCTTCCTCAAATTAGGAGACCAAAACTGTACACAATACTTCAGACATGGTCTTACCAGAGCCCTATACAACTGCAGAAGAACCTCTTTACTCCTATACTGAAATCCTCTTGTTATGAAGGCCAACATTCCCTTAGCTTTCTTCACTGCCTGCTATACCTGCATGCCAACTTTCAGTGACTTGTGTACAAGGACACCCAGGTCTCTCTGTACCTCCCCCTTACCTAACCTAATAGCTCATTGCATTTTCATTTCATTTCCATTGCCATTGCAGTTTCAAGCACAGGGCAGGCTTAAGCCAAACAGCTGATTGCATTTTAACTTAATTTCCATTGTCTTTGCAGTTTCAAGCATAGGGCAGGCCCAAGCCAAACAGCTCATTGCATTTTCACTTCATTTCCATTGTCATTGCACTTTCAAGCACAGGGCAGGCCCTAGCCAAACAGCTCATTGCATTTTCACTTCATTTCCATTGCCATTGCAGTTTCAAGCACAGGGCAGGCCAAACAACTCATTTCATTTTCACTAAGGGCTAACAAATCATTTATTCAAGTACATTGCATACTCACAGTGTTCTATAGTTTCCCAGCTCAGACAGAGTCGTGACCTCTCCCTCGCCATCTTGCAGACAGACTGAGCCACGCCCACACTTCTGAGTTTTATAGTCCCACCCCCTCCCACCAGAAGGGGCGTGGCCTTCATGACGGTGATTGACAGGAGAGAGAATCTCAAGATTATTTAAACAATAAGTCTTTTGTTTTTCATCTATGGAAAAAATCCTTGGGGCCTGCGCAGCGGAGGAGGACTCTGCGTAAGATGGCCAAATAATCACAGCCATATGTGGTAGCGTTTTTTTCTAAAAACAAAGCACATTGCAAACAGAAAGTGGTCAAAATGAGACTTTTAATTATATAGACGGACTAAACACAAGATAGACACAAAATGCTGGAGTAACTCAGCCAGACAGGCAGCATCTCTGGAAAGAATGAATGAGTGATGTTTTGGGTCGAGACCCTTCTTCAGAAGTCTGAAGAAGGGTCTCGACCCAAAACATCACCTATTCCTTCTCTCCAGAAATGCTTCCTGTCCCATTGAGTTACTCCAGCATTTTGTGTCTATCTTTTGTTTAAACCAGCATCTGCAGTTCCATCCTACACAGCCCAATTGGATTTGCATGGATTTGCATTGATATGCAGCTTGGTTGGCATAGCACGTTGGGCCAAATGGCCTGGTTCCGTGCTATGCAACTATGAATCTCTGTGAATCCCTGATTCTGTGATTACTCATGCATGCCATAGAATGTACAATGTGATACCAATTATGACTTTTTTTCCCAATCTCGTCTGATGTACTTTCTCGCTCCTGAATTTCTGGCGATCTCTGATCGTGCTGGAACAGTCACGTTTAGCAGTTCTCGGCAATATCTCCCCAAGGATCAAATTGGCGAAACCTTTTAAAGAATTTTTTTTTTTTTTAACTGAGTAGAAACTGGTGAACCTTATGTCTCTCTCTTTGGAAGGTGCAGAAGGTTCTTGTCACAGAAGGAATAATCAGTTTT
This sequence comes from Malacoraja senta, assembly GCA_038087875.1. Taxonomy (NCBI): domain Eukaryota; kingdom Metazoa; phylum Chordata; class Chondrichthyes; order Rajiformes; family Rajidae; genus Malacoraja; species Malacoraja senta. The sequence continues at coordinate 388,196,198 of CM075977.1, forward strand.
GGCATGAAAGCCAATGGAAAATAAATTTGGAATAAGCTTATTAATATTGAAAGAAATCCAGAAAAGAGGCATGTAATAGGGATCAGTTTACACAAGTTAGGAGCTGTAAATATTTAATTAAAAGAACATATTATTAAAGCAGAATTTCACACTCACTATGTTAACTAAGCAAGGAAGTGGGTGAAGTTATTCTAACATAGTATGCACCTCACAAATATAAGTATTTATGATAGACACAAAATCCTGGAGTACCTCAACGGGCCTGGCAGCATCTCTGGACAGAAGGAATGGGTGACGTTTCGGGTCAAGACCATTCTACAGTGATGCCAGATACATTTTTCCTTGCCCAAATAGTCACCTCCTTCATTTGAGAGAAAGAGAAGACATTATGTTAAAAAAAAAAAGGATTATTATCTTTTAAATGAAATCAGATTTGAAACTAATACCAAACCAATACCATACATAGATTGCATAATTGCAGCCGTATCAATGCATTTTTAGTAATTTGATGGTGGGTGATTTTGAATAGCAAGAATTAGCAAAGAAAATAAGCAGGACGGTGACACAGCAGTAAAGTTGCTGCCTTACAGCAAACCGGGTTTGGTACCTGACTACAGGTGCTTGTCTGTACGGAATTTGTACTTTCTCCCTGTGACCGTGTGTATTTTCTCCAGGATCTCCGGTTTCCTCCCACACACCAAAGACGTACAGGTTTGTAGGTTAATTGGCTTGGTATAATTGTAAATAGTCCCAAGTGTGTTTAGAATAGTGTTAATGTGCGGGGATCGCTGGTTGACGCAGACTCAGTCGGCTGAAGGGCCTGTTTCAACGTTATACTGAATTTCTAAACTAACTATAAAAAACTGTACACCTTCAAGTCCTACGCTCCAACAAGTCACCCTTGGTGTTCCACATCTCCATCTCTGTTATTTACATTTTAGTTTGTTTAAATTAAATTAAAATTTTATTCAAATACCCTAAAAGGAGCTAGGCGTCAATAAAAACACAAGCATTATTAATAGGAGTCGACAATTCAGCCCATCATGACAAATTTGCCTTTCGATGAAATCATTGCTAATCTCTTACCTTTGTACCACATTGCAGTAGGATCTCCATATCCCTTTAATCTCAGGTTTGAATATATGCAGCAACTGAGTCAAGATTCAAGAGTATTTATTTGTCACAGGTGTTAATGTGCGGGGATCGCTGGTTGACGCAGACTCAGTCGGCTGAAGGGCCCGTTTCAACGTTATGTTAAACTATGGATTTTAAACTATGAAAACCATACTTTCTGCTGCTTTTACAAGCAACTCAACTGCACAGCAAATAGTTATACACTAAACAATGGTACAGCCAATTATCGGCTATACTAGGTAACCAAACCACAATAGTGCAAGCTGAAGTACATTGTACAATCTATACAAAGCCATGAGGGTTCGATGCTGAGATAGGGTTGTACCGTGATGGTTGATGGGAAGAAGCTGTTCTTGAGCCAGTTCTCAGGCTCTTGTACCTTCTTCCCGATGGTAGCAATGAAATGTTGTTGTGCAAGGGATCTAGGAGTGCAGGTGCATAGCTCCCTGAAGGTGGAATCGCAGGTAGATCGGGTGGTCAAAAAGGATTTTGGCACACTGGCCTTCATCAGCCAGAGCATTGAGTATAGAAGTTCGGAGGTCATGTTGCAGTTGCATTAGACGTTGGTGAGGCCACATTTAGAGTATTGTGTTCAGTTCTGGGCACCATGTTATAGGAAAGATGTTGTCAACCTGGAAAGGGTACAGAGAAGATTTATGAGGATGTTGCCAGGACGAGAGGGTCTGAGCTATAGGTAGAGGCTGAGTAGGCTGGGAGTCTATTCCTTGGAATACAGGAGGATGAGAAGTGATCTTATAGAAGTGTATAACATCATGAGAAGAATAGATTGAGTCTCTTGCCCAGACTCGATCTATTATTCAAGAGAATAGCACAGTCTCTTGCCCAGAATAGGTGAATCGAGGACCAGAGAACATAGGTTTAAGGTGAAGGGGAAAAGATTTAATAGGAATCTTAAAGGTAACTTTTACACACAAAGGATAGAGGATGTATGGAACAGCTCCCAGAGGAGATAGTTAAGGCTGGGACTCTCCCAACATTTAAGAAGCAGTTTCACAGGTACATGGATAGGACAGGTTTGGAGGATATGGCTCAAATGCTGACTAGTGTAGTTGGGACATGTTAGCCAGTGTGGGCAAGTTGGGCTGAAGGCCTGTTCCACACTGTATCACTTTATGATTCTATGAATAAGTGAGTGTTATGAGGGGTAGTGTGCGTCTTTGTTGATATTTCTTGAAGCAGTGCTTCCCGTTGATCCCTCTCTTGGGAAGTGAATTCTAAACATATCCTGTTCTCGTGGAGACCAAACTTCTTTTCATCTTGGTTTAGTTTAGAGATACAGCGTGGAAACAGCCCCTTCGGCCCATCAAGTCCACACATCAATACCATCCTACACACATTAAGGGCCTGTCCCACTTGGCCGTCATTTACGCGAAAGGCCGGTAGTGACTGACGCGCGACAATCGCGCGACGGTTGTGCGCGTCATCATGCGTCCACACAGCCGTCTGGAGCACGTGACATCATTTGAAGATAGACACAAAATGCAGGAGTTACTCAGCGGGACCGGCAGCATCTCTGGGGAGAAGGAATGGATGATGTTTTTGGGTCGAGACTCTTCTTCAGTCTGAAGAAGGGTCTCGACCCGAAACGTCACCCATTGCTTCTCTCCAGAGATGCTGCCGGTCCCGCTGAGTTACTCCAGCATTTTGTGTCTATCTCCAATCATCTTGGCGTAGGAGTGGGGGCGGATATGGATCCGCAACGGCCGTGAGCCCCAGCCGAGCTCGGCGATTGTTTGCCTGCTTCTGCTGCTGTTGGAGGTGAGACGTTGCGCTGCGAGAGAGTCTTGGGCCTGTCCCACTTTGGCCGTCAGTTATGCGACAGAAAAACGATTTCGTGCAGGATGAAGTCACACTCCTCCACGCCACTTCACACTCCTCCACACCACTCCATGCGCCCGTCCGGCGCTACCCACGCGCCACCCACACGCTACCCACACGCTAGCAGGTCGTGTAAATGGAGCGCGAATGACGGCCAAGTGGGACAGGCCTTTAGGGACAATTTACATTTATACCAAGTCAATTAATGTACAAACCTGTTTGTCTTTGGTTTGTGGGAGGAAACCGGAGATCTTGGAGAAAACCCATGCGGTCACAGGGAGTACATACAAACCCCGTACAGACAGCACCCGTAGTTGTGATCGAACCCACGTCTCTGGCACTAAAAGCGCTGTAAGGCAGCAACTCTACCCATTGCGCCACCGTGCTGCCCTGGTTCTGTATGAAAATGTTATTCAGGCAAATTGTTCTCCATGGAATAGGGTTCAAGTACAAATGACACAAATTAAAAAATTAGGAAACAGTATGAGAGGTCAGATGAAACTAACTCACCCAGTGGGTTGTTACTGTCAAAATAAATTGCCAATGTAAAGTCATTCAAGTGAATAACGTAAATGGGTTTTAAGAGGAATTTAGGTGTCGTTTTTGTGGAAATTGAGAATAAGAGCTGCTTTGAAAAACGGATTTATCATGGCAATGTTAACAGATAAAGGATCATATTAAATACAAGTAAGAGGCTTATTGTGCCAAGATTAATAAGTGGAGATTAGGAGAGTTTTATAAACCAGTAAAGGATGACAAAACATATTGATAAAAGTGAAGAAAATAGAATAAGCTAGTTGAATTATGAGGAAAGAAAAATTATTTGAGTTTGTTCATTTATCTTCGCAGAAAATACTCCATGCATACCGAGAAATACCGGGGAACCATTGGTCTAATGAAAGTGAAGCAGTGAAAATAGTCACTTATAGTATAAAGTATAAAGAAAGTACACTGGAGAAATGAATGTTTCAATGGTTCAATGGTACAGTGAAATTCCTTTTTGCAGTTCAGTAAAAATCTTTACTCAATCATTACTTAGGTACAGTGTAAGACCAGTAGGTTACACTGAGGCAGTACATGAGAGTTGCTTTGTATAGTTTAGTTTAGAGATACAGTGTTGAAACAGGTCCTTCGGCCCACTGAGTTTGCACCGACCAGCGATCCCCGCACATTAACATTATCCTACACACACTAGGGACAATTTACATTTATACCAAGCCAATTAACCTGAAAACCTGTGCGTCTTTGGAGTGTGGGAGGAGACCTAAGATCTTGGTTAAAATCCACACAGGTCATGGGGAGAACGTACAAACTCCGTACAGACAAGCACCCGTAGTCAGGATTGAACCCGGGTCCCTGGCACTGTAAGGTTCTACCCCTGCGACACCGTGCAGGCCAATTTCCGGCATTATCTTGTACCCTTCAAGTTAAAGTTGTGAAAAATGTGAGCGTTTTAACATGGCCATAAAGACCCGTTGTCCTGGTGGCAACACTGGGCTGTAGTTGCAGGTTTGGCCTGGCCAGACTATGCTGTCAATGCCCTCCTCCCATCACTCCGCCTGAAGATGGGTCTGGAACCGAAACATCACCCACACCTTCTTTCCCGATATGCTGCTTGACCCGCTGAGATACGCCAGTATTTTGTGTCTATCTTCGGTGTAAACCAGCATCTGCAGTTCCTTCCTACACATTCCGTGCTGCTGCAGATCGCATTGTATCAGATCGCATTGTATCAGCCACTTGGAGCCGTCCTAATCCAGTCAAGCCCAGGCTGCTGCAGGGCCTCCAGCAGCCCACCCCACCAACACAATGATCCGGACACATCGACCTGCAAACGCACCGTTTCTCACATCACACAGCCACGGCTCAGCCCCGAGACTCCTCCTGGAACCAACCTCGAGCCCCCTAGATCCCCCTGAAGGTGCGGGAGGTGAGCTCCCATCCTAATCACCGACACCGTTCCTTCCATTCATCCGTCACCACCACAATTTTGAATGGTTGTCATGTCTCTTGCTGAAGGGTACCATCTCCAATGAACGGAACCAAAAGCTGAAAAATATCAGTACCTCCGCAGGTCAAGCAGCATTTCTGGATATCATGGATAGATGTCATATCGGGTCGAGATCTTTCTTCAGACCCGGTCTGGAGAAGGGTCTCAACCCAAAATATCTCCTATCCATGTTCTCAATAGATGCTGCCTGATCTGCTGAGCACTTTGTGTCCCTTTGTCTATTTAATCAGCAGTCCCTTGTTTCTGAATATCAGTACCTGATGGCCTATATCAGAGAGTTCAGAAAGAGATGTCCGTAGCTTTGGTAGATTCAGTAGCAATGGTCTTATCCCAAACTCTGAAATTGTTTATCAGTATTAAAGAAAGGAGAGCAAGATAAAATGGATTAGTTGGCCTGAAATCCTTTAACATAGAACTGTACAGTGCAGGAACAGGACATGATGCCAAGATAAGGGCCTGTCCCGCTTGGCGATTTTTTCGACGACTGTCGGCATAATTGACTGACATATCAGGTCACCGAAAAAGTCGCAGCGTGATGACGTATTGACGCATGGTGTTTCCTCAAGTGTCGCAACATTTTTTGTTGCCGCTGGATTTTGAAATGTTCAAAATCTTTTGGTGACCCTGTTACGTCACTCAACTACGCCGGCAGTCGCCCGAAAAAATCGCCAAGTGGGACAGGCCCTTTACGCTAATCTCCTCTGCCCGCACATGATCCATAATCCCTCCATTCCCAACTTATCCAGGTGTCCAACAAAAAAGTATCTTAAATACCATTATAATATTTGCCTCAATCTCCAGCCCTGGCAGCGTATCCCAGACACCCACAACTGTCCGTGTATATAAACTTGCCCTGAACGTCTCCAATAAATTTCATCCATCTCACCTTAAAGCTATACTCTCCAGTCTTTATTGATTGATTGATTGATTGATTGATTGATTAGATTTTATTGTCATTTGAACCTCAAAAGAGGCTCAAACGAAATTCCATTTCCACAGCCATACAAACAAAACAATTCCTAAACGACACACAAACAATTCAATCCACAGAAAAACATCCATCACAGTGAATCTCCTCCTCACTGTGATGGAAGGCAAAGTATTTTCTCTCCCCAGCACCATCCTTCTCCCGATGTTGAAGCCCCAGGCGGGCAATGTTAAGTCCCACGGCCGTTGAGGCCGCGCCGGGCGGTATACGGCCTCGCTCCGGGCCCAAAAGTCACAAAGTTGGATCCCCCGGCGGGCGCTGGAATGTCCCGCGGCCATTAAAGCCAAGCCGAGCGATTTACGTCCACGCTCCGGGTCGTTCCAACCCCGCGACACGGGCGGGAGAAGTTGCGTTGCGGGAGCTCCGGAAAGCGGTCTCTCACCCGGACCTGCGAGCTCCTTCTATATACTTCTTATATACTTCTATCAAGAAAATTGATGCAAGAATCATCAAAGAAGTAGAAGGGACACTTTGAAAACATTATATCAGTAGGATTAATCCAAAATGGTGTTATGAAACTTGCATTATATTTGATAATGGTCTTTATAAAAATCTAAGCTGACTATAAATAAAAGGAATCAATGGATAGACTTTATCTGGATTTTGAAAAGGTATTCAATAAAATGCCGCAGAAAAGCCAATACATAAGGAAGGGAATAAGGATTAGGATGTACACAAAAATGCTGGAGAAACTCAGCGGGTGCAGCAGCATCTATGGAGCGAAGGAAATAGGCAACGTTTCGGGCCGAAACCCTTCTTCAGACTGATAGGGGGTGGGGATAATAAAGGAAAAAAAGGCGGAGGAGGAGCCCGAGGGCTGGGGGAGGGGAGGAGACAACTTATTAGCGTGAATAGAGAATTTGTTCAGTCACAGAGTACAATGGGATGTTTTCGGATTATTCCTGGTAAGGTCCCACACAGAGCAGAGCTGGGGACTTAACTGCCCAACTATGTCGACTCTTGAGCTTGATGAAGGAAAATCTTCTTAGTGTACAAAATGGAAATGAAAACTCTGATAAGAGCAAAAAGAGACATAGACAGGCGAAGGAACTGGACAAAATATAAGCAAATGGAATGGAACGTGAAAAATATAAAGTCATTTATTTTAAAAGAAAGAATGGAAAAATATAATAGGGGTTGCACAGTAGCTCAGGCGGTAGAATTGCTTCCTTACTGCGCCAGAGACCTGGGTTTGATCCCGACTATGGGTGCTGTCCGGACAGAGTTTGCAAGACTGGACGCAGCCCAGACCATCACACAAACCAACCTCCATTCGATTGACTCCATTTATACCTCACGCTGCCTCGGCAAGGCCAGCAGCATGATCAAGGACAAGTCGCACCCTGTCCACGCCCTCTTCTCCCCTCTCCCACCAGGCAAAAGTGTGAAGTGTGAAAACGCACACCACTAGATTCACTGACAGTTTCCTCCCAGCTGTTATCAGGCAACGAAATGCTCCTACCACAACCAGAGAGCAGCGCTGAACTACTATCTATCTCTTTGATGACCCTTGGACTATCCTTGATCAGACTTTTACTGGCTTTACCTTGCACTAGACGTTATTCTCTTATCATGTATCTATACACTGTAAATGGATCGATTGAAATCATGTATTGTCTTTCTGCTGACTGGTTAGCACGCAACAAAAAGCTTTTCACTGCACCTTGGTACACATGACAATAAACTAAACTGAACTGAGTCTGCATATTCTCCCTATAACCGCATGGGGTTTCTCCAGGAGCTCCAGTTTCCACCCACACACCAAAGACGTACAGGTCTGTAGGTTAATTGGCTTGAAAAGTAGTAAATGGTCCCTAGTGTGTAAGATCGTGCTTGTGTACGTGCTGTATCTCTAAAAGCTGAAGACTCTTTACGTACTTTTCCCAAAGAAGGATCTACAGTACGATCATCCAATACATTTGCTCTACTCTTTTAAATCTCTTTTCCAGCAGTAAATAAATCACCATTTCTAAATGTTCTATTGATATTTGATCTATATTCTGCACTCTGTATCTTTTCCTTTGTTCTATCTATTGTACTTGAGTTTGACATGATTGTAGTTATGTATGCTAATATCTGCCCTGATTGGATAGTATGCAAATCACTGATGTAGCCCAGTCACGCAGACTTCCCACCGTTGACTCCACCTACACCGAGCTGTCTTGGAAAAACCAACATCATCAAAGACTTGTCCCAAGGTGGCAGCACAATCCCTTCTTCTCCTTGCTGCCATTGGGCAGAAGGTATAGAAGCTTGAAAGCGTGCACCACCAGACTCGGGGACAGCTTCTTCCCCTCTGTTATCAGGCTTCTGAATGGTCATTCCATAAGTAATGGCACTATCTGATTCACCTCTACCCCTTTTTGGACATTGGACTTTGTCCATGGAACAGATGCACTACAATGCTGAGAACTATATTCTGCACCCTCCAGCTTGCCCTTTACTCTCTCTCTTTCACCAGTTAAACCTGATTGTATTTATGTATCGTATTATCTGATCTGTTTGGGTAGCATGCAAAACAAATCGTTTCACTGTACCTCGGCACACTTGACAATAATAAACCTGAAACTCAACCTATTTTACAAAGGCAGAAATGTTGAGATAGATCTGGGAATCCTTACACATGAAACACAGAAAATTAACATGTAAGTCTAGCAAACAATTAGAAAGGCAAATGGTATGTTTGTCTTTACTAGAGGTTTTTTTTAAAGTATGAAGTGAAAGAATTCATTATCTCTGTTGAATGCTCAAGCTGTGATGAAATATTTTATCCACATTGAACTGCCACTTTCAAAACTCACTTCGATTGATGTCTTTAGAGCCTAATTTCAAAAGTTGAATTCAGCACAAAAGTGGATTTCCAAAGAGGGCTCTCTGCAATTCTAATAGCCTTGATGAGCCAACACTTTGAGTACTGTGCACAGCTTTGGTCTCCTTATCGAAGGAAAGCTAGAATTGCTTTGGAGATGCTATGTTCACTTGATTGATTCTTGTGATGAGCATATTGTATAGTCTTATAAAAGGGATTGGGTTTCATGGTCCTTACTCAATGGAATTTCAAAGAATGATAGCAGTCTCATTAAAACGTATAAGATTGTGAAAAAGCAGTCCCAAAGTGTGCAGTTTGAACAAAGCAGAGTGTACACAACAGATGATGATTTTCTTTGCTTCAAAGCTCTGTCCCACTGTACGAGTTCATTCAAGAGTTCTCCCGAGTTTAAAAAAAAATCAAACTCGTGGAAGCACGTAGATGTACGTAGCGGAACGTCGGAGCTCGGGGACGTCTCTTAGCGGCTCGTAACGCTAACGGCAGGTACTCTGGAAACGTGGTAAGCTCGGGAAGAATCGTGAAGATTTTTCAACATGTTTCATCATGTTGAAAAATGTCCACGAGAGCCCGAGTACCTACGAGCGGCCATTACCGTAAATCTCCGAGTTCGAATCAGGGCAAACTCAGGAGAACTCTTGAATGAACTTGCACAGTGGGACAGGGCTTTTAGATAGATAGAAAGATACAGGATGGAAGCAGGCCCTCTGAGTCCATGCCAACCATCAACCATTAAAAGTACCGTTGAAGCATTAACCATTTACAGCATTTGGGCACCACAGTGGCGCTGGGTTAGAGTTGCAGCCTTACAGCACCAGAGACTGGGTTCGATCCTGACTACTGGTGCTGTCTGTACGGAGTTTGCATGTTCTCCCTGTGATTGTCAAAGGATGCTCCAAGGATGCTCCAAGGATGGTCACAAGAACGATCTGTACAGCAGTATGGTGATGTCCCACGTTTTGTACTCAATTCCTCTCCCAATAACGGCAAGAGTGTCATCTTCACTACACTGTCCACCTGACTGACACCACTTTCAAGGAACCATGCACCTGTACTCTCAGATCTCTCTGCTCTGAAAAACGTTCCAACTTCTGCCCTGGTTTGACATACCAAGTGCAACACCTCACACTTGTCATGAGCATCCAGCTCAGGCTTGTTGAGCAGCACTCTGAGTTGCCAACATTAGTATGCATCATTGAGCAGCAGAGTTCTGGAATGTGTGCTCCCTGACGCAACTCTTTGAATGTGAGCGGAGAGTAAACGGTTAAGACCCTTAACTGCATTGGCGTGCAGAAGGATCTTGGAGTCCAAGGTGGCAGCACAAGTAGATAGGGTGGTGAAGAAGGCATATGGAATGCTTGCCTTGATTGCCAGGGGCAATGTGGCCTTCATTGCCACATTTGAGAAACTGTGTGCTGCTGTTCTGGTTGCTGCAATACATGAAAGATGTGGAGGCTATGGAGTGAGTGCAGAGCATGTTTACCACAATGCTCCTGGATTAGAGGATTTCAACTACAGGGAGAAGTTGGATAGACTTTAATTGTTTTCTCTGGAATGTCAGAGGTTGAGGGGAGACTTGATAGAAGTATATAAAATTATGAGAGACATAGATATGGTAAACAATCAGAACCTTTGTCCAAGGGTGGAAATGACCAACACTAGAGTGCATAACCATAAGATGAGAGGGGGTAAAGTTTAATGGAGATGTGTGAAGCAAATTTTTTTATTCGGAGGGTGAGGGGAGCCTTGAATGCACTGGTGGTGAGAGAGGCAAATGCATTAGTGTTGTTTAAGAGACTTTTGAATAGGCACATAGTGAATAGAGGGATAATGATCGTGTTCAGGCAGATGAGATCAGTTTAACTTGGCATCATATTCAGCATGGATGTTGCGGGCTGAAGGGCCTGTTCTCATGCTATACCGTTCTACTTTCTATGTTCAAACTCCTGAAGTTGGATCAGAACCTAAAGGTGGGCACCAGACAAGGCAGGCACAAGTGACTGCACATGCTTGATTCCAGAGCATAAAGGCTCTGTCTCACGGTGTTGCAGTCATCGGCGGTGAAGCGCGGCTTCGCCTGTAGAGGGGACCGCACGGCAACGGCGAGAGCGCCGAGCCTATGCCACGCGAGCGGCGCACGGATGCTGCGCGGGGGCCGAGTGATTTAAATACGGCTGGTCCCACGAGCTTGCAGTAAGTTAAAAAAAAGGGCGGGCCGACTGCGATGACGTCATTTTGGATCTGCGGGGCTGTGGCGGCGGCCGTCCTGATCGCTGCGCTGTAGCGGTGGCTGTGGCGGCAGCCATGCCGATACGTGACTCACTAGCGGCGGCTGTGGCGGCGGCTGTGCTGATCGCGGCGCTGTAGCGGTGGCTGTGGCGGCGGCCGTGCCGCACACGTGCCTCACTGGCGGAGGCTGTGGCGGTGCAAGTTCGACGCACGGCGCTCGTGCCACACTGGCGGCGGCTGTGGCGGCGGCCGTGCTGCACTCGTGCCTCACTGGCGGAGGCTGTGCGGTAGGGACATATTTTTGAACAGTGTTGGTTTTATTTTAGCATCGTGCGGTGTTGGGAACAATGCCGCACGGCCCCGGAATTGTGCGTTTGACCGAGTGTGCGGTCTATGGCGGCCCAGGAGCAGTAGATTCTTCCTGTTTCGCCGCCAATGACCGCAGACTCGTGAGACAGGCCTTTAAGACAAAATGCTGGAGGAATTCAGTAGGTCATCTGATAAGTCATTAATAGCAATGACATTTTGTCTTGAGACATTGCATCAGGACTGAGAGCGTAAAGCTGAGAAGCAGTAGTGAGACAGGAGGTGGAAAATGATAGGTAACAAATAGACATATAGATAAATAGATGTGTGTTACTTGAAATCGTGAAATTCATTGCTCATACTGCTAGGTTGCTGATTACCCGGGCAGAATATGAGATTAATTCTTCTGGTTAACTTATACATAAATAATAGTCTGAAGAAGGGTCTCAACCTGAAACGTCACCTATTAATTTTCTCCAGAGATGCTCCCTGACCTGCTGAGTTACCCTAGCTTTTTGTGTCGATCTTAGATAACTAGATAGATAGATAGATATTTAGAGAGTCAAACAAAGAGGAAGATAATAGACAATAGACAATAGGTGCAAGAATAGGCCATTCGGCCCTTCGAGCCAGCACCGCCATTCAATGTGATTATGGCTGATCATCCCCAATCAGTACCCCATTCCTGCCTTCTCCCCATATCTCCTGACTCCACTATTTTTAAGAGCCCTATCTAGCTCTCTCTTGAAAGCATCTGGAGAACCTGCCTCCACCGCCCTCTGAGGCAGAGAATTCCACAGACTCAATGGTTCCTCGTCTCCGTTCTAAATGGCTTACTCCTAATTCTTAAATTGTGGCCCCTGGTTCTGGACTCCCCCAACATCGGGAACATGTTTCCTGCCTCTAGCGTGTCCAAACCATTAACAATCTTATATGTTTCAATGTTTCAATGAGATACTCTCTCATCCTTCTAAACTCCAGAGTGTACAAGCCCAGCTGCTCCATTCTCTCAGCATATGACAGTCCCGCCATCCCGGGAATTAACCTTGTAAACCTACGCTGCACTCCCTCAATAGCAAGAATGTCCTTCCTCAAATTAGTGGACCAAAACTGCACACAATACTCCAGGTGTGGTCTCACTAGGGCTCTGTACAACTGCAGAAGGACCTCTTTGCTCCTATATTCGATTCCTCTTGTTATAAAGGCCAACATGCCATTCGCTTTCTTCACTGCCTGCTGGACCTGCATGCTTAAACGATGACTGAACTTTATTGCCTTCCATCACAGTGAGGAATGTTGATTCCACTGTGGTGAATGGTTATGTTAAATTTATTGCGTATTGCGGTCTTTTTACCTGTGTGGCTGTATGGTAACTCAAATATCACTGTACCTTAATTGGTGCATGTGGCAATAAATGTGAACTTGAACTTTGAACTACATAATGACAGACAGACAAGCGAAAACTGGGTAAGGTGGGGGACGATGGGCAAATGGAGCCATTTTGGGGGAGGGGAACGGGCAGATTGGGAGTCGGTGGCTAGTGATGATAGATGGAAACAGACAAGGAGGAAAAAACAATATGGGGAATACAAAGTGGGAGATGCAGCCAGGTAGGGTAAGGGAGGGCGGAGCTTGAAACAGAAGCTGGAAGGTGACAAACGGGGATACAAGAGGGTTCAGTTGCTGGAATGTGATGTGTGGGAGGTGATCAGTGGAGCCAGATAATGGAGGGGTGATCGACCGATGGAACCAGTGGGGTGAAGAATTAGACGACCTATAGGTTAAATGTGCGGTTGGACAGGGCGGCACGGTGGCGCAGCGGTTGAGTTGCAGCCTTACAGCGCTTGTGGTCAATTAGCAACCATTGCTTCTTCTTTTAATCACCACAAAACAGAATTTTGCACATTGTTTGTAGTTTTAACTTCCCTTATGCTTATTTCCAAGTTTGCACCCCAATGCTTGCTTTCATTGTCATAAACCAATCATCAATTGGGGCGGCACAGTGGCGCAGTGGTAGAGTTGCTGCTTTACAGAGCTTTCAATGCCCAAGACACAGGTTTGATCCCGATTACGGGTGCTGTCTGTACGGAGTTTGTACGTTCTCCCCGTGACCATGTGGGTTTTCTCTGCGATCTTCGGTTTCCTCCCACACTCCAAATATGTACAGATTTTGTAGGTTAATTAGCTTGGGTTTGTATACTCAGTGTAAGTGTAAATTGTTCCTAATGTGTGCAGGCTTGTGTTAAGGCTGGTTGGTGTGGACTCGGTGGGCCGGAGGGCCTGTTTCTGCTCTGTATCTCTAAACTAAACCAAGATGGAACCAAGTGGAGAAGGGAACAAATACTGGTGACAGAGGGATGAGGTGATGGGACACCACTAGCTTGTTGACTACCCGGGCAGCATAAGAGGGCTTTTGCTTAACTTTTTGCGTCATCTTGGCAATGGAGAAGGCTGAGGACAGATAGGTCGGTGTGGGTGTGGGAAGGGGATTGGCAACCTGGAGGTCAAGATGGCCATTTTAGATGGAAGGCATTTCATGCGGCTTCAAATCTCATGTTGCAAGGATCTCTTGCCTTTGATTTTATCCAACAAATTCAAGCTGTTTGCTGATTTGAACAAGGACAGCACAGATGGGCACTGCATGGAGTTGCTGCCTTACAGAATCAGAGACCCGGGTTCGATCCTGACTATGGGTGTTGTCTGTACGGAGTTTGTATGTTTCTCCCCGTGATTGCGTGGGCTTTCCCTGTGTGTTCTGGTTTCCTCTCACACTCCCAATATGTATAGATCTTTAGGTTATTTTGGCTTCGGTAAAAATCGTAATTTGTCGCGAGTGTGCAGGATAGTACGGGGATCGCTGGTCAGCGCGTACTCAATTGGCCAAAGTCCTGTTTTCGCGCTGTATAAACTAAGAAAGGCAATCTAACTGGAGCACTGTGGCACAAGTGAGCATTTAGGAGTGTGAGTTAAAGGTGCAGTTTTTCTTATTCTATTTGAGATGTCTGTCCTGCTGGACATGTCCCACAGCTTTGCTATTAACAGCACATTACACAGACACAGAAGAATTATGTGCTTGTAACTTCCCCCATTAATCTATTTCATTTAATCTTTGAGAGATAACTCTTCTTGCTGTACCTATTCCTCTCCCACCTTCTCTGATACTGAAATTTAAATTGTCTTTTTCTCTTTCTCATTACTGACAAAGGGTGCTGCACCTGAAACATTAACAGTTTCTCTTTCCACAGCTGCTGTCAGATCTGCTGAGTCTTTCCAGTATTTTCTCATTTTATTTCATATTTCCAACACATGCCGTGTTCTGACTTTCAAGTCGCAACAAGTCCTGGACTAATAAATGTTGGTGTTTCGGGAGTCATAATCATAGAGTGATACAGTGTGTAAATAGGGACTTCGGCCCAACTTGCCCACACTGGCCAACATGTCCCAGCTACACTAATCCCACCTGCCTGCGTCGATCCATATCCCTCCAAACCTGTCCCATCCATGTACCTGTCTAACTGCTTCTTGAACGTTGGGATAGTCCCACCCACAACTACCTCCTCTGGCAGCTTGTTCCATACACCCTTTGTGTGAAAAAGTTATCCCTCAGATTCCTATTAAATCCTTTCCCCTTCATCTTCGACCTATGTCCGCTGCTCCTCGATTCCCCTACTCGAGGAAAGAGACTCTATGCGTCTACCCGATCTATTCCTCTCATGATTTCATACACAGATATGAGTCTCACTGTACAAGAGGCGCAGAAAGGTAGCTTTTAGATACTGCAGGTAGTTTCAAAGTCAAAAGCAATATACTGTCTCGTTATTGCATGAAGCATGGAATAAAAGATGAGAAAGTCTTGTGAGATATCTATGAGGCTACATCTGGAGAGCAGTTTTGTTCTCATTATATAAGAATTTATTGAGGAAGTGTAGCAAAATGTACTTGATTTATTCCTGGGATGTGGAGATACCCTCTGGGAAAGATGCTTTATCCCTTGGCTGGAGTTCTGGAATTAGGATAAATGATCCCAGAATAATCCATTCACAATTAAGAATGATACCAGGCAGAATTCCTTCGGAGATTTATGTCTTGGAATTTTCTAACAGAGTGTCTGTCATGTTGTACATTCATTGCTGAGGTAAATCTTCCAACTTATTAAAATTTTATGTTATGGGGATTGAGTAAGAAAATGGAGATAAGACCCATGATTTATACCGTAAAATCAACTCAAACTACCCAAGCATGAATCTATTCCACTGGCGAATGGTCATGTGGGATTAAAGTTAGTGTCATTGAGTCATATAGCTTGGAAACAGGCCCTTCGGCCCAACTTGTCCACACCATCCAACATGTCCCATCTGCACTAGTCCCACTTGCCCGCTTTTGCCCCATATCCCTCTAAACATGTTCTGTCCAAATGGTTCTTAAATGATGCGATAGTCCCTGCCTCAACTACCTCCTCCGACAGCTCGTTCCATACACACACCATCCAAGTGTTAGTATTCTCAAATGTATTTCACTTGTTTGAATTTATTATTTATGTTTGGAAATTAAAAAAAAAAAAATTACACATATTTACATATGCTTGTTTCCCCAGAGCTTTGGAATGTTTTCAATATTTTTGAATAACAGCAACATTTAAAGGAATAATTTTTTTAATGGCAATTAGCTATGCCATTCCTTTTTATTAGAATAGTTTAGCTGTCTGTGTTGATTTTCATAGCTATAGGATTTAATTCCCCCTATTCCCAGTTGATGATATATTTCATTGATTCGATGATACTTTATTGTCACATGTACCTAGATACAGTGAAATTCTTTGCTTTTGCATACAATCCGGTAAAATTATACAGCATACTACACAAAGAGTCGTCACACTTCTGGCGCTGACAATGTTTCAAAAGTTCTTAACACACTTATCTTCTTGATAGGCCCTGCCTTGATGTTGGGCTACGTTTAAAAGGTCCTGGTTATTTTTCATCCAATGTGCCCCTCGGTGCAATGCCAATAAAGTATGAAAACAGTTAACATTACGGTTGCTGGAATCGACAACAAAAATAGAAATACTGAAAGAACTCTTGTCGGTCAAGCAGTCACAGACAGACACCAAAAACTGGTGTAACTCAGACAGCATCTCTGGAGAAAAGGAACAAGTGACATTTCAGGTCGAGACCCTTCTTTAGACAGTTAATTTGGAAGTGGAAAGCTATTCATATTTCAAGTCAGGGACCTTTCCTCAGAACTGGAAGAAGTACAAGTGCGTCAGTTTTCAATACAGAACTATGAGGAAAGACCACAGCGAGATTGATTAAGACAGGTCAGGCGATAAAAAGCATGAGTACTGACTATGAGCAAGGTATTTTAAAGAACTGTGGTAAGAAGGGACATGAGCATGATTATAGAAAAAATGGGTTGGAAGGTTTTCAGCTAGAGGGAGAGGTTGGATAGTCTTGGATTGTTTTCTCTGGAGGATCAGAGGTTGAGGGGAGACAATAGAAGTATATAATATTATGAGAGGCATAGATATGGTGAAGTAAGAACGTTATTCCCAGGGTAGAAATGTCCAACACTAGAGGGCGTAGTTATTAGGTGGGAGGTGAAAAGTTTAGGTTAGTTTAGGATGAAGATTAACACAAAATGCTGGAGTAGCTCAAAAGCTCCAGGCAGCATCTCTGGATGAGAAGGAATGGGTGACATTTCAAAACACTTCTTCAGACTGATGTCAGGGGAGTAGGAGGCACATATATAAGGAAGTGTATAGATAACGAATTGTAAGGTGTGAAAGGACACAAAGGGAATGTAGATCAATGAAAATGTAGAATAGATCATTGTTAGTTGGGAGAAGGTAACAACAAAGCAAACAGAGATAAAATGTAGTTGGAGACAGGAAGACTAGTCGGAGAACTGGGATGGGGGAGGGGATGGAGAGAAAGGGAAAGCAAGGCTTACTTGAAGTTAGAGAAGTCAATGTTCATACCACTGAGGTGTAAGCAAAATATGAGGTGCTGTTCTTCCAGGTTTAGGGGGACTGAGCGGAGGTGTTCAGCGAAACGATCGCCGAGCATGTGCTTGATCTCACCGCTATAGAAGACTCCCCACCTGGAACAGCGGATATAGTAGATGAGGTTGGAGAAGGCGCAAGTAAACTTCTGCCTCACCTGAAAGGATTGTTGGGGTCCTTGGACAGAGTCGAGGGGGGAAGTTTAGGGCCAGGTGTTGCATCTCCTGTGGTTACAGGGGAAAGTTCCTGGGGAGGGGGTGTAGGGTGGGAAGGGACAAGTTGACCAGGGAGTTGCGGAGGGAACGGTCTCTGCGGAAAGCAGAAAGTGGTGGAGATGGGAAGATGTGGCTAGTGGTGGGATTCCGGTGGAGGTGGCAAAAATGTCGGAGGACTATTTACTTTATGCGATGGCTGATGGGGTGGTAGGTGAGGACAAGGGGGACTCTGTCCCTGTTACGAATGGGGGGAGGAAAAGCAAGAGCGGAGCTGCGGGATATTGAGGAGACCCTAGTGAGGGCCTCATCTATAATGGAAGAGAGCAACCCCCGTACCGTAAAGAATGAGGACATCTCCGATGAGCTGGTATGTAACACCTCATCTTGTGCGCAGTTGTAGCGTACATGGAGGAATTGGAAGAAGGGGATGCTCTTTACAGGAAGCAGGGTGGGTAGAAGTGTAGATTAGATGGTTATGGGAGTCAGTGGGTTTGTAATAGCATGTCAGTTGATAGTTTGTCTCCTGCGACGGAGACGGTGAGATGAAGAAACGGTAGGGAGATGTCGGAGATGCTCCAAGTGAATTTGAGTGCAGGATGGAAATTAGTAGTAAAGTCAATGAAGTCAGTAATTTCTGCATGGGTGCAGGAGGCAGCACCGATGCAGTCGTCAATGTAGCGGAGGTAGAGTTCGGGGATAGGGCCAGTGTACATGCCTGGAACAGTGATTGTTTGACGTGCCCTACAAAGATGCAGGCATAGCTGCCCATGTGAGTGCCCATAGCTACGCCTTGGATTTGGAGGAAGTGGGAAGAGTCGAAGGAGAAGTTGTTGAGGGTGAGGACCAGATCCGCTAGGCGGAGTAGAGTGTTAGTAGACAGAAATTGGCTGGTTCTTTGGTCGAGGAAGAAACGGAGGGCTTTAAGACCTTCCTGGTGGGGGATGGTGTAGAGTGACTGAACATCCATAGTAAAGATAAGGTATGAAACCTCAATGTTCATACTAAAAGTAATCCAAACTTAGTCCTAACGTCAGCAGTGAGCATGGTGTCTAATGCAAAATCCAAACAATGTAACTCAGCATAAAAGATCCTGTGTGGGTTTAAATAATACCAAATGTTACATTATTTTTTTGAGTTTTTCCATTACCTAAATTCCAATATGATAATTTAGATTGGAAGAGGACTATATCAGCACAACTAGGATCTATTGGGATTAATTTATAACTGCTCAGTTGCCGCATTGCCTGTTATTTTGGTGCAGGTGCTTGTGAATCTAATTTAAACAAGCTAATAGCTCCATTCATTAGTGAACATGGAATATTCTGCAGGTAAATTAACACCTTTGTATTGCAATATTTCACAATGTGTTTCAAGATAGGAAGACACTCCCACTTGCCGTTTGCTCTTTTTAAAAGCATTTCGTTGTTGCTTTCAAACAATTCTAGTTCAGAATTTTAAAATTATAAATTGTGGGACCAGGGGAAGGAAGGAGTGAAACTGTATACCTATGAGTTCTCAACCTAATTCTCAACCTAACCTAACTGTATATACAACCTAACTGTATACTGGTCCCCTAATTTGAGGAAGGACATTCTTGTTATTGAGGGAGTGCAGCGTAGGTTTACAAGGTTAATTCCCGGGATGGCGGGACTGCCATATGCTGAGGGAATGGAACGGCTGGGCTTGTATACTCTGTAGTTTAGAAGGATGAGAGGGGATCTTATTGAAACATATAAGATTATTAAGGGTTTGGACACGCTAGAGGCAGGAAACATGTTCCCAATGTTTGGGGAGTCCAGAACCAGGGGCCATTGTTTAAGTATAAGCGGTAAGCCATTTAGAATGGAGATGAGGAAACACTTTTTCTCACAGAGAGTTGATAATCTGTGGAATTCTCTGCCTCAGAGGGTGGTGGAGGCCGGTTCTCTGGATACTTTCAAGAGAGAGCTAGATAGGGCTCTTAAAGATAGCGGAGTCAGTGGATATGGGGAGAAGGCAGAAACGGGTACTGATTGGGGATGATCAGCCATGTTCACATTGAATGGCGGTGCTGGCTCGAAGGGCCGAAAGGCCTCCTCCTGCACCTATTGTCTATTGTCTATTGTCTATTGTCTATAGTCTATTGTATACCTATGACTTCTCAACCTAAGTTTTGAGATACAGCGCGGAAACAGGTCCTTCGGCCCACCGAGTCCGCGCCGACCACACTAACACTATCCTACATACATTAAGAACAATTTACAATTTTACCAAAGGCAATTAACCCACAAACCCGAACGTCTTTGGAGTGTGGGAGGAAGCCGGAGCACCCGGATAAAACCCACTCAGTTCACGGGGAGAACGTACAAACTCCGCACAGACAGCACTCGCAGTCAGGATCGGACCCGGGTCTCAGGCGCTGTAAGGCAGCAACTCTACCGCTGCGCCACTGTGCCGCCCGTGCCGAAGTGTTTCTGTTACACAGAGCAATATACATTCCACTGCATTTGATATTTAGTCTATAATAATCTAGGTTTGTTGTGCAGTCTGTGAGAGGCATGTTCAGTTTTGGACTGCTGTGGTTAGTGCAATTCAAGACACAGACATCTATTTACTCTCTCCAATATATATTTGCAAATAAAAGATTACATTTTCTGCTTATGTGATGGGGTTATTGCTAAATCAGGCAAAGATGCCAATCTTACCAGCAGCTACCGGCCTATGTCCTTGCTGTGCCACCCATACAAACTGATGGAAAAATGCATACTGAACCGCATCACGCTGGATGTAGACGATGTCTTGATACCTGAACAGGCTGTGTTCTGTCATGGAAAGTCAACAACAGGACAACTGCTGAACCTCACTCAGCACATTTAAAATGGCTTCAAGTGGAAGCTGATCACAGGTGCAGTATTTGTAGACTTGTCTGCAGCATATGACATTGTATACCACCATACCATGAAAGCCAAACTGCAACAAACACTACAGGACTCTCATCTTGTCCAGTTCATCATGACAATGATGGAGAACCGTCGCTCCTTTATATGCCTGAATGGTCAGAACAGCTGTTGGAAACGCCAAAAGAATAGACTACCACAGGGCAGTGTCCTTGCCCCAACGCTATTCAATATATACCTGGCCCTAAATGACCAACCCATCACCCCGAAAACTAGATTGTTTCTGTATGCTGATGGCTCATGCATCGCAACGCAATCCTCAGACTTCAGCCAGATTGAGACCGTACAAGAGGCTGCTCTGCAGAATATAACAACATACTACCAACAGAACTCTCTGCACCCGAACACAACAAAAACGCAAAGCGCAGCTTTCCACCTCCGGAACCGGGATGCGAAACATCAACTGCAGGTGTGATGGAGTGATGTCCTGTTGGAACACTGCAAAGCCCCAAAGTACCCAGGTGTGGTCATCGATCGCACGTTATCATATTGCCAACATGTTGAGAAAACCAAGGCAAAGGTCAACACCCGGAACAATGTCATCGAAAAATTGGCCAACAGCTCATTTGGAAGTGACCCAACAACAATCCGCTCTGCAGCCCTGGCGCTCTGTTTCTCACTGGCAGAATATGCAAGCCCCGTCTGGAGCCGCTCTAAACATGCACGCAAGTTGGACTCTGCATTGAACACTGCCTGCAGGGAAACCACAGGATGCCTGAAGCCGACAAAGGCTGAACATCTGTACGGGCTGACTGGCATCGACGAACCATCTCGAAGACGTGATCTGGCAGCTGCAGTAGAATGTTTCAATGCGACACAGACCCCGTCACCCCCTGCACAATCACCAACATGCCAAGAAAAACTTGAAGAGTCGGAACAGCTTCATGGAACTATAGCCAACCGTGCCAGGCACCAAAACCAAACAACAGATGGCACCAGGGCACCACCTGCCTTATACTACCTGGAAAGCCCTAAACCGCCTCCGCACTGGAGTGGGACGTTGCGGACTCAACCTGAAGAAGTGGGGCTTCTCGGACTCAAACAAGTGCAACTGTGGAGATGTATAGACAATGGCGCACCTACTGACTTGTGGCGGAGAGGCATGCACTGCGGACAAATTGTTAAATCTGCCACTGGCATCTAGCAGGGGGTCACTTAATGCCACACTGAACTGTAATGATGACAGATCGGGCAGCATCTGTGGAGAGCGTTTCCAGCGTCCACAGTATCCATTTGTCATTAAAAGGCTTGTGAATTTTGGTTGCATTTTTCACTGAATTATTCATTGCAAAACTCTTGGCATCTCTGAAATGTCCTCTCCAGACATTCATAAATCCAATGGATCCATCTCCAGATCAGACTCATACACATATGCTCTCACATCCCAGTTCTGCATCTATGCTCATTCTTAAACGCTTCCTCTATCAATACAGAGGCCTGAAATGCACTGTCCTTTTCATCCACTTTAGACATGAAAAATATACCATTCAGGTTTCCACTGTGCTCTTGTCTGCTATAGACTGGTTCCACCAAGATGCAGCACAGAACGCCACAGGAGATCCTTTTTCCCTGTGGCTATCAAGTTGTAGAACTCCTCCCCCTTCTGCTGTGGTGTAGACTGACTCCCCTCCATCCCCGACACCCCCCCCCCCCGTCTCCTCCTCCAATCTTTGCACATCCCCAATCCTTTCCCCTCGTCAATTTAATTTCATGTTTCATGTATTTTGTGTTTTTTATGACTGTTGGCAGATCAATTTCCCTCCTGGGATAAATAAAGTTCTATCGTATCGTATCGTAATTTGTGGTATGAACCGTTTCCCCAAGGTATAATATGTTTCTTATCCTATTTTCTGACCCTTTCTCCTGTATCACATTCCTTTTCTCAAGGATAGCTCTTTTTCTCTGTTCTGTGTCCTCCTTTGGGACCTCAACAGTCTTGTTCACCATCAACCTCCAGCTCCTAATTATCCAATTTGTTTGTGTTTGCTGTACTTGAGGGGTGCAGTTCAGTTTCAGTTTAGTTTATTATCACGTGTAGTGAGGGACAGTGAAAAGCTTTTGTTGCGTGCTAACCAGCAAGCAGAAAGACAATACACGATTACAACTGAGCCATTCATGGTGTACAGATACATGATAAGGGAATAATGATAAAGGATTTAGTGCAAGGTAAAGCCAGTAAAGTCCAATCAAGGATAGTCCAAGTGTCGCCGATGAGCTTGATGGTAGTTCCGGACTGCTCTCTGGTTGTGGTAGGATGCTTCTGATGCTTGATAACAGCTGGGGAGAAACTGTCCCTGAATCTGGCGGTGTGCGTTTTCACACTTCAAAACCTTTTGCCCAATGGGAGAGGGGAGAAGAGGAAGTGACCACGGTGCGACTCTTCTTTGATTATGCTGCTGGTCTTCCCAAGGCAGCGTGAGGTATAAATGGAATCAATGGAAGGGAGGTTGGTTTGTGTGATGGTCTGGGCTGCGTCCACTATTTGCTGCAATTTCTTGTGGTCTTGGATGGAGCCGATCGTAAACCAAGCTGTGATGCATCCCGATAAAAGGTTTTCTACTGCTTCATACCATTGTCTCCTTGCGTCCAACTCAAAAGACACAACCATCTTAATGATGATGTTGATGATGATGCCTATGACCCTTGGCACAGTGCACATCTTTGCTTTGCATACAGCCCAGTAAAATCCTAATGCAGAAAAGCACAATCATAGATAAGTACAAAAGTCCAAGGATTGTAGTGTAATAGTAGACTTCAATGAGACAGTACACAAAGAGTCGCTACGTTTCTGGTGCCCACAAAATGTCAAAGTTCTTAAGAGTACAGTCTCATCTTGGCCTTAAAGGCCCATTGCCCTGGTGGCACTGATCCTCTCCTCCATCTGCCGCCATCTTGAAAATGGCCCTTTGTCCAGCATCCACGATTGGAAGATGTATCAGAGGCAGTTGATGAGCCCAGTGATGATTGTAGCACTGTGCCCACTTGACCAGGCGTTCTGGAGTTAGATGGCACCCATGGCATTTCTGGCAAAGCCTTCCTGTCACTTGTGCTCACGCAACCTCCCACCGAACCCACTCGTAGCGTTAATGTGATTCAGCCATGCATCCATTAACGTTTCAGTGGGCTTCCTCCCTCTATGCTAAATTGCCTCGCATTTTTAATTACTGTCTGCATATTGACTGTTATTCCACACATGCCTTCAAGTGTCAAGTCAAGCATATCAAGTAGCTTTGCCTGAAGCTCTCATTTGCCAGTCTGCACATTGAGCTATCCTGCACAGCCTAATCTATAAGGGTTTGGAAAATGCACCATTTGCCAGCCTGACCATGCATTCATAGAGTGATACAGTGTAGAAACAGGCCCTTCAGCCCAACTTGCCAACAATATCCCAGCTACACTAGTCCCACTTGCCTGCGCTTGGTCCATATCCCTCCAAACCTGTCCTATCAATGAACCTGTCTAACCATTTCTTAAACGATGGGATAGTCCCATCCTCAACTACCTCCTCTGGCAGCTTGTTCCATACACCCACCAACCTTTGTGTGAAAATGTTACCCCTCAGATTCCTATTAAATCTTTTCCCCTTCATCTTGAAGCTATGTCCTCTGGTCCTCGATTCCCCTACTCTGGCAAGAGACTTGGCATCTACCCGATCTATTCCTCTCATGATTTTGTACACCCCTATAAGATCACCCCTTATCCTCCTGCGCTCCATGGAATAGAGACCCAGCCTACTCAACCTCTCCCTATAGCTCACACCCTATAGTCCTGGCAACATCCTTGTAAATCTTTTCTGAACCCTTTCAAGTTTGACAATGTATTTCAAAAACATGGTGCCCAGAACTGAACAGAATATTCTAAATGCGTTCTCACCAACATTTTATACAATTGCAAC
Organism: Malacoraja senta; assembly: GCA_038087875.1. NCBI lineage: Eukaryota > Metazoa > Chordata > Chondrichthyes > Rajiformes > Rajidae > Malacoraja > Malacoraja senta. The sequence continues at coordinate 388,220,576 of CM075977.1, forward strand.
AAGACCTTCCAACTTCTCTACTCAATTCTTAATCACTTTCCCAGTTTAGACTTTAAACTTTAGAGATACTGTGCAGAAACAGGCCCTTCAGTCCACCAAATCCGTGCCGACCAGCGATCACCCCATACACTAACCTACACACACTAGGGGCGATTTTTACAACATTCCAAAGCAAGTAACCTAGAAACCTTTACGTCTTTGGAGTGTGGGAGGAAACCGGAGCACCTGGAGAAAAACCACACAGGGAGAACGAACAATCTCCGTGCAGGCAGCACCCGCAGTCAGGATCAAACCCAGGTCTCCGCCGCTATAAGCCGGCAACTCTACCATTGCGCCATTGTGCCCCCCATTGCTCTTCTCAAACTTGTAGTTCTCAAAAATCTCTGGTGGCGCACGATTAATAATGCTCCTTTGCGGTTTTCACTGTCCTTTGTATGAGGCCCTGCTGTAATTTGTGATGCGAGTCATTTCCCCATGGTATAATATGTCTCTAATACTATCTCGAGAGTAATATCACATTTCTCTTCTTGAGAATGTTTCTTTTTCTCTGTGCTGTGTCTTCCTTTGGGACCTCAACAATCTTACTCACCATCAACGACATACCCAATCAGTCAGTACACAGGAAATGGCTGAGTTTGAGACATATCTCCCTCTGCTTTACGAAACATTCAGTGACTTGGCCTCCACAGCCATCCGTGGCAAAGCATGCCACGGATTCATCACCCTCTGACTAAAGAAATGTATCATCATCTCCTTCCTCTGGTCCTTGACTCTCCCACTACTGGAAACATCCACTCTACAACAACCACTCTATGCAGGCCTTCTTCCATTCCGTCCCCTCACCCTCAATGTCTTAACCTCCCTCATTCTCCATCTAATGAGTCTCCTCATTTCCTCCCTTCTACTGATTGTTGCTGGCCTCTTCAGGTCTGTTGCCCAACTGTTGATCAACATCGCCCCTCAGTCTTCCCGCACCCACCACCATCTCGTCCCAGTAGCCTGCAACTTGTGGCCTTGCCAAAATACCTCCCATAACTGATGGACTAATACAGCCATGCCATGCACAAACAAGCCCTTTGGCCCAATGGGATCATGTTGACCCATTTTTACAACATTCCTTCCCAGACCAATGTTATTCCCCCCATTCCCATCAACTCCTCCCATCCTCCACCAATATCCTACCTCCCAGCTACACACTCGTGACAATTTGCCGACCAATTCCAATATTTTTTGGTACGTGGGAGGAATCCCACATGGTCACAGGGAGAACGTGCAAATATTCCATGTTTCTTCATTGCCAAAGCGACCCGATCATGTAGGTCGAATATTTATAACACAGAAGAGTGCTATTTACCCCCATCTTGTTTATCGTGAGACCTGTCCAATTATTCCTAATGTTCTGCTTTTTCTTTGTAAGTTCTTTTTTACTTTCAGACTACAATTAGTTTCCTTTTCAAAAATACCAATTAAATCAGCATCTGTCACCCTTTCAGTTTCAGGCCATGATGTTTATTAGCTAGACACTTATAGAGATATAAATTAACTTCATGCTCTGGTAAAGCCCTGGTGGGATCATCCTTAGAATGCTGTGAACAATTCTGTCCGACACATCTTTGGAAGGTGGTATTGTCATTTGGAGGGCGAAGAAGCCAAATTTATTATAACACAGTGAACCCTTTTTATAGTGGTCCGTATGAGGTGGTGGGGGTGGGGCAATGCTATCCATTATTGCTGATTGTCCACTGTAACTGTGTAAGGGATTATCATTGTATGCAGTAGCAACAAAGTACTGCAAATGCTGGTTGATACATAAAAGAAGTCAAAGTGCTGTAGTAACTCAGCTGGTCAGGCAGCATCTCTGGAGAACATCGATAGGTGACGTTTCGGGTTGGAACCCTTCTGCAGATTGATTCAGTCTGCTGAGTTACTCCAGCACTTTGTGTCATTTCACCATAAAACTAAGCGCCAATGCCGCTGGTAGGCACCAGTGAGCCCTCCTACGCCCGATGTTGCATGGTCTGGTTGACAGGGCTGTTGTTGCGGTTGGAGACATTGTAGCCCCTGGGGACAGCTCTTTCTTTGAGCCACAGACAAACACGCTCGGTCACCATGGGGCTCTCTCCCCTCTCACCAGCTGCCGCTTCTGCCTGTCGACCGTCGCTTTGTCCACTCTCCGCTCCACCGTCGGCTCACTGGTTCACAAGTTGTAGGAGTAGAATAAGGCCATTCAGCCCATCGAGTCCACTCCGCCATTCCATCATAGCTGATCTCTGCCTCCTAATCCCATTTTCCTGCCTTCTCCCCATAATCCTTGAATCCTGTTCTAATCAATCCTCCTTCTCCCCTGGGGTCGTTGACATACTCCACCTTGGAAGATGTCGGCAACTGCGGGGGAGAAGGAGGAGGCACAGCTGAATGGACAAAGAGATGGGAAAAGGAGGTTCTTATAGAATGAATGTGAGAAGGATATTTCCACTAGTGGGAGCGTCTAGGACCAGAGGCCAGTAGCCTCAGAATAAAAGGAAATACCTTTAGAAAGGAGATGAGAAGGAATGTCTTCGGTCAGAGGCTGGTGAATCTGTGGAATTTTTTGCCACAGAAGGTTGTGGAGGCCAAATCAATGGATATTATTAAGGCCGAGATTGACAGATTCTTGATTAGTATGGGTGCCAGGGGTAATGGGGAGAAGGCAAGAGAGTGGAGATGAGAGGGAAATATAGATCAGCCATGATTGAATGGCGGAATCCGAATGGCCTAATTCTTCTGTTCCTGGAACTTTTAAACTATGAACTAACGTGACAATAATAAACCTAAAGCTAAACCACGTGATTACTTTTTAACTGTCATCGTGACTTTTTATTGTTGCCCTCAGTTCAAGAATAATTGTGCTTGGATAATAAATGCTTGCAGTTATAGTGATGTCCAAGTCCCATGAATGAATAAATAAAAACAAAATGTATTTATTTAACTCAGATTGCTCTCTATATTCTGCCTTTCACAATGAATCATTCATATTTCTCAGCATTAAATTACAAATTTCCATTCCTCTGCCCATTTTGTTAGTCTACCTGTGTCCTCCTGTAGCTTGTTATGGATTCCTCACCACTTGCTGAATTCTGCAGATTCTTCTGACTGAAATTATGCCCTTTAGAACCACGATCAGGTCATTGCTATTTATTATGTGGCGATTCTTTGTACATTAGTTTAGTTGATTGATGACACAATAACTGCTTGGTAGGTCCGATAATCTGCCTTTCCAGGGTGTTGTGTACAGCCTGATTCATAGGTCTTTGTGTGAATATGCGCTCTCCAAGAACTCACTTGCGTAACAGCAGTTTAAGTAATTTCATCTGGCATTTCAGAAATGTTTTGCCTTAGGATGCTTTAGTGATGTGAAATAATATTTATCTGTCCATACGAAACAAAGACACTCTTAACAGATTTCAATTTCTTATTATCACTGAAATCAGTATGTTTTTCCTCATAAGGTCATAAGTGATAGGAGTGGAATTAGGCCATTCAGCCCATCAAGTCTACTCCACCATTCAATCACGGCTGATCTTTTTAAGTGCAGTGCCAAAACGGAGGCTGTTCCACGAATAATGTGCCACAAATGGCAGGAAATGAATACCATCCATATTATGTTCCCAATGCTGCTTGATGAGGCAGGAGATTAGCTGAGAGAAACACCCTGCCTTGCAACCACGAATGGCTCTTGGCCAGCAGGAAGTTACTTTGCCATTTCATCTGTTGGAGGAATATGGGGCCCTGAAGCATTTGTCTCCACTTGGCCTTTTTAGTACCGTTATGGGTCTAGGTTTATTGTTGTCATGTGTACTGAGATACATTGAAAAGCTTTGTTTTTGCATGTTCTCCAAACAGATCAGATATACTATACTATAGATAAATGCAATCAAGTTAAACTCAAGTAAAATAGACCGAGCAAAGGGGGAGATACAGAGTGCAGAATACAATTCTCAGCATTGGAGTGCATCAGTTCCATAGACAACGTCCAATGTCCACAATGGGGCTGGGGTGAATTGGACTGCACCCTAGCTGATGGATGGACTGTTCATAAACCTGATGTGAGGGGACGAAGATGTTCCTGAGTCTAGTGGTGAGCACTTTCAAGCTTCTCTTCCTTCAGCCAGACGGGAGCAGGGAGAAGCAGGTATAACCCGGTTGGGTCTTTGATTACAGGTTGTTTTTCCAAGGCAGCATGCCATGTAGATGGAGTCCATGGGTGGAAGTCTGGTCTGTGATGGATTTGGCTACATCTGCAACTCACTGTAATTTCTTACAGTCTTTGATAGAGATGTTCCCAAACCAAGCTGTGATGCAACCCAACAGTTTGCTTTCTATGGCGCAACTACAATCTGTGGCGCAACTACAATCTGTGGTGCATCTGGATGAGGTCATTCCTAGAAAAGCCAGTGTTTAATGCCCTCAAGAAATCCTCCTAATCTGAGGAAAGACATTCTTGCCATAGAGGGAGTACAGAGAAGGTTCACCAGACTGATTCCTGGGATGGCAGGACTTTCATATGAAGAAAGACTGGATAGACTCGGCTTGTACTCGCTAGAATTTAGAAGATTGAGGGGGGATCTTATAGAAACTTACAAAATTCTTAAGGGGTTGGACAGGCTAGATGCAGGAAGATTATTCCCGATGTTGGGGAAGTCCAGAACTAGGGGTCACAGTTTAAGGATAAGAGGGAAGTCTTTTAGGACCGAGATGAGAAAATCATTTTTTACACAGAGAGTGATGAATCTCTGGAATTCTCAGCTACAGAAGGTAGTTAAGGCCAGTTAATTGGCTATATTTAAGAGGGAGTTAGATGTGGCCCTTGTGGCTAAAGGGATCAGGGGGTATGGAGAGAAGGCAGGTACAGGATACTGAGTTGGATGATCAGCCATGATCATATTGAATGGCGGTGCAGGCTCGAAGGGCCGAATGGCCTACTCCTGCACCTATTTTCTATGTTTCTATGTTTCTATGTTTCTAAGATGGTAACGAGACTCCTCTTTGAATCTTTTTCTTTGAAGAGATTCCGACAATTTTGTTGGATAGTTAATACTTACACAACAATAATGAAGGAATGGTAACATATTTTCAGGCCAAGATGCAGCATGGTTGCATTGGTGGTGTTTCTATTCTAAAGTTGCCCTCATTCTTTAGGAAATTGTGTGATGGAAGGGCCCTGTTCGAATATCGTGGAACTATCTCTTCGTGTAGATGGTGGACCCTGTGGCATCGATGCAAAATGGTTGAACAAATGTTGAGGATGAAAAATTGGATGCCAATCATGTGGTCTGCGACAGTGTGAATAGTAATCAGCTTCTTGAATGTTAGCTGCAGTTGTCCACACAAGTAGACAGTATTTTAGATGTTTAGGAAAGAACTGCAGATGCTGGTTTAAATCAATGGTAGACACATTCCAGCATTTTGTATTTTAGATGTTCTTCACTGTCCGGAGCCAAAAAATATGGGGTCATACAGCACTCTCTTCCACTGTGCCACCCATTGGTGGATGTGTCGGGAATCAAGAGGACATAGACAAGATTAAAAGCAATTTCAAAGTGCCGAGGATCAGGAATGGACTGCCAGGAGCCCTGGTGGAGTCAGATGCAATTGTAGCATTCACTAGGCAAGTGGATAAATGTCTGAAAGGATTGGATTTTCAGGATAGGATCCTTTCAAGGATATGATCAGTGCGACAAGATTAGTAGTGGAATTAGCTGGATTGGCCTAACACAAAGACAGTATGAATTCAACAGACTAAACAATGTTCATTATTGCCTCACGTGAAGTACAGTGCAAGGCATTGTTTTGCATGCAATCCAAACAGACCAGATATACTCTACATAAATACATTCAAGTACAATAGGTAGACCAAAGGGGAAGAGTTACGTAGTTCTCAGCATTGGAATGCATCACTTCCATAGACAAAGTCCAATGTCCACAATGGGGTCAAGGTGAATTGGACTGTACGCTCGCTTATGAATTTTCAGAGGTCTGATAACAGAGGGGACGAAGGTGTACCTGAGTCTGGTGGTGCATGCTTTCAAGCTTCTACATCTTCTGCCCAATGGGAGCAGGGAGAAGAAGGAATGACCAGGGTGGAACAAGTCATTGATTATATTGGTTGAGGCAATGTAAAGTGTAGATGGAGTCAATGGTGGGAAGTCTAGTCTGTGTGATGGACGGGGCTACATCTACAACTCTCTGCAATTCCTTGCAGTCTTGGGCAAAGCTGTTCCCAAACCAAACTATGATGCAACCCAACAGTATGCTTTCTATGGTGCCTCTACAGAAGTTTGAAAGAGTCATTGAGACCTGCCGAATTTCCTTAGTCTCCTCGGGAAATAGAGGCGTTGGTGTGATATCTTGGTGGTCGCATCAATATGGTTGGTCAATGACAGACCATAGGTGATATTAATGCCAAGGATCTTAAGCTCTTAATCATTTCCACTTAGGTTCTGTGAATATATTTGAAAATATTCATATATAATTTCAATATATATGAAATTATTGAATGCAGCATTGAATCCAGAAGACCAATGCAAGCTTGATATGTGACCTTGTTGAGACATACAAAATGTTGTTGGGATCGATGTGGTAGATACTTTGGCTGTTTAAGCCCCTGTCCCACTTGGGCGACCTCCACTGCGACCTCTGGCGAGTTTGCCCGCGACCCATAGTCGCGGCAAGGTCGCCACGAGGTCGTAGGAGGTCTTCGTCACTCTCCTTCATGGTCGAGAGTGGTCTCCGCGTAGTCGAGGCTTCAGCTAGGTTGCGGCGTATTTTTCAAAATGTTAAAAATTGATTACGACTAAAATAGGTCGCCGTGGGAAAAATAGATATTTTTTAGTCGTAGGTCTAGTCGAAGCCGGTCATAGTAGGTCGTGATACTAGTCGTAGGTAGTCGAAGGTGGACGAAGGTAGTCGAAGGTAATAGCTCCGGGGTGAAAAAAAGTTCAGTAGAAAAAAAAGGTAATTTAAACAGCAGAATGTCACCTCTTTCAGTCCAAGGCATGTTCATTCATAGCTGGAGAGTTTTTTGGAGAGGAGACGTGTTTTAGAGATGGCACCAAAAAGGCAGCAGCGCAGGGGGAGGGCACAACCCTCAAAAACATCTGCCATGCAGTTGTTGCCCACCCAGGAGGAGGAGTGGCAGAAGGTGATGCCACAGGAGGTGATAGTGCAGGAGGAGGTAGCCCTGCATGAGAGACCCCTGGAGGAGGAGACCAGGGTGGTAGTATATGTCCCCACTACCACCCCATCCTTCTACAAAGCCCTCGACAACTTGCCCCCCCCTTATCTCACTGACCTCCTCTCCCCCTACCAACCCTCACGGTCCCTCAGATCCACATCAGCTGGTCTCCTCTCCACACCAAAATCAAACCTCTGCACGTTTGGAGGCAGAGCCTTCTCCAGGGCAGCTCCCAGGCTCTGGAATTCCCTCCCACAACTGGTCCGAAATTCTGAGTCCCTCACCATCTTCCAGTCCCGCCTCAAGACCCATCTCTTCACCTCTGCATGCCCTTAGTCCCATGTTCCCCTCCCCTTTGCATCTCTGTCTTACTGCTCTATTTTGTTTTGTTTATTCTTGACTCTCAATGTAAAGCGACTTTGAGTCCTGAAAAGCGCTATATAAATAAAATCTATTATTATTATTATTATCCTTCACTGCCTCATTTGAAGGCAGCAAAGTAGCCCTTTCTCCTGTGTCTGACACAGCATCAGAGGCAGATGCCCCATTGGTGGTGAGAGAGGGCTGGAGGAAGGTTGCGCCCTACACCTTCACTAAGCAGCAGGAGGGGGACCTTGAGGAATGGTTCCAGCAGAATGCCATCCTGTACGAAATGGAAAATGAGGGGTACAGGGACAGGGACAAGAATGGCATGCTTGCCATCCACTGCCCCACATGTGTGCTTAAAGTTCCATCTTTTGTCAAAGCCCAGCGCCACTCTCTTCCAGTCATCTGGTGCACTGGGACAGTCCATCACATCATCTCCATTCACCCATTGAGACCTCTTCTTGTGCTTACTCTTCACCCTTGCTCTTCCCCTTCTGCATTTCTTAAAAGGCTGCTGAAGCAAAAGGGCTATTGCAAGCAGCAGTAGTTGTATTTTTACTAACATCCTCCAAACTAGTTTCTTGCTTGCATGGTTCAGAATGATTGAAAAAAAAACCTGGGAGGCATTTTTTAGTGAGAAAAAAGTTCAGACATTACATCATTTTATCAGGTGATCATTTGAGCTGTAGACACTCGTCACTGGTCGTTGTTGGTTTTCGGTGTGGTCCTCTGAGGTGGAAGGGGGTCGTGCTCATTCACGGACCAATTTGCCAGAGACCATCCTCGAGTAAAATGTACATGGTCGAAGCCAGTCTTCAACATAGTCGAAGGAGGTCGAAGGAGGTCTTCTTCATAGTCGAGGGAGGTCTTCAACATAGTCGTAGGAGGTTGTGCACATGGTCATGGAAGGTCGTAGGTCACCGCAACCTTGTTTAAAAAAAAAGTCGCTTAAGGTCGCCAGAGGTCGCGGTGGAGGTCACCCAAGTGGGACAGAGGCCTTATTAAGACTGAGGCCCAAGGTCAATTTCAGATAACCAACCTTTCATATTTGTGACAGAACTGATCAGGTGTGGCAGAAGTTACCTCTCCATACAAGCTATCTGAACTGCAGGGTATTTCTATCATATTATTTTATTTTCTGTTTCCGCAACAACTGTATTCTTCATCTCGTGGTTCCAGTTGTTTTTCTGCTCAAACTTTCTTCGTCCACGCTCGGCTTACGCATCCTTCCTTTGGAAATGTCCTCTTCCTAAAAGCCTTGATAGAGCAATAGAGGGAAGGCTTTATCTTCACGCTAATCATATTCTTCATGCGAAGGAAGTCAAACAGGGGTAGGACATACAGAGTGTTAGAATGCGTTATTTAATAACGCTCAGAGCCCGTGGTAGATTTCAAGACTTCTTTCATCGTAGTTCACAGTTGTTACATATTCAGACAAGTGGAGACAAATCCACCAAGACAAATCTAAGTCTAAGTCTGAAGAAGGGTCTTGACCCTTCTTCAGAAACGTCACCCATTCCTTCTCTCCTTAGATGCTGCCTGTCCTGCTGAGTTACTCCAGCATTTTGTGTCTACCTTAAATCTAAATCTAATCTACGCCACTGTACAATCTTATGTAATCTGTACAATAATTTCACTATATTTCTCTGCACTGGCTTAAACCCACACACCCGGGTCATGTCCCTTCCTTATTGATTCCGATACAAGGAGAATGGGTGGCATTACTTTTATTACCTTTGTTCAAATAAGGGGTTGCTGTTCACATCACTGGCTCATTACTCTCCCTTAAACACAATCAAAAGCATTTGTGTCACGGACTAATTTATGGGCCTGTCCCACTTAGGCAATTTTTTAGACGACTACAGGCGACTAGGCTGTCGCCACATGGTCAGCGGAGTGTCGCTTATATGGTCGTGAGTAGTCTCCTCAGTTGCCTAAAGAGTCATAGCGATTTTATGGTCGCCGCTGGATTTTGAAATGTTCACAAATTTTCGGCGACAGTGGGCTTGATGCCAATGAGCGTAGTTTGACTTCTCCTGACGTTGGTGCTGTTGTAGGTTGTCGCCAGGTGACTTACGTTGTTGCCAGGATGACGAAGGTTGTCGCCAGGTTAAGTAGGTTGTTGCCAGTGCTGACTTCGGTGAATTCCAACCTACGTCAACCGGCGACAGGTTCCGGCGATTGAATTGCCTTAAGTTGTCTTCAGTTGTCGCCGACAGGGGTCGTAGCTTGTCGCGGGTGGACGTAGGTTGTTGTACGTGTGGTCGTAGGTGGACGTCCTAATGGGTCGCCGGTTGTCGGTAGCTTGCCGTAGCTTGACGTCGACTAGGTGGTAGGTTGTTGTAACTTGTCGTAGACATTATCGTAAACATTATCGTACGGGAGGGGGGTCCAGTCGCCGTTTTTGTCAGCGACCTGCTACGACCAGTCGTCGCCTAAGTGAGACAGGCCCTTTAGTCTCTCTTCTTTCCGCCTCTTGCAACAAAAGCGTTTCACTGTACTTCAGTAATGTGTGATAATAAACAAAACTAACCTAAAGGGGCTGTCCCACTGCAGCGACCTATTTCGCGAGTTCGGATGAGTTTGCCCTCGACTCATACTCACAGCATGATCGACACGAGGTCCTAGGGGGTCTTTTTAACTCTCCTTCATACTCGAGAGTAGTCCCCGCGTACTTGAGGCCTCAGCTTGGTCGCGGCGTATTTTTCAACATGCTGAAAAATGCCCGCGACTAAAAAAAGGGCGACATGGAAAAAATCGATATTTTTTTACTCGTGGGTTTAGTCGAGGTAGGTCATAGTAGGTCATAATGCTACTTGTAGGTAGTCGAAGTTAATCGGTGGTCGAAGGTAAAGCTCTTTGAGAAAAAAAAGGTAAGTAAACCGACCGGTATAGTTAAATGCTCGCTAAACTTTATTAAATGTTGTCTGGCTTCTTAAAAGTGTCTCCACTCCTTCTCCACCCCCTTCTCACCCTTTCTCTCCCCCTCTGTCCCCTTTTGTCCCCCGCACCCCCCCCCCCCTTCTCCACGCTCTCTAAAGGACTTACTGAACTGTGCCAGACGTCTTTTACCTACCTGTTCATCGCGGGTGTGAATTTCAGACAGCGCTCCCCTGCTTTCCCTGGCCCCCGCCTTTGCGATGTGTGTGTGTGTGTGTGTGTGTGCTCTTGTGCGTGTGCAGACGGTCGATCCGGCTCGCGGTTTCATCGCTGACGGTCGATCCAGCTCAAGGTTTTCCAGGCGAGTGCCCTCGACCTTGAAAGACGAAGACAGTCGCTGAAAAGTCGCTTTAGAGGGACAGGCCCTTAACCTTCCTGAAACAAAGCACAATTGTTTTATTTTTCCTGCCCTGTTGGTGGAACATTGAGTAAATACGCTAATTCTGTTTCTCTATCCATGGCTTAATCTATTGAATATTTCCAGTATTGTATGTTCTCATTTTAGAGGCTTTGGAGTCATGCAAAGATACTGGGTTTGTGTGCCTTTATTTGGCTGTGTGAAAATACATGTAGAGTTTTCAACAACAGACACACATTAGCAACTTAGAATAACTGTATGACAAAAAATTAAACTGTATGATAAAACAAAACAGAAACCATTTTAGAATTAGAGTCAGTCATAGTATTATATAGCACAGAAACAGGCCCTTTCTACTAACTCATCCACATTGCCAAATTAATGGATATTTTGAAAGCAGAAATAGATAGATTCTTGATTGGTACGGGTGTCAGAGGTTATGGAGAGAAGGCAGGAGAATGGGGTTAGGAGGGAGAGATAGATCAGCCATGATTGAATGGTGGAGTAGACTTGATGAGCTGAATGGCCTAATTCTGCTCCTATCACGTATGAACTTATGAACTTGACCAAGTACCTGTCTGATCCAGTCCCATCTGCTTGTGTTTGGCGCATATCCTTTCGAAACCTTTCCTCCCCACCCGCCTCCCTGCTAAAATTCTTCTCCTGGCTCTCTTCCCATCAGCATAGAATGAATATTGTAAATAAAAGGGACATTTTTGCTGTTTCTATGATTAAAACCACAACATTCAAAACAATATTAAATAACACAGCTATTTATTAATGACACTGATTCAAAATAAGTTGTGCTGATCATTATTATTATCTCAGGATAATATTGCTTGATTATGAACTGAAGGAATGATGGGCTGGGAGGAGCAGTGGCAAGATGCTATGTTTGCCGGTGATGTTCCCTTGCAGAGAGATGCAAAATATATCTCCTTTTCAGAAGGAATTAGCACAAAAATCTAGATCATTTTTAAGAATAAATTCATAATATCGAATTGAAAGGTAAAAATAGAAACACAAGAGACTGCAGATGCTCTAATCTGGAGCAAAAAAACAAACATACTGGAGCAACTCAGCAGGTCTGTCAGTATCTGAGGAGGCAGAGAGATGGTCAACATTTTGAATTAATACCCAGTGCCAGAATCAGCCCCGATGCAGGATCTTGACTCATCTGCCATCCGTCTGCCTCTATAGTTATTGCCTGACCCGCTGAGTTTAGTTTAGTTTAGTATAGAGATACAGCGCGGAAACAGGCCCATCGGCCTACTGGGTCCGCGCCGACCAGCGATCCCCGAATATTAACACTATTCTACACACACCAAGAACAATTTTTACATTTACCAAGCCAATTTACCTGCATACCTGTAAGTCTTTGGAGTGTTGGAGGAAACTGAAGGTCTCAGAGAAAACCCACGCAGTCACGGGAAGAACGTACAAATTCCGTACAGACACCACCCGTAGATCAAGCGCTGTAAGGCAGCAACTCTACCGCTGTGCCACTGTGCTGCCCTTCTGCAGTTTCTATTTTTGAAAAGTAAACATCATTGGTCATAAGGTCATATGGTCATGTGATAGGAGAAGAATTAGGCCATTTCGCCCATCAAGTCTACTCCGCCATTCAATCATGGCTGATCTATCTCTCCCTCCTAACCCTATTCTCCTGCCTTCTCCTCACCTGTGGTGTCTTACCTCAGGCAAGAGGTAAGTAAGGATTAGAATATATTGCTCTGATATGGCCACAAAAGCAGCTGTTACATTTGGAGAGGAATATTAAGTCTGCGGACCATGACCTGTGGACACAGCCAGTAATGTGACGTATACTATCGTAGCTTCTGTTAAATAACAGAGATGTGGAGGTAGCACAGACCATGACCCAAACCAACCTCCAGGGAGAAGGGAACGGGGAGTTTTTATTGACTCCATCTACACTTCACACTGCCTCCGCAAGGCCACCAGCATAATCAAAGACCAGTCCCTCCCCGTTCACTCCCTCTTCTCCCCTCATCCATCAGGCAAGAGGCGCAAATGTTGAAAACTCATACCTCCAGATTCAGAGACAGTTTCTTCCCAGCTGTTAGCAGGTAATGAACTAAGGTCAAAAGGTTGTAAGTGATAGAAGCATAATTAAGCTATTTGGCCTATCTGTCATGTTTCCTCCGCCATTCAATCATGGCTGATCTATCTCTCCCTCCTAACCCCATTCTCCTGCCTTCTCCCTATAACACCAGTACTAATCAAGAATCTACAGTATTTATCTCTGCCTTAAAAATATCCATTGATGGCATCCCCAGCCTTCTGTGGCAACTGTGCTCTCACCAGCGAGAGAGCGGTTCTGACCTCCCATCTACCTCATTGAAGACCTTCGAAATATTTTGATTGGACTTTATTGGAATGTATCTTGCACTAAACATAATACCCTTTATCCTGTATCTGTACACTGTGGACTGCTTGATTGTAATCATATATAATCTTTTCGCTGACTGCATAGCACGCAACAAAAAGCTTTTAACTGTACCTCGGTACACGTGACTGTAATAAAATAAGCGAACAAACCAGCAACCAAAAAACCTGACAAGATGAGTAAATGTTTGGCCCTCAGACTATTCTTCAATATTATTCTGATGGTTCTGTTGGAATTGCGATAAAAAAGAGATTCAAGTAAAATAAATGAGACCACTTTTCTTGGAGACATCCAGATTCTGCAATTAAATGACCTCCAGCAGGAACACTCATTAGATGAAGCAGCATTAGAAAGCAGTGTGTCAGGCAGTCACAGCCCCAGGAGCAGATGGATTTACAGTGCAATAGTACATGGGATTTTTATTGAAATTGGACTTGTTATTAATTAGAGCACACTCAGAAATGTTCTAATACAACACCCTGTCTAACAACGCTGGGATTAGCCCTGGTCTCAATTCTAGTTAAGAAAAATGACCACCCTTTGCAAACCTTACAGCTGCGCCTTTGTTCGGTGGTTTTAATGTGAGTTGTAAAATCACCTGTGCGCTTGACAGAGAGGGAAGGAGAACAAAGATGATGCTAACCTCTTTTAATTATTTTACCCTTTGTTCCTCTCCAGACTCCAGAAGAACTGGAGGATGATTCGGACTTTGAGCAAGAAGACTACGACGTGCGCAGCCGGACAAGTGTTCAGACCGAGGACGACCAGCTTATTGCGGGGCAAAGCGCAAGGGTGAGTGTCGGAGCTAGTTCGCTTTTGCTTCCCAAGTGGAATAAATTCAAACTTGAAGAGAAAACCGTCTTTGTCAGGAATATGACCAACTTAAACGAAATGGATGCCAACGAACATTAAGTAGATCTTTGACTGCTATGTTATATAGCAGACTGTTATGTACTGTAGATCAGCCCAAGGCAGCAAATGTGTGGTCATGGAGCCATACAGCATGGGAACAGGCCCTTCAGCCCGACTTCAATGTCGAACAAGAAGCCCCATCTAATCTAGTCCCATCCCTGTAAACCTTTCCTATCCATGTACTGTCCAAACGTTTTTTAAATGTTCCTAAAGTATCTGCCTCAACTACCTCTTGTGGCAGTTTGTTCCGTTATACCCACCACCCTCTGAGTGAGTTGCACACCATTCTAAACAAAGATGCTGATTTACAAAACCCCCCACAAAGTGCTGGAGTAACTCAGCGGGTCAGGCAGCACCCCAGGAGAACATGGATAGAGAACATGAACAGGTCCTTCGGCCCAACTCACCCACACCGGCCAACAATGTCCCAGCTACACTAGTTCCACATGCCTGTGCTTCGTCCATATCCCTTCAAACCTGTCCTATCCATGTACCTGTCTACCTGTTTCTTAAACGATGGGATAGTCCCAGCCTCAACTACCTCCTCTGGCAGCTTGTTCCATACACCCACCACCCTTCGTGTGAAAAAGTTACCCCTCGGATTCCTATTAAATCTTTTCCTCTTCACCTTGAACCTATGTCCTCTGGTCCTCGATTCCCCTACTCTGGGCAAAAGACTGTGTGCATCTACCCGATCTATTCGTCTCATGATTTTGTATACTGCAATAAGGTCTCCCCTCATCCTCCTGCGCTCCATGGAATAGAGACCCAGCCCACTCAACCTCTCCCTATAGCTCACACCCTCTACTCCTGGCAACATCCTCATAAATATTTTCTGAACCCTTTCAAGCTTGACAATATCTTTCCTATAACATGGTGCCCAGAACTGAACACAATATTCTAAATGTGGTCTCACCAACGTTTTATACAACTGCAACTTATACGACATGTCCTTCCAACTTCTATACTCAATACTCTAACTGATGAATGCCAATGTGCCAAAAGCCTTTTTGACCACCTTATCTACCTGCGACTCGACCTTCAAGGAATCATGCACCTGTACTCCTAGAACACTACCCAGAGGCCTACCATTTACTGTGTAAGTCTTCCCTTGTTCGACATCCCAAAATGCAACACCTCACACTTCTCTGTATTATATTCCTCTGCCCACCTGGCCAATCGATCCAGATCCTGCTGCAATCGTTCATAACCATCCTCACTATCTGCAAAACCGCTCACTTTTGTATCATCAGCAAACTTGCTAATCTTGCCCTGTTTGTTCTCATAGGTGACGTTTTGGGTTAGGACCCTTCTTCAAAGTCTGAAGAAAGATCCTGACCGGGAACATCACCTATCCATGTTCTCCAGGGAAGCTGCCTGATCCGCTGAGTTACTCCAGCAATTTGTGTATTTTTTAGACTTTCAGGAAATCCCTTTTTATGCAGGGGTGGAAGTCTGCTCAAGTGTAATTTCAGCATGTTGCTCGTGCCCAGGATTTTTGATCAATGAAAGGTAAAATGTGATAAAAATTCTGGCACATGTGTCTGCAATCTTCCTTTCAGGACCTTCCTGCATTTGCCATCCTAACACAGAAGAACCCAAAGTCATGGACTAGGCTTTTCAATGACATGGAACACAAACATAGAAACATAGAAACATAGAAAATAGGTACAGGAGTAGGCCATTCGGCCCTTCGACCCTGCACCGCCATTCAATATGATCATGGCTGATCATCCAACTCGGTATCCCGTACCTGCCTTCTCTCCATACCCCCTGATCCCCTTAGCCACAAGGGCCACATATAACTCCCTCTTCAATATAGCCAATGAACTGGCCTCAACTACCTTCTGTGGCAGAGAATTCCAGAGATTCACCACTCTCTGTGTGAAAAATGTTTTGCTCATCTCGGTCCTAAAAGACATCCCCCTTATCCTTAAACTGTGACCCCTTCTTCTGGACTTCCCCAACATCAGGAACAATCTTCCTGCATTTAGCCTGTCCAACCCCTTAAGAATTTTGTAAGTTTCTATAAGATCCCCCCTCAATCTTCTAAATTCTAGCAAGTACAAGCCGAGTCTATTCAGTCTTTCTTCATATGAAAGTCCTGACATCCCAGGAATCAGTCTGGCGAACCTTCTCTGTACTCCCTCTATGGCAAGAATGTCTTTCCTCAGATTAGGAGACCAAAACTGTATGCAATACTCCAGGTGTGGTCTCACCAAGGCCCTGTACAACTGCAGTAGAACCTCCCTGCTCCTATACTCAAATCCTTTTGCTATGAATGCTAACATACCATTCGCTTTCTTCACTGCCTGGTGCACCTGCATGCCTACTTTCAATGACTGGTGTACCATGACACCCAGGTCTCGTTGCGTCTCCCCTTTTCCTAATCGGCCACCATTCAGATAATAGTCTACTTTCCTGTTTTTGCCACCAAACCTAGTCATAACTTCTGGCATCTCCATTCATGCAGAAGTAGCAATTTTGTGCTTGTGAGGCCTGTTACTTAAGAGAGGTCTGCCCATGTAGAATGGAGATGAGTGGAATTTATTTTGCCATAGGGTGGTGAATCTGTGGAATTCATTGCCATAAACAGTGGTGGAGGCCAAGATATTGGATATTTTTAAAGCGGAAATTGGTAGGTTCTTGTTTAGTAAGAGCGTCAAATGTTATGGTTAGAAAGCAGGAGAATGGGGTTGAGAGGGGTTGCATGCCCCGAAAAGGAATCGTATTGCCCTTTCCTGTAAGCAAACCACCTTTTCCCATTGAGCCTCATGTTATAGGTGGACGTGCATTCTTATAGCATGTTTTTCTCACACATTATGCCATTTTATTGGCGATGACAAAGTAACCTGCCAGCATTATTTAACAGCTGATGCCAACATTAGACTGGGGGGATGGACAAGGCTCGTTCAATGCTACTTTATTGTCACATTTACCTAGCAACAGTGAAATTATTTGTTTTTGCCTGCAATACACAAAGTATGCAAAGAATCGCCACGTATCTGGTGCTGACAAAGTTACAAAGGTAGTTATTAGAGCCCTAATGGTCCCTCTTTGCTCTCGCGACCCTGCTAGATATAACGTGGTGATGTCATATCTAAATCCTATTGCCCCATCGTAAAGAGTGACTAAAATATGGACAGCAATGGGTGAAGAAATAGCAGTTAGACTTTAATCTGAGCAACCTTCGGGGCGGCATTACAGCCCCACAGACCCGGGTTCGATCTGGACCATGTGTGCTGTCTGTATGGAGTTTTTTCGTTCTCCCTGTCACCGCGTGGGTTTCGTCTGGGTTCTCCAGTTTCCTCCCACATTCCAAAGACTTCCAGGTTTGTAGGTTAATTGGCTTCAGTAAAATTGTCCCTAGTGTGTATGATAGTGTACTGGGTGTCACTGGTTGGCGCAGACTCGGCGGGCTAAAGGGCCTGTTTCCACACTGTATCTCTAGCCTAAAGTTAAAGTCTAAAAATGTGAGGTGTGGTGCTTTGGGAGGTCAAATGTAAGGGGAAAATATACAATTAATGACATGACCCTTAACAGCATTGATGTACAGAGAGATCTTAGGGGTCAAGTCCATAACTCGCTGAAAATGACAACACAAGTAGATAGAAGGCATTTGGTATGCTCTCGTAGGTCAGGGCATTCGGTATAAGAGTCAGGAAGTATCTAGGACTATCTGAAAGTATCTACCTTCCATGTTGTTTCTCTAAACTCTAAACTCTAAAAGTCATGTTGCTGCTTTAGAGGACTTTGGTTCGGCTATATTCGGAGCCTAACCAAACCTAAACCTAACTAAACCTAACTAGGGGTGGCACGGTGGCTCAACGGTAGATTTACTGCCTTACAGCACCGGAGACCTGGGTTCAATCATGACTACAGGTGCTGTCTGTACAGAGTTTGTACGTTCTCCCCATGACCCCGTGGGTTTTCTCCGAGATCTTCCGTTTCCTCCCACACTCCAAAGATGTACAGATTTGTAGGTCAATTGGCTTGGTATAATTGTAAATTGGCCCTAGTGTGTTTAGGATATTGTTTAATGTGCGGTTAGTGATGGCTGGTCAGAGCAGGCTCAGTGGCCGAAGGGGCCTGGCTCCGCACTGTATCTCGAAACTAAACTAAACTTAACTAAACTAAAGTCCTATAAAGCTGCATCATGGCTGTCTCATTCTTATATTCAATGCCCAGACCAATGAAGGCAAGCTTACCAACATGTGTTCTTTACTATTCTCCTTACTTGTACATCCCCCAACCTCTGGCATTCCACATAAAACAATCCAAGTTTGCCCAACCTTTCCTTACAGCTAATACCCCTAATCCAGGCAACATATTGGGAAATACACAGGCAACATCTATTGAAAGAGAAATGTTATTAACATTTCAGTTCAGTCACATTTTAGTTCTGATGGGAGGTCATTGATATAAAACGTTAATCTTGTTGCTGTCTCCATGGAAACTGCCTGGCCTGAAGAATATCTGCTACCATATTCTGTTTACATTTCAAATTTCCAACATCTATATTCATTTGCTTTTATATTTCATTTGTCTTATTTCCCTTTCTTTCCTCATTTACCACTGACTGTACATTAAGTTCATCTTTCCCACCATCTCCAAGAAATTGTCTCACGTATTTTCACACTGACGCTCAGAATGACTTCTGCAGGTTGTTGGTCTTTACTGTGCTTCAGGCTGGAAGTAACACAGGAGCAGCCTTTCGACAATTTTGCGATGAGGTTATTCAAGGCAAAAGAAAGTCTGCACTTTTGAATCGGATAAATAAATGTAATGTTGCTCCCGCATCACAGAACATACAGTATGTCAGGACTACAAAAAGCAATGACTTCTTTCATTGATCGCTGCTGTTATCAGGGTCAGTATGGCAGATATCAGATTATATATTTCAATAAAATGGCAGATGGATGGAATTTCAACTGAATTTCACAGTTGCACCAATGTTAGCTAGATTACAGCTTTCCGAAACTTGTATCTCAGCTCTTTTAGAGGAGTATGTTTTTTTCATGTGTTTGGTTGAATTTCCAGCATTTGGATTTGAGTTTTGTTTATTGCCACATGTACCGAGGTACAGTGTTAAGGTTTTGTTGCATGCCAACCAGTCAGCGGGAAGACAATACATGATTACAATCGAGCCATCCGCAGTGTACAGATATATGGTAAAGGAAATAACGTGAATAACGTTTAGTGTAAGATAAAGCCAGTAACGTCCGATCAAAGATAGTCCGAGGGTCTCCAATGAGGTAGTTAGTTGTTCAGGACTGCTCCAAAGTTGTTTGCAGGATGGTTCAGTTGCTTGATAACATTTGATGCAGACCCTTTGAGAAAGTGGCTGTGACTTAGCTGAGAACAAATAGCTTCATGTATACATCATGCAAGAAGCCTGGGTATTTTTAAGGTTGATTGAGAAAGAGAGACGTGTAATAAATGGGGTGAGCATTTGATGCACCATTACCCACAATGTGAAAGAGAAAGATGTCAAAAGTGAAATCAGTCCCATTGGTCAGCAAGCTTGAACAAACATGCGAAACACAAAGTACTGGAAGAACTCAATGAGTCAGGCAGCCTCTGTGGAAGGAAATCGTCTAATGACATTTTGTGTTGGGACTCTTTCTTCAGACGATTTGAGAATCAAATAAGTTCATAAATTCTAGGAGCAGAATTAGGCCATTCAGCCCATCAAATCTACTCCGCCATTCAATCATGGATGATCCATCTCTCCCTAACAACCCAATTCTCCTGCCTTCTCCCCATAACCGCAAATCATAGAAGTTTCCACTTTAAAAAAAAAAAATTCCAGTTAAATGCTCCAATATAGAAAAATTTAGTACATAAGAACAATTTCCTCCACTTATGGTCAGGTATGATGGATTGTCAATCCAATATAATGACAGGGAGGCTGAGAGAAGGGTGAGGGGAACTTTTACGAGTTGAGTTGGAATGTGAAATGCATTGCCACGGAGTGGAGGAGGCAGAGATACTAACTATTTGAAGCAGAGAGAAAGAAAGACTGAAAGAGAAACCAAGGGATTAGGATTTTTTGACTCAGAGACAAATAGCACGGAAACAGTGATTAAGGCGATTGGTAATAAAGCAGATGACAAGAGGAGAATGCAACAGTTCTATGTTGTTTTGTGCAACAGTTGGTGAGAGTTTTATAGGGTGGCATAAATAGATGCAGTAAAACTCACTGAAGGCGAGTTTGAAGAAGGGTCCCGACACAAATCGTCATCTGTCCATTCCCTCCACAGATACTGCTTGAGCCGCTGAGTCCCTCCAGCACTTTATGTTAGGCTCAAGATGGCAGAACCTGTGATTTCTTGTGTCTCATTGAACAAATGCCCTCCTGTGCCAAAGATCTGGAAACATCTGGCAAATCAGCAAGTTCCCTAAGGTGGAATGGAACCGGGGAAATGGTTGTTTTTCAAGGGGGAGGTTTCTGTTTTAACATATTTAAGACTGCTTTGATAATGCAACAAATTGCATGACTAGAGCCAGCTCTCTATAATCCTGTTGATGATCTGACAGAGAATATTTGAGAGGCAGTGACCACAATATAATTAGTTTCAATATGAGATCAGAGATAGAAAAATCAAAGATGAGTTGAGAACCAGAAGGCTCAGATATCAAGCGATTGGCGAAGGAACCAGAGGTGACTGAGAGATTTATTCAACAGCTGTTGAAGGTTTGGGTCAACTCCGTGATTAGGTGGCAGACGTAGATGCAATGAAAGTCATCCAAGGTAAATTGAGTGCACCTAAAGAGGAAAAAAATAGCAGAAGTCTGAGTCTACGTTCAAAAGAATTGGCACAAACACTATAGGCCAAGCGTTCAACTCTTGCGATGAACAATGCCGTCAATTTGTGTAAGATTGAAAACTTATAACATGATTATAAAAAAAGACTTGGCCAAGATTAAATGGAAGGCAAAGCTGGCAAACAGAGCTTTGATCAGTAATGATAGATAGTTAAAAAGAAAGAGCAGAGAGTGAAAACCAAATGTATTTTGGGAGAGCACTGATTTAATTTTCCAGATAACAGTGGATTGAAGCAGTCAGAGAGAACTGACAGTCAGCAAATATTATCTGAATCTTCAAAAAATGGAGCAGGCACATTCTTGGAAATTATACAACAAGATTGTGCAAAATACTGCACTCTTCTTTTCAGAATGCACTCACCTGGAGGGATGGAATAGTGGAGGGATAAGGATCATTTGCAGGCTGATGGGATTAGTTTGTCTTGGCATTGTATTCGACACAGTTAGTTAGTTTTGTTTATTGTCATGTACCGAGGTACAGTGAAAAGATTTGTTGCGTGCAACACAGTTAGCAGAAAGACAGTACGTGATTACAATCAATCCATTTATTGATACCATAGATACATGATAAAGGAATAACGTTTAGTGCAAGGTAAAGCCAGCAAAGTCCGATCAAGGACAGTCCAAGGGTCACCAATGAGGTTGATAGTAGTTCAGGACAGCTCTCTGGTTGTGGTAAGATGATTCAGTTGCCTGATAACAGCTGGGAAGAAACTGTCCCTGAATCTGGAGGTGTGAATCTTCACACTTCTATACCTTTTGCCTGATGAGAGAGGGGAGAAGAGGGAGCGGCCAGGATGCGACTCGTACTTGATTTTGCTGCTGGCCTTGCCGAGGCAGCGTGAGGTATAAATGGAGACAAAAGAAGGGAAGTTGGTTTGTGTGATGGTCTGGATTGCATCCACAATGCGCTGCAATTCCTTGTGGTCTTGGATGGAGCTGTTCCCAAAGGCCGAAGGACCTATCCCTATGCTGCCCTTTTCTATTTTCTATTTTCTATCTAGTCCTTTGTTTCATCCTCTCAACGCTAGGGTTTCAACCTTCAATAGGTTTCAACCTTAGGGTGGCACGGTGGCACAGCAGTAGAGTTGCTGCCTTACAGCGCCAGAAACCCGGGTTCGATCTGGACTATGGGTTTTGTCTGCATAGAGTTTGTACGTTCTCCCCGTGATCTGCAGGAGTTTTTCCTCGGTGCTCTGGTTTCCTCCCACACTCCAAAGTACAAAGTAGGTTAATTGGCTTCGGTAAAATTGTAAATTATCCCTAGTGTGTAGGATAGTGCTAATGTGTGGGGATCGCCGGTCGGCACGGACGGGGTGGGCCGAAGGGTCTGTTTCCACGCTGTATCTCTAAACTAAACTAAACTCCCATTTTAGGAAATCAAGAGCTCATCTGCTGATAATTGTGCAACCCAATAACTTAAGTAAATTGATAATTGTGCACAATGCATTTACAATCTATTGACAGTGGATGCTAATAAGCAAGGTTCTATGCCAGGGCAATCATTTCAGAAATCAGGCCATTAGAATTCATAATCCAAAATATTATCCCCAAGCATGTGAACAAATAACAAGATAATTGAATCCATTAGAATCTTGCTTGTTAGCAGTTGTCATCAATACACTTTGAGAACGTTCTGCTCAATTACCTGTACTTTTGAATTAGACTGGATGAAGTCTAGTTTAATTTTGTTTAATTTAGTTTAGTTTAGTTTGGAGATAGCGTATGGAAACAGTCTTTTCGGCCTACCGAGTCTGCGCCGCCCACCAATCACCCGTTCACACAAGTTCTACGTTATCCCGCTTTCGCGTCCACTCCTTACATATATTATGAGTGATTTACAGAGACCAATTAACCTACAAACGCACACGTCCTTGGCATGTGCGAGGAAACCAGTGCACCCGGAGGAAACCCACGCAGTCACAGGGAGTGCAAACTCTACACAGACAGCACCCAAGGTCATGATCGGGTCTCTGGTGCTATGAGGACTCTGCTGCCCAAAAGATTAGTCTCATTGAGATATAGGGACAAATAGCACAGAAACAATTTCTCCAGCCCAATGAATTTGCATTATCCACCGCCCATTGACGCTAAACCTCCATGGGTCACTTGTTTTTGTTTACTTTATTTTAGACTTTAGAGATACAGTGTGGAAATTAAAGCCAAGGTCTGAAGAAGGGTCTTGACCCGAAATGTCACCCATTCCTTCTATCCAGAGATGCTGCCTGTCCAACTGAATTTCTCCAGTATTTTGTGTCTATTTTTGTCAGAAAACAAATCCTTTTCAGGCAGGACAATGAAAATGTTGACAATTGTACAAAAACTATCAAGAGCAATGGGATACAAAGTGAAATGGAATGCTAAGTGGATCCCTGGCCTGCATCTGCTTTGATCTCATTTTAGGTTAACCGTACCAACTATGCTTATCAATTTTTTTTTTATCCCTAGCAATTCATATACATTGTTTCCATGTAAATACAATTTGCACACTAAATCGTTGATATTTAATAGCATCTATGGGGGAAGATAATATTTCTAGGGCCCCTTCCTTTTCATAATTTCACAAACTATATTTTAAGCTCTGTGGACCAGCAGAAGGTGTCCGTTTAAAGTCAATGTTGAGTGCTAAAAGCAAATTTAAGCCAGCAAATTAATCCATTAATTTTATGTCAGTTTTTCCTCAAATCTCACTGAACGAAAACCGGATACGGTTAAAATTTGTGGCACACCTGAAAAAGTCAAGTGCATGAATGCAAAAGTCATTGAGAACAATCCCCAACATAAAAGCTCAGTCAATTTAAAAGCCCCTGAACAGCTGCCACTGCCTTTATTATATAACCATAGAAAAATAGGTGCAGGAGTAGGCCATTCAGCTCCTTGAGCCAGCACCGCCATTCAATATGATCATGGCTAATCATCTAAAATCAGTACCCCATTCCTGCTTTTCCCCCGTATCCCTTAATTCCTTTAGCCCTAAGAGCTAAATCTCACTTTCTCTTGAAAACATCCAGCAAATTGGCCTCCACTGCCTTCTGTGGCAGAGAATTCCACAGATTCACAACTATCAGGGTAAAAATGGGTTTTCCTCATCTCAGTCCTAAATGGCCTGCCCCTTATTCGTAAACTGTGACCCCCTGGTTCTGGACCCCCCCAACATCAGGAACATTTTTCCTGCATCTAGCCTGTCCAATCCTTTAAGAATTTTATGTTTCTATAAGAATCCCTCTCATTCTTCTACATTCCAGTGAATGCAAGCCTAGTCGACCATTCTTTCATCAATATATCTCCAAAATTAACTTTTAATAAAGGGGCTAATTCAAATACATTATATTAGTGAAATATACTGTAGAGCAGTGGGCAGGGGAGGATGGAAGGTGACCCCCCAACAGCTGCAAGAACTGTCTAACTTACACACGTCATTTAACATGGTTTATCCAACCCCTTTGTACTTTAAGTTTCCAATTGTGAATGCTGCCCAGACCGCCACACTAACCCCCCTTCCATTGAACATTTATACCTCGCTCTGCCTCGGCAAGGTCAGCAGCATAATCAAGAACCAGTCGCACCCCGGGCACTCCCTCTTCTCCCCTCTCCCCTCAGGCAAAAGGTATAGAAGCGTGGAAAAACAAACCTCCAGATTCAGGGACAGCCTCTTCCCAGCTGGTATCAGACAACTGAACCATCCAACCACAACCAGAGAGCAGTTCTGAACTACATACTCCACCTCATTTGGAGACTCTCGGACTATCTTTGATCGGACTTTACTGGCTTTATCTTGCACTAAATGTTATTCCCTTATCAAGTATCTATACACTGTAAATGGATCGATTGTAATCATGTATTGTCTTTCCACTGACTGGTTGGCAAGCAATAAAAGCTTTTCTCTGTACCTCGGTACACGTGACAATAAACTAAACTTCGACAACTAGTATAATGTTAAAAGGAAAGTAATAGTTCCTCCACATTAGGCAGGAAATGGTGTTGGGTAGACTGATGGGACAGAAGGCTGATAAATCCCCAGGCCCTGATGGTCTGCATTTCAGGGTACTTGAGGAAGTGGTTCTAGAATTCGTGGACGCATTGGTGATCATTTACCAACGTTATCTAGATTCAGGATCAGTTCCTGTGGATTGCAGGGTAGCTAATGTTATCCCACTTTTTAATAAAGGCGGGAGAGGGAAAACAGGGAATTATAAACCAGTTAGCCAGGGGAAGATGTCAATTATAAAAGATGAAATAGCAGCACATTTGGATAGCAGTAACAGGATCGGTCCGAGTCAGCATGGATTTACGAAGGGGAAATCATGCGTGACTAATCTTCTGGAATTTTTTGAGGATGTAACTAGGAAAATGGACAAGAGAGAGCCAGTGGATGTAATGTACCTGGACTTTCAGAACACATTTGATAAGGTCTCACATAGAAGATTAGTGGGCAAAATTAGGGCACATGGTGTTGGGGGTAGAGTGCTGACATGGATAGAAAATTGGTTGGTAGATAGGAAACAAAGAGTCGGGATTAACGGGTCCCTTTCAGAATGGCAGGCAGTGACTAGTGGGGTACCCTAAGGCTCGATGCTGGGACCGCAGCTATTTACAATATCCATCAATAATTTAGGTGAAGGGATTCAAAGTAACATTAGCAAATTTGCAGATGACACAAAGCTGGGTGGCAGTGTGAACTGTGAGGAGGATGCTATGAGAATGCAGGGTGACTTGGACAGATTGGGTGAGTGGGCAGATGCATGGCAGAGGCAGTTTAAGGTGGATAAATGTGAGGTTATCCACTTTGGTAGCTAAAACAGGAAGGCAGATTATTATCCAAATGTTGTCATGTTGGGAAAAGTGGAAGTACAACGGGATCTGGGGGTTGTTGTGCATCAGTCAATGAAAGTAAGCATGCAGGTACAGCAGGCAGTGAAGAAAGCGAATGGCATGTTGGCCTTCATAAGAAGAAGAGTTGAGTATAGGAGCAAAGAGGTCCTTCTGCGGTTGTATAGGGCCCTTGTGAGACCACATCTGGAGTATTGTGTGCAGTTTTGGTCCCCTAATTTGAGGAATGACATTCTTGCTATTGAGGGAGTGCAGCGTAGGTTTACAAGGTTAATTCCTGGGATGGCGGGACTGTCATATGCTGAGAGAATGGAGTGGCTGGGCATGTATACTCTGGAGTTTAGAAGGATGAGAGGGGTTCTTATTGAAACATATAAGATTATTTTGGGTTTGGACACGCTAGAGGCAGGAGACATGTTCCCGATGTTGGCAGAGTCCAGATACAGGGACCACAGTTTAAGAATAAGGGGTAAGCCATTTAGAACGGAGACGAGGAAACACTCTTTCTCACAAAGATAAAGATAGCAGAGTCAGGGGATATGTGGAGAAGGCAGGAACGAGGTACTGATTGGGGATGATCAGCCATGATCACATTGAATGGCGGTGTTGGCTCGAAGGGCCGAATGGCCTACTCTTGCACGTATTGTCTATTGTCTATAGTTATATAGACCTTCCATGGCTTCAGGTCATTCAAAATACCTTAAAGTGAATAGCATAGATTTAAGTTTATTCTGCATAGTAATTTGGAAAATGTGGTATCTACTTTACAGAGCAATTTGACAAATGAAAATGGCCTGATTATATTTAGCTTAGTGAAGTAAATTGGTTGATTAAATATTGGCCAGGTTTTTAGGCAAGAATAATACACATAAGAAATAGGCCATTCACCCCAACAGGTCCTTGCCAAACAAGATGCCCCATCTAAGCTCATCCTATTTCCCTGATTTTGGTCCATATCCCTCCAAATCTTTCCTATCTATTAGCAAAATTAGAGCACATGGTATTAGGGGTAGGGTATTGACATGGATAGAGAACTGATTGGCAGACAGGAAGCACAGAGTGACAATTAACGGGTCCTTTTCAGAATGGCATGCCGTGACTAGTGGGGTGCCGCAAAGCTCGGTGCTGGGATCCCAGATATTTACAATACTTTTTAACGATTTAGATGTGTGAATTAAATGTGACATCTCCAAGTTTGCAGATGACACAACGCTGGGTGGCAGTGTGAGCTGCGATGAGGATGCTACAGTATGAGGCTGCAGGGTGACTTGGATAGGTTGGGTGAGTGTGCTGATGCATGGCAAATGCAGTATAATGTGGATAAATATAAGGTTATCCACTTTGGTGGCAAGAACAAGAAGGCAGATTATTATCTGAATGGTGTCCAATTTGGAAAAGAAGTCGTGCAACGAGACCTGGGTGTCCTTGTACATCAGTCACTGAAAGTAACCATGCAGGAACAGCAGGCAATGAAGAAAGCTAATGGCATGTTGGCCTTCATTGTGAGAGGATTTGAGGTTAGGAGCAAGGAGGCCCTACTGCAGTTGTACTGGGCCCTGCTGAGGCCGCACCTGGTCTCCTAATTTGAGGAAGGACATTATTGCGATTGAGGGAGTGCAGCGTAGGTTTACCAGGTTAATTCCAGGGATGGCGGGACTGATGTATGACGAAAGAATGGGTCAACGGGGCTTTTATTCACTGGAATTTAGAAGAATGAGAGGGTATCTTATAGAAACATATATGATTATTAGGGGATAGGACAGGTTAGAGGAAAAATGTTCCCGATGTTGGGGGAGTCCAGAACCAGGGGCCACAATTTAAGAAATAGGAGTAAGCCTTTTGGAACGGAGACGAGGAACCATTTTTTCTCACAGTGGTGAGTCTGTGGAATTCTCTGCCTCAGAGGGCGGTGGAGGCAGGTTCTCCAGATGCTTTCAAGAGAGAGCTGGATAGGGCTCTTAAAAATAGCAGAGTCAGGAGATATGGGGAGAAGGCAGGAATGGGGTACTGATTGGGGATGATCAGCCATAATCACATTGAATGGCGGTGCTGGCTCGAAGGGCCGAATGGCCTATTCCTGCACCTATTGTCTATTGTCTATTGTCTATTATCTTCCTCTTTGTTTGACTGTCTAAATATCTATCTATCTATCTAGTTATCTAAGATCGACACAAAAAGCTAGGGTAACTCAGCGGGTCAGGGAGCATCTGTGGAGAAAATTAATAGGTGACGTTTCAGGTTGAGACCCTTCTTCAGACTATTATTTATGTATGTTAACCAGAAGAATTAATCTCATATTCTGCCCAGATAATCAGCAGCCTAGCAGTATGAGCAATGAATTTCACGATTTCAAGTAACACACATCTATTTATCTATATGTCTATTTGTTACCTATCATTTTCCACCTCCTGTCTCACTACTGCTTCTCAGCTTTACGCTCTCAGTCCTGATGCAATGTCTCAAGACAAAATGTCATTGCTATTAATGACTTATCAGATGACCTACTAAATTCCTCCAGCATTTTGTCTTATGCTCTGGAATCAAGCATGTGCAGTCACTTGTGCCTGCCTTGTCTGGTGCCCACCTTTAGGTTCTGATCCAACTTCAGGAGTTTGAACATAGAAAGTAGAACGGTTTAAGAATAAGTGGTAGGCCATTTAGGATTGAGATGAGGAAAAACCTCCACCCGGAGAGTTGTGAATCTGTGGAATTCTCTGCCACAGAGGGCAGTGGAGGCCAATTCACTGGATGTTTTCAAGAGAGAGGTAGATTTAGCTTCTGGGGCTAAAGGAATCAAGGGATATGGGGAAAAAGCAGGAACGGTGAACTGATTTTAGATGATCAGCCATGATCATATTGAATGGTGGTGCTGGCTCGATGGGCGAATAGCCTACTCCTCCACCTATTTTTCTATGTTTTCTATGTTTCTATATCAGCCCAAATGTCTTTTAAATGCTGTTGTAGTTTCTTCCTCAACGACCTCCCTCTGGCAGCTCGTATAATATACCCACGACCCTCTGGGTGAGATTAAACCATATGATATTTGAGCAGGTCAGTTAGATCAGACCATACATGGCTATTATTACAGCCACAAGTTTGAATGATCAAATGGCCAGCACATTTTGGGATATATAGAGATACAGCGTGGAAACCGGCCCTTCGGCTCACCGAGCCCGCGCCAACCAGCGATCGCAGCACATTAACACTACCCTACACACATTAGGGACAATTTACATTTTATACCGTCAATTAACCTACGTCTTCGGAAGTGAGGGAGGAAACCGAAGATCACGGAGAAAACCCACACGGTCACAGGGAGAATCTACAAGCTCCATTCAAACAGCACCCGTAGTCGGGATCAAACCCGGGTCTCTGGCGCTGTAAGCGCCGTAAGGCATCAACTGTAGCGCTGCTCCACCTTTCCACCCTGTCCACATTATGATTGATTAGAGCTGGTTGGAAGGTTTACCCGGCTTCTCTGCTGCAAGGTGGCATTTGCATTTGAGAAAGTTTGCCTGAAATAAACTGCCACTTTGATCAGTGAAACAAATCGTAAACTGTTCAAGTAAGAGAGAATAAAATAAAAGTGGAGTCAGATGCAAGAGATGTGTCACATTTAATTTAATGCAGTAATCCCAGCTCCACGGCAGGAGTCTGAATATTTGGTACATTTTGTTATGCAAAGTATACGCAGCAAGAATAATTCAGTGAAAATCAGCAATGATGAATGTTGTCTCGGAGACTGAGCAAGTATAAATTATACACTGTGCCTACAATGTTCAACCACAATGTGAATTTATAAAATGCCCTCAGCGCAAAAATGTTTCCTTTATTCATTTACAGGATGTAGGAGTTGTTGGGAAGGCTAGCACTTATTAACATCCATGAGTGAAACAGGTGTGTCACCCTCCCTTGAAATGTTGGGATCTTTCTGATGAAATTACTCACACGGTACTGTTAGCAAGGGAGTTCCCGAAGGGGATCAGTGACAATGAAGGAGTAGCAAGATGTTTCTGATTTTTTTTCCTTTCGATTTGAGATACGGTGCGGAAACAGGCCCTTCGGCCCGCCGAGTCCGCACAGACCGGCAATCCCCGCACATTAACACTATCCTACACACACGAAGGACAATTTACACTTATACCAAGCCAATTAGCCTACACTCCTGTACGTCTTTGAAGTGTGGGAGGAAACCGAAGATCTCGGAGAAAACCCACGCAAGTCACGGGGAGAACGTACAAACTCCGTACAGACAGCACCCGTAGCTAGGATCGAACCTGGATCTCTGAAATTGGCTGTTGAATTGTGCCATTCAAGTCACTGTGGTGCATGTTGTGCATGGTACACAGTGGTGCCTTGGCTGCTTTGCCCTGTATGGAGTCAAATTGTATGAAAATAGGTTGAAGGTGCACTCACACAGCAAAATGAAGGATCATAGAATTATGCAGACTAACTAGAGATACAATTTGGCCCACTGAGTTCGTGCGACCAGCGATCACCTCATACACGAGTAGTGATAAATTTACAATTTGACCAAAGCAATTAACTTAAACACCTGTACGTCTTTGGAGTGAGTGTAGGAGGAAACCGGAGCACCCGGAGAAAACCCACGCAGTCACAGGGAGGTAGACAAAAATGCTGAAGAAACTCAGCAGGTGAGGCAACATCTATGGAGCAAAGGAAGAGACGACATTTTGGGTCGAGACCCTTCTTCAGACTCAGTCACAGGGAGAACGTACAAACTCCATACAAACATCACCCATAGTCAGGATCAAATCCCAGTCTCTAGCACTGTAGGGCAGCAACTCTACCGCTGTGCCACCGTGCCGCCCCTGTTTTGCTGCACCACTGTGTTGTTGGCTGTACCCAGTGTCGTTGGTATAGATCACAGCAATCTTAATACATTGATTTTACTTATTAGGATTATTACTTGTATGATGCAAATTCCTTATCAATATGAGGGTGTAAGAGAACACTTTTGAAGGAAATTAGGAAGGCAAAAGGAGCTAGTATAGAAAAGTAGAAGAGAATCCTAAAAGTATATTGAAAGTAAAAGGCTAACTAGGGAGAGTATATATCCCTTTAATGATCAATATGGTAATCATTATGTAGAACCATGTGGAAGGGATGAAGTCTTCAATGAATACTTCTTGTCTGAATGTACAATGGAGAAGGATTTAGAAACTAATGAGTTCAGGGGAAGGAAAAGTAATATCCTGGAGAAAAGCAACACTATGAAGAAGGAAGTGTTAGAGGGAGGATATTGCCAGTGGTCTGGTAGAAATTTTTGTTACTTCATTAGCTGAAACTGTGTTAATAGAAGACTGGATGAAAGCCAAAATTGTACCTTGATTTAAGAAAGGCTGCGGGAAAAATCCAGGCTATTGCAACCTTATATCAGATTCACAAGAAAGTTGTGTGGGAAGGAGCTACACATGCTGGTTTACACCGAAAATAGACACAAAATGCTAGAGTAACTAAGCAGGACAGGCAGCACCACAGGAGAGAAGGAATGGGTGACGTTTCGGGTCGGTCTGAAGAAGGGTGAGCTGATAGAAGGGTATAGGATTATGAGGGTCATAGATGGATAAGATAGCCAAAGACTTTCTCATGTTTGGGGTGTCTACGACTGGAGGACATGGATTTAAGATCAGTGGGAGGAGGTTTAAAAGCGATCCAAGGGGGTAGGACTTTCACATAAAGAGTACTTGGTATAAGCTGCCAGAGGATGCAGTAGAGGCAGGTACTTTAGCAACATTTAAGAGGCACCTGGACATGTTCTTCAATGAGCAAGACAGGGAAGGATATACAATTAATGCAGACAAGTGGGATTAATATAGATTGCCTTGATAATTGGCACAGATAAGATGGGCCAAAGGGCCTGTTCCTGTACTGTACTGCTCCATGACTCCATACCTGAATGTTGTCTAGGTCTTGCTATGTGCAGGCATATATTGCTTCATTTTTGTGAATGGTATTGAATATTATGCAATCATCAGTGAATATTCAGTGAATCAGTGAAGCAAAGAGTAGGAGTTAACGGGTCCTTTTCACAATGGCAGGCAGTGACTAGTGGGGTACCGCAAGGCTCAGTGCTGGGACCCCAGCTATTTACAATTTATATTAATGATTTGGACGAGGGAATTCAATGCAACATCTCCAAGTTTGCGGATGACACAAAGCTGGGGGGCAGCGTTAGCTGTGAGGAGGGTGCTAGGAGGCTTCAAGATGACTTGGATAGGCTGGGTGAGTGGGCAAATGCACGGCAGATGCAGTATAATGTGGATAAATATGAGGTTATCCACTTTGGTGGCAAAAACAGGAAAGTAGACTATTACCTGAATGGTGGCCGATTAGGAAAAGGGGAGATGCAACGAGACCTGGGTGTCATGGTACACCAGTCATTGAAAGTAGGCATGCAGGTGCAGCAGGCAGTGAAGAAAGCGAATGGTATGTTAGCATTCATAGCAAAAGGATTTGAGTATAGGAGCAGGGAGGTTCTACTGCAGTTGTACAGGGTCTGGGTGAGACTACACCTGGAGTATTGCGTACAGTTTTGGTCTCCTAATCTGAGGAAGGATATTCTTGCCATAGATGGAGTACAGAGAAGGTTCACCAGTCTGATTCCTGGAATGGCAGGACTTTCATATGAAGAAAGACTGTATAGACTCGGCTTGTACTCGCTAGAATTTAGAAGATTGAGGGGGGATCTTATAGAAACTTACAAAATTCTTAAGGGGTTAGACAGGCTAGATGCAGGAAGATTGTTCCCGATGTTGGGGAAGTCCAGAACAAGGGGTCACAGTTTAAGGATAAAGGGGAAATCTTTTAGGACTGAGATGAGAAAAACATTTTTTACACAGAGAGTGGTGAATCTCTGGAATTCTCTGCCACAGAATGTAGTTGAGGCCAGTTCATTGGCTATATTTAAGAGGGAGTTAGATGTGGCCCTTGTGGCTAAAGGGATCAGGGGGTATGGAGAATGGAGAGAAAGCAGGTACAGGATACTGAGTTGGATGATCAGCCATGATCATATTGAATGGCGGTGCAGGCTCGAAGGGCCGAATGGCCTACTCCTGCACCTATTTTCTATGTTTCTATGTTTCTATGTTTCTGTGCCTCAATCCTTTACAATGGAAGGAAGCTTATTAATAGACAATAGACAATAGGTGCAGGAGTAGACCATTCGGCCCTTCAAGCCAGCACCGCCATTCAGTGTGATCATGGCTGATCATCCACAATCAGTACCATCTGAAAATGGTATTGCAGCATCTGAAAATGATTAAACTCCGGATACTACTTTCAGGAGCTCATCCACTGGTGTACGAAGGAATTGCAGATGCTGGTTTAAACTGAAGTTAGTCAGAAAAACCTAGCAAATAGGTACAGGAGTAGGCCATTCGGCCCTTTGAGCCAGCACCACCTGGCTCAATCACCATATGATCATGGCTCATCATCCAAAATCAGTACCCCGTTTCGTTTTTTCTCCATATCCCTTGATTCCCTTGGCCCTAAGAGCTAAATCTAACTCTCTCTTGAAAACATCCAGTAAATTGGCCTCCACGGCCTTCTGTGGCAGAGAATTCCACAGATTCACAACTCTCTGAGTGAAAACGTTTTTCCTCATCTCAGTCCTAAATGGCCTATCCCTTATTCTTAAACTGCGACCCCTGGTTCTGGACTCCCCCAACATCGGGAACATTTTTCCTGCCTCAAATGTTTGGAATATTTTGCACTTCAAAGTTTCACTATTTCTCGTTCCCATATGCAAGTACAAGTTCCACATGCAGGTACCACATGCATCTACCCTGTCCAATCCTCTAACAATTTTATATGTTTCTATGAGATCCCCTCTCATCCTTCTAAATTCCTGTGAATATAAGCGCAGTCAACCCATTCGTTCATCATATGTCAGTCCCGCCATCCTGGGATTTAACCTGGTGAACCTACACTGCACTCCCTCAATAGCAATAATGTCTTTCCTCAAATTAGGAGAGCAAAATTGCATACAATACTCCAGGGCCCTGTACAACTGCAATAAGATCTCCTTTCTCTTAAACTCAAATCCTCTCGTAATGAAGGCCAACATGCCATTGGCTTTCTTCACTACCTGCATGCTTACTTTCAGTGAGTGATGTACAAGCACACTCAGGACTCGTTGCACCTCCACTTCTCCTAATTTGATACCATTCACATAATGATCTGCCTTTCTGTTCTTTCCACCAAAGTGAACAACCTCACATTTATCCACATTATACTGCATCTGCCATGCTTCGGCCCACTCACCCAACCTATCCAAGTCACCCTGCAGCCACATAGCATCCTCCTCCTCACACTGCCACCCAGCTTTGTGTCATCCGCAAACTTAGAGATGTTACATTCAATTCCCTTGTCTCAATCGTTAATATATATTGTAAACTACTGGGGTCCCAGCTGGAGTAACTCAGCGGGACAGGCTGCATCTCTGGAGAGAAGGAATGGGTGACGTTTCTGGTCGAGACCCTTCTTCAAACTTCATCCACTGGTGTTCTTTGGCTGAAAGGACCTCCAATGGTCACAAGCATCTTCCTTTCTCCAAGTTTGATTCAATCTGGAGGAATTATTTTCTCTTTGAATTCCAATTACTTCAGTTTTACCAGGCCACACTTAGTCAATCGATCTGGTGTTGAGAGCACTCACTGTCCATTCACCTCTTGACTTCAGCTCTTCAATTCATGTTTGGATAAAGGCTGTATTAAAGTCTGGAACCTATTAGCTCTTACGGAATCCTGGTTAGAGTCATAGAGCTATTGAGCCATAGAGCTCAGAAACAGACCCTTCGGCCAAACTTGCCCATGATGACCAAGCTGCCCCATCCATGCTAGTCCCAACTACCCTGATGTTTTTAGCCTATATTCCTCTGAACCTTTCCTATCCATGTACCTGTCCAAATGTCTTTTAAATATTGCTATACCACCTGCTTCAACTACCTCCTCTGGTAGCTTGTTCCATTTCTCCACCACCCTCTGTGAATAGATTTCCCCTCAGGTTCCTATTAAGAGTCAAGAGTGTTTTATTGTCATTTGTCCCAGATAGAACAATGAAATTTCGTACTTGCAGCAGCACAACAGAATATGTAAACATTGTACACAGTAAACAATATGATAAACGAGAGAGAAAAGAAAACAAATTAGTGTATGTAAATATACACACATACAAATACACATATATACATCATATATATATATACACGCACACACACAGACGCACAAAAAACAAACAATAATAGTGCAACAATAATAATAATAATAACAATAATAATAATAATAATAATAATAATAATAATAATAATAATAATAATAATAATAATAATAATAGTCTATTGAAGTTCAGAGCTTATTTGTTGTTGTGTTTAATAGCCTGATGGTCGTAGGGAAGAAGCTGTTCCTGATCCTGGACGTTACAGTTTTCAGGCTCCTGTACCTTCTTCCGATGGCAGGGGTGAAATGAGTGTGTGGCCAGGGTGGTGTGGGTCTCTGATGATGCTGGCTGGCTTTTTGAGGCAACGATTCCAATACATCCCCTCGATGGTGGCGAGGTCAGAGCTGGTGATGGACTGGGCAGTGTTCACAGCTTTTTGCAGTCTTCTTCGCTCCTGGGCATTCAAGTTGCCGAACCAGGCCGTGATGCAACCAGTCAATATGCTCTCTACCTTTCGAAGTTCAAGAGAAGCCTCTCTGCCATACCAAATCTCCGTGATCTTCTCAAGAAGTAGAGGCGTTGATGTGCTTACTTTATAATTGCATTATTGTGCTGGGTCCAGGAAAGACGTTCAGAAATATGCACACCCAGAAATTTGAAGTTTTTTAATCTCTCCACCATTGTCCCATTGATATAAACAGGATTGTGGGTTCTCATCCTTCCTCTTCCAAAGTCCACAATCAGTTCATTGGTCTTTCTGACATTGAGAGCCAGGTTGTTGTGCTGGCACCATTTGGTGAATCGATCGATCTCACTTCTATGCTCTGACTCAACACCATCTGTAAATCCTCCAACAACGGTGGTGTCTTTGGCGAACTTGAAAATGAAGTTTGCACTGTGCCCGGCTACACAGTCGTGAGTATAGAGTGAGTAGCGCAGGGGGCTGAGCACGCAGCCTTGAGGTGCTCCCGTACTGATTGTTAATGAGGAAGTAGTGTTTCTGCCAATTCGAACAGACTGTGGTCTGATGAGGAAGTTGAGGATCCAGTTGCAGAGGGATGGACAGAGATCCAGTTCCGTGAGCTTGGAAACCAGCTTGGATGGGATGATGGTATTGAATGCCGAGCTGTAGTCTATAAACAACAGGCTTGACGTATGTAGTTTTATTGTCCCTATTAAATTTGTCCTTTCTCACCTTAAATGCAAGTCCTCTTGTTCTTGATTCCCCTACTCTGGGTAAAAGACTGTGCATTGAGATTAAGCATATTATTGATGGTACTTGTTGAAAACAATGACATCTTCAGTCACTTTACCAATGATTTAGAATGGTTTGATGGAGCAATCATTGATTCCTTTGGATTCAAATTTTTTGAATATCATTCAAAGGGACTTCATTATTTTCACAAGAAGACAAAGGAGATAAACTTTGGTGAAATTGGTCAGATTTAAGAAAGGTCTGAATGGAGGAGTGGGAGTGATGAAATATTTTAGAGAGGAGTGGAAAAGGGGTTATTGCAGGGTCGAAAAGAAGGGATACACAAGACTATAATGCAGAAGTATATTTCCAAATTCTCGTTAAATATATTCCTGGAGTTTAAATTCACTTAACCCTCCCAAGCTTCAATAATCAATCTCTAACAGTCTTTCTTGTCCATTTGCAACATTGACACCGATCCAAAATGGGGCTACCTTTTATAGGTCCACGAACCTTGAGGGGCCGAACTACATAGGGGTGGTCCACTTACAATCCAATCAATCATATCAATTACATCAATACATTATTGACAGTTCCCCAATCCAATTACAGAGGGTCTCAAACAATGTTTCTTACAGAAGCTTCTGGAAGGAAGCTAGTTCACTGAATAATGCATCATTTGCTCTGGAACACAAAACAATTCTGCTGGGGCTTAACACTTTGGCCAATCAACAAACAACAGGGTAACTGTCTTGCAACATTATTTACATTATTTACATTTGTTTTGCAGCAATCCAATCAAACTCATGCATTTACAATACCTTGGAGGTCCGCTGCAAAACTCTCATTCATACTTATAATTGCAGAGATACTTAGAACTTCCTTATCTGAAACACTGACCTGGGACCTACACATCCCAGCAGCCTGTGGCTTCTTATACAGAAATACACAATTGGCCAAAAAGGCCTTGTAATGCATGAATCCTCTGCTTTATTTTGGCTCAATTTCTGGCTCTATTTTGGCCAGGATTTACAGGCCCACCAAGTCCGCACGAACCAGCGATCTCCATACGCTACCCTACACACTAAGGACAATTAATACACTTTTACTGAGGCTGATTAACCTACAAATCTTTGGTGTGTGGGAAGAAACAGGGAGTGCCCGGGGAAAACTCACATGTTCACGGGGAGAACGTACAAACTCTGTCCGGACAGCACCCGTAGACAGAATCAGTGTCTCCAGCGCTGTCAGGCAGCAACTCTACTACTGCACCGTGTGCTACTTCATTGATGGCTTTACATAATGTTTGCTTGCCAAAGTTTGCAGGAAATTAATCTTCAGTTTCTGGAGACTGCAGATTAATGTGACACTGCTAGCGGAAGGCCGTTGGGGTGTAGGGTTTGCAGGAGTAGAGAAGGCCACTGTAGTCAGATGTCAAGACCATGGAGAAAGGATGCACTTTTAAAATCTGAGGCACCTGGAACCAATGTAGGTCAGTTAGGATCAGAATGATGGGTGAGTGTGACATTGAAAAAGTAAACCTTGGATGTCAGTGAATCCCATTATAGCTATTCTCACATCTGCTGCAGAAAACTCCAAGGCCCAAGACTAGCTGTTCATGGTATTAATGGATGAATGCTGACACCTTCATTTGACATTCTCATACCGTGATTTTAACAGACCATAACCTATTTTTTTTAAAGTGAATTAATGTCCACATTAAAATCGGCAAGAAAGAATATCTCTCTGGTTTCAGAACTTTCTAGGATTCAATACACAATAGAATCATCTTTAAACTTTCCATAAACTAGCAGAATTTGTTAGTTTTGATAATCTATGCAATTGTACGTTGCATATTGATATTTTTAACGACCTGATTGTCATTCAGTAATTATAAGTTTACATTAATTTGCAACACTTGCAGTACAAAATAGTCTAGAAATTAGTTAACTTACTCTTGAAAAGTTTAGTGCTACGTGGTTCATTGTCCATTGTAGCTTAAATAAACGGATTCAGAGCTCATTTCTGCAAAAAAAAACATGGCATTCATGAAATAAAGCTTTTGGTTAATTTCTGCTTGTGCGTTTAACCTTTTCCCTGGTGTCAAACATACACCAAATGATGCAAGTTTAGTTGAGTTTAGTATTGAGTTTAGAGTTACAGCACGGAAACAGGCCCTTTGGCCACTGCGTCCACACCGACCAGTGATCCCCGCACATTAACACTACCCTGCACACACTAGGCACAATTTACACTTATACCAAGCCAATCAACCTACAAACCTGTTGGAGTGTGGGAGGTAATCGAAGATCTCAGAGAAAACCCGCGCGGTGACTGGGTGAACGTACAAACTCCACACAGACAGCACCCGTAATCAGGATTGAACCCAGGTCTCCAGTGCTGCAAGCGCTGTAAGGCAGCAACTAGATCGCTGCGCCACCGTGCCATCCAGTTGTGCAAAGCCCATTACCATCCCGACCAACAGAAACTTGAGTTCAAAGATCCACACAACTATTACAGAATGGTTTCAACCAAACTCTCAACACGTTGCATTAGTTTGCTGCAGGGTGCTTCTTGCCTTCATTGATTGATTGATTGATACGTTGTTATCGCAGCTGACATGTCACAGTGAAATTCTTTGTTTTGCACACCATACACAAGGTATGCAAAGAGTCGCCACGTATAGGGCACCGACAAAGTTGCAAAGTGCTCGATACAGTCACTTGGGGGTTACAGTTAGGGGCCTCCTCTTTGTTCTCGGAGGCCCCCTACGCCGGGTCACTCTTTGTTCTCAGCCGCTTCCCCACTCCAGGTGGGGGAAACTATAGCAATATTTAAAAGATATTTGGACAGATACCTGGCTGGTCACCTAGTCCTCTTCGCAACCCGTTTGTGCCTTTTAGCATTTGATTGACTGGAACTTTTGTCTACATTTGATTGAAGATAAAATCTCTCGCCTTATCCCCAGAATCCTCTCTTTCCACCACAGCAGACAGCAGCAACCCACATTGTACCAACCATAGAGTGTGTGCTTTTAATGGCTGAATAATGCACAACAAAAGTGTCAGGGGTTGCATTCAGTTTACGCTGGTCAAGTTGGGAAATGTATACGTCCCATTCCATCACACATCTCTGGTGAACTGCAGTTCTAACTTCATTTAACCCTAGTTCCTGAATTTTTGAGAGGGACGCAAACTGATATTAATGATAAACACAGCAATATTTTAACACACCAAAAAATTAATCCACTAGAAAAATATGTCATCAACTAATTCTTGGTTCTGATCTCAGTGGTATTTCATCGATACTTTAAATTAATTTCTTTAAATCTACCAACTGACATAACCACCTGATTGTTACTCAATTCAATGTACCACCAGCAATTTAATATGTTATGATTTATCTTGCTCAAGGTTGCAGCATCTTCAGTTCATTGTGTCACTATGAAGAAAGGCTGTGATGTTTCTCAGATAGGCAATCTTTGTTATTGAGGGAACATTGACTTAGAAACTTTGGTTAAAATAATATGCCAATGTCGCAAAAAATCTGGTTCAGTCGAAACAATGTTTGGGGAGGGGCGTAAGGAAGTCACAGTACAGGATTTACGAAGGAGAAGCTGAAGTAACTATTTTAGTCTTCCCATTCATCATCTGGAGGCAATTGTTGCTTATTCATGACTAAATGCCAGATGAGCAGCGACAAAGTAGGACAGCAAGGCTTATGTCATCAGTGTGCACATGGAAACTGACTACGTTTCTGTGGGACTAAGTATAAGAGAGAGGAAGAGGATCCTTCTGTGGATTTTTGGAAAGACGGTGTGAAGGGAAACCATCAGAATCATAGAGTCATACAGCACAGAAACAGGCCCATCAGCCCAACTCGACCAGGTCGACCAAGATGCCCCATCTAAACCAGTCCCATTTGCCCAGGAATTACCCACATCTCTTTAAACCTTTCCTATCCGTTCTACATCAGATGTCCTCTAAATTTCCCCATACTCCTAATATAGTCACAAAATGCTGCAGAACACAGCGGGATAGGCCACGTCTCTTGAGAGAACGAATGGATGAACGTTTCAGATCGAGACCCTTCTTCAGGCTGAAAAAGATCTGAAGAAGGGCCTTGACCCGAAACGTCACCCATTCCTTCTCTTCAGAGATGCTGCCTGAGTTACTCCAGCACATTGTGCCTATCTTCGGTTTAAACCAGCATCTGCAGTTCCTTACTACACATTATTCTAAAGCTGTGCCCTTTACTTTTAGATACCTCTGACAAAAGGTGAAGGTTTCTGCTATTTATCTTACCCATGACTCTTATAGAGTTGGCATCTTTCTGATTCTCCCTTTGCCTCTTCCACTCCATGTGAAACTTTTTCAGCTCATCAAGTCTCTCCTCATAACTGAAATAGACAATAGACAATAGACAATAGGTGCAGGAGTAGGCCATTCGGTCCTTTGAGCCAGCACTGCCATTCAATGTGATCATGGCTGATCATCCCCAATCAGTACCCTGTTCCTGCCTTCCCCCCATATCCCTTAACTCCACTATATTTAAGAGCTCTATCTAACTCTGCCTTCCCCCCATATCCCTTAACTCCACTATATTTACGAGCTCTATTAATAAAGTCTAATTCAATTCAATTCAATTCAATTCAACTCTCTCTTGAAAGCATCCAGTAAAGTCGTCAAGTCAAGAGAGTTTATTGTCATGTGTCCCAGATAGGACAAAGTTCATTTTTGCTTGCTGCATCACAACAGAATATATAAACATAATACAGAATTGGAGATAAAAGTTCAGTGTGTCTATATAGCATAGACCATATAGACACAATAAATAGATAAAGTGCAATCGGCTGTTATTGTTCAGAGTTTGTTTGATGTCGTGTTTAATAGCCTGATGGCTGTGGGGAAGAAGCTGTTCCTGAACCTGGATGTTCCAGATTTCAAGCTCCTGTACCTTCTTCCCGATGGCAACGGAGAGATGAGTGTGTGGCCAGGATGGTGTGGGTCTTTGATGATGTTGGCAGCCTTTTTGAGGCAGCGACTGCGATAGATCCCTTGGATGGTAGGGAGGTCAGAGCCGATGATGGACTGGGCAGTGGTCACAACTTTCTGCATTATTTTCCGCTCCTGAATGCTCAGGTTGCCGAACCAAGCCATGATGCAACCAGTCAGTATGCTCTCTACTGTGCACCTGTAGAAGTTCGAGAAAGTCCTCCTTGACATACCGACTCTCTGTAATCTTCTCAGGAAGTAGAGGCGCTGATATGCCTTCTTTATGATTGCATCAGTGTGCTGGGACCAGGAAAGATCTTCGGAAATATGCACGCCCAGGAATTTGAAGTTCTTGATCCTTTCCACCATCGTCCCAAATTGGCTTCCATTGCCTTCCGAGGCAGAGAACTCCACAGATTCACAACTCTCTGGGTGAAAAATATTTTCTTCATCTCCGTTCTAAATGGCCTACCCCTTATTGTTAAATGGTGGCCCCTGGTTCTGGACTCCCGCGACATCGGGAACATGTTTCCTGCCTCTAGCGTGTCCAATTCCTTAATAATCTTATATGTTTCAATAAGATCCCCTCTCATCCTTCTTAATTCCAGTGCTTACAAGCCCAGTTGCTCGATTCTATCAACATATGACAGTCCGCCATCCCGGGTACTAACCTTGTGAACCTACGCTGCACTCCCTCAATAGCAAGAATGTCCTTCCTCAAATTTGGAGACCAAAATTGAAATCTCAGGCAACATCCTGGTAAATCTTCTCTGTGGTCTCTCCAGTGCAATCATGACCTTACAATAGTGTGGTGACAGAATTTCGTACA
This sequence comes from Malacoraja senta, assembly GCA_038087875.1. Lineage (NCBI taxonomy): Eukaryota > Metazoa > Chordata > Chondrichthyes > Rajiformes > Rajidae > Malacoraja > Malacoraja senta. Next base: position 388,262,628 of record CM075977.1, read on the forward strand.
ATATTCCAACCTTATCCTAACCAATGGTTTGTGGCTATCATGAATTTAAAGCATAAAACAGTTTTCCCATTATTCAATATCATTGTATATCTAGGGCTTGAAATCCAATTTTGTCTCGACTCGAACGGTCACGCATTCCTTCTCTTCAGAGATGCTGCCTATCCCGCTGAGTTACTCCAGCATTTTATGTCTATCTTCAGTGTAAACCAACATTTGCAGTTCCTTCTTACACAATCCAATTTTTCTATTCTTTTTGCTAACAAATATAATTTTCAAGCATAAAACCTGGACTTGCAGACTGAGAAAGCCTTGATTTAATGCTTTTTAGTTTAGATTAGTTTAGTTTCGTGATACAATGTGAAAACAGGCCCTTCGACCCATCAGATCCGTGCCGATCACCGATCACCCATACACTAGTTCTATATTATCCTGGTTTCGCATCACACACACTAGGGGCAATTTAGAGAAGCCAATTAACTTACAAACCTGCACGTCTTTGGAATGTGGGGGAATCTGGAGCACCCGGGGAAACCTACGCGGTCACAGGGAAGACGTGCAAACTCCATATAAGCAGCAGCTGTAGTCGGGATTGAACACGGGTCTCTGGCCATGTAGGGCAGCAACTCTACCTCTGCGCCAGTGTACCGCCCCTACCCAGGACCATTTGCATGTAAAGCAGACATGACTTTACCGCACTATGAACCAAAATGTGCAACAGGGTAATACATACAAGGATATATTGTGAATGTACTGGTGAGGTATGATGTGAAAGCTGTCGCTTCTAAACATTAATTTTTCTCGACAGGCCATCATGGCTCAGCTGCCCCAAGAGGAAAAGGCAAAGATTGCTGAGCAAGTGGAGAGCTTCCAGCAGGAGAAGAACAAGCTGGATGCCGAAGTTGCAAAGTGGGATGACAGCGGCAATGACATCATTGTGCTGGCAAAGCAGATGTGTATGATCATGATGGAAATGACCGATTTCACCAGGTAAGAGAATGTAGACGATGTGTGACTTGCAACTCGAGCATAACCAGCGCACACCACACAGAGCAAATCACTGTCTTACTGAACACTACTTCTCCCTGCACTATATACACAGCAGAATGTGTAGGAAGCGACTGCAGATGCTGGTTTAAACCGAAGACAGACATAAAATGCTGTAGTAACTCAGCGGGACAGGCAGCATCTCTGGAGAGAAGGAATGGGTGACTGGCAGAATACTGGCCAGTAATAGCCCTGTTTCACTGTGCGAGTTGACCCACGAGTGACCCCGAGTGAAAGACTCGTGGTTGCGTACGAGACTCCAAGTTTATGATCCAGAGTTTAACCGAGTTCCCACGGGTATGTCTAAGTTTGCCGTTTACTTCTCATTTCTGCGATGTTCCAAGTTCGTCTCCCGAGTGTACCAAGTTCCTCTCCCGTTAATCTTGAGGCAACAATGTATATCGACGTGTTGAAAAATCATCACATGTTAAAAAAATGATGTCATGCTTTTTTTTTACATACTATAAAAAGCTTGCCTTGTTTAAATTGGCTCATTTGGAGAAAATGTCTGCAAGAAGGCTATTGGAGTCCAGGATGGTGATGTTTTTTGTTCAAGTGCTGTATGCTGCAGCCCTTAATGTGATGCAAGGACGCTTGTGTAATGAAGGCAGAAGAGAGAGAGTAAAGAGGAAAATTAAGAAGAGGTCTCAGTGGGTGAAGCCCCTGTTTCAAAGGAGATCTCTCTTTGGACAGTATGAAAAGCTGCTTAATGTGCTGTGCGATGAGGATAAATCTGCATTAAAAAATTTCATCAGAATTTCACCTGAGCTCTTTAATGAGCTGAAGAATAACAAGGTGGATGTGAAATCTCACCTACCTGTTTCAGTGACAGGCACCCGCAGCCAGTGAATGAAGACACCCCCATCTGTCTCCCCCTCCTCTCTCCACCCTCTCTCCTCCACCCCCCCCTCACCCCCCCCTTCAATTTGGAAATGTCATCCCATCACCCATTCCTTCTCTCCAGAGATGCTGCCTGCCCGCTGAGTAAAAGAGTTCCCACTTGCAGCAGCATAACAGGCCAGTAAACACAATACTCATAGATAATATACTAAACAAAGGAAATATATATTAAAAAATCCAGTATTATTGCAAAAATCCCAAAGTCCTTAGTGCAACCAAGGCAGTTTGTAGTTCATAGTTTAGTTAGCATTTGTAGCGTTCAAGAGCCCGATGGTTGTTGGGAAGAAGCTGTTCTTGAACCTGAAGGTCATGGTTTTCAGATTCATATACCTTCTGCTCAGCAGGAATAAAATGAGAGCATGGCCAGGGTAGTGTGGGTCCATGACAATGCTGGCTGCCTTTTTGAGGCAGCACCTCCTATAGAACCCTTTGATTCAGTAAATTTCAGTAAAGAGTTCGGGAATCTGGCATCATGGCTTGAGAATAAAACCCAGCCTTTAACATCCGCATAATGAAAGAGTTAGTGTTGTCCTACGGAACAGGGGTGCAGGAGAGGTGAACACAACCCTGTCTTCTTCAACAGCACTGGTAGAGTTGGCTTCTGGACGTGACTGGCAAACCTCAGATTAGGCTGCCATGAAGTGTCATAAAATGTTCTCACGCTGTTCCTCAATACTGGTTTGTATTAAGGTTGTGAGCTCAGTCCCAAATACACAAAATCTATATATAAACTTCAAGCAATTTTTTCTTTTCAAACCACTCTGTCACCTTATCAATAACTTTTACTTTGTTAAGCAGAATTTGTCTTTAAAAAGTCTAAGTAACTGATATTTCTGTCCCTGATTTTTGTTTCTAAAAAGAGTTCCCACGGTAGAATCACGAGTCACAAAGGTAAACGCACGGGCCACTACGTTCTTACAACGAGTTGAAATGTTTCAAATTTTAACCTCAAGAGTACATTTTACTCGTGGAAAAGTTCAAACATGTTTTAACTTTTTCAAGAGTTAACAAGTTTCACGGGTACCTGCCGTTAGTGCCACGAGTCGCTAAGTTGCGTCCACGAGTTCCGACGTTCCCGCTACGTTAATTGTACGTGATTACCACGAGTTAAATGTGTTTTAAACTCGGGGTACCTTGTGGGTCAGCTCGCACAGTGTAACAGGGGTTTAACTAATCTTTCTCCAGAATCTGTGGAATTCTTTGCCACAGACATGTGAATGTTTCTGGATTATCTGTTCAAGAATTCTCTGAATTATTAATTGAACAACTAATTCATAAGACTTCAAAGCTGCTTTCACTGAGTAACAAGAAGTTAGTCATACAGGTGGAAATAGGCCCTTGTAAGTTGACTCTTGTCAGCACACTTTAAAAAACTTCCCATTTTCGAGACAGTCCCTTTCCTTCAAACGATCTGCTCCAATCAACTTGAGCGAGTTCCTGTCTAATGCCTTCATAGATGGCCTTGCCCCAATTCAGAATTTTAACTTGTGGACCCACCCTGTCAGAGGTCACAGGTCCCAAAAGGCTCATCTACGGGCACTTCATCCACTTTCCCCTCCCGATTCCCTTAAAACAAAGTTTTTCTCTTCTGAATCTTTTTTTAAATTATGTGTTGATGTGTTTGTTAAAGTAAGCAAGGTAAATATATACAGACACAAGGAACTGCAGGTGCCGGTTTACAAAAAAAGACACAAAGTGCTGGAGTAACTCAGCGCCTTTGGCAGCATCTCTGGAAAACATGAATAGGTGAGGGGGTGTTGTTCCTGGAGCTTACATTGGCCCATGTTGTAACAATGCTGGGGCCAGAAGCAAAGTGATGCAAGTGAGAGTAGGATGGTGAATTAAAAAGGCAGGTAATCAGAAGCTCAGGGGCACTCGTGCAGACTAAGTGCAGGAGTACCATTTAAGAAAAAAGACACAAAGTGCTGGAGTAACTCAGCCGGTCAGGCAGCATCTCTGGAGAACATGGATAGGTGACGTTTTGGGTCGACAACCGTCTTCAGACTATTTGTTTTAGTTTAGAGATACAGCATGCAAACAGGCCCTTCGACCCAACAAGTTCACAGTGACCATCGATCACCTGTTCGCACTATTTCTATATTATCCCACTTTCTCATCCAGTCCCTGCATATTAGTGGTAATTTATAGGGGACAATTAACCTACAAACCCGCACGTCTTTGGGATGTGGGAAGAAACCAGAGCACCCAGACACAGGACACAGGGTGAACATGCAAACTCCCCACAGACAGCACCCGTGGTCAGGATGGATCTAGCTATGCAACTACTGTGCCTTCCCTGATCGAAAGCATATATAGATAAATATATAGATAAATGTGAGGTTATCCACTTTGGTGGCAAACACAAGGGGGCAGATTATTATCTCAATGGGATTAGGTTAGGTAAGGGGGAGGTACAGCGAGACCTGGGTGTCCTTGTACACCAGTCACTGAAAGTTGCCGTGCAGGTACAGCAGGCAGTGAAGAAAGCTAATGGAATGTTGGCCTTCATAACAAAAGGATTTCAGTATAGGAGTAAAGAGGTTCTTCTACAGTTATATAGGGCTCTGGTGAGACCACATCTGGAGTATTGTGTACAGTTTTGGTCTCCTAATTTGAGGAAGTACATCCTTGTGATTGAGGTAGTGCAGCGTAGGTTCACAAGATTGATCCCTGGGATGGCGGGACTGTCATATGAGGAAAGATTGAAAAGACTAGGCTTGTATTCACTGGAGTTTAGAAGGATGAGGGAGATCTTATAGAAACATATAAAATTGTAAATGGACTGGACAAGCTAGATGCAGGAAATGCTTTCCCAATGTTGGGCGAGTCCAGAACCAGGGGCCACAGTCTTCGAATAAAGGGGAGGTCATTTAAGACTGAGGTGAAAAAAAACTATTTCACCCAGAGAGTTGCGAATTTATGGAATTCCCTGGCACAGAAGGCAGTGGAGGCCAAGTCACTGGAATGGATTTAAGAGAGAGTTAGATAGAGCTCTAGGGGCTAGTGGAGTCAAGGGATAAGGAGAGAAGGCAGGCACGGGTTATTGATAGGGGACGATCAGCCATGATCACAATAAATGGCGGTGCTGGCTCGAAAGGCCAAATGGCCCCCTACTGCACCTATTTTCTATGTTTCTATGTTTCTATATTCTATGTTTCAGTTAAGTGCGGGATTTGGTGAATAGAATTATTGGTTGATTCGCATGACTGCCAGAGAAATAACAATGCCAGATAAACAAGACAGCTGAAATAGTTATATAGCAACCACAAACATACCTAAAAGCTCAGGATCAAAGACTACAGAAATATATTTGCCTCCAATGCTGCAATTGCTGGAATAGTCAAGCAAAGTTAAATATTGCACCATATTTGTCATTTATTGAGTATGTGTGAAAGTGTGTGTATATATATATATATATATATATATATATATATATATATATATATATATATATATATATATATATACACACTGAACTTTATTTTTCTCCCGTTATGTACTATGTTTATATATTCTGTTGTGCTGCAGCAAGTAAGAATTTCATTGTCCTATCTGGGACATGTGACAATAAAACACTCTTGACTTGACCTCCAACTGTAATACCGGCCAATCCCTCTTCTCCCCTTCCCCATCGGGCAAATTGTATGGAAATGTGAAAAAAATGCTCACCTCCAGATTCGGGGACAGTTTCTTCCCAGCTGTTACAAGGCAACAGTATAATCCTACCAACAACTAGAGACAGCAGTCCTAAACTATTCTCTACCTCATTGGAGACCATCGGACTATCTTTGATCAGACTTTACTGGCTTTATCTTGCAGTAAATGTTATTCACTTTATCATGTATTTGTACACGTGGGATGGCTCGATTGTAATCATGTATAGCCTTTCCGTTGACTGGTTAGCATGCAACAAAAGCTTTTCAGCCATGATCATATTGAATGGTCGAAGGGCCAAATGGCCTACTCCTGCATCTATTGTTCTATGTATCAATGTGACAATAAACTAATGACTAATACACAAGATGGGTGCTGGGTCATGCAAAGGCATAGATCATTGTTCAGAGATGATGAATACTGGAGAACAGATTGGCTGTGATTGTAGTTCGCAATAACAATGTTGAGAATGTCTTTTAACTGATCTGAAAATAGATGTTGCTATAGAGGTTTATCATGATTTCATTCTGATTACCACATGAAATCTGTGATTTCCAAAATTAAATGTCAGCCCACCTTTTTTTAGTTTCTTTTTAAAAAGAAATGCAAAATGTTTTAAAACTTGATCGATGGATATCAAGGGATGTGGGGAGAAAGCAGGAACGGGGTACTGATTTTAGATCATCAACCAAGATCATATTGAATGGCGGTGCTGGCTCGAAGGGCCAAATGGCCTACTCCTGCAACTATTTTCTATGTTTCTTTGAATGTGATATTAATACCAGAATAATTCTGCATTTTCAATTGCATCAGAAGATCACAGTCACATTGAAAGCCATCTTAATTTGCATTATAATGTAAGGGTTGTGCATTAATTCATGGATTAACATGAAGGAAACCTTTCTTTTCATGGGGTGTAGTTGGAACCTGGAATACGCTGCCTGCAGATGTGGGGGAGTCCGATTCCTCGGTGGTTTTAAGCAGGAAAGTGGGTAAAAATATAACAATTAAAAACTTGACAACATCAGAGATAGGGATGTGAGGGTAGAGAGCTAGTGCAGTCATGATGGGTCAAATGATTTCCTATCCAAATAGTGAATGGCCTGGATAGAGTGTTTGCGGAGAAGATGTTTCTACTCGTGGGAGAGTCCAGGGCCAGAGGCCATAGCCTCCGAATAAAAGGACATACCTTTAGAAAGGAGACGAGGAAGAATATCTTTAGTCAGAGGGTGGTGAATCTGTGGAATTCATTGCCACAGATGGTTGTGGCCAGGACAATGGATATTTTCAAGATGGAGATTGATCGAATCTTGATTAATACAGGTGTCAGGGGTTATGGGGAGAAGGCAGGAGAGATAGATCAGCCATGATTGAATGGCGGAGTAGACTTGATGGGCCGAGAGGCCTAATTCTGCTCTTATAATTTATGAACATGAAAATAATGTAATGATTTTATGATTCAAAAGAAGATGTGATTTTGTAATGAATGTCAAGATATGCCATGTGCACTAAACAGTGATTGTTATTTTTTTATTCTGTGTGATTTTGTAATAGGAAATATATTGTGATTTTGATTAGTGCTTTAGTTTAATCTTTTTGTTTAGTTTAGAGATACAGCACGAAAAAACAGGCCCTTCGGCCCACCGAGTTTGCGCCAACTAGCAATGCCCGTACACCAACACTATCCTATATACTAGGGACAATTTACAATTTATAGAAGCCAAATTAACCACAAACCTGTGCATCTCTGGAGTGTGGGAGGTCACCCGTGGAAAACCCACGCGGTCACGGGGAGAACGTACAAACTCCATACAGACAGCATCCTTAGTCAGGATTGAACCCGGGTCTCTGTCGCTGTGAGGCAGCAACTCTACCACTGGGCCACCGTGCTGCCCTATTGGCTTTCTCATTGACAAATCTCTCTAAGGGCCTTGTGGGCTCTTTCATCTTACAGACAGAGAGGATAAGGGGATAAAAGGGTAGCATGTTAGGTCATAAGGTCATAGGGAATAGGAGTAGAATTAGGCCATTTGGCCCATCAATTCTACTCTGCCATTCAATCATGGCTGATCTATCTCTCCCTCCTAACCCCATTCTCCTGCCATCTCTCCATAACCTCTGATACCTGTACTAATGTTACCTCATCTCCTCGATTTGACACCAGAATAAACACATCTGCCTTTGAAGGTCCATTTGCTTTAGTCCTTCTGCTAGATATGTCAAAACAATCTTATCTCAGCAACATCAGTGGCATTAATAGAACTGTAAAATTTAAAAAAATGGAAATATCTGCAGATTAGACAACAGTAACGGAAGGAGAACCAGTTAACATTTTGGAACTATTTCTTGGTATTTTTATTGTTCTCTTTCGATGTTCAGAATGCTGATGTTTCCTTTTTTTAAATCTATGTTAATGTTGAGTGAAGAGATCAAGTGGTTTGTGACCACATTTGCTGACAACAAATCGATGGGTGAGAAAGCAAGTTGTAAGAAGGCTTCAGGAATCTACAAAGGGATACAGATGGGTTAAGATACAGGCATATGGCAGATGGTATGTAATGTGGAGAAAAATTAGGTTATTTCCTTTGCGATAACAACTAGAAAGCAAAATAAAAATATTTGAATAGTAAGAGTACAAAATGCTGTGGTACAGTGGGATCTGCATGTCCTTGTTCGCAAAACACAGGAAGTTAGCATGAAAGTACAGAAACTGATTAAGAAGATAATAGTGTTTTTGGATTTTATTACGGAGGGGAAATAATATAAAAGCAGAGAAGTCTTGCTAAAACTGAAAAGGATATGGATGAGCTTACATCTGGGATGCTGCGTATAGTTTAATCTAAGAAGATGTATAAAATCATGATGGTGGTGGTGCATTGTGTGCTGAATGCACACAGTCTTTTACCCAGAGGTTTAAGGTAAGAGGGGAAAGATTTAATAAAAATCTAAGGGACAACCTTTTCACACAGAGAGTGGTGGGTATATGGAAGGAGCTGGAAAGGAGCCAGGTACAATCACAACATTTTAATAACATTTGGGACAGGTACATAGATCGGAGAGGTTTAAAGAGATATGGATTAAACATGGGCTAAAGGGACTAACGTAGATGGGGCATCTTGGTCGCATGGATGAGTTGGGCTGGTGGGTCTGTTTCTGTGGACATCAGTCTGATGAAGGGTCTCAGTTCAGAGAAGGATCATGAATTTGATTCCTGGGTTAACTGAGGAGGAACAGTTGAGCAGGTTGGACTGAAGCACATTGACATTTGGAAGAATGAGAAGGGATTCTAGGGGACCTTAGCAAGGTAGAGTCCAAAATGATGTCTTCCCTCCTGCGGGACCCGGAGCCAGAGATTCAGGGGAAGGGATTTCCCATTGAAGGCAGAGAAGAGAAGGAATACTTTCTCCAGATATTTCCATTTACTGTAGTTATACCAGATAGAAACAGGCTCTTTGGGCCACCAGGTGTATCATCAACCACCCATCTATCATAATCCCATTTTATTCAACGCCTTCTACCGAACAATTCCCTACACATTTTACTGCTGACCTTTGCCGACAGTGGCCAATTAATCCATCCACCCCGATGTCTTTCGGATGTCGGAGGAAATTGAAGCTCTGGAATGAAACGCACTTGGTCATAAGGAGAATATGTCAACGCCACACAGAGGTCAGGATTGAATCCGTGTGTGTGGAGCAGTGAGGCAATGCCTCTACTACCACTTCACCGGGACAGCTGGATGGGGAATCTGGAATATTCCATTCCAGTGAATTTGAGGAAGAATCTTAGAATACATTCAAGAATGATTTTAGTGTCGAGGGGAATTGATGGTTACCACTGGAAAGTGGAGCTGAGGCCTGATCAGATCAGTTGGAATGGACCCAAGGGCCCCATATGATCAATCCTGCCATTGTTATGCTCTTACACGCATATTCTAGTTGTGCTGCAGCAAGTAAGAATTTCATTGCTCTATCTAGGACATTTGACAATAAAACACTCTGGACTCTTGATCCTTCACCACTAAAGTACATTTTGCTGATGCAGTAACCAAAGATAATCAGCAGCAGCAGATTGCAAATCCCTTTACTACTTGTCCAATGCGTGGTACATCTCAGTGGTTTTCCGGAGTTAAAATCTGAAGTGTGAACACAGTAATGTTGAACATCACACCACACTATTCAGAGAGAAAGTGCAAGTGAGGGTCTAGACAGCTAATACAGCTAATAGAGTTATAGACTCATACATTACTGCACGGAAGCAGACACTTCAGCCCAACTCATCCATGCCGACCAAGATACCCCATCTCAGCTAATCCCATTTGCCCATACTTGATTCATAACCCTCTAAACCTTTCCAATCCATGTACCTTTAGTTTAGTTTAGTTTAGAGATACAGCACGGAAACAGGCCCTTCAGCCCACTGAGTCCACAGCAATCCCCGCATATTAACACTATCCTACACATACTAGGGACAATTTACATTCACACCAAGCCAATTTACGTACAAACCTGTACAACTTTAAACTTTGGGAGGAAACCGAAGATCTGGGTCAAGGGTAGAATGTACAAAGTCCGTACAGACAGCACCCCTATTCGGGATCGAACTTGCATCTCTGGCGCTGAAAGCGCTGTAAGGCAGCAAGTCGTGCAGCCTGTCCAAGTGTATTTTAAATTTTGGAAATGAAAGGGTTGTTCCATCACAAATGAGGGGAAAAAAATTAGATTTGTATCTTACTGAAAACAATACATAACAATGACATTGAATATCAGGGCAGGCTTGAGGGGCCAGGTGGACTGCTGCTCCTGGTGTTGTTGTATCCTATTGATCTGCTCACTGGATATGGATTCAACAGGTTCAGATCCATATCGCTATGAAGACTAGGGACCACTTTCACCCTCCTCAAAACTATGGGGCAATGGCTGTCCATTGTCTATTCAATGGCTACAGAATTTCACCCTATTTCACATAGTCCTTTTGCTCCCCCACCTTGCATAGAAAATTGACCATAGAATGGTGCACAAGAACAAGCCCTTCAGCCCACAATGTTGCTTCAAACATAATCATCATCATCGTTGAAAACATTAACAATGCAGTGGTGCTGGTTTCCGACGTGAACGGTGACGGACGCACCACACATCTCTGTCCTACCAGTTCCTGCGGATTTCCGCCACTGGAAGTATAGGATTTTTGGTGTGTGTGCTTTATTATCATTCCTTACAATGCTATGTACGACAGTGATCGCAACTTCTACTGAAGTGTGGATGGCTGTTAGCTCGCTAGAAGCTCATCCGCCCTATGACAGGTCTTGTTTTTGGTCCTGCTGGGGGTCCACAGCCCCCTCCTCACCTGGCAAACCAGGTGGGGGTGACGGTTTAGTCGGCGACTATCCGACCATGGAGCAGGTAGCACGGGATTACATGGCACCCGTGGCGGAGGGAACTCCCCCGAACCTGATCAAACATAATACAAAATTAAACAAATCTCTTCTAACTGCATATGACCCATATCCCACCATTCCCTGCATATCTATGTACCTAAAAGCTTCCTAAACGCCACTTCCGTTTCTACCTCCACCACCATGTGTAAAAAAAATGCCCTTCATATCTCAATTAAACTTTGCCCCTCTTATCTTAAAGCTATGCTCTCTACTTTTTGACATTTTTTCACTACGGGAAAAAAAAGTTCTGACTGTCTATCCAAACAATGCCTCTAATAATTTTAGATTCTTCTATCAGGTCACCCCTCAGCCTCCGACCATCCAGACCTTCTCTGCTACTGCAATGGTCTTGGTTTCTCTCTTTCTCAGTTCTTCGACCTGAAACATCAGCTGGGTTCTCTATCCACCATCACTGCTTGGCTGGCTGAGTTCTTCCAGCATTTCTGTTTTTGTTACAGTTTAAAATATCAATACAGGTGACCCATATCATCAAGACAGATGCCCAGGAATGTTGATATCTACTTTTTCAAAAAGCTTTGGTTACTATTCACCCATCGGAATTTTACTGGAATTTATCTTGCACTAAATGTTATTCCCTTTATCATGCATCTGTACACTGTGGATGGCTCGATTGCAATCATGCATGGTCTTTCCACTGACTGGATAGTACGCAACAAAAGCTTTTCACTGTACCGCGAACTAAACTAAACTACAGTGCTGGAGATCCCAGCAGGTCAGGCAGCATCTCTGGAGAACCAATCTCTCTGTGCTCCCTAAAGGGCCTGTCCCACTTTCACAACCTATTTCACAACCTTTTTTACTCGTGGACAAAAACGCCCCGACCTACTTGATGCCAGGAGTACCTACGACTAGCATCACGACCTACCTATGACCTACCTACGACCTCCTACGACCTCGTGATGACCATGCTGCGAGTATGAGTCAAGGGTAAACTCGGCAGAGGTCGTGAAAGTGAGACAGGCCCTTAACTCACTCCCACCTCTCATGAGAAGGGCACGACTTCTGAGGATGGAAATCCTTTCAAAATCGCTCTCATACTGAATAGGTGAATTATGTCATCATGCTTATGTTCATCTTCCTGGTCACTACTCTGCCTGAAACCATTCAAATAATTTTCAAATATTTTCCATTTCAAAAAGCGTACACAAATTATCCTTCCTCCACTGTTTCTTCTAAACCATTCCATCACCTAGCAACGCACTGCATAATTTTTAAAATAATCTCTGAGCCTCTCTTTCCAGAACAGTGAAGTATTTCAATAGAGGTAATATTAAGGCTTTGAAAAAAAGAAAAGGTTTGATTTCATTCTGTGCTTTATCATTTATGAAAAGCTTTCACACACACGGTGAATTACTTAGAATTACCCAGCGTGTACTACACTGTAGCAGCTCATTTGGTTCAAGTGGTCTAGGCTGACGTTTCTGCTCTGTATGAAACAACATCCGCCTTGTTTTAGTCATAGCGTGGAAATAGGCCCAGCGGCCCAACTTACTGACATTGACCAACATGTCCCATCTACACTTTGCGTTTGGCCCATATCACTCTAAACAATTTCTCTCTATCCATTTACCTGTCTAAATGATTTTTAAACATTGCCTCAAGTACCTCCTCTGGCATTCACCCTTTGAATAAAAAAGATACCCCTCAGACTCCTATAAGATCTTTCTCCCCTCACCTTAAACCTATGTCCTCTGGTTCTAGATTCTCCTACTTTGGGCAAGAGATTCTGTGCATTTAACAGATCTATTCCTGTCACAATTTTGTACATCCCTCATCCTCCTGCGCTCCAATGAATAGAGGCCGAGCCTGCTCATCCTCTCCCTATAGCTCAGGCCCTCGAGTCCCAGGAACATCTGTGTAAATCTTCTCTGAAGACGTTCCAGCTTGACAACATCTTCCCTATAACACGGTGCCCAAAACTGAACACAATACTCTAAATGTGGCCACACCAACGTCTTATACAGCTGCAACATGACCCCCCAACTTCTATACCTCTTCATCTCACTCTATCAACATCTCACAAGTTCACAAGTTCACCGGTTATAGGAGTAAAATTAGGCCATTCGGCCCATCGAGTCTACTCCACCATTCAATCATGGCTGATCTCTGCCTCCTAATCCCATTTTTCTGCCTTCTCCCCAGAACACTTGAAACCAGTTTTAATCAAGAATTTGTCTATCTCTGCCTCAAAAATATCCACTGACTTGGCCTCCACAGTCCTCTGTGGCAATGAGTTCCACAGATTAACTACCCTCTGATTAAAGAGGGTGCATGCAAGTGTACATGAGTGTAGCTGCACCATTGGTGGAAGAGTCCAGAGCAAGAGGCCATGGTGATTGTCTAAAGAATGAAATAGATAGGATAGACAGTCAGAACATTTTTCCCAGGGTGAAAATGACAATGACGAGTGGGCATAGCTTTAAGTTGAGTGAGGGAGAGGTTAAAGAAAATGTAAGGGGCACGTTTTTCACACTGAGGTTAGTGGGTGCCAGGAACGCACTGCCAGGGTGTGGTGGAGGCAGATACAATAGAGGCTTTTGGATAGGTACATGAATGTGTAGAGAATGTAGGGATATGGATTATCTAATAACAGACAGATTACAATTGGTCTTGGTATCATGTTCAGCACATGTGGAATTCCCTGCCACAGAGGGCAGAGAAGACAAAATCACTGGATGGATTTAAGAGAGAGTTAGATAGAGCTCTAGAGGCTAGTGGAATCAAGGGATATGGGGAGAAGGCAGGCACGGGTTATTGATTGGGGTTATTGATCAGCCATGATCACAATGAATGGAGGTGCTGGCTCAAGGGGCCGAATGGCCTCCTCCTGCACCTATTTTCTATGACATTGTAGGCCGAAAGGCCATTCCCTGAGCTGATCTGTTTTATGTTTAATCAATGTAAGGATGAACTTTTTATTAACAGACTGGGTGGTTCAGATTGGGGAAGTGGATTAATTTGTGGCTTTCAAAAGGGAATGGTATCAATGCTTCGAACAAATATATTGCAGGAATTAAGGAGAAAAGTGTTGAATGCTGCTAGCTGATTCAGTCTACAATTCACCAGAAGGAATTTCTTTGGCCAGAGGGCGATGAATCTGTGGATTGGGTAAAATGGAGATTGATAGGGACTTGATTAGGAAGAGCACCAAATGTTATGGGAGAAGGTGTGGGAATGGGGATGAGAGGAGAAAGATAGATCAGTCATGATTGAATGGCAGAGTAGACTCAATGGGCCGAATGGACTATTTCTGATCCTATGAGTAATGGTCTTCCAGGAAGCAGATATGGACATGAAGAGATTTTTATGTGAGTCCATTCTATCGGCACAGATAGAGTCATTAAGTCATCAGATAGAGTCATAGTCATAGTGTGGAAACAGTCCCTTCGGCCCAACTTGCCCACACCGGCCAACATGACCCAGCTACACTAGTCCCACCTGCCCGTGATTGGGCCATATCCCACAAACCTGTCTAATCCATTTGCCTGTCTAACCATTTCTAAATTTTGGGATTGTCCCTACCTCAACTACCTCCTCTGGCAGCTTGTTCCATATACCCACCACCTTTTGTGTGAAAAAATCACCCCTCAGATTTCTCTTCCCCTTCACCTTAAACCTATGTCCTCTGGTCCTCGATTCACCTGCTCTGGGCAAGAGATTCTGTGTATCTACTCAATCTATTCCTCTCATGATTTAATACATCTCTATACGATTATCCCTCATCCTCCTGTGCTCCAAGGAATAGTCCCAGCCTACTCAACCACTCCCTACAGATCAGACCCTCCTGGTCTGGCAACATCCTTGTAAATCTTCTCTGTACCCATTTCAGCTTGACAACATAGATATAGACTATTTCAGGATGCAGGAAGAGCTAGACACAAAGTGGAGTTGATAGGATGAGTCTATTATTACCATCATGCTGCTCTGGTGAACAGCAATGATGATTGGTATCAAGAATAATAACTTCTCTGGCATTTGTGGCATTGCCATGACCCATTGCACTATCCACATCATGGGGACTAACAGTGATTCAAAAAATGATCTGTGTCAAGTTGGAAGAGGCTCTATGTTTACACACTTCAGTCTTGCTTTGTATAAAAGGAATTGCACAATTTAAAAAAAAAAATCAAATTTTTACACATTCAGACAGTTTCCAGTGATATGCAAACATAATGACCTGGAAACCTACTCCATTGTTGACTACCCTGTTCTTGTTTATTAGCTTCTACAATACTTGAATATGTAGGAGTTACAAAATATTACATTATGCAAAGGGAAAACACATCATAGATCTTCCTACTGCCTTCTTGTAAACATATTCAGAACCCTTTTCTGACAGTCAGAAACTTAAGAATAAGGGGTAGGCCATTTAGGACTGAGATGAGGAAACATTTCTTCACGCAGAGTTGTGAATCTGTGGAATTCTCTGCCACAGAAGGCAGTGGAGGCCAATTCACTGGTTGTTTTCAAGAGAGAGTTAGATTTAGCTCTTAGGGCTACAGGAATCAAGGGATATGGGGATAAAGCAGGAACGGGATACTGATTGTACATGATCAGCCATGATTATATTGAATGGCGGTGCTAGCTTGAAGAGCCGAATGGCCTACTCCTGCACCTATTTTTTTATGTTTCCATGTTTCTATGTTTTTCCGAGGATAGAAATGTCAAAACCTTGAGAGCATAGATTGAAGATGAGATGCAAAAAGTTCAAAGGAGATGTGCGGGGCATGTTTTATTACATAGTGGATGGTGGTGCCAGGAATATGCTGACAGGGATGGTGGAGGCAGAAATTATAGTAGTTTTTAAGAGGCTTTTAGATAGGCACATGGCAAGGGATGGAGGGATATGGGTCATGTGCAAGCAGATAGTCATAGAGTGATACAGTGTGGAAACAGGCCCTTCGGCCCAACTTGCCCACACTTGCCCAACTATGTCCCAGCTACACTAGTCACACCTGCCTACGTTTGGTCCATATCCCTCCAAACTTCTCCTATCCAGTTGCTTATCTAACTGTTTCTTAAATGTTGGGATAGTCCCAGCCTCAACTACCTCATCTGGCAGCTTGTTCCATACACCCACCACCCTCTGTGTGAAAAAGTTACCCCTCAGATTATTCTTAAATGTTTACCCCTTCACCTTGAACCAATGTCCTTTGGTCCTCGATTCCCCAACTCAGGCAAGAGACTCTGTGCATCTACCCGATCTATTCCTCTCATGATTTTGTACACCTCTATAAGATCACCCCTTATCCTCCTGCGCTCCATGGAATCTCTAGCCTAGCCTAGCCTACTCAACCTCTCCCCATAGCTCACATCCTCGAGTCCTGGCAACATCCTCATAAATCTTCTCTGAACCCTTTCAAGCTTGTCAATATCTTTCCTATAACATGGTGCCCAGAACTGAACACAATATTCTAAATGCGGTCTCACCAACGTCTTATACAACTGCAACATGACCTCCCAACTTCTATACTCAGAGATGAGATTAGTTTATCTTGGAATCATGATTAGCACAGATATTGTGGACCAAAGTGCCTG
The DNA here is from genome assembly GCA_038087875.1 of Malacoraja senta. Classification (NCBI taxonomy): domain Eukaryota; kingdom Metazoa; phylum Chordata; class Chondrichthyes; order Rajiformes; family Rajidae; genus Malacoraja; species Malacoraja senta. The sequence continues at coordinate 388,279,222 of CM075977.1, forward strand.
ACGTCTGCTGTACTATTCTATATAACATTGTTTATCAACAACGGGATAGTGGCATAGTGGTAGAGCTATTGCCTCACAGCGCCAGAGAACCAGGGTCGATCCTGACTACGGTTGCTACGTTATCCCTGTGACCATGTGGGTTTTCTCCGGGTGCTCTGGTTTCCTCCCACATTCCAAAGACATGCAGGTTTGTTGGTTAATTGGCTACTGTAAATTGCCCCTAGTGTGTCGGATGCAAGATTGGGATGACATACAACTAGTTGGTCGGCGTGGACACGGTGGGCCGTATCTCTGGAGTAAACTAAAGGACTGGCATCTTTGTTCATCTAGCTGCAAAGTGCTGGAGTAACACAGCGGGTCAGGCAGCATCCCTGGAGAACATGGATTGGTGACGTTTCGGGTCGGGACCCTTCTTCAAACCCCAGCATCTGCAGTTCTTTGTTTCTACATTTCACAAAGCCACGTCACCTGGTTGAAGATACCTCCAGGTTGTAAAATAAGTCCTCTTTTGCTTCCACTGTTCTCTCCTTGCATCAATGAATACACCTCCAATAATAATAAAGAATATTCTACCTACTGTAATTTAGCACAAAACAGATCATTTGTTAACTATGAGGTCTTCACTACAGTCCAACATTGCTGAAATAGTGTGCACACCATGAACACAATGGAAGTCAGTAACTGATAATGGCACTTTAGTGCCTTTTGGATAAGGTCAGGGAATGGAAGGGAAATTGATCATGAGCAGACACAAGAAATGAGTATAACGGCATCATCTTTGGTGAGAACGTTGTGGGCCAAAGGGTTTGTTCCTGTGCTGTACTGTTCTATGTAACTAAACATAATATGCTGGAGGAACAAAGGAAACCAGGAATTCCCAGTACAGCTATCATTGCTTCACAGCGCGGAAACAGGCCCTTCGGCCCACTGAGTCCGTGCCGACCAGCGATCACCCTGCACACTACCACCATCCCACACACACTAGGGACAATTTACAATGATACCAAGCCAATTAACCTACAAACCTGTACGTTTTTGAAGTATGGGTGGAAAACATAGCACCCGGATGGAAACCCAACTCCCCATTCTCATGGGGAGAATGTACAAACTCCGTACAGACAGCACCCATAGTCAGAATTGAACCCGGGTCTCTGCCGCTGTAGGGCAGCAACTCTACCGCTGCGCTACCGTGCTGCCCTGGTGCCTTACTCTGTTGCTGATCATTCTCGCACCATTCTCAACTCACATCACGACAGCCATAAACAAGCAAATTGACTTGCTAAGCATTTGTGCATTCGATTAAAACCATATGGTCGTGACTATTCACACTTATGCATTCCCTTAGTGCCTGAATTCATCCTGTGTTGGCCTATTTATATACTTGTCTGTAAAGCCTACCTTGTGGCTGCAGCCATGCTGGTGAGTCAATTCTCCCTTGGAATGGAAGAAGTTGCAGATGGCCTTAAAAGACCGAGATGGCACGACTTCCGCACCCCCTCACTGTGAGAGGCTGCAGATTGAGCATTGTTGAAACGGCAGAGTTAGGAACAGGAATGCAACATCCCACAAGAGAAGAAATGATTTGTGATCACTCTTAGAGCATGCATCGGCCAACTGTGAAGGAGGAAAAGTTTACTCCCACTTGGATTATACTCTAGACCAAAGATCCTATAGCAGAGCAAGATTGATCACTCCTTCTAAATGCAATGGGCTGACGTGTAGTACGCAACGGAGCGGAATTTGGGCCTTTTTATCATGCATTTCAGTAACCCGACCCGACTCACAGTGTAATTAACGTTGCGGGGGAACAGTTTGTGTTAATAAATTAATATTCTGAAAATGAGCAGAATATTTTTACCAAAGAACTTTTATTTTAACGAGGATGTTTCCGTAACCGGCTTCCATCTCCGCACTAGTATCTTTGCTCCGCTGTGGGATCTTTGGTGCGGAGACGGAAGCCGGTTACGGAAATGGGGCCGAAAATTACCCATGAATCTGCCCATGACCGTACTACGTCTTTTTCGTCGAGTGATCTATCTTGCTTGCTATAGGATCTTTGCTCTAGACTTCAGACTTTAGAGATACAGTGCTGAACAACAATCCCTGAGCACTAACACTATCCTACACACTAGGGACAATGTTACAATCTTAATTGTAAAGAAGCTGAGTCTGACTCACTTGTAGCTTTACTTAACGTTTAATAATAAGACAGGTTAAACACTTTCCAGCACTGACTGCACCCAGTCTGTCATCATGCTGGAACCAAGGGAGGAGCACACGGGAGATAGAGTTCTTATACTTGATAACTAAGGCGTGGTTAGTGGTACTGAGGTAGCTATATTATTGGTTGCATGCATAAACCATCTACATCCTTCCCCTTAGAATCAAATGCACATGGAAGCAATCAGGATAGTGCTATTACAATAAACGTGCAAATTTAGACAAAGTCGCCTTAACGGACAGGCGGCTTAACAATGCGACCCGAACGCGTACGTACAGCACCTTCCCCCCTCCCATCAGAAAGAAGAGAAGCCGTAGCGGAGGCAGGCAGGAAAGTCAAGGGAGCGGGAGATGCAGGGAGAGCGGGAGCGGGAGAGACAGGCGGGGAAGGACGTGCAAGAGTTGACAGCGGCCGGCCAAAACCAGGAGGCAGCGAAACAGGAGACCGCACTAAGCGAGGGGAATGGGGCATACATGGAGCAGCAGGGTGATCAGCGGCAGCAGGTGGAAACGACAACGGAGGAGCATAAGGAGTCGCAGGAGGAGGCTTTGGCTCGTTGACGGCCAACAGGTGCTGACGGCTGCGTCGGTAGGTAGTCCCTTCGTAATCCACCAGGTACGATCTTGGAGAGTCGTCCACGCCAGTCACCGTCGTGAGGCGGGAATAGCCGGTGGTGGTCCGCATCCGAACGACCTGCCCGGGTAGCAGAGGCAGCAGAGGGCGGCAGGACCTGTCGTGGGAACGCCGTTGAACTTCATGTTTATGATCGATCCGTCTTTGGACTGTGGCAGGATCGAACACTTTGGGTATCAGGGACTGCTGGGCGATGGGCATGGGTTGTTTTGTCACTCTGGACATCAGACGTTGGGCAGGGGAACCCATAAGCGGGTCCCGTGAAACGTTACGTATGTTAAGTAAGTCCAGGTAAATATCGCTGTTTGACAGGCGGGACTGCTCCATCAGGCCCTTAGCATTCTGCACGGCCCATTCGGCCATGCCGTTACTCTGAGGGTACTCCGGGCTGCTGGTGTAGTGATGGAAGTTCCACCTTGCAGCGAAAGCTTTGAACTCGGCACGTGAATTGCGGTCCATTGTCGGTCTGTAAGTGGACAGGGACGCCGTGGTCGGCGAAATGCTGACGCATCTTTGCGATGACCCTCCCGGAGGTGGCGGACTGAAGGTGGTCAATGTCGAACCAATTGGAGAATGAGTCCACCAGGACGAGAAAGTGCTTACCCCGCTGCTGGTGTGGGGTAAGGTTGTTGCAGGAGGCACAGGAGGACACCCGGTTCCGGATGTAGTTGGCCATGCCAGGCCAGTAGAACTGTCCTTGGGCATGAGAAACAGTGGCCTCGATTCCAGGATGACCACTGTGGGCTGCGTTGTAGTATAGATCGTATAGAGAGGCTGGGACCACAACTTTGTGGCCTTTGACGATAACCCCACCCTGGATCACCAGCTCGTCGCGGACCAGGAAGAACGGTTGTGCGCCCGATGGCAAGTTGGTACGTTTGACGTGCCACCCGCGCTTGATGACGGCAGCCAGCTGCTGCAGTGCGGGGTCCGCGGCGGTGTGCTCGATCAGGCTCTGTAGCTGCTTGGTTGGAACAAAGTTGACATTAAGTACGAGTAGGTTTTCCTGCTCGTAAGGGTGGCGGTCACAGGATGCCCGTGGGGCGCGAGAACGTGTGTCAGCAACATGCATCTCCGTTCCCTTCTTGTATGTGATTTCAAAATCAAAACGCTGGAGTTGCAGCATCATACGTTGTAATCTGGCAGGGGCAACATGTATGGGTTTGTTAAGAATGGTTACCAGTGGCTGGTGGTCGGTCTCGACTGTGAATCTACAGCCAAAGAGAAAGTCTTTGAATTTGGAACAAGCAAACACCACAGCCAGGAGCTCCTTCTCGATCTGGGCATATTGTTGCTCCGTGTCGGTCATGGTCCGAGAGGCATACGAGACCGGTAGCAGGGAGCCGTCGCCGTAGAGCTGCAGGCAAGCAGCACCCAGTCCAAAACGAGAGGCATCACAGGTGACAACAATGGGTCGGCGCAGGTCGAAGAATTTGTGTGTTGGTGTGCTGATCAGCTTAGACTTCAGACATTCGAAAGCCTGCTGGTGTTGTGGAAACCAGGACCAGGCGATGCCTTTCTTAGTTAGTTGTCTCAGGGATGAGCTCAGCTCACTGAGATTCGGTACAAACTTCCCGAGGTAGTTGACCATGCCCAGGAATCGTTGTAGACCAAGCACGTCAGTTGGGGCTGGCATTTCGGATATTGCAATAGTCTTTTGCGGGTCGGGTTTCAGTCCCTTGGAAGTGAAGTTGTGCCCGACGTACGGCACCTCTGAGACACGGAACCGGCATTTATTCTTGTTCAGTTTTAAGTTGATCTGCCGGGCACGGTCCAGGACTTTGCGGAGTTTCTTATCATGTTCGGTAGGATTCTCCCCATAAACTAGGATGTCGTCAACGATGATGGCACATGGCATGCCAGCGAACAGCTGTTCCGTGGATCGCTGAAACGCTTCACTGGCAGAGTTAATACCGAATGGCATCCGTAGAAACTTAAATCTGCCATATTAACCTACAAACCTGAATGTCTTTGCGCTGATAGACACAAAAAGCTGCAGTAAGTCAGCAGGACGGGCAGCATCTCTGGAGAGAAGGAATGGGTGACGTTTCGGGTTGAGATGCTTCATCTGACTGGTTAGGGATAAGGCAAATGAGAGATATGGATGGCGATGTGGAGAGATAAAGAACAATGAATGAAAGATATGCAAAAAAGTAACGGTGATAAAGGAAACAAGCCATTGTAAGCTGTTTGTAGGGTGAAAATGAGAATCTAGTGTGACGGGTGGGGGAGGGATAGAGAGAGAGAGAATGCCGGGCTGCCTGAAGTGAGAGAAATCAATATTCATACCACTGGGCTGTAACCTCTTTATCTTTCCACATCACCGTCTATATCTCTCGTTTCCCTTATCCCTAACCAGTTATAAGAAAGATCTCGACCCGAAACGTCAGCCATTCCTCTCTAGAGATGCTGCCTGTCCCGCTGAGTTACTCCAGCTTATTGTGTCTATCTTCGGTTTAAACCAGCATCTGCAGTTCCTTCGGTAGACAAAAGTGCTGGAGAAACTCAGCGGGTGTGGCAGCATCTATGGAGCGAAGGAAATAGGCAACGTTTCGGGCCGAAACCCTTCTTCAGACAGAGTTCCTTCCTTCACACTCTCTCTTCCTCTGACCATCTCTCTACTCAGAGTGACATACATGGCTTTTATCCCCTCTCTTTCCGCTCCTGTATCCCTCCCTCGGCTTTTACACTTCATTCCTCCTTCTCTTTCCTAATCTGATTTCCTTTTGCCTCATTTTCACCTCTGGCCATTATCACATACTCTACCCTCCTGCCAGCCACTGCCCCCCCGACCTGAATCTACCTATCACTTGCCAGACTTTGGCCCACCCCAATCTCACCTTTCTAGCTTTCTCCCCCTCTACACCACCAGATTGAAGAAGGGTCTCAACCCGAGACATTGTCTGTCCATTCCCTCCATAGATGCTGCCTGACCTGATTAGTTCCCCCAGCACTTTGCTCCAGATTCCAGCATCTGCAGTCTTCAGTATCTCTATTTGGCTTCACAGCAACCCTGGCTGGCATGAAACAAGTCTATTTCTGTACGGAGTTTATACGTTCACTGTACGGAATTTGTAAGTTCTCCTCGTAACCTGCGTGGGTTTTCCCCGGGACCACCAGTCTCCTCCTGCACTCCAAAGACGTACAGGTTTGCAGGCTAATTGAATTGGTAAAATTGTAAATTGTCCCTAGTGTACGTAGAGTAGTGTTAATGTGCAGGGATCGCTGGTCGGCGCGGACTCGGTGGGCCGAAGGGCCTGTTTCCGCGCTGTATCTCTAAACTAAAATAAATTAAACTAAACTAAACTGGACAATTTACATTGCCAAACACAGCTAAAACATTGGAAAGGATTGAATTGCAGGTGCACATGCAGCAGAAATAATATTGTTGCCACAGTATGATGCATCGCCAAGCTAACCATTCATCTCAACTTGCCTATAGCAATTGTTTGAAAGAGCAATCCAATTAGTGCCATTCTCTTGCCCTCATTACAAAGAACTGCGTTGGCTGCACAAAGGCTGCTAGCTTTGCAAGCAGTGTATCTCATTTCAATCAAGCTCGCTTTAATCCAGCACTGGACGACACAAAGTGCTGGAGTAGCTCAGCAGGTCAGGCAGCATCTCTGGAGACCATGGGTAGTTGACATTTCAGGTCGGAATCCTACTTCAGTCTGAAGAAGGCCTGATGAAGGGTCCCGACCTGAAACATCACATATCCATGTTCTCCAGCGATGCTGTCTAACCCGCTGGGCTACACCAGTACTTTGTGTCTTCTTTTGTAAACCAGCATCTGCAGTTCCTTGTTTCTTAATACTACACTAGCTAGACTGACCGTAGAAGTGCAGAAGGAAGAAGAAGGAGAAGGTAACCTGGTGCCTTGTAAACGTTTCACCATTCAACAAGATCATGGCAGATCATTCGTAGAATCATAGAATCATAGAGTCATACAGCATGGAAACAGGCCCTTCACCCCAACTTGTCCACACTGATCAACATGTGCCATCTACACCGGTCACACCCGTCTGCATTTGGCCCATATCCCTCTCTACCTGTCCTATCCATGTACCTGTCTAATTGCTTCTTAAAAGTTGCGATAGTCCCTGCCTCAACTACCTCCTCTGGCAGTTCGTTCCATACACCCACCGCACTTTGTGTGAAAAAGTTACTCCTCAAATTCTTATAAAATCATCCCCCCCTCAACTTAAACATGTTTTCTCAATTCCCCTACTCGGGGCAAGAGACTCTGTCCATATACCTGATCTATTCCTCTCATGATTATATACACCTCTATAAGATCACCACTCATCATCCTGCGCTCCAGGGAATAGAGACCCAGCTGACTCACCCTCTCCCTATAGCTCAGACCCTCGAATCCTAGCAACATCCTTGTAAATCTTCTCCACACCATTTCTAACTTAACAACATCTTTCCTTTAACATGGTGCCCAGACTGAACACAATATTCTAAATACAGCCTCACCAACGTCTTATATAACTGTAACATGACCTCCCAACTTCTCTACTCATCTCCACTATTTTTTCTGTACTGATCTCATATTCCTTGCCTCCTTTAACATCCAATAATCTGTGGGGCACTTGTCTTGAACAGGGTCAAATAGTTAGTGCCTGCAACCCCTCTGTGTAGAGAATCTTATGGACTGGCTACACTTTACATGGTGACATCTCTTTTTTGTTACTGTCCGAAAAAAACAGTCCCTTACTTTGAGATTCTCCTACCTGCTTGCAGACATATACGAGCAAGGGAAAACATTTCCCAACATATGCACCATCAAATCCATATAAATGTAATGGCAGCTCAGCGGTAGAGTTGCTGACTTACAGCGCAAGAGACCCGGGATCAATCCTGAGTATGGGTGCTGTCTGTACGGAGTTTGTACGTTCTCCCAATGACATAGTGTATGTCTCCGGGTTCCTCCCATTCTCTAAAAACGTACTGGTTTGTAGGTAAATTGGCTTGGTTAAATTGTCCCCAGTGTGTATAGGATAGTGTTAGTGTGCGGGGATCACTGCTTGGCATGGGCTCGGTGGGCCGAAGGGCCTGTCTCCGTGCTGTATCTCTAAACTAAAACTAACATTTCAATGAAATCATTCTTATTTATTCTCAGCTCATGGAGTATAGGCACTATCTGCGTAATCTCTCCTCATATAAGAACAAGACTAAATTAATCAAATCAATGCGTTATTGTACAGAGAGAAAAATAAGAACAGTTTTGGGAAACAATTATCTTCATCACTGCTTTTGATAATCAAAAGAGAACAAGAGTAGCTCTAATGCATGGCTTCATGTTTAGCAGTGACGGAAATTGAGAATTAAACTGTCTCCTCAAGTTATATAACTTTAAAGAAGCCATATCTCTTTCTACTCCAAAGGAAGTTTGAAGGAATGATGAGGAAGCAAAATATTTGGTGTGTCTGCAACATTTGATGTGAACCTTTTTAAAAATATTTTATACTGCCTCATGTAAAACTGATTAAGTAATTACAAAAGAACCAAAACTCAGCTTGTTACATTGATACATCGAACATCAAAAACTAGGCGGTAATCTGTCACAACAGCTTTTGAAATAATCTGTTAGCAAGCAGTGGATAACAGTAGGGGCAGCTTCATAGCTGTCGTCTTGTAAAGCTGTCAAAATTACAGCAGTATCGTGGAGGTTTTTTATTGCACTAACATTGGCATTTGGAGTAATATGTGCAGTTCTGGTCGCCCCTTTACAGGAAGGATGTGAAGGCTTTGAGGGTGAGTGAGTGTCTTTAAACGCGTTGCCAGGGTTGGTGGTGGGGGCATGTGCAAGGGTGGCATTTAAGAGACTTTTTGGGAAAGCACATGGACATACAGGGAATGGAGGGATATGGATTATGTGCGGGCTGATAAGGGTTGGCTGTGGCATCATGTTGGTACAGACACTGTCGGCTGAAGGGCCTGTTCCTGTGTTGTACTGTTCTATTTATAGGAGGGAACTGCAGATACTGGTATTCACCGCAGATAGACACAGAATGCTGGAGTAACTCAGCGGGACAGGCAGCACCTCTGGATAGAAGGAATGACAATAGACAGTGGGTGCAGGAGTAGGCCATTCGGGCCCCCTCGAGCCAGCACCGCCATTCAATGTGATCATGGCTGATCATCCACAATCAGTACCCCGTTCCTGCCTTCTCCCCATATCCCCTGACTCCGCTATCTTTAAGAGCCCTATCTAACTCTCTCTTGAAAGCATCCAGAGAATCGGCCTCCACTGCCTAGTGAGGCAGAGAATTCCACAGATTCACAACTCTCTGTGTGAAAAAGTATTTCCTCATCTCCTTTCTAAATGGCTTACCCCTTATTCTTAAACTGTGGCCCCTGGTTTTGGGTCAGACCTTTCTTCAGACCGTCTCGAAACATCACCCATTCCTTCTATCCAGAGATGATGCCTGTCCTGCTGACTTACTCCAGCATTTTGTGTCTATTTTCGCTGTACTGTTCCATGTTCTATTTGCAGATGCTATCAATTTGTATGAAGGGGTGGCGATAAATTCACTACTCTGGGAAGGTGCCCTTACATAACTCCTGTGGCTTTTGTTTAATTATTTTCCCCACTTTTTGATCACTTGGCATTTCATTAAACTTCCAAAATGACTGTCAGACCTGAATGAGGCTGTTTTTCACAGTGGGGAGTTATATTTTGCAGGAAGCACTATAACAGCGGGATGTATGAAATGTTAGCATGAGAAAAACTAATTCAAACTCATTCATGCAGTATCCTTCATCTCACATTTACCATCTAAACAAGTGTTATTTTTGCCTCTGCTGTCATTTATTGAATTATTTATCCTTATGAAAAAAGAACACTCCCTTGTTGCTGTACACTGTTTTGCACCTCTAAAGGGCCTGTCCCACTTTACGAAGTAATTTAAGAACTCTCCCGAGTTTAAAAAAAAAAATCAAACTCGTGGTAAACAAGTAGAATTTGCGTAGCGGGTACGTCGGAGCTCGGGACGTCTCTTAGCGGCTCGTAACGCTAACGGCAGGTACTCGGGAAACGCGGTGAGCTCGTGAAGACTCGTGAAGATTTTTCAACATGTTGAAAAATGTTCACGAGAGCCCCGAGTACCTATGAGTGGCTAATACTGTAATTCTCCGAGTTCGAATCAGGAGAAACTCGGGAGAATTCTTGAATTAGCTCGTACAGTGGGACAGGCCCTTGAGTAAGATTTAATTTTTGAGCACTCAAGGTGTGGTTTCAAATGCAAGTGGACATTAAATATCTCATTCAATAATTATAAGAGAAGATGGGAATATTTGTGGTGGCATGACGTCTTGACGTCTATGGATAAAACTCAAATACACAAGCTCCCCAGGGTGATGAATGACCTGATGGATATCCAAAAAATAAAGTGCACAAAATGCAAGAATAACTTAGGGGTCAGGAGCATCCATGGAGAACCTAGATAGGTAACATTTCGGGTCGCGACCCTTATTCAGATGGATATCCGACTCTACTCATGCTTTTTTAGAGATATCGTAGAAACAGGCCCTTCGGCCCTCCAAGTCAATAGACAATAGGTGCAGGAGTAGGCCATATGGCCCGTCGAGCCAACACCGCCATTCATTGTGATCATGGCTGATCATCCACATTCAGTCCGTGCCGAACGGCGATCCCCGCAAACTATCCTACACACACTAGGGACAATTTACAATTATACCAAGCCAATTCACCTACAAACCTGTACGTCTTTGGAGTGTGGGAGGAAGCTGGAGATCCTGGAGAAAAACCCTTGCAGGTCATGGGGCGAACGTACAAACTCCGCGCAGAGAGCACCCGTGGTGAAGTTCTAACCCTGGTCTCTGGTGTTGCAAGGCAGCAACTCTACTGCTGTGCCACCGTGCCGCTCACCGTATTCTCCCACACATTGTTAAAGCACCTTCAAGCTAGTAATAATAATTATATTATTAAAACGTTTCCTGGTAATCATTCATGACTGGATGCAGTATATATTCCATTAGTTTAATTATGGATAGGTTTAGGGTGATTGCTCAATGAAATGAAAGAATTGTAGCAAGTGTATGTCAAGTGATACGATATGGGTTACAATGGATGTTTCTGATTTACGGAGATATTGGTATATGGGTACTTCCCAGGAATGTAACTGATAACACATTGTGGTGTATGGTGGCTGCACTGTGCACCATCTACAAAATGCTATGTATTGCCTTTCCCAGGTTACCCTGACATGCAGCTCCCAAAACACATGATCCCTATGGCCAGACAAGGATAGCAGGTGCAAGATGGACCACCACATAAAAGGGGAACCGGTGGATGTGGTATACTTGGACTTCCAAAAGGCTTTTGACAAGGTGCCACATAAGAGACTATTGCTAAAAATAAAAAATTATGGGATTGGGGGTAATATATTAGCATGGGTAGAGGATTGGCTAACAAATAGGAAGCAGAGAGTGGGGATAAATGGTTCATACTCGGGATGGCAACCGGTAACTAGCGGGGTTCCGCAAGGGTCGGTGCTGGGACCCCAGTTGTTCACAATTTATATAAATGATTTGGAGGAGGGAACCAAGTGTAATATATCAAAATTTGCGGACGATACAAAAATGGGAGGAAAAGTAGGGGATGAGGAGGATAGGAAGAGTCTGCAAAAGGATATAGATAAGCTAGGTGAGTGGGCAACAACTTGGCAGATGAAATTTAATACTAATAAATGTGAAGTCATTCACTTTGGGAAAAAAAATGATAGGGCAAGTTCTTTTCTAAATGAGGTGGAGCTGCGTTGTAATGCAACGCAAAGGGATCTAGGGGTAGTAGTACATGAATCACTAAAAGTTAGTATGCAGGTGCAGCAAGCAATCAGGAAGGCCAATGGAGTTTTGGCCTTTATTGCTAGGGGGATTGAGTATAAAAACACGGAGGTCTTGCTGCAGCTGTACACAGTATTAGTGAGACCACATTTGGAATACTGTGTACAGTTCTGGGGTCCATACTTAAGAAAGGATGTACTGGCCCTGGAGGCAGTGCAGCGAAGGTTTACAAGATTAATTCCTGCAATGAGGGGATTGACATATGAGGAAAGGTTAAGTAGGCTGGAACTCTACTCTTTGGAGTTTAGAAGAATGAGAGGCGATCTCATTGAAACATATAAGATCGTGAGGGGCCTTGATCGGGTGGATGCACCGAGGATGTTCCCAATGATCGGGGAAACTAGAACTAGGGGACATAGTTGTAGAATAAGGGGGGGCTCTTTTAAAACTGAGATGAGGAAGAACTTCTTCACCCAGAGGGTGGTTAATTTATGGAATTCACTGCCCCAGGGAGCAGTGGAAGCAGAAACATTAAATATATTTAAGTCTAAAATAGATGTTTTTTTAGCTGCCAAGGGGATAAGGGGCTACGGGGAGAAGGCAGGGATATGGACCTAGGTATGGTTAGTATAGTAAGACCTGAGTGATCTCCTGGACAAGTGTCGATCGCCTGGATTGGGGTCGGAGAGGAATTTCCCGGATTTTTTTCCCGAATTGGACCTGGGTTTTTATCCGGTTTTTTGCCTCCCCCAGGAGATCACGCGGTTCTTGGGGTGGAGAGGGGTGATAGCGGTATAAAGGGGAGGGTAGTGTCTTGTGTTCTGTGTTTTGTGTCTACTGTTTGTGGGTAAGGGTGTCTGTTTGGTGTTCAGCCATGAGCGAATGGCGGTGCGGGCTCGATGGGCCTGGTGGTCTTCTCTCGCACCTACTTTCTATGTTTCTATGTTTCTATGTTTCTATGATCCCCTCCAAGTCACAAACCAACCTTATTAGGAATTGTATCTACTTTCTTTCAATGTCATCTTTAGAATTGTAAAGTATGAGAAGTAATCTTTATAAGATTCAATATCAGAATCTTGGATATTCAGAGCTAATATCTCTGAGCTACTATCTACCACATTGGAGACCATTGGACTATCTTTAATCAGACATTACTGGACTTTATCTTGCACTTAACGTTATTCCCTTTATCATGTGGATGTAATCATTTATAGTCTTTCCGCTGACTGGTTAGCACGCAACAAAAGCTTTACACTGTACCTGGGTACACCTGACAATAAACTAAACAAAAGTAAACTAAAGACCCTGAAAGGGCATGACAGTGCATACGTTGAGTTACTTATCCTTAAGGGATAGTCTTGGATGAAGAAATATTGAGGAGGTAGTCAGTCAAAACCTCTTTCAGAGGGTGATGAATCACTAAAATTCTCTACCATTAAGGGCAATGGAGGCTAGATCACTGGAAGTGATGGAGTGATACAGCATGGAAACAGGCCCTTCAGCCCAACTTGCCCACACCCACCAACGTCCCATCCAACTAGTCCCACCTACCTACGTTTGGCCCATATCACTCCAAACCTGTCTTATCCATGTCACCCATTTAACTACTTCTGAAAAATGTGTCTTAAAAGTTTCTTTTTTTTGTTGAAAATATTTTTTATTGGCTGTAAATACATATCATATTAAAGTCGTTACCAGTCTTACATTTTTGAATTAATAATATTGTCAAATATTATTACATTGTCTCCAATACTTTTTATTTTTTTATTTTTTTTAAAAACTAAATAGAACTAAAAAGATAGATGAAATAAAGAAAGAAAAGAGAGAAAAGGAAAAAAAAAAAATAGTGTCTTACACAAAAAGAGATAATGAAGAAGAATGGAATAACTTACTAAGATAAAAAACTTCATTCGAGATATATTCGTACATTTCAGAATATAACATTTCATCTATTCCTTGGCTCGAGTGCTAGTCAGGTTCTCGTGCTGAACCGTTCTGACCCTTTAGATAATCAATAAAGAGAGACCATGTTCCAGCAAATAGTTCTTGTTTGCCCAACAGGACAAGTCTAATTCTTTCCAAGTGTAAGGTCTCCGTCATTTCTATAATCCACATTTTAATTGTGGGGGTTATAGGGCCTTTCCAAAATTTTAGAATTAATTTTTTCCCAGTTATTATACTATAATCAATAAAGTTTCTTTGAGTTGTTGTAAATGTTTGATTTAGTTCTAATGTTCCGAGTATTATTAATTTTGGATCCGGGTCCAATTGAGTGCTGGTCACTTTAGATATTATTCTAAAAATATTTGCCCAGAATTTTTTAATTTTTATGCAATTTGCAAACATATGAGATAAGTTAGCTTCTAAATGTTGACATTTATCACATATAGGTGAAATATGTGGGAAGATTTTATTTAATTTTGTTTTAGAATAATGTAACCTGTGTATTACTTTAAATTGTATTAAAGAGTGTCTGGCATTTAATGAACATTGATGTATGTGTTGTAAACTTTCTTCCCAAGTATCTTTCGTTATTATTTGATTTAGTTATTTTTCCCATGTTTGTCTATGTAAGTCCGTCGATGGAATATCGCTGTCTAATAAAATATTATATATATAAGATATTAATTTTTCTGTATTAGGATGTTTATTCCAACAGTCGTCAAGAATTTCTGAATTTCTAATTCTAAAGTTTTGAGTATTTGCTTTTACATAAAGCAAATACTCCTATTTAACTACTTCTGAAAAATGTGTCTTAAAAGTTTCGATTGCTTCCTCTGGCAGCTTGCCCCATACACCCACCACCCTCCGCGTGAAAATGTTACCTCTCAGATTCTTATTAAATCTTGAATTAGACGTTTAGAGTTCAGAAGGTTGAGGGGGGACCTCATTGAAACTTACAGAATAATGAAAGGCATAGATAGAGTGGATGTGGAAAGGATGTTTCCACTGGTGGGAGAGTCTAGGACCAGAGGTCTTAGCCTCAGAATTAAAGGGTGCTCCTTTAGTAAGGAGGTGAGGAGTAACTCCTTTAGTCAGAGGGTGGTTAATCTGTGGAACTTGTTGCCACAGAGGGCTGTGGAGGATGTCAGTGGATATTTTTAAGGGAGAGATAGACAAATTCTTGATTAGAACGGATGATACAAGATACAAGATACATTTATTTGTCACATGTGCCAGTTGGCACAGTGAAATCTGATCACCATACAGCCATACAATAAAAATAAAGAACACAACACAAGATAGAGTTCAACATAAAACATCCCCACACAGCAGAATCAAAGTTAGCCACTGTGAGGGAAGGCACCAAAGTCAGTCATCTTCCTCTAATGTTCCCCAATGTTCACCCGTGGTCGGGGCCTCCCCGAGTCCACCGCAGTCGCCGCTACGGGCGGCCCGATGTTCAGGCCCGCTCGCCGGGGCGATGTAAGTCCGACGTCGGGGCTGGGGGACCTCAGCGGCCTGGACATCAGAGCCGGCCACCTGCTACTGGAGTCCGCGGCTCCCAAAGTCCGCAGGCCATGCTGGGCGGAGATTCAACGCTGGCGGCCCTCGGTAAAGGGCCCCAGGGCTCCGCGATGTTGTTCAGCACCGGCCGCGCTGGAAGCTCTCCCAAACCGCAGCTCCACGATGTTGGAGCAGCGGCCCAACGCTCCGGAGCTCCAAACGGCGATCCAGGTCGGCGTCGCCCGCTCCGCGGTGAATTCAGCGCTGCGCCGCCGCTGTTGCAGCTCTGGTCCGGTTCCCGGCCCCCGGCAGGAAAGGCCGCTCCGATCCAGGTGGTCGGCCGCGAGGAGGGGGGCGAGGACGCGACTTGGAGAAATAGTCGCGTCCCCGCCAGGAAGCGACTAAGAAACAGTTTCCCCCTTACCCTACCCCCCTCCCCCACATAGAGAAGTTAAAGTTGTCAAGGGTTACGGGGAGAAGGCAGGAAAATGGGATTAGGAGGTAGTGATCAACCATGAATGAATGGCGGAATAGACTCGATGGGTCGAATGGCGTAATTCAACTCCTATAACTTGTGAACGTGAATTCATTCTTATTAAATCTAGTTAAGGAAGAGTAATGCAGAAGAGGAGTTCAAGGCTTAGGCAGATCAGGCATGACTGTATTGAATCAGGCTGGAGAAGTACTTGGCATATTCCTGCTCCGACTTTGTTGTACTCTTGAATCTAAGGGTCTTAAAGCCCTGTCCCACGGTAAAAGTTCATTCCAAGAGCTCTCCCGAGTTTTAAAAAAATCAAACTCGTGGTAAGCACGGAGAATGAACGTAGTGGGAACGTCGGAACTCGGGGACGTCTCTTAGCGGCTCGTAACGGCAGGTACTCGGGAAGACTCGCTAACGGCAGGTAAGCTCGGGAAGACTCGTGAAGATTTTTCAACATGTTGAAAAATGTCCACGAGAGCCCCGAGTACTGACGAGCGGCCATTACCGTAAATCTCCGAGTTCGAATCAGGGTAAACTCGGGAGAGCTCTTGGAATGAACTCGTACCGTGGGACAGGGCTATAAGTCCTGGAACTTACTTTCTGAAACACTGCGGGGCACCTTAACCAAAAGGACTGCAATGGTTCAAGAGGGCATCTCAATACCATGAACTGGTTTCCTCCCATGTTCCCAAAGAAGTCATGGTAGGTTGGTGTGACTACTGTAAATTAGTAGAGTTTATGAGCATGTGTGAGCGAGAATAAGCTGCAAGGCCACAGGAAATTGAGAGAGTGAATGGGAGTGTTGGGGAAGCTTTGCTGGCATGTGGTCAATGATGAAAAGGCCTCCATCGACGATATAAAAAATAAGTACAAATCCCTTAGAGTGGTGAAAGTGCAGGGTTTGGGTCTGCTATTCCAACCTGATCTACTGCATTGTTTCAAAATAAGGGATAACACGTTCACATGGACATAAGATGGAATGGCGAGGGGGAAAAGTTTTAAGGTGAGAGAGGAAAGATTTAATAGAAACCCGAGGGCCAATTTTTTCACACAGAAGATGGTGGTATACAGAACGAGCTGCCAGAGGAAGTAGTTGAAGCAGGTACAATAACAGCATTTAATAGTCACAGAGTTATAGTGTCATACAGCGTGAGAACAGGCCCTTCAGTCCAAATTGCCCACACCACCCAGCATGCCCCATCTACACTAGTCCCACCCACCTGCATTTGACCCATAACCCTCTAAACCTATCCTATTTAAATGTTTCTGAAAATACATTTCAACAGGTACATAGATGGGAAAGGTTTAGAGGGATATGGGCCAAATGCGAGTAAATGGGACTAGCTTAGATGAGGTATCTGGGTAAGCATGATTCTACGCCTCTAATTCCTTCTCTTGAAGGGTTATGACTCTTAGCATTGTCTAACCCAAAGAACTGTGGATGCAGAATCAGTTAAAGTATAGAAGGTGGAGGTTGACAGGCATTTGAACTGCAAATGAATCAAGGGATGTGAGGAGAGCTCAGGGATCTGGTGTCAAGGTCAAGATTGGATCAACCGTAGAACATAGAAGATAGAACATGGTAAACATAGTACAGCATAGGAATGAGCCCTCTGGCCCACAATGACTATCCCGAATATGATGCCAAGATAAACTAATCCCATCTGCCTACACATGATCAATATCCTTCCATTCCATGCAGGCAGCATCTCTGGATCGAAGGAATGGGTGACGTTTTGGGTCGAATCCTTTCTTCGGACCGTCTCAACCCAAAACGTCACCCATTCCTTCTATCAAAAGATGCCGCCTGTCTCGCTGAGTTACTCCAGCATTTTTGTGCCTATTTTTGCTGTACTGTTCTATGTTCTATTTGAGGAGTCCATCAAACCATGTGAAAAGGTTAGCGAGAAGTTCAATACTCTGGGAAGATGCCTGAACATAACACCCATGGCCTTTGTTTAATTATTTTCCTCACGCCACTTTATGATCAGTCGGCATTTTATTAAACTTCCAAAGCGACTGTCAGACCTGAATGAGGCTGTTTTTTCACAGTGTTTTTCAAATAAACATTTGCCAAGCCAAAAGCCTTTTCAACGGCATAATCATATCTGCCTCCAGCACCACCCCAGCAGCGCATTTCAGGTTCTCACCACCCTCTATGTAAAACAATTGTCTCATAATCTCCTTTAGTTTAGTTTTAGTTTAGTTCAGAGATACAGCGCGGATACAGGCCTTTTGGCCCGCCAAGTCTGCACCAACCAGCGATCCTCTCACCATAACACTATCCTACACACACCAGGGACAATTTACATATACACCACGCCAATTAACCTGCATACCTGTACGTCTTTGGAGTGCGGGAGGAAACTGAAAATCTCAGAGAAAACCCAACGCGGTCACGGGGAGAATGTACAAACTCCGTACAGACAGCACCCGTAGTCAGATTCAAACCCGGGTCTCCGGCGCTGCAAGAGCTGTAAGGCAGCAACTCTACCGCTGAGCCACAGTGGCCGCCCTTAAACTTTAATCTTTAAACTTTGTACCTCTCACTTTAAAGCTATGCCCTCTAATCTTTGATATTTCCACTCTGGGTAAAAGGTTCTGACTGTCTAACCTATTTATGCTTAATCACATTGAATCTTAATGAAGGCTTCTTATTGAACAATCGTATTGCAGGTTTCAGCAGGCTTACCTCTGCTTTGTTTTTATTATGTATTCATTCTCCACAAACATGGTAAATGCAAGTATTTTTTTCTAAATTTCATTAAGCTCAATGGACATTTGCCAAGAAAGCAACTACTAAAGTTTCAGAAGCTGAGTTCTGCATGATGGATGATGAGGACATTCAGTTGAATGATAAGATCTTTAATCAGTCTGGCATAGGAGAAACACCAGCGTGGAAACAATGTTAAGAATAATTTTTAAATAATTTTATTGTGTGCAGTGGATTAGATTTGTGCCATTTAGTTTAGAGATACGGCGTGGAAACAGGCCCTTCACGCCGCCAAGTCTACGCCGACCAGCTATCCCCGCACACTAACACTACCCTACACACACTAGGGACAATTGTTTTACATTTATACACCAAGCCAACTAACCTACAAACCTGTACGTCTTTGGAGTGTGGGAGGAAACCGAAGATGTTGGAGAAAACCAACGTGGTCACGGCGTAAACGAACAGACAAGCACCCATAGTCAGGATCGAACCCGGGCCTCTGGCACTGTAAGGCAGTAGCTCTACTGCTGCGCCACCGTGCCGCCCAAGTCTCCTCAGAGGCTTGGATTTACATCTTGTCTGGACTGAGCAGATGGGACTCATTTCACTCCAGAACCTTTATTGTTAAGTTAATTTATCTTTTAAAGTCCCTCATCTGTACCCACCACTTCCATCTGGCCCACCTAAATGTGCATCCATTTCTCCTTTTCCCCTTTCCCCCGTCACCCTTCCACATACACTCCTTCCAGTCTGAAGAAGGGTCCTGACCCAAAACGTCGCCTTTCCATGTTCTCTAGAGATGTGCCTGACCCGCTGAGTTACTCCAGCAATCTGTCTTTACTATTATCTCCTTCACTAGGGAAATTTGTTCACATATGGAACATAATTAGTAATTTTGAAACACTCTATAACTAAAATAATAAGTGAAAAATTGTGTCAAGTGAGAAAATAAGCCAGTGTTAGAGAGGTTTATTATGAACGCTACCATGTACTTGTCCTCACGATTGGGGATGATCAGCCATGATCACATTGAATGGCGGTGCTGGCTCGAAGGGCCGAATGGCCTACTCCTGCACCTATTGTCTATTGTCTATTGTCTATTGTTATTTGAAGACACAAGGAACTGCAGATGCCGGGATTTTTTTAAAGACACAAAGTGCTGGAGTAACTCAGTGAGTCAGGCAGCGTGGCAGTCCAATTATAAGACTGTGGAGGTAGATCATGGGGAGAAGGCAGGAGAATAGGGTTGAGAGGGAAAGATAGATCAGCCATGGTTGAATGGCGGAGTAGACTTGATGGGCTGAATGGCCTAATTCTGCTCCAAGAACTTATGAGCTTATCACCAGAGGTGATAAGATCGATAACGGTCTGGGAAGTGAAAGGAGATAGAGGCGATAGTGATACTGATCCAGAGATACTGCTTCACCCATTGAGTTACTCCATGGTCAGCCATGATTGAATGATGGAGGAGACTTGATTGGCCAAATGGCCTAATTCTACACTCATTTCTCATGACCTTATGATCACAGTGTTAAAAATGAAGAACTAGGTAGTGATTGTTTTGCTCAGATACCACATTAAAAAAGGCACAAAGTGATCATAAGGTCATGAGGAATAAGAGTAGAATTAGGCGATTTAGCCAGTACTTTTAGGCAGAATGAACAAAAATTCAGAATCTATTTCTTCTTGATTCTCCTTTATTGAGGAACTGTCTTCATTTGAGTATGTTAAACGAGTCAAAATTAACCTATAATTAACTTGATCCTGTTGTGTGATAATGTCTCCCTCTGATTCAGAGAAGCACTTGCCATTTTTCAAACAGTAGCTGCGAGCAAAGTGAGGATTGGAGCAATTTATTCCAACAAGGCAGTGCCTTCCTTCTCATTAAAATAATTATCTGCATAATTATAACCGAGGAAAGAATAATTAGGAGGCCATTAGGCCGGATCAGTAGATTATTTCTGTACAATATCTGTACAATTTGCTAATCGTGGATTTGCTTAGGTATGGGAGTACTGTACTGTGCTGTTTAGAGTCATAGAGTCAGTGTGGAAACAGGCACTTTGTCCCAACTTGTCCAGCCGACCAACATGTTCCATCTGCACTAGTCCCACTTGCCTGCACTTGGCCCCTATCCCTCTAAACCTGCCCTATCCATATACCTGCCTGTAGATTGATGATGCATGTGAACCAATCACACTTAGCCAGCATCACTAACTCCACCCCATTATAACACTTATACTAACGCCCATTCCCAGCACCGGCAGTCGAAGCAGCTAGGATGAACTGACAACACCTTGTCTTGTAATGCTGCCAAGTTACAGTGCTGATTAAAGATGTGTGTAAATCTTATACTGTCTCAGATGATGATTTACATGGTGTCAGAAGTGGGATTAATGCACAGGCGGATTTCATCCTTTCCCTTCTTGACTGTGGCGATCATGGTTGAGTCCCAGTCGGTGGGGTCGCTGACTGCTTCAATTACGCCTTTGGAGACCATGTCCTTCAGCATAGAATGAACCCTGTCAGTCATGGCAAATGACAATCGGTGCGGGGGTCGGATCACGGGTGTCACCTCGGGGTCAGTAATAATCCTGTAGGACACAGGCAACTTGCCTAGGTTGTTGCCGAAGAGACCAGGGAATTCATTCAGTGGATCAAAAGAAACTGCGCATTCTGGCTGCGCAAACTGCCAATGATGATACGCTTCAAGCCCTTTCATCCATCATCAAAACAGGCTGGCCAGACAAACAATCCGACACACCCACAGAGGTGCAGCCGTACTTCTTGGTCCACGATGAACTGGTGGTTCAGGATCGTGTGGTCGTTAAGTGTCACAAGGTTAGCGGTACCTTCATCGCTACAAGACGAGTACTTCAAAGAGGTACACAGCAGTCACCCAGGAGCCGACTCCACACTGGCACGCGCCCGGGATCTGTTCTACTGGCCCGGAATGGCCACGTACATCCGGGACCGTGTAGCCTCCTGTCCCACTTGAAACAATCTTGCGCCTCATCAGCAGCGGCAACCCCTTCTGCAACAACCTCCATCAGCACTGTCTTGGTCGTCGCTGGCTGCGGACATTTTCGAATGGTGCGGTAAGCACTACCTCGTTCTGGTCGACTCTTTTTCCAACTGGTTTGAACTTGACCAACTGACCTCCCTCACGTCTGAGATGGTCATCAAGAAGCTGAAAAGACACTTCTCAGCCTATGGCGCTCCTGTCATCCTGAGAACCGACAACGGTCGACAGTTCACCAGCCACATGTTCAAGCTTTTCACAGACCGATGGAACTTCCAACACGTCACAGGCAGTCCCAAGTATCCACAGAGTAATGGACTCACTGAACGCGCTGTCAGAAGCGCCAAGCACTTGCTGGAGGGAGCGCGCATTTCAAAGTCAGACGTCTATCTCGATCTCCAGAATCTCAGAAACATCGCCAGAGACGGAACCTTGGGGTCACCAGCACAGCGTCTGCTGTCGACAGTGACGAGGTCTCCGGTCCCCATCGCACAACAGCAGCTGGTCCCTTGGGTGCTGAAGCCCGCCACTATCCAGAAACGTCTCCAAGAGAAGCACGACATCCAGAAACGGTCATACGACAGTTCCAGCAGACCACTCAAGCCTCTACTGCCGGGCCAGGTCGTCCGTCTATGAACTTCAACTGGACATTCTCGTCTGGGCGTTGTTGTACGCCCGACTGATGAGCCGCGATCGTACCTTGTGGACTGTGAGGGAGCGGTTTACCGGAGAAGTCGACAACACCTGCTTGCTGTGAAGGAGCCCCGACCACCGCCTGCTGATCCCTATGCTCCACCGCTCCAGTTCCAGCCGCCTTTTGCAGTGTCTCCCGCCCGTCCCCGCATGCCTGGCACCCCCCCACGTCTCTCGGTCTCCACTAACCACGGGGTTACACCTACCGCATGTTTCCCCTCACGGTCACCACAAGCCTCTCCCGTGCGATTTTCACCTTCAGCCTCTCCGCCTAATCCTTCAGTGGGGGAAGGGGATGGTTGGGTCCGCACGCGCTCGGGACGTGTTAGTAGACCACCAGACAGGTATGGCGAGTATGTTTAATACACTTCCTTTCCACATTTAATCTTTAGGGGGAAGGATGTAGATTGATGATGCATGTGAACCAATCACACTTAGCCAGCATCACTAACTCCACCCCATTATAACACTTATACTAACGCCCATTCCCAGTACCGGCAGTCGAAGCAGCGAGGATGAACTGACAACACCTTGTCTTGTAATGCTGCCAAGTTACAGTGCTGATTAAAGATGTGTGTAAATCTTATACTGTCTCAGATGATGATTTACACTGCCTAACAGTTAGTTAAATGTTGTGATGGTCCCTGCCTCAACTACCTCCTCTGGCAGCTTGTTCCATACCCCCACCACCCTTTGTGTGAAAAAGTTATCCCATTAAATCTTTTCCCCTTCACCTAAAACGTATGTCCTTTGGACCTACTCTGGGCAAGAGACTCTGTGCGTCTACCCGATTCCTCTCATGATTTTGTACACCTCAATAAGATCACCCCTCATCCTCCTGCACGACAAGGAGTAGAGTCCCAGCCTGTTCAGCCTCTCCCTACAGCTCAGGCCCTCGAGTCCTGGCAACATCCTCATAAATCATTCCCTGTACCCTTTCCAACTTTATAACATCTTTCCTGTAAAGATTTAAAGAAAGAATTTCACTGTTGAGAATTGGGTTGAGAATTCCAAAGATTTAGTCTTCTGAGCGAAGAAATGTCTATTCATCTCAGTGATGGAAGGCATATCCCTTAATTTGAGTTTGAGTTTAGTTTAGTGTCATGTATACCGAGATATAGTGAAAAGCTTTTGATGCGTGCTAACCAGTCAGTGGAAAGATTATATATGATTACAATCGAGGCATCCACAGTGTACAGATACATGCTTAAGGGAACAACGCGATTAATGTTTAGTGCAAGATGAAGTCTAGTAAAGTCTGATCATAGATAGCCCCAGGGTCTCCAATGAGGTAGATAGTAGCTCGATACTGCTCTCTAGTTGCTGCCTCATAGCAGCTGGGAAGAAACTGTCCCAGAAACCCTACCTTTTGGGAGAAGGGAGAAGAGGGAATGGACTCGTCCTTGATTATGCTGCCGGCCTTGCCGAGGCATCATTAGGTGTAAATTGAGCCAATGGAAGGGAGGTTGGTTTGTGTGATGGTCTGGGCAACTTCCACAATTCTCTACAATTTGTTGCGGTCTTGGATGGAGCTGTTCCAAAACCATACCGTAATGCATCACCATAGAGTATTACCAGAGGTTTACTAGAATGATAAGGTAGACACAAAAAGCTGGAGTAACTCAGCGGGTGAGGCAGCATCTATGGAGAGAAGGAATGGGTGACGTTTCGGGTCGAGACCCTATTTCAGACTGATGCCTGGATTAGGAAGTGTTAGTTACTGTGAGCGGTTGGATAGTCTTGGACTGTTTTCTCCTGAATGCCGGAGGCTGCAGGGAGACCTTATAGATGTGGGGGAAAAAGTTTGACCACATAGATAGGGTAAGCAGACAGAAACTTCTTCCCAGGATGGAAAAATCAGCCAGTCGAGGGCACAAAAGTTATGGCGAGAGTGCCATCAGCATGAAGCACATTAAAATTGAGAACATATTCTGGTGAGTTTTTAAAATATTGACAAATACAGAAGGATAAATCAACAATGTAGCCCTCCACCATGGACACGTTAAGGCTACCAAATGTTGCTGAATATGGGAATAGGCCATCTCTAGCATATACATCCACTAGGGGCGCCACATTGAAGGCAGCCTCTGCCTACAGTATGTTCGTTTTTCAATCTTTTTTAAAAAAAATTTAGTCAGTTTTAAAGTTTGTTTTGGGGATTCCTTTAACTTTTCTATGTGGGGGAGGGGGGGAGGGTAAGGGGGAAACTGTTTCCCAGTCGTTTCCTGGCGAGGACGCGACTATTTCTCCGTGTCGCATCCTCGCCCCCCTCCTCGCGGCCTACCACCTGGATTGGAGCGGCCTTTCCTGCCGGAGACTGGACCAGAGCTTCAACAGCAGCGGCGCAGCGCTGGATTCACCGCGGAGCGGGCGATGCCTCACCTGGATCGCCGTTTGGAGCTCCGGAGCGTTGGGCCGCTGCTCCAACACCACGGAGCTGTGGTTTGGGAGAGCTTCCAGCGCGGCCGGCGCTGTCTTCAACATTGCGGAGAACTGGGGCCATTTGCTGAGGGCCGCCAGCATTGAATCTCCGCCCGGCGCGGCCCGTGGACTTCGGGAGCCACGGACTCTGGTAGGAGGTGGCCATTTCGGATGTCCAAGCTGCGGAGGATGCCCTCCAGTCCCGACGTCGGACTTCCATCACCCCGGCGAGCGGGCTTGAACATCGGGTTGCCCGTAGTGGTGACAGCGGGTGCTTGGGAGCCCCCCAACCACGGGAGGACAACAGAGGAGGATGACTGAATTTTGGAGCCTTCCCTCACAGTGGGAAACTTTGATCCCGCTGTGTGGGGATGTCTGTGTTAAAAAACTATCGTGTTCTGTGCTCTTTATTATTCGTATGGCTGTATGGCGACCACACATTTCACTGTACCAATTGGTACATGTGACAAATAAATGTATCTTGTATCTCTCTCTTAATACAAGATGGCTAGAATGCAAAGACAGCCTCTAATGCTGAGGCTCTATAAGGCGCAGATCAGACTGCATCAGGCCGTATTATGTGCAATTTTGGGCATCATATCTGAGGAAGGATGTGCTGGCTCTGAAGAAGGTCCAGAGGAGGTTTACAAGAATGATCACAGGAATGAGTGAGTTAACTTATGATGAGCTTTTGATTGCACTGGGCCTGTACTCGCTGGAATTGAGAAGAATAATGTGGGGACCTCATTGAAACATACCTCAGTGAAAGGCTTGTCTATAGTGGATGCGGAGAGGATGTTTCCACTACTGGGGTGGAGTCTGAGATAAGAGGTCATAGCCTCAGAAATAAAGGATGTTCCTTTAGGAAGGGGATGAGAAGGATTTCTTTAGATCGAGGGTGGTGAATCTGTGGAATTCTTTGCCACATAAGGCTGAGGAGGGCAAGTCAATGGATATTTTTAAGGTATAGATACATAGATTCTTGATTAGTAATGGTGTCAGGGGTTATGGGGAGAAGGCAGGAGAATGGGGTTAGGAGGGAAAAATAGATCAGCCATGATTGAATGACGGAGTAAACCTGATGGGCAGAATGGCCTAATTCTGCTCCTATCACATAACTTTATGACCTCTACTGGAGAGAGAATAGCTGAAAAAGTTGAGGACATGCATATGTAAAGCATTATGAGTCATACGCCACCACTAAATGCTCCATGCTTGTTTAAGATCTGCCCAGTACATGTCCTTTAAACTGCCCCTCTCACCTTAAAGCTATGCCCTTTATGCTTTGACATTTTAGTATTGTTCACACTTTTAGACTTTAGAGATACTGCACATAAAAGGGCCCTTCAGCCCATCCAGAACGTGCCGACCAGCAAGCATCCTGTACACTAACACTATCCTACACACTAGGGACAATTTACAATTTTACCAAAGCCAATTAACCCACAAACCTGTGCGTCTTTGGAGTGTGGAAGGAAACCGGAGCACCCTGGGGAAAACCTACCTAGGTCACGAGGAGAATGCACCAACTCTGTACGGTCCCCGTAGTCAGGATCGAACCCGGGTCTCTGGTGCTGTAAGGCAGCAGCTCTAATGGTCACGCCATTGCGCTGCCCACCCAAATGTATGTCAAAGTCCATTCATTATTCTGTTGGGAGGGCAGATTTACGTAACTTATGTAAAATGCCACCATTTACTCTGGATCACCCTCTAATAGACATCCATCACAACCGGGCTAAATGTGTAGGAAGGAACTGCAGAGCTAGATAGAGCTCTTAGGGCTAGCAGAATCAAGAGATATGGGGAGAGGGCAGGAATGGGGTACTGATTGTGGATGATCAGCCATGATCACATTGAATGGTGGTGCTGGCTCAAAGGGCTGAAGGGCCTTATGGCCTACTCCTGCACCTATTGTCTATGTATCTATGTATCTATGCTGGTTTACACCAAAGATAGGCACAAAATGCTGGAGTGACTCAGCGGTACAGGCAGCATCTCTGGAGAGAAGGAATGTCGTCACCCATTCCTTCTCTCCAGAGATGCTGGCTGGCCCGCTGA
Source organism: Malacoraja senta (assembly GCA_038087875.1). Classification (NCBI taxonomy): domain Eukaryota; kingdom Metazoa; phylum Chordata; class Chondrichthyes; order Rajiformes; family Rajidae; genus Malacoraja; species Malacoraja senta. Next base: position 388,305,728 of record CM075977.1, read on the forward strand.
GTTACTCCAGCATTTTGTGTCTATCTTCATCACATCCAGGCTCTCTGGATGAATATTCCTATTATTTTGCTAGCAAACTGTTTTGGTAACATCTGACAGCATTCCCTAGGATTGTAATCATTTACAGTTTTGTGTGTTGATCGGGGATGGTTGTTTTTGTAACTTGTGGAGATGATGCTAAGAGAATGCCTTGGGCTGATATTTTAATTTATTTCTGTTGTGCCAAAAGTCACAGCTGGCACTACTAACTCATTCCAGGAGCACAATTGAACATAGTTATTCTCCCTGCTCCCTGTGATATGGTCTACTCTGAAGTGGAGTGCAGTGATTCATTTTACGTAGAAGGAATTTTGTATGAATACAGTGGAATATCCTGATGCACTATTAACTCATCATATTTCAGCCCATGGTTCAGTACAATCCTATTGGATGTAATCATGCTATCAGTACCAATGGACAGGTTGACTTTCTCAGTGGTGGGAGGCATCTCTTCCATACATTTGCAAAATGTAAATTCCTCCTTACCAGTGGTTTCAAATAAATTGGGTGGCACAGTGGCGCAGCAGTAGAGTTGCTGTATTACAGTGTCAGTGACCTTGGTTCGATCCTAAGTATGGGGTGCTATCTGTGCAGAGTTGTACGTTCGCTCTGGCACCACGTGGGTTTTCCTCCTGGTGCTTCGGTTTCCCCCCACACTCCACAGACTTTGTACATTAATTGGCTTCAGTAATAAAATTGTCAATTATCGAAACATAGAAACATAGAAAATAGGTGCAGGAGGAGGCCATTCGGCCCTTCAAGCCAACACTGCCATTCATTGTGATCATGTCTGATCGTCCCCAATCAATAACCCGTGCCTGCCTTCACCCCAAATCCCTTGATCCCACTAGCCCCTAGAGCTCTATCTAACTCTCTCTTGAATCCATCCAGTGATTTGGCCTCCACTGCCCTCTGTGGCAGGGAATTCCACAAATTCACAACTCTCTGAGTGAAAACGTTTTTTCTCACCTCAGTCTTAAATGACTTCCCCTTAATTCTAAGACTGTGGCCACCTGGTTCTGGACTCGCCCAACATTGGGAACATTTTTCCTGCATCTAGCTTGTCCAGTCCTTTTATCATTTTATATGTTTCTATAAGATCACCCCTCATCCTTCTAAACTCCAGTGGATACAAGCGTAGTCTTTTCAATCTTTCCTCATATGACAGTCCCGCCATCCCAGGGATCTCGTGAACCAACGCTGCACTGCCTCAATCACAAGGATGTCCTTCCTCAACTGGACACAATACTCCAGATGTGGTCTCACCAAAGCCCTATACAACTGCAGAAGAAGACACAGTGCGTAGGAGAGTTTTAGTGTACGGGGTATTTGGCGCAGACGCGGTGGGCCGAAGGGCCTGTTTCCACGCTGTATTTCTAAACTGAAATATTGTAGATGGACACAAAGTGCGGGAGTAACACAGCGAGCCAGGCAGCATCTCTGGAGAATTACAGCATGGAAACAGGTCTTTCAGTCCACCGAGTCCATGCTGGCCATTGAACAACAATTGACACACTAGCCCTACAAACATGTTACACACTATTTACGGAATGCAATTAATCTACAAACCCGCATGTCTTCAGGATGGGGGTGGAATCTGGAGCACCCAGAGGAAATCCACGCGGTCACAGGGAGAATGAGCAAACTCCACACAGACAGAACCCGAGGTAAGGATCGAACCCGTGTCTCTGGTGTTGTGAGGCAGCAGCTCTACTGCCTGTACCACTACACCAAACCAGTTCTGAACAATCCTTCCTGCCTGTACGGAGTTTGTACGTTCTCCCCCGTGACCACGTGGGTTTTCTCCGAGATCTTCGGTTTCCTCCCACACTCCAAAGACGTACAGGTTTGTAGGTTAATTGGCTACATGGTATAAGTGAAAATTGTCCCTAATGTGTGGAGGTAGAGTTAGTGTGCGGGGATCGCTGGTCCGTGTGGACTCGGTGGGCAGAAGGGCCTGCTCACGCGCTGTATCTCTAAATTAAACTATACTAAACTAAAGTGTTAACACTGGGTGAAAAAAAAAGCAAAATATCATCTCAAATGAATTAGAGCCATGTTGAAGTGCATCAAGCTTGTCATTCATGGCCTCTCCTCTTCATGTCTCCTTGGTTTTTATGAGTAATTATGCTGCTAATGTCTCCCTGTATGTTCTAATGTATGACATTGCCATGTTTTCTTCCAGAAAGGCAGAGATTGATTTTATTTCACAGCCAGGGATCAATGGAGGATTAATCATCTGACTTATTTAAAAAAGCACTATTGGCATTATTTTTGTGAGCTGGTTCTTTCTTAAGCACCAAACTGATATTCATTATTGTCCGAGTTCATCTGGACATACATGATTTTAATAGGTTTAGGTAAGTAGACAAAGAAAAGCTTGTGTCTTTCAGCTGAAAATAGACACTCCAGTGCTGGAGTATCTCAGCGGGTCAGACAGCATCTCAGGAGAAAAGGAATAGGCTGACGTTTCGGGTCGAGACCCTTCTTCATAATTCTGAAGAAGGGGCTCGACCCGAAACATCACCTGTTCCTTTTCTCCAGAGATGCTGTCTGACCCGCTGAGTTACTCCAGGATTTTATGTCTCTCTTCGGTTTAAATCAGCATCAGCAGTTCCTTCCTATACATGGATAGGACAGATATAGAGGGATACAGGCCCTTCGGCCCACCGGGTCCGCGCTGACCAGCGATCCCCGCATATTAACACTATCCTACACCCACTAGGGGCAATTTTTACATTTACCAAGCCAATTAACCTACAAACCTGTACGTCTTTGGAGTGTGGGAGGAAACCGAAGATCTCGGAGAAATCCCACGCGGTCACGGGGAGAATGTACAAACTCCGTACAGACAAGCACCCGTAGACAGGATCGAACCCGGGTCTGCGGCACTGCATTCGCTGTAAGGCAGCAACTTTACCGCTGCACCACCGTGACCACCCTTGAGAATGAAATTGTGCCTTGTAGCTTGAGATGGCGAATATGAAGTGCCGTTCTCTGTCATGGGACTCAAACCCATGGGCACAGTAGGTCAAATGTTGTTTGTGAACAGTCGCTGGGGTGCTAACGTTTCAAATGGTGATCGACACTGAACAGAAAGGCAATAACTCCCAACATGCGTCGCAGTATTCATCAGGGTCTTGACAGAGTTCCTATCCAGTGATTCCTGACAACAAAAAAACTTCAGGCATCACTGAATAGAAATATGTTCAGATTTGAAGCTGCCACATCTCTGGGGCAATGCTGCTCTCCTCATTCCGATGAAGTGCTCTTGCACAGCAAGATGGGAATTCCTCCAAACATCTGCTCAAATCACAAAGCAAGTTTTAGTACAGTACTACAAACATAACATCGATGAACAGTGGAGGAGCCGGCGTGGAGCGACCGCCATGAGGGAGGGAAAGGAGGGGGGAGAACAAAGGAGGAGCCGGCGGGGGTACTTTGTAACTTTGTCAGTGCTGTTTATGTGGCGACTATTTGCATACCTTGGGCATGCAAGCAAAGAATTTCACTGTGCCGTGTCACATGTGACAAAAAGTACTCCATTCCATTCATTTAGTTTAGTTTAGTTTAGTTCAGAGATACAGCGCGGAAACAGGCCCTTAGACCCACCGAGTCTGCGCCGACCAGCGATCCCCACGCACTAGGGACAATTTACATTTATACCAAGCCAATTAGCCTAGAAACCCATACGTCTTTGGAGTGTGGGAGGAAAGCGATGATCTCGGACAAACCCCATGCAGGTCATGGGGAAAACGTACAAACTCCATACAGACAACACCCGTAGTCAGGATTGAACCAGGGTTTCTGGCGCTGTAAGTAGGTATGTTACAAAACTTACCTTCAGTCGCGCTGTAATTCTGCCACTGGCCGTGTGCGCGATTTTGGCGCCTTTAAGGGGGGGGCGGGGTTAAAACGCGGTTTCTCCTTCCTTGTCCTGGAAATATTTTGTTGGAGTACAAAACTTCGCTGACAAAATCGTTCCTACCGGCGATTTGTGAATTTTTTTTAAAAATTAAATCGTCAATGTCAGCGCTACAGTAGTTTTAAAAGCAGCTCCTGAAGCGTCAACGCCGATAACGGGGACGGATTTCACACAATGGATAGGTAAACAAAAGTGCTTTCTTTAAATGTATAAAAGTGCTTCTTAAGAAGCCTTTAATTCACATTTTGTCATGCGACACGGTGATTTTATTCCCCGAATTAACGGCAGTATTTTTCATGCCAATACGGGGTTAAATTCACCGCAAATTAACGTTCCAAATGATCGCGTTCCAGAAATTCTCACTCGCAAAATGAATTAAATCCCCATTAATTTACAGGTATTAAACATTCAATTCCTTCCATTTGGCCTGTAAATTCATGAAAATTAGATTTAAAAATTATGTTATATTGTGAATTATTGTGTGAATGTTATTTGGACACTTAGGCTATTTAAAAATGTTAATCTATTCTTAAGAAAATGATAGATGTTTAGATCTAGTAATTGAATTTTGTAATTAGCTACAATTAGGTAACTAACTAATTATATGCTTTACTTTCATGTCTTCGAAGTAAGATTGTTTCATATTTGTTTCAGAATGCTTCAATCTATAATACCTGAAAATTTCTTTCAGTTACCATAATTTTTAAGAAAGTTATGGGCTTTTAACTGTCCTCGATCACAGCTTTTGTGTTAAGTCAATGGAAAAGCAATAGGGAACAAGGTGCTAATTTCTGAGTATGATAATGGCCATAACTTTTTTAATACTGAAGATATGAAAGTGAATTAAGTGTCAAATTAAACTTCTTTTTATGCTTTATCTGATGGGATAAATTGCAGACTTTATTTTTTAAATCTCAAAATTTTGTAACATTGCTACTGTAAGGAAGCAACTCTGCCGCTGCGCTACCATGCCACTAAAGGCAATATATTTACTTGGCAAGTGCTTGAACTCTGATTGACAAATTTATCAGGTGAGTATTAAGGCATAGAACAGCACACGGCTAGAACCTTCGGTCAATGATGTCTGCATCAAACATGATACCAAATTAGAATAATCCCTTCTGCCTGCATATTCCTCCATTATCTATCTATCTGTCTATCTATCTGTCTATCTATCTGTCAATCTGTCTATCTGTCTATCTATCTATCTGTCTATCTGTCTATCTGTCTATCTGTCTATCTACCTATTTATCTATCTACCTATCTATCTATCTCTATCTATCTTCTTCTATATATATATTATTTATATATATATTTATTTTATTTTTACATAACTAAAATTGATCTTGTTATCTTCTATTTTCTATATCTTCTGTGCGGTCTTTCTATTTGCGCAAATACGGTACGCGATAGCGTTATGGTTTTTTGCCAGCTCACTCACCGTTCTCCTGTGCTGCGAGTGCACCAAGTTTCGGTCCGATCGGTGGTCTGTTGTAAAAGTTAGCGAGGTTTAAAAATCTCATAAACTGCACTGCGCAAATCGATCTCCTATCCTGGCAGTCAGGGCCGCATGGATTGGTCTTTTCTCCTGTCACTCCGCGGAACGGTCTGCCCCTTCCTGCAAGGGGCGGAGTGGGGGGGGTGAGGGGAGGAGGGGGGATCAGGGGCGTCACAACAGGAACCCGTCAGCCCCGCCTGCGCAGTTGGGGGCTATGTGTGAGTGGTGGAACATTGCGTTGGGGGACCAGGGGATCCCAACGGGACCCAACGTGTGACAATGGGACCCAACGGGTCCCACTTAGTTCCTATCTAAAAACCTATTAAATACCACTATTGTATCGGCTTCCACCACAATGCAGCATGCTCCAGGCATCTACCATTCTAAAAATGGTTTTCTTTTAAACGCCCCCTGCACATCTTTAAACCTTTCCACCCTGATTGAAAGCCCTGCCCCGTAGTATTTGCCATTACCACTCTGGGAATAAGGTACTAACTGCCCACGTTGTTTACCTTATCAAGAGTCAAAAGATTATTAATAAAAAACAGCCACTGGAAAAGAATCAATTTTAGAACCATAAAGTGGATGACCAGTTTGGTTTAGTTTAGCTTAGAGATACAGCGTGAAAGCAGGCCCTTCAGCCCGCCGAGTCCACCCCGACCAGCGATGAACACTAGTTCATCCTACCACAACAAGAGTGCAGTGCTGAACTACTATCTACCTTATTGGTGACCCTTGGACTATCCTTGATTGGACTTTGCTGGCTTTACCTTGCTCTAACCGTTATTCCCATAGCATGTATCTATACATTGTAAATGGCTCGATTGTAATCATGTATTATCTTTCTGCTGACTGGATAGCATGCAACAAAAGCTTTTCACTGTATCCCGGTACACGTGACAATAAACTAAACTGAAACTGAAACCGATGCAATCAATTAGTATGCTCTTCACCGTACACTTGTAGAAAGATTGTTTTATGAATAAAAGTTGGATAGGCTGAGTTTGTATCTGCTGGAGTTTAGAAAAATGAGAAGGGTTGTGTATACAGTATGTAAGAACTGGATCTGCAAGAGCCAAGATTGTTTGACAGGGTGGGTGTGGAGTGCGTGTGTATTCTTCTGGGAGAATCTAAAACTAGGATCACTGTTGAAAAATAAAGGATCGCCCATTTAAAATAGAGATGAAGAGATTTTATTTTCTCTTTCAGGTTTGTGAATTAAAGAGCAGGGTCCTTGAATATTTCTAAGCCAGACTTACATTCTTGATAAGCAAAGAGGGTGAAACATTACACGGGAGATAAAAGTCTGGAGATTTGAGGTTTCAGTCAGATCGCCCATGATCTCAACGGAAGCTGGAATGGACTTGAATCGACCCGAATATTCATGTTCCCTCACAACATGGCTCCATGGAAGGTAGCAGAGGGTAATGGTGCAAGGTTGCTTCTCAGAATGGAGGCCTGTGACTAGTGGTGTGCCACAGGGTTCGGTGCTGGGCCTGTTACTGTTTGTCATCTACATGAATGATTTGGATGAGAACATACAGGGCAAGATTAGCAAGTTTGCTGATGATACAAAAGTTAGTGGTTTTGCAGATAGTGAAGATTGTTGTGAAAGATTGCAGCAGGATCTGGATCGATTGGCCAGGTGGGCGGAGCAATGGTTGATGGAATTTAATACAGAAAAGTGTGAGGTGTTGTATTTTGGGAAGTCGAACAAGGGCAGGACCTACACAGTAAATGGTAGGCCTCTGGGGAGTGTTGTGGAGCAGAGGGACCCAGGAGTGCAGGTGCATGGTTCCTTGAAGGTTGAGTTGCAGGTTTATAAGGTGGTCAAAAAGGTTTTTGGCACTATGGCCTTCATCAGTCACAGTATTGAGTATAGAAGTTGGGAGGTCATGTTGCAGTTGCATAAGACGTTGGTGAAACCGCATTTAGAATAGGGAGAGGTTGAGTAGGCTGGGTCTCTATTCCTTGGAGCGCAGGTGGATGAGGGGAGATCTTATAGCGGTTTACAAAATCATGAGATGAATAGATCGGGTAGACGAACAGTCTTTTGCCCAGAGTCGGGGAATCGAGGACCAGAGGACATAGGTTCAAGGTGAAGGGGAAAAGATTTAATAGGAATCCGAGGGGTAACTTTATCACACAGCGGATGGTGGGTGTATGGAACAAGCTGCCAGAGGAGGTAGTTGAGACTGGGACTATCCCACCGTTTAAGAAACAGTTGGACAGGCACATGGATAGGACAGGTTTGGAGGGATATGGACCAAGCGAAGCCAAGTGGGACTAGGATTGCTGGGACATTGTTGGCTGTTGTGGGCAAGTTGGGCCGAGGGGCCTGTTTCCACACTGTATCATTCTATGAGTTTATGACTCTATTTAGCCCATCGAGTCTAGATCGACTCCTATCAAATTTTGTGGTACGGTGGCGCAGCGGTAGTGTTGCTGCCTTGCAGCGCGGGAGACCCGAGTTAGATCCTGCCTATGGGTGCTGTCTGTACACAGTTTGTACGTTCTCCCCGTGACCACATGGGTTTTCTGAATGGTGGCCGATTAGGAAAAGGGGAGATGCAATGAGACCTGGGTGTCATGGTACACCAGTCATTGAAAGTAGGCATGCAGGTGCAGCAGGTAGTGAAGAAAGCGAATGGTATGTTAGCATTCATAGCAAAAGGATTTGAGTATAGGAGCAGGGAGGTTCTACTGCAGTTGTACAGGGTCTTGGTGAGACCACACCTGGAGTATTGCGTACAGTTTTGGTCTCCAAATCTGAGGAAAGACATTCTTGCCATAGAGGGAGTACAGAGAAGGTTCACCGGACTGATTCCTGGGATGTCAGGACTTTCATATGAAGAAAGACTGGATAGACTCGGCTTGTACTCGCTAGAATTTAGAAGATTGAGGGGGGATCTTATAGAAATTTACAAAATTCTTAAGGGGTTGGACAGGCTAGATGCAGGAAGATTGTTCCCGATGTTGGGGAAGTCCAGAACAAGGGGTCACAGTTTAAGGATAAGGGGGGAATCTTTTAAGACCGAGATGAGAAAAACATTTTTCACACAGAGAGTGGTGAATCTCTGGAATTCTCTGCCACAGAAGGTAGTTGAGGCCAGTTCATTGGCTATATTTAAGAGGGAGTTAGATGTGGCCCTTGTGGCTAAAGGGATCAGGGGGTATGGAGAGAAGGCAGGTACAGGATACTGAGTTGGATGATCAGCCATGGTCATATTGAATGGCGGTGCAGGCTCGAAGGGCCGAATGGCCTACTCCTGCACCTATTTTCTATGTTTCTATGTTTCTATGTTTCTCCGAGATCTTCGGTTTCCTCACACACTCCAAAGACGTACAGGTTCGTAAGTTAATTGGCTTGGTATAAGTGTTAATTTTGTGTGTAGGATAGTGTTAATGTGCGGGATGTTCAAGATGGCGCCTGCCTGCGGCGACTTTTGCGAAGCACCAGAACTTAAAAGGTTCACCTACAACTTCCAACTCACCCGCATCAGGGAAACGGCAGAAATCGGTGTCGTTTCAGACAAGCTGCTTGGGCACCTGAAGGCTCTTGCGATTTCGCGATCTCCCGCAGCTGCGGGAGCCCCGGACTTTAAACTTTCCCACGCTGGCTGTAAAACTCCCGACCCGACGGAGGAACGCAGGTACGGTAAATGGAAACTCTGGGATGACCTCCAGAGCAAACGAGCTGGATCTTCCAGGAACAACTGAGCTGGAGCTCCCGACTTTGAGGGAACCCCCGTTCGTTACGGAGCTGGAGCTGCCGTCTGTGAGGGAATCCCCGTTCCATCGCAGGTTCGCAGAAACAGCAGGTACAGTAAGCACAGTACCTGGAAACAAAGGGGAGGCCTCCATTGTGTCCGGAAACGTGGCCGACAGGCAGGACTTCAGGTCAGACTGAAGCGCAGGGGACTTCGGCCCCCTCTCCGTACTATCCTACTGGCCAATGTACAGTCCCTTGAAAATAAAGTGGAGGACTTAAGGGCAAGGCTGCTTTATCAAAGGGAGCTGAGGGAATGCTCTGTGTTCTGTTTCACAGACACATGGCTCACCCCCAGCTCCCCAGACTCAGCGGTCCAGACTGAAGTGTTCTCCATCCACCGTATGGACCATACACTGGCATCTGGGAAAGGGAGAGGAGGGGGCGTCTGCCTCATGGTCAACTCTGCGTGGTGCTCAGACGTGGCAGTCCTGTCCAACTCCTGCTCTCCACACCTCGAACATCTGGCGGTGAAGTGCCGCCCCTTCTACCTCCCAAGGGAATTCACCTCCATCATCCTGACCGCGGTCTACACCCCACCCCAAGCAGACGTCCGTCTGGCACTGGGGGAGCTGCACGCCGTGGTCAACAAACACCGGACGTCTTACCCCGAGGCATTTACCACGATTGCTGGGGCCTTCAATAAAGCAAAACTCAAGAAATCCCTCCCTAACTTCCACCAACATGTCTCCTGCTTCACCAGAGGACCAAACACCCTCGACCACTGCTACACCACCATCAAGGATGCCTATCGCTCTATCCCTCGCCCTCACTTCGGTAAATCCGACCATACCGTGCTGCTGCTTCTTCCTGGCTACAGGCAGCAATTAAAGAGCCCACCCCCAGAGGTGAGGACAGTACAGAGCTGGTCGGGGGGTGCAGAGGAACAACTCCAGGCCTGTTTGGAGTCTGTAGACTGCCGAGTCCTCAAACAATGTTCAAGGACTCGGCAACTGACTTGAACGAATACACCACAGTCGTTACAGACTTCATAAAGAAATGTGTGGAGGACTGCATCCCTACAAAAACCTTCCATAGACATAGAAATAGAAAATTAGGTGCCGGAGTAGGCCATTCGGCCCTTCGGCCCTTCGAACACCCTTCCGAGTGTTTCCCAATCAGAAACCTTGGATGAACTTTGAGATCCGCACCCTTCTGAAGACCATACACCGGGCATTCATGTCTGATGATACAGTGGTCTACAAAAGTCCAGATACGACCTTGGTAAGGCCATCAAAAAGGCCAAAAGGGACCTGCTCCAAACTGGAGGATGAGACAGATGTTCGGCAGCTATGGAGGGGCCTTAATGCAATCACCTCCTACAAGGCGAAATCAGGCAGCTCGAATGTCGGCGAAACATCACTCCCTGACGAGCTCAATGCGCTTTACGCACGCTTTGATAGGGAGAATACTGATGTGCCTTCCCGAGCCCCCATTTGCTGTGATGGTATATCAGTCACAGTCACAGAGGCCGACGTCAGGAAATCCTTCAGAGGGGTGAACACTCGAAAAGTGCCTGGACCTGATGGTATACCCGGTCGTGTTCTAAAAACCTGTGCGGACCAACTGGCTGGAGTTTTTACGGACATTTTCAACCTCTCACTTCTGTGGTCTGAGGTTCCCATCTGCTTCAAAGGGGCATCAATTATACCAGTGCCCAAGAAGAGTAAGGTGACGTGCCTCAATAACTATCGACCAGTGGCACTAACGCCTGTGGTGATGAAGTGCTTTGAGAGGTTGATCATGGCGCAAATCAACTCCTACCTCGACATAAACCTGGACCCACTGCAGTTTGCTTACCGCCACAACAGATCAACGGTGGATGCAATCTTGTTGGCTCTCCACTCCGCTCTGGACCACTTTGACAACAAAAATTCATATGTCAGGCTGTTATTCATTGATTACAGCTCGGCTTTTAATACAATCATCCCCTCCAAGCTGTTTACCAAACTTGCAGAACTGGGTCTCTGCACATCCCTCTGCAATTGGATCCTCGACTTCCTTATCCACAGACCACAGTCTGTTCGTATTGGTGGAAATGTGTCAGCCTCGATAACAATCAGCACGGGAGCACCTCAAGGCTGCGTGCTCAGCCCCCTGCTATACTCACTCTATACTCATGACTGCGTAGCCGGTCATAGTGCGAACTCCATCATCAAGTTCGCTGACGACATCACTGTTGTGGGACGTATCACTGATGGGGATGAGTCAGAGTATAGAAGAGAGATCGAGCGACTGTCCATATGGTGCCAGCACAATAACCTGGCCCTCAAAACCAGCAAAACCAAGGAACTGATTGTGAACTTTGGTAGGAGTAGGATGGGCACCCACAGTCCCGTTTATATCAACGGGTCGATGCTTGAAAGGGTCAAGAGCTTCAAATTCCTGGGCGTGCACATCTCTGAAGATATTTCCTGGTCCGAGAACACTGATGCAATTATTAAGAAAGCACATCAGCGCCCCTACTTCCTGAGGAGATTACGGAGAGTCGGTTTGTCAAGGAGGACTCTCTCTAACTTCCACAGGTGCACAGTAGAGAGTATGCTGACCGGTTGCATCGTGGCTTAGTTCGGCAACTTGAGCACCCTGGAGTGGAAAAGACTACAAAAAGTAGTAAACACTGCCCAGTCCATCATCGGATCTGACCTCCTTTCCATCGAGGGGATCTATCTCAGTCGCTGCCTCAAAAAGGCTAGCAGTATCACCATGGACCCACACCATCCTGGCCACACACTCATCTCCCCACTACCTTCAGGTAGAAGGTACAGGAGCTTGAAGACTGCAATGACCAGGTTCAGGAATAGCTACTTCCCCACAGCCATCAGGCTATTAAACTTGGCTCGGACAAAACTCTGAACATTAATAGCCCATTATCTGTTTATTTGCACTTTATCAGTTTATTTATTCTTGTGTGTATATATTTCTATAATGGTATATGGACACACTGATCTGTTCTGTATTTGTGCCTACTATGTTCTGTTGTGCTGAAGCAAAGCAAGAATTTCATTGTCCAATCAGGGACACATGACAATAAACTCTCTTGAATCTTGAATCTTGGGATCGCTGGTCGGTGCAGACTCGGTAGGCGGGCCGAAGGGCACTGTATCTCTAAATTAAACTAAACTAAACTAAACTTGAGAACCACAGAGATAAAGTAATGCATATGATGGCCCTAATCACTGGTTAATCCCATCATCAATAACTAAAACAGAGCAGATCGTCGGGTTGCAGAGCATACATTATTTGCTGGAGATCATGTGCCTGAACTGAGGTGATACACCTTGATAAAGCAAAGAGTTAAGGGTAAGATCGGGCTGTGATTGTTTGCCTGGTGACTGGTGACATTGCTATTGCCTATGGGCGCAGAGTTCAGCACAAGTTGGCACCTTCTGGAGAGTCGAGGACCAGGAGAATATTGGAAAAACATTCCAGCTTCCCTTGATGGGAGTCTGCTGTTGCACAGTCTACCTCACGGGCACGTTTGATCTTTCCATGATGCAGACAAAGTGCACAGTTGGAATTAAAAATATCCAATGAGTCCTTAATATGTACTCATAGCCTCATACAAACTGGAAACAGGCCCTGTAACTCATCCCTGCCACCCAAGGTGCCCCATCTAAGCAAGTCCCATGCGCCCACATTTGGCCCATATCCCTCTAAACTTTTCCAAGCTTTTTCTATCCATGTATCAGTAAAAAAAATGGTGCTATAGAGAATTCAGTCATAACTTCCTTGCCAGAAAAGATTCTTCCAAACTCATCTGATTTTTCAGCCTGTTGTTCATATCCTTGTGGGTTACATTATTACATGTGTTAATCCAAGTACTCTTTAAATTTGAGAAAGCTTCAGTCTCATCCAGGCAGTGAGTCACAGATTCCCATTTTCCTTTGGGTGAAGCAAAATCTTAGCTCCCTTCCAATTCTTCTACCAATTACTTTGAATCTATGCCAACTCATTATTGATCTCTCTGCCAAAGGAAATGGATCCTTCCTCATGTTATTCATTTCCATTAAATCGTGACTCAGTCTCCACTGTTGCAAAATCAAACCACCCCCCAAGCCAATTACATTTTCCCTCAAAGTTACAATTCTCCAGTCCCAGCAACGGTCCCCGTGGCCGAACTCAAGAGGGAGTTGAGCAATCGTCCCTGTGGCTGAACTGAAGGTCCGTGGCTTCAGGGTGAGCCAGTCCCCCGTGGCTGAAAACGGAAGTCTTGGCGGATGGCAGACAGCAGGAGGAAGTCACCGTGCCGGGCCCCTGCTCGTTGGACCTGGCAGAGCCCTGTTCTGGAAGGGGGAGGTTGCCTAGCTGACCCCTGCTCATCCCCCGTAGACTAGAGCATGGGTGCCAGCGATGTCGGACGAGGAGCAAGGCCAGCGGTAGAGGAGAGGAAACTGGGGTCTGGCCCATCGCGCCCTCGTGGTTGGCTGCAGGAACAAAGATGTGCAGGCGAGCAGAGGGAGGTGGCGTCCAAGGAAAGAGGTGGCTGGAGGCACACAACAACCTGGGACTTGCCTGGAATGGACACCGCTCATAAGAACTAGAGCGTGGACTTTGGAAATGAACGCCAAAATGTGGCATCTCTTACATGCAGGCTCAGTAGACTATTTCTGTACACTTGCTTTTTTTTTTTATTTTTTTTTAAAATATTTTTATTTTATTAGAAGTAAGTACAATTGTATACAATCATATTTTCATAATACCTTTTATGTACAGCTTCTTACTTAAAAAAAATTTTGAAATAAAGAAGAAAAAGAAAAAAGTTAGATAATGAAAATAGAAAAATGTGAGATATATAGTGTGTGAAAAAGTAAAATAAAGAATGAAAAAAGAAAGTTGAGACATAGAAAATAGAAGAAAGAGAATAAAAGAAGAGAAGAGAAGAAAAGAAAATAGAAGATCATTTATAATCTTGACCATCCGCAGTCACGGATTAGCTTTTACACCTGTTTTGCACCATATGTTTCCAAAAAGACAACAAATGGAGACCAACTCGTTATGAATTGGTCAAATTTATCTATTAGGAGGAATCGCATTTCCTCAAGATGTGCGGTATCCAACATACTTGCAATCCACATTTTGAGCGTTGGTATTGGTGTATTTTTCCAAAATTTCAATATTAATTTTTTTGCTATTATTAAACCATAATTAAAAATTAACTTTTGAGATGAGCTCAATTTGTTCCCGTCTTCCATTACCCCAAATATAATCAATTCATTATTGGGTTCCATTTTTGTCTTAAATAGTTTTGTAAATATTTCGAAAATATCACTCCAAAATCCATGAAGTTTTATACAAGAAACAAAAGAGTGTGTTATAGTTGCGTCTTGGGTTAAACATTTATCGCAAATGGGCGATATATTTGGATAAAATTTATTTAATCTTGTTTTTGAGTAATATAATCTATGTAAAATTTTAAATTGGATTAGATTATGTCTTGCGTTAATCGAACACTTGTGAATGTATGTCAAATACTTTTCCCATGTAGCCTTCGTAATTTTTATCAATAATTCCCGTTCCCACTCTTCTCTAATTACCTCGGTCACAGGTACACTTGCTAATCGGGGATTGGGGGTATGCCCATACTCTACTGGACTATTTGAAAGGAAAATAATTTCACTGTGTTAGCACTTAGCACATGTGACAGTAAAAGCACCATTGAACCATGTAAAACACCAGAACTCAACGGACCAGCTAGCATCTGTGGAAGGAAATGGACAGAAAACATTTTGGGTTGGGACCATTCTTTAGACGCGCCTTTCTGCACTTTGGTGCTGTCACAACCTTCGCATAATGTGGTGATAGAAGTATTTGTGGTATTTTAGTTGTGACCTAATTGATTTTTAAATACAGTCGTTGCATGGCTTCTCTGTTCTCATGTACTTTGTATCACCCATTAAAGACAAATATCTCATATACCTTCTTAATCACCTTGTCTACCTGTCCTGCTACCTTCAGCGATGTGCACGCATGGAATCCAAGGTCCTGCTACTTCTTTGCTCTTCTCGATATTGTAATATTTCTTGTGTTTTACCTTGCCTTGCATTTTTACTTCCATAGCCCAAAAAGGCTCTATAAGGCGCTGGTCAGGCCGCATTTGGAATAATGTGAGCAATTTTGGGCACCATATCTGAGGAAAGATGTGCTGGCTCTGAAGAGGGTCCAGAGGAGGTTTACAAGAATGATCCCAGGAATGAGTGGGTTAACTTATGATGAGCGTTTGACGGCACTGGGCCTGCACTCGCTGGAGTTTAGAAGAATGAGCGGGGAACCTCATTGAAACATACAGAACAGTGAAAGGCTTGAATAGAGTGGATGTGAAGAGGATGTTTCCACTAGTGGGAGAGTCTATGATTAGAAGTCATAGCCTCAGAATTAAAGGACGTTCTTTCAGGAAGGAGATGAGGAGGCATTTCTTTAGTCAGAGAGTGGTGAATCTGTGGAATACTTTGTCACAGAAGGCTGTGGAGGCAAAGTCAGTGGGTATATTTAAGGCAGCGATAGATAGATTCTTGATTAGTATGGGTGTCAGAGGTTATGGGGAAAAGGCAGGAGAATGGGGTTAGGAGGGAAAGATAGATCAGCCATGATTGAATGGCGGAGTAGATTTGATGGCCCAAATGGCTTAGTTCTACTCCTATCCCCTATGGCCTTATGCCTGATGAGAGGGGAAAAGAGGGTGACCAGGTCAAGACTCATCTTTGATCAGCCATGATTGAATGGGCTGAATGGCCTAATTCTGCTCCTATCACTTATAATCTTATGATTTCGCAAATATATTAGCACACATTTTTCTGGATTGAATTGTGCTTGCTACTTTTCTGCCTGACCAGTCCATTGATATCTTCCCAATTTCTGCAGCAGCAGAACAGCCCATAACTCATGAAGATCCTACTCATGCTTACAATATTAAGAGTATTCCACCAGTTCGTAATTTGGATCCCATTAATGGCACAAAGCAGGGAACGATTTAATTAAAATTAAAATCCAATGCAAATGGTGATCATTATGAGCACAGATGGCGATTTAAATCTCCTCACTATTTTATGAGTTGCACCTTAACTCTTTTCTACATAGTTTGGAAAAGATTGGCCACATGCTTGCAGAATAACGAGTACCTGAGTGAGTTAGTTATAAGATACTAATTAAAGAAAGTCCTGATGGCAATATAAAATGCAAGAAAGCAATTTAAGAAGGTCGTAAATCTCAGTCCGAAAATGGTTGTGAGTAAATTCACAGGAATTTCTTTATGACATTGGGTCTGTCAGAAGATTTGACAGATTTTGATAATTTACAGTAGACAAAAAATGCTGGAAAAACTCAGCGGGTGAGGCAGCGTCTATGGAGAAAAGGAGTAGGTAATGTTTTGGGTCTCGACCCGAAACGTCACCTACCCCTTTTCTCCATAGATGCTGCCTCACCTGCTGAGTTTCTCCAGCATTTTTCGTCTACTTTCGATTTTTCCAGCATCTGCAGTTCCTTCTTTAACATTTGATAACTTACAGAATAATTTTCAAATTTTATTTCAGTTTACCGTCTTCAAGTTCAAGTGGATAAAATCATGAATAAAATGAATAGATTGGGTAGATGCACAGAGTCTCTTGCCCACAGTAGTGGAATCAAGGACCAGTTGCCAGGGGTTTAAGGTGAAGGGGAAAGGATTTAATAGGAATCTGAGGGATTTTTCACACAAAGGGGTTTTTCACACTCTATGACTATAAATTGCAACTAGTTGCCTGGTGTTTACATTTCTACTTGCATACTGTGTTAACTTCCTGTGTTTTTAGGTGTTGATGTTTACCGCGGAAACGTTGTCCTCACATTCCTGACAGAGATTCCACTTTGTAATTCAGTGGAAACAGTTTTCATGTTAAATGTCACGATTGCCCAGTTGGCAACAATCTTTCTTTTGAATCAGAGGGTTACCTGTAACCTTCCAGTCCAGAACTTTTAGCAGATAAAAGGATACTAGCACTTCAATACAGTTGCTAAGGAGCACTGCTTGTCAGTTAGTGCTATCCTTTTAATAAGACCAATGTGGGCAATAACATATTATTTAGACACTAGGAACTGTAGATACTGATTTATTAAAAAATAGCACAAAATGCTGGAAAACTCAGCGGGTCAGACAACATCTGTGGAGGACATGATTTGGTGACATTTCGGGTTGAGACAAAAAGGACACAACCAGAAAAGTTACCTATCCACGTTCTCCAGAGATGCTGCTTGTCAGTACGGCAGTATTTGAATTTTTTTTTAACATATTATTTGATGGGGCACAGAATATAAAAGTTGGGATATTACATTGCAAGCTTACGAAACATTGGTTAGTCCAGAGAGATAAGTGATCGTAAATGTTGGAATCTTGAGCAAAAACCAAACTGCAGGAGGAATTCAGCAGGCCAGGCAGCATCTGTGGAAGTAAATGGACAGACGACAGGTTGGGTTGAGACCCTTTTCCAGGCGGTTAGATCGCACTTGGAGTATTGTGTGCAGTTCTGTCCAAAGCACTACCGGAAAGATAATATTGTGCAGAGGTGAATCACTGGCATGATGCCTGAATTGGATGACAATCAGTTATGGTGAGAGATTGGATAGACTAGATCTAGATTGGGTCTAGATGCACAGTCGTTTGCCCAGAGTCAGTGAATCGAGGACCAGAGGACATAGGTTTAAGTTGAAGGGAAAAGATTTAATAGGAACTTGAGGGGTAACCTTTTCACACAAAGGGTGGTGAGTGTATGGAACAAGCTGCCAGAGCTGCAGGTGGGACTAGTGTAGTTGTGACATGTTGGCCAAAGGACCTGTACAGTGTATCACTCTATGACTGTGACTGGCCTTGTTTTCTCTGGAGCAAAGGAGGTTGAGGGCTGACCAGGTAGACCTTTATGAGGCATAGATGTCAGAATCCTTTCCCCCTGGTATGGGCATCAAAACCAAAAGAACACAAGTTACAGGTGAGAGGAATGAGTCTTAATAGGAAACTGAGGGATAGGTTTTTTGCACAGAAAGTGATTGATGTCTGGAACACGCTGCCAAAGGAGGCGGAGAAAGTAGATGCAATTAGTCTGTTTAAGAGATATTCAGACAAATGCTTAAAATAAGCAAGGCGTAGAAGAATACAGACCAAATGCAGGCAAATGGGATTGGAGTCGATCAGACAATGGTTGGCGTGGGCATATGGGCCATTACGACACCTTGACACAATACTATACTATACTATACAATACTATACTATTGTTCAACGTCTGGTGAAACAGTAAACAGCAACATGTGCCCAACATGATGCCGAGTTAAACTGATCTCACCTCACCTCACCTACACAGTCCATATCCCTGTATTCCCTGCACTTCAGGATGTCTATCCTGATGCCTCACAAACACCACTATCGTACCTGCCTCCACCACCACCCCTGGCAGTACATTTACTCCCACATCCCAAAGACATGCGGTTTTGCCCCTAATGTGTAAAGAGTGGATGAGGAAGAGCGCTAACATGAAACTAGTGTGAATGGGTGACTGGTGGTCTGCATGGACTTAGTGGGCCAAAGGACCTGTTTCCATGCTCTATCTGTGAACTAAATTAAACTAAAAGGTTTCACCCCATGACCTGCATGGGTTTTCTCTGGGTGCTCCGGTTTCCTCCCACACTCCAAAGATGTGCAGGATTGTAGGTTAATTGTCCCTTGTGTGTGCCGGATATTGTTGGAGTGTGGGGATCGCTGGTCGGCGCAGACTCGGTGGGCCGAAGGGTCTGTTTCCGCGCTGTATCTTTAAAGCTACGAACTAAAACAATTATATACGACAGTGGTCTGTTGAAGGAGTGCTGCGACGTCAGAGATGCTGTCCATTGTTTACAAGGTTGTACCCTCAGCGTGGATGTAATATTACTGAAGCATTCTTTTGAAGAGGAATGGTTTGGTGTGTAGGCCAGAATGTTTCACCACAATCTGCAGCACCAACGATGTCTGGATATTACATTATTACACCATGGGACATAACACTGAACTTTACTAGCCAATACTGTTATTTGCACTTTATCAGTATATTGACCATTGTGTATATATTTATAGAATGCCTTGTAGTAAATGCCTACTATGTTCTGTTGTGCTCAAGCAAAGCAAGAATTTCATTGTTCTACCAGGGACACATGACAATAAACTCACTTGACTTGACTGTGCACAGATTGCTCTGCTTATTGCATGACTGCAATTCTAAAGTCCCTTCATTGGCTGTAAAGTGCATTGGTTCAAAGCACCATATCCAGAGAAGTGTTCTTCACTTTACACACCATGTGAAAAATAAAAATACAAATCCATTGTGAAGACGCAAACACTCACTCGCACATTCAGTGTGGAGTTCGCACGTTCTCCCAGTGATGCATTATTTTCACCAAGTGCTCTGGTTTCATAGAATACAGAACAGTACAGTACAGGAATGGACCCTTCAGCCCGCAATGTTTGTGCCAAATATGATGCCAAGATAATCTGATCTCATCTGCCTGTACATGATTCATATCCCTGTATTCCCTGCACTTTGGGATGCCTATCCAAAAGCCTCTTAAAAAGCCTCTATCGTATCTGCCTCCACCAACAGCCCTGGAACTGATTGTGGAGTTTGGAAGGGATAGGATGGGGACCCACAGTCCTGTTTATATCAACGGGTCGATGGTGGAAAGGGTCAAGAGCTTCAAATTCCTGGGCGTGCATATTTCCAAAGATCTCTCCTGGTCCCTAAAACACTGATGCAATTATAAAGGAATCACATCAGCGCCTCTACTTCCTGAGAAGATTACGGAGAGTCGGTATGTCGAGGAGGATTCTCTCGAACCTCTACAGGTGCACAGTAGAGAGCATGCTGACCCGTTGCATCCTGGCTTGTTTGGGCAACTTGTGAGCCCAGGAGTGGAAAAGACTGCAAAAAGTTGTAAACACTGCCCAGTCCATCATCGGCTCTGACCTCCCTACCATCGAGGGGATCTATCGCAGTCGCTGCCTCAAAAAGGCTGGCAGCATCATCAAGGATCCACACCATCCTGGCCACACACTCATTTCTCCGCTGCCTTCAGGTAGAAGGTACAGGAGCCTGAAATCTGCAACATCCAGGTTCAGGAACAGCTACTTCCCACAGCCATCAGACTATTAAACTCAACTCAAACAAAAATCTGAACTTTAATAGCCTATTGCACTTTATATGCTTTTTTATGTGTGTATATATATATTTTATGGTATATGGACACACTGATCTGTTCTGTATTTATTTATGCCTACTATATTGTGTTGTGCTGAAGCAAAGCAAGAATTTCATTGTCCTAACAGGGACACATGACAATAAACTCTGGTGAGCTCTTGAGCTCTTGAACTCTTGGTAGTACATTTCCTCCCACATCTCAATGACGTGCGGGTTTGTTGGTTAAATGTCTACTGAAAATCCCCCTTAATGTGTAGAGAGTGGATGAGGAAGAGTGATACCATTGAGCTAGTGTGAATGGGTGATCGATGATCTGCATGGACTCAGTGGGCCGAAAGGCCTGTTTCCATGCTGTATCTGTAAGCTAAACTAAACTAAAGGTTTAGTGAAGCATCTACGTGCATATCTGCTTCATACACACAATATGTTGGTGAAGAATCATAATTCGGAAGGAGGGAATTAGACCCATCGTGCCCATTTCAGCTCTCGACCACGTTTCCATTCTCCAGCCTTTTCCCTGGTGGTTTGAAAATACTTTCTCACCAGATTTTTGTCCAATTATCTCCTGAAGGCCGTAATGGAACTGCAGGCATTACAATTCGGACTCGAACAATACACTGCCATTTTTTCTTTCATAATACTATTTCACAACCTATTTAGAGTCATAGAGGTTTAGAGTGATACAGTGTGGAAACATGCCCTTCGGCCCAACTTGCCCACACCGGCCAACAATGCCCCAGCTACACTAGTCCCACTTGCCTGCACTTGGTTCGTATCCCTCCAAACCTGTCCGATCCATGTATCTATCTAACTGTTTCTTAAATGAGGGGATAGTCCAAGCCTCAACTACCTCATCTGGCAGCTTGTTCCATACACCCACCACCCTTTGGGTGAAAAGGTTACCCCTCAGATTCCAATTAAATCTTTTCCCCCTCACCTTGAACCTATGTCCTCTGGTCCTCGATTCCCCTACTCTGGGCAAGAGACTGTGCATCTATGCAATCCATTCCTCTCATGATTTTGTCCACCTCTATAAGTTCACCCCTCATCCTCCTGTGCTCCATGGAACCCAGCCTATTTAACCTCTCCCTATAGCTCACACCCTCAAGTCCTGGCAACATCCTCGTAAATCTTTTCTGAACCCTTTCAAGCTTGACAATATCTTTCCTATAACATGGTGCCCAGAACTGAACACAATATTCTAGATGCGGCCTCACCAACGTCTTATACAACTGCAACATGACCTCCCAACTTCTATATTCAATACTCTGACTGATGAAGGCCAAAGTGTCAAAAGCCTTTTTGACCACCTTACCTGCGACATGACCTTCAAGGAACCAGGCACCTGCAGTCCTAGATCCCTCTGCTCCACAACACTACCCAGCGGTCATAAGATCATAAGACAAAGGATCAGAATTAGGGCATTTGGCCCATCGAGTCTGCTCCACTATTCGATCATGGCTGATCTACCTTTCCCGCTCGACTTCACTCTCCTGCCTTCTTCCCTAACCTTTGGTGTCCTTACTAAGCAAGAACCTATCATTCTTCACTTTAAAAACACCCAATGAATTGGCCTCCATAACCGTTTGTGGCAATGAATTCCACAGAATACTGACCACCCTCTGGCTTAAGAAATTCCTTGTAATTTCCATTGTAAAGGTATGTTCTTTTATTCTGAGTCTATGCCTGCTGGTCCTAGACTCCCCCACATCCTCTCTATCTAGGCCTTTCATTATTCAGTAGGTTTCAATGAGAACCCCCCCCCCCCCCCCTCCAGCGAGTACAGTCCCAAAATCATCAAACGCTCCTCATATATTAACCCATCATCACTGGGCTCGCTCTCGTATAACTCCTTTGGACCCTCTCCAACCTGAATCATTTACCTCAGCACTGCCGGAAGAGGCCTGTGATCTCAGGCTAGTTAGATTAGCCTTTCCCCTACAGTTATCTTACACCCTCTATGATGTGTACTTCTTCCCTTCAAAATCATCATTGCCCCCAGGGTGTCGAACTCTTTGCTGACGCATGCTAAACATTCGCATTGCTGCCTGTTTAAAATCTATCAAATTTCTATTTGGCACCCGAAACCAAAATCAAACCTGGTGATTTCAGGTTAGCAAGATGGCATATTGAACAAACAAAGTAAAAATAGGAAAGATCAAGAGCAGATTTGATTATAGTTAGCACACATGCATGTTTAGTTTAGTATAGTTTAATTTACAGATACAGGGCGGAAAAAGACTGTTCAGCCCCGAGTCTGCAATCCCCATGCACCAACTCTATCCTAAACATACTATTGGACAATTGTCAATTATACGAAGCCAATGAGACTACAAACCTGTATGTCTTTGGAGTGTGGGAGAAACCGGAGATCCCGGAGAAAACCCATGCAGGTGACGGGGAGAATGTATAAACTCCGTACAGGCAGAACCCCGTAGTTAGGATCGACCTGGGTCTCTGCCGCTGCAAGGCAGCAACTCTACCGTTGCTCCACCATGCATGTATCCCATTCAGCTGCAATAAAACGCTCTTGAAATATTACCCGAGATGAAAGATCTGATTTAGAGTGCTGCTGTCACAGGCTAAAATTGTTTATGTCCCTTGAACATGCTACAAGGATTTAAGATATTGAAAATAGCTTCTGTGTCACTAAAGATAGGAAATTATCTAAACGTAGGCACAAAATGCTGGAGCAACTCAGCGGGACAGGCAGCAATTCTGGAGAGATGGAATGGGTGACGTTTTGGGTTGAGACCCTTCTTCAGACTGAATTTCAGGGGAGTGGGCGGGACAAGATAGAATATAGTCGGAGACAGTAGGACTGGAGGGAGAACTGGGAAGGGGAGGGGATGGAGCGAGGGGGAAAGCAAGGGCTATTTGAAGTTAGAGGTCAATGTTCATACCGCTGGGGTGTAAGCTGCCCAAGCGAAATATGAGGTGCTGTTCCTCCAATTTGCGCTGCGCCTCACTCTAACAATGGAGGAGGCCCAGGACAGAAAGGTCAGATTGGGAATGGAGGGGGAGCAAAAGGGAGATCAGCTAGGTTAAGACGGACTGAGCGGAGGTGTTCAGTGAAACGATCGCCGAGCCTGCGCTTGGTCTCACCGATGTACAGAAGTTGATACCTGGAACAGCGGATACAGTAGATGAGGTTGGAGGAGGTGCAAGTGAACCTCTGCCTCGCCTGAAAAGACTGTTGGGGTCCTTGGGTGGAGTCGAGGGGGGAGATAAAGGGACAGGTGTTGCATCTCCTGCGATTGCAGGGGAAAGTACCTGGGGAGGGGGTGGTTTGGGTGGTAAGGGACGAGTTGACCAGGGAGTTGCGGAGGAAACGGCCTCTGCGGAAAGCAGAAAGGGGTGAAGATGGGAAGATGTGGCCAGTAGTGGGATCCCGTTGGAGGTGGCAAAAGTGTTGGAGGATTATATGCTGTATGCGATGGCTGATGGGGTGGAAGGTGAGGACAGAGGGGACTCTGTCCTTGTTATGAATGTGGGGAGGGGGAGGAAGAGCGGAGCTGCGGGATATCGAGGAGACCCTAGTGAGAGCCTCATCTATAATGGAAGAGGGGAAACCCCGTTTCCTAAAGAATGAGGACATCTCCGATGATCCAGTGTGGAAAACCTCATCCTGGGCGCAGATGCGGCGTAGACGGAGGAATTGGGAGTATAGGATAAAGGAAATTATCTCCAGGTAGACACAAAATGCTGGAGTAACTCAGTGGGACAGGCAACATCTCTGGAGAGAAGGCGACTAGGGGAAATTATCTAAATATGAGTATAGCCTGCCATAGTCCTAAGCAAGGAAAGGATGATGACTGATATAGATGGAGACTTTATCATGGAGTCATTTGCACAGGTGATTTGCCGTTTTATACCCTTTACTTTTCATCTATAGTACTCTCACCCATTCTCGCCTTGGTCAATTCTCGAACCTCAGTACCTTATTACATTTCTGGAGAAATGCTAACGAGCAAAATGACCTTTCAATTGCTGCTGTGTATTGCCAATGTTTCCTGTTCTAATTGTTACAATTGATTTGTTTTAATACAGGGGTCACCTAAAATCCTCCTCCATCCATCTCAAAGCTTCTTAGCTTATTGTTCCCAATAGAATAGAATTTGTAATCTCTCCATGCAATTACAGAATTCATAAAGATCTTAGTCACACACTAAATCCATTTTAAAGATGGTTTCAAGTCCATTTTTTTCTGACTGGAAGATTCACTTATTGCTTTATTGTGTTTTCCAATATTTTGTAGGGGCAAGGGTCCTCTAAAAAATACATCCGACGTTATCAATGCGGCAAAGAAGATTGCAGAAGCGGGCTCCAGAATGGATAAACTGGCTCGAGCTGTAGCTGACCAGGTAATGCATTTAAAACTTTAGCTCAATTTCCAGAGGTCATGTTCAAGGCCATCTGGGGACGCCTGTGGCAATGAATTCATAAAGTTCATTCCAGTTAATGCTATTGACTCATCGGACTATCATTGATCGGGCCTCACTGGCTTTACCTTGCACTAAACGTTATTCCCTTATCATGTATCTTATTCACTGTGAGTGGCTCGATTGTGATATATTGCCTTTCCACTGACTGGATAGCACGCAACAAAAGCTTTTCACTACACCTCGGTACATATGACAATAAACCAACCTGAACTAAACCAAACTGAACTGAAATGAACTGAAATTGCTATTGATTCCTATGTATGAAAGAGATTTTGTGTATTTAATTGAGTGTAATTTTAATTTAATCTGCCGTGACAGAATTAGACAAAACATTACATTGAGGTAATATTGAGTGGACATTAATTAAGCAGTCTGAAGGTTTGGATTCGTATATAATTTCATGAGGTCATAAGAGTAGAATTAGATCATTGGACCCATCAAGTCTGCTCTGCCATTCAATCATGGCTGATCTATCTCTCCCTCCTAACCCCATTCTCTTGCCTTCTTTCCATAGCCTCTGACACCAGTACCAATCAAGGATCTATCTATTTCTGCCTTAAATACACCCACGGACTTGGTCTCCACAGCCTTCTGTGGAAAAGAATTCCACAGATTCACCACCTTCTGACTGAAGACATTTCTACTCATCTCCTTCCAAAAAGAAGGTCCTTTAATTCTGAGGTTATGATCTCTCATCCTAGACTCTTCCACTAGTGTAAACATCCTCTCCACATACACTCTATCCATGCCTTTCACTATTCTGTATGTTTCAATGAGGTCCTCCCTCATTCTTCTAAACTCCAGCGAGTACAGGCTCAGTGCCTACAAACGCTCATCATAGGTTAACCTACTAATTCCTGGGATCATTCTTGTAAACCTGCTCTGAACCTTCTCCAGTGCCAGCACATCCTTCATCAGATATGGTGCCCAAAATAGAGCAAGCAGAATGGGATACATTGAGCAGGAATAGGTCATGAGGACCAGAGTCAGAAAGTCATAGTTATATAGCACAGAAACAGGCACTTAGGCCCATTTTGTCCATGCCAACGAAGATAGGGTCAATCCTAGTGAAATATAGCATTGAAATAGGCCCTTTGGCCCATCTTGTTCCATGCCTCCAAATGGGAAACACCTCCCAGTCCAACCAGCCTCTCCCTACAACTCAAGCCTGAAAGTTCAGGTAACATGTTGGTGAATCTTTTCC
The DNA here is from genome assembly GCA_038087875.1 of Malacoraja senta. Taxonomy (NCBI): domain Eukaryota; kingdom Metazoa; phylum Chordata; class Chondrichthyes; order Rajiformes; family Rajidae; genus Malacoraja; species Malacoraja senta. Next base: position 388,331,797 of record CM075977.1, read on the forward strand.
GCACACTTAACAACTTATCGACATCCTTCACTCAGAAGAATGACCAGAACTGTTGGCAGTACTCCAAATATGGTCTCACCAACGACTTGTACAGCTGTATCATGATATCATGATATGCCAACATTTGTACTTAATATCCTTCCCAATGAAGGCAAGCATGCTAAATGCCTTCTTTATCAAACTGTCCATGAAGATAACAAGCAATGGACCCATCACTGATCCCTGCAGCACACCACTGGTCACAAAGCTCCAATCAAAAAAACAACTCTCCACAACTGCATTTGACTCCATATGCCAAGCCAATTTTGATCCAATTTGCAAGCGTCTTTGTACCACAAAGCTGGGTGGCAGTGTGAACTGTGAGGAGGACGCTATGAGAATGCAGGGCCACTTGGACAGGTTTAGTGAGTGGGCAGTTGCATGGCAGATGCAGTTTAATGTGGATAAATGTGAGGTTATCCACTTTGGTAGCAAAAACAAGAAGACAGATTATTATCTAAATGGTGTCAAGTTGGGAAAAGAGGAAGTAGAACAGGATCTGGGGGATCCTTGTTCACCAGTCAATGAAAGTAAGCATGTAGGTACAGCAGCCAGTGAAGAAAGCTAATGGCATGTTGGCCTTCATAACAAGAGGAGTTGAGTCTAGGAGCAAAGAGGTCCTTCTGCAGTTGTACAAGGCCCTGGTGAGACCACACCTGGAGTATTGTTTTTCAGTTTTGGTCCCCTAATTTGAGGAAGGGCATTCTTGCTATTGAGGGAGTGCAGCGTAGGTTTACAAGGTTAATTCCCGGGATGGCGGGACTGTTATATGCTGAGAGAATGGAGCGGCTGGGTTTGTATACTCTGGAATTTAGGATGAGAGGGGATCATATTGAAACATATAAGATTATTAAGGGTTTTGACACGCTAGAGGCAAGAAACATGTTCCTGATGTTGGGGGAGTCCAGAACCAGGGGGCCACAGTTTAAGAATAAGGGTTAAGCCATTTAGAACGGAGATGAGGAATTGTGAGTCTGTGGAATTCTCTGCCTCAGAGGGCGTTGGAGGCCGATTCTCTGGATAAGAGAGAGCTAGATAGGGCTCTTAAAGATAGCAGAGTCAGGGGATATGGGGAGAAGGCAGGAACGGGGTACTGATTGGGGATGATCAGCCATGATCACATTGCTGGCTCGAAGGGCCGAATGGCCTACTCATGCACCTATTGTCAATTGTCTATTGTCCATTGTCTTGGATTGCATATGATCTAACTTTTCAGTATGTAGTAAGGTCGCGACCCAAAACGTCACCCATTCCTTCTCTCCAGAGATGCTGCCTGTCCTGCTGAGTTACTCCAGCATTTGGTGTCAATCCTCGATTTAAACCAGCATCTTGAGTTCTTTCCTACACATCTAACTTTCCAAACTAGCCTACAGTGCAAGCTCTGATCAAAGGCCTTGCTAAAGCTTATATTGACCATGTCCACTGCTCTACCTCATCAATCCTTTCGATGGCCTCTTCAAATATTTCTGTCCGATTATTGAAGCACAATTTCCCATCTACAAAGCCATGCCGGCAGTCCCTGATGAGAACACCCAACCAAATGCTGGAAGATCCAGTCCCTAGGAATCCCCTCCAACAACCTTCCTACCGCTGACGCCAGGCTCACTGGTTTGCAGTTCCTTGGCCTGTCCTTGCTGTCCTTCTTAAATAACGGTACACTTGCCACGATTCAGACTTCTGGAAATTCACCCGTGGCTAAAGATGTTGCAAATATCTCTTCAAGAGCATCCACAATTTCTCTCTGAGCTTCGTGCCAGGTCCCAGAATGCACTTAGTCATCGGCAATACCTCCTTTTTCAGTCGTTCATTGCCTCTCAAATGCCTTAATTCCTTAGCTTCCATGATATTTTCCTCCTAATAACAAATGAGTCATATTTATTTAATCTCAACCCTGTCTCTTGTGGTTCTGCAGAAAGAAGGTCATTTTGTGTCTTCCCTTCATCCTCCCAACTCTCTATTATTCCAATTCTCTAGTCTGAAGAAGGGTCTCAACCCAAAACGTCACCCATTCTTTCTCTCCAAAGATGTTGCCTGTCACGCTGAGTTACTCCAGCATTTTATTTCTAGCTTCACTAGATTGATTCCTGGGCTATCGTATGATGAGAAATTGGGTCAACCTAGCATGTAGTGAAGGATGAGAAGAGATCTCAGTGAAATATATACAAAATATATGGGTGGCATGGTGGCGCAGCGGGAGAGTTGCTGCCTTACAGCATCGGTGACCCGGGTTCAATCCTGACTATGGGCGCTGTCTGTAAGGTGTTTGTATGTTCTCCCATTGACCAACATTTTCAATGAGATCTTCGGTATCCTCCCACATTCCAGAGATGTACAGGTTTGTAGGTTAATTGGCTATTGGCTATTGGCTATTATCTCCTATGCTTCTTATACTCGTGGATAAATTTGCTTGACCCTGACTACTTGTAGCTGGCACATGCCTCCTTCTCTTACCTGCCCTCAACATCTCTCATTAACCAGAGTTCTGCTGAATTGCCAGCCTTACCATTCACGCTAATAGGAACATGCTGTCCCTATAGTTATATCCTTCCTCCCTGACCAACAAGGCAACCCACCTCTCTCATGTCTTAGCTGCATCTCTACCATCCATTTAGCATCTGTGCCCTGGAACATCGATCTGCCAATCCTGCACTTCTCTCAGCCATGTTTCAGTATTGTATCTCCATCCCCAGAGCAGTCCACGCCCTGAGATGACCAAAAACCTTCGGCCCACCGAGTCCGCGCTGACCAGGAAGCCCCGTACACATTAGCACTATCCTACACACTAGGGCCAAATTACGATCTTTACCAAAGCCAATTAACCTATAAACCTGTACATCTTTGGAGTGTGGGAAGTAACCAGAGCACCCGGGGAGAACTCACGCGGTCACGGGGAGAATGTACAAACTCCGTACAGACAGCACCCATGGCCAGGATCAAACCTGAGCCTTGAGCACTGTGAGGCAGCAATTCTACGGTGGCACCACCATGATGCTCTCTTCAAAATACTAGTGGTAAGTCCAGGTAGCATAGATACTTAAATCAGCACATAGGTCAGAGCTGAGAGATGGTGAGGATAGAAACAATATTTATATATGTAAGGATGGTGAGATATAGTTTAGTTTAGTTCTAAAATACAGTGTGAAAACAGGCCCTTTGGCCCACCAAGTCCTCACCGACCAGCAATCCCCGCAAATTAACACTATCCTACACACATTAGGGACCCTAACCCTTAGCTAGTAGGCCGGAACAAGCCATTTAACCTACAAACCTGAAAATAGACACAACATGCTGGAGTAACTCAGCGGGACAGGCAGCATCTCTTGAGAGAAGGAATGGGTGACGTTTCGGGTCGAGACTCTTCTTCAGACTTCCGTCTCGACCCGAAACGTCACCCATTCCTTCTCACCAGAGATGCTGCCTGTCCCACTGAGTTACTGAGCATTTTGTGTATATCTTCAAATTAAACCAGCATCTGAAATTCTTTCCTACACAACTGACAAACTTGTCCGTCTTTGGAGTATGGGAGGAAACTGAAGATCTCGGAGAAAATCCACCCGGGTCACGGGGAGAACTTACAAACTCCGTACAGACAGCACCCGTGATCAGGATCGAACCATGGTCCCTGGCGCTGTAAGGCAGTTGCTCTACCGCTAGGCCACCGTGCCGCACGCCAGTAATGAGAGTTAGTTTAACAGTATGGGAACAGGTAGGCCGGAATATGTCCTGTTGCACAAACATACCTCGGCAAAGAACAGAAAATAAACCGACAGGTTGTGACTCAATTTCCCCGACTGAGACTAATCACAAGTCACTGTGACCTATCCCGTTAACCTCACCTCTGCAGCTGTTCCACTTAAAGTAGATTTTTTTTTGCTCTCCAAAGCTTCATGTCAAAATCTGACAGTATGAGGCTCTGTTCTCGTGTAGCTGTCAGTTCCACGCAGGAAAGCAGAATGAAATGGAAAGAAAAGGTTTTCTTTCATAATAAAAGATTAGTTATTTCCTGGCATCTCTCTTGAATAAGTAAAATGACTGTAAATTCAGTTTAGAAATGTGACACAGTAAACAAATAAAAAAACAACTCAAAGATCCCCCTTCTTGCAGAGGAAGGATTATTTCAATTGGATGAGGGGGGACCTCATTGAAATTTACCGAATAATGAAAGGCCTGGATGGTGTGAATATGGAGAGGATGTTTCCAATAGTGGGCGAGTTTAGATCCAGAGGCCATAGCCTTAGAATAAAAGGACGCACCTTTAGAAAGGAGAGGAGAAGGAATTTCTTTGGCCAGAGGGTGGTGAATCTGTGGAATTCAATAGACAATAGATAATAGACAATAGACAAAAGGTGCAGGAGTAGGCCATTCGGCCCTTCGAGCCAGCACCGCCATTCAATGTGATCATGGCTGATCATCCCCAATTAGTACCCCATTCCTGTCTTCTCCCCATATCCCCTGACTCTGCTATTTTTAAGAGCCCTATCTAACTCTGTTGAAAGCATCCAGAGAACCTGCCTCCGCCGCCCTCTGAGGCAGAGAAATCCACAGATTCACAACTCTCTGTGAGAAAAAGTGTTTCCTCGTCTCCATTCTAAATGGCTTACTCCTTATTCTTAAACTGTAGCCCCTGGTTCTGGACTCCCCCAACATCTGGAACATGTTTCCTCCCGGGAATTAACTTTGTAAACCTACGCTGCACTCCCTCAATAGCAAGAATGTCCTTCCTCAAATTAGGGGACCAAAACTGCACACAATACTCCAGGTGTGGTCTCACTAGCAGTGATGGAAATAGCTATCAAAATATGGAGGGGACCGGGGGACGGGGACACAGTTTCTTGGCGGCCGCGCGCGCATGCGCACACTCACACACACACACGCGAGGCTTCGAAGGCTTCTGCTGTGGGCCCTGTGAATGGTAATTACAGCTCAATCCAGCGTTAAATGCAGCTCAACTCTGGCTGTCTCACCGGGTTAGCCTACAGCCCTGCCTGGACTGATGTAATACCAATCCGGAGCCGTGGAGCTAGCGCTGCTTCTCCGCACTGGCTGTAAGACTGGGCTATATTTCCCTTAAGTCCAGGCAGGGCTGTAGGTTAACCCGGCGGGAGAGGCAGAGTTGAGCTGGGTTTAGTGCTGCTTCTCTGCGCTGGCTGTGGGCCTGGGGGCACCGCGCCCGTCTGACTCCCGACGTCTCTGGCCACCCCCAGGTGTTGGGGGGGTGTGGCACTCGGGTGGGGACGGGGATAGTCCAGTGGCGGTTCGGCAGCACTTGCAGCACCAGGGAGCCGGCCGGGATCGATCCTGGCTGCGGATGAGGCACAGGTCTGTGTCCAGGGCTGCCGTTGTGACTCTCTGACCTGGGCACGTCTCCCTCCTCCAAACACCGCACTCTATCCTCAGTCCCACCCCCCTACTTCCGACTCTGACCGACACCTCCCTCCTCCAATCATCGTGCTGAATCATCATGTCCCGCCCTCATTGCCTGCTGACTGACGTCTCTCTCGTCCAATCGGCGACCTCGATCAGCAATCCCTGCCCCCCCTACTGTATCGCGGAAAGCAGAGATTTCACCTGGTTTTAAAATCCGGATTACAAAAAATGGGGGGGATCGTCCCCCACCTCTCAAAACAGAGGGGGGACGTGTCCCCCCTGTCCCCCCCCCCCGGATTTCCGCCACTGCTCACTAGGACTCTGTACCAGTTTCATTGCCAGAGACGGCTGTGGAGGGCAAGTCAATAGATATTCTTACGATACGATACAACACGATACGATACGATAGAACTTTATTCATCCCCGGAGGGAAATGGTCTGCCTACAGTCACAACACACAACAGGTACATTAAAACTAGAAATTAAAGTCAAATTAAATGTGAAAAAAAATAAAGAGATTGAAAGATTTGTGATTAAGGCGGAGATTGATAGGTTCTTGATTAGTAAGGGTGTCTGGGGTTATGGGGATAAGGCAGGGAAATAGGGTTGACAGGAAAAGATAGATCAGCCTTGAAAGAGGGAAAGATACTGTAGATCAGCAATGGCAGAGTAGACTTGATGGGCCGACTGGCCTTTTCTGCTCCTGGAATTTATGAACTTATGGTACAACTGGTTTAAAATTCTGCATTTTACCAAGTATCATTTTTTTCTCTCCATTCATCAGTTGCAGGTTTCATGGAATTTGGAAAGTATGAGTGTTATAATTCAGAGGAACGCCAAGAAAACGTAATAATCTTCCAACGCAAAAAAACTTTAATCTCATTCAGTGACTAATATGTCTATTAGCAACAGAAAAATTAGAGCAGCAACTGAACAGGTTTTGTTAATGGCTCTTCACTGAGCAGTCAACTGTGTAAGATGGCTAGATCTCCGCAGTGCCTGGATGGTTCTAGTTCACATAGTGTCATGGGCTATGACCATTTTTACTTTCAAGCTAACAATGTTTAGACCTGTGTGTAGGAAGGAACAGCAGGTGCTGGTTTACACCGAAGATAGACACAAAATGCTGGAGTAACTCAGCGGGTCAGACAGCATCTCTGGAGAAAGAATTACTCCAGAGATGCTGCATGCCCCGCTGAGTTACTCCGGCATTTTGTGTCCATCTTCACTGTTAGTCCAGTATCTTGTACCATTAGGGGGCTGATGTTGCTATGTAAATTAAGCAGTTAAGAGCAGAAATTAAAGAGAATTTTGATATTTGCATCTTGCATGATTTTCATGGTGGTGGGCGGAAACAGAGGATGACGAGATTGCCTGCCTTATGTGGGGAGGCACAATGTAGTCCTTTATAATATGTGTTTCCATACCGTGAATTAGATATAACACGATTATGAATTAGGGAATACTATTTGTATTAACCGGGATGAATTGTTTATAATGCAATTTCAATTGGGAAGAAGAGAACCACTTAAAAGTTACTTTAGAAACTGAAGAATAAGGGGTAATTTAAGAATAAGGGGTAAGCCATTTAGAACAGAGATGAGGAAACACTTTTTCAAACAGAGAGTTGTGAGTCTGTGGAATTTTCTGCCTCAGAGGGTGGTGGAGGCCGATATTCTGGAAACTTTCAAGAGAGAGCTAGATAGGGCTCTTGAAGATAGTGGAGTCAGGGGATATGGGGAGAAGGCAGGAACGGGGTACTGATTGTGGATGATCAGCCATGATCACATTGAATGGCGGTGCTTGCTAGAAGGGCCGTATAGCCTATTCCTGCACCTATTGTCTATTGTCTTTTGTCTATTGTCTGACAAACAGAAAACAGTTGTCTTGATAAGTATATCAGTCTAGGATTTAAAAAAACTGTTTCCATATAACCGTGACGCAGTAATCATTCACCATTGCCTCTTAAGAACACAGTCTGTCAGTATAAGTTGAGGTAATTGTGGCATTTAAGAAACAGTTAGACATGTACATTGATAGTAAGATTAAATGAGAACTTACCAGTTTGAAGTTTGATCTTTATTTTATGAGGAGTTACGTTGAGGGATTACGTGAAGAACCCGTCAGGGCGCATGCGCGACAATCTTCAAAGCAGCGGTGTGAAATCACAGATACGGTAGTCGAATTAACATAATAAGATAAGAGAACCATAATACCAGCTAACCTTTATAATAGAGGGTGGGCATGGAGGGCACGTAATCCCTCAACGTAACTCCTCATAAAATAAAGATCAAACTTCAAACTGGTAAGTTCTCGTTTAATCGTACTATTTTACTTCGGAGTCACGTGAGTGACTACGTGAAGATTCTAAAGCTCTGTGATTTCATTCCGCGGAACGAGTCCATGCTTCACACCCTGCTGTCGTAGACTGAGGAGGAAGTATGTTAACAAATGCAGACATGAATCAATTGTTAAAAAGAAACAATGAGTGATTTATTAACACAAATTATAATAATGACCCCTGTCCTTCGGGGTGTATTATAAAACAGAACTCAAATTAGTGTCTGCAAAAGTCATAGGTTTGGCAACTGACTTATTATAAAATTCTTGAAAGGTCTTCTCCCTGGACCATCCTGCCGTACCCAAGATGTGATCCATTGGAACCTCCATGTGCCGTGCTGCCGATGTGGCTGCAGCCCTGGTGGAATGAGATTTGAAAATATCAGTATCCACCCCTGCAGCCCCCAAAACCTGTCGAAGCCATCTAGATATAGTTTGGACCGATACCCTATTGTGAGGTCTTTTGTGGCTCACTAATAGTGCCAATTCTTGGCCTCTTACTTTAGCTGTTAGCTCAACGTATAGTAACAGATGTGTCATGACGCATAGGCGAACATCTGTAGGATATGCTCGAAACTCTAGTTTAAGGCCGGATGACCCAGGCCTGTTTTGTTTTACCAATTCATGGATATAAAAAGTTATACCATTCGTCCCTTTGGCCATCGAGTCCAGTCGTAATTTGTGTAAAGATTGCACCCGCTGGGCTGAGACCAGTGCCATCAGCATTACCAATTTAAGGGTAAGTTTCACCAGGGACAGGGACGTTGCTGGTGACCAACCCAGAAGCAACGTCAACACAATACTCACATCCCAAATGTGAGAGTACCTTGCCCTAGGGGGATTGGAGTTGAATATACCCCTCATTAATTTGGAAACCAAGGGGTGAGATCCCACAGAATGGTGATCGAATCCCCACCACAAATAGGTCGCTAGGGAACTCCTGGCACTGTTGATGGCACTGTAGCTAAGTCCGTCATCGAAATGAAGGTTAGCGAGGAACTCCAGGACATTGGCTGAGTTATACTCAATATTAGTCCTGGAACAATATAGTTCCCATTTCCTGATGTAAGTCAGGTACAGTTTCCTGGTAGACTCTCTTTGCGCCGCCGTGATCATGTTGATGGTTCGGTCCGTCAGTCCAAGATCCAGAAATGGCCTGTTCAAATTCTGCAAATTAACAGATTTGTCCTGTCATGGCATGGATGACTTTTGCCTGTTACAGGATGGACCATCAAGTCTGGTCGTTTGGCGACAGCCATACATGGTTGTGAAACCATGTCAAGAACCACAGGGAACCATGGCTGGGTAGGCCAGTCGGGTACTACCAAAATACCTGACGCAGAGTCTTGTTGTATTTTGCGTAAGACCCGACTGATGAGGCAGAAGGGGGGAAATGCATAGAAAAACAAATTTCCCCAGTGCAGCGAAAATGCGTCCATCGCTGCTGCCCCAGGGTCTGGTTCCCAAGCAACATATGTCGGCAACTGGTGGTTAAGCCTAGATGCAAATAGATCGATATCTGGTGTTCCATATTGTGCTACGATGTCAGTAAACACTTTGGGGTCCAACATCCATTCGGTGTTGTCATTAAATTTTCGTGACCTGGTGTCTGCCACTGAATTGAGTTTACCTGGTAGGTAAATAGCAGATATCCAAATGTTTCTGTTGATACACCATTGCCAGATTGAATTGGCCAGATCATCACATGATATCGATCTGATTCCACCGATGTGATTAATATAAGCCACCACAGTGGTATTATCTATTTGCAGGCGAACATGCAGATGATGCATTTTTGAACAGTACGCCTTCAAACCATAGAACGGTCCCAACATTTCCAAATAATTTATACCAAGTGTATAAAGTAGAGATGATTCATGCGCATCCCATCTGCCACCACAACTGGAGATGGTGTTGGTGGCACCCCAACCTTGAGCGCTGGCATCAGTCTGTAATACAACTGACGGGTTGCTAATAATAATGGAGCTGAAGGAACGCCGGATGTCATGCGTCCACCATTGGAGTTCCAAAATAGCTTTAGTTGGTAATTGGTCTGTCGAAATGACCAGCATGATGTTTAAGTGCTTGCACCTTTGCTCTCGGTAAATTTTGATAGTGCAAAGGTCCAAACTGTGTGGCTGGAAAAGCAGCTACGAGTTTGCCAATCACCCTAGCTACTTGTCTGATGGATGGTTGACTGATGACAGCAAGGTTGCTGCAAACTTCCATTAATTCAGTTGCCTTGCCCCTAGGCAAAGTCACAGTCATGTGAACTGAATTAATGGTGAATCCCAAATAGTCCATAGTCGTGGATGGTGTTAACTTTGATTTATCTGGATGGATGATAAACCCCAGTTTCTTAAAACAGACATTTGGTAGCTGTAACAGCTGTTTTGGTTAATTTGTAGGTTTTACCCACGATTAGTATGTCATCTAGTTAGGCCATGACAATATGTTTTTGTTTCCGAAGAAACGCCAGAGCTGGTTTCAGTAATTTGGTGAACAGTCTGGGGGCTGAGGTTAACCCATTAGGCAGTGCTTTATACTGCCAAAGCTGCCCCATCCAGTTAAACCTCAGATATCGGCGGTGATCCTTGTGTATAGGCACCGAATAGTATGCATCTTTTAAATCGATGCATGCTATGAAGTAGCCTTCGGAAATCAATTGTTTGGCCGTGACAAAGGTTTCCATTATGAAATGAGTATACTGCACAAATGTGTTCAGTTTTGTCAAATCGATGATGATGCGACACCCACCATCCTTTTTCTTTTTTGTGAAAATGTTTGACACAAATTCTAGAGAATCATTTTGAGATCTCTCAATTACACCTTGTATATAGCCTCTTAAGTTCAGCATGACCATCCAACTTCTCTTGTTGTGATAGCATAAACGACCTGCTGGGTGCATGCTGAACCGGAGGAAGGTGTTTGTTTATGAATTCAATTTCGTATCCTTGAACACTATGCAGTATATAAGAATCAGAGGTTATAGAGCTCCATGCCTCCCAAAACAAGTGTAACCTACCCCCAACAAGTGTATACCTTGCACCTGCTGTGACCTGGGAGGAACCAGACCCACCTACCTCCATGGTTACCAGTGGGGTGTTCATCTCTTCTTCTTCTGTTTCTTGGCCGGTTGACATGCTGGAGTTCGGGGTTGGCGCATCTTCCACGAAGGTCGCTCTGGGCCGCGGTCTAAAAAAGAGCTCTGTCCTTGAGTTGCGGCCTTCGAGCTTTCACCAGCTTCGACGTGACGCGGCCTGCTGGTGGATGCGTAGGGGTGCTGTCGCCGAGGTGTTTTGCCCGATGGAGCCTTGATGAGCCCGGCGGCTTTCGCCTCTTCATCCAGCTCTTTAACCTGTTTGGAAAGGTTGCCCCTGAATAACAAAATTGGCGGCTGTGTGCTGTTGGTCTTGCACAGAGCCGCAAATTTGGGGTTCAAGGCTGGGCGGATGGCTTTTTTTCGGAAGCAGTTGATCTCGAACTGCGTATTGCAGAGGAGCGCCAGAGCATGCTGCTGAGCCTCTGTCATTTCCGAGTCATCCACCGACTGGGCAAATGCTGTAATCCCCGAAGCTAGAAGTTTGAGGATCTTCTGCATTTGTACCTCCTGTGCCCTTATACCTGCACCAATATGTCCCCAGATGGAGGTATTCACTGCTGGAACATTGAGTGAGATACAGTTCCCTGGTGCCATGTATTTTGCAGTAGTTTCATTGAGTGCCTGTTCCTGTAATTGATGGGTGGAAAGGTAGTCAATGCTGGCTGCTAGTTCTGGTTGCAGCGGCTGCCCTGACTGTGGAGGCACCGCAAACTTCGTTACCATTCCCAGCATCTTCTCTTCTGGCACCCCCAGCATACTTGAGGTATCTTCAGCCAACCCTTGTTCGGAGTCAGCCCAGAAATGACTCCCAATGCTCCCCTCTGTCGAGGGAGATGCATTGTGCAGCCCTGAAAAAGGTGCTGCCATGGCCGTCCTAGGAGGCCCGTAGTGACGTGACTCCTTCTCCCGGTGTGTGTCACGGTGGAGCAATTGCTCCACTAGCCGCTCCAGACGGGATATGCAACCACTGTCGCTGTCTGCCGGCGGCGTTTGCTCTTGGCCCGACACTTCGGAGTCCATGTGCGTGTCCCGCTTCCGTTTGGCGTTCCTGTCAGCCTGTGGCGACCCAGACTGCACAGGTGCCAGGACAGGGACTGCGGATCGCATAGATAGCGATGCTGCAGTCGGCCGCTGCTGGCTCCCCGTGCTCTCGCGGTCCTCCTCAGCCAGTTTTTGAGCGGCCCGTTTGGACTTTGTGCGAGTCGTATCCATGGTGGTTCTTCCTGCAACACAGAAAGACACACCAAACGACCTCAGAGTAAGTACTTATCTGTAGGTCTCTGGTTTAAGCTTACCGCTGCGGGGAACGCTCCTCCCCGCCTTTCACTGCGCAATGCGTTAGACGATATGTCGCGCATGCGCCCTGACGGGTTCTTCACGTAGTCACTCACGTGACTCCGAAGTAAAATAATAGACAAAAGTACTGGAGAAAATCAGTGGGTGGGGCAGCATCTATGGAGCGAAGGAAATAGGCAACGTTTCGGGCCGAAACCACTTCTTCAGACTGATGTAGGGTGGGGGGGGGGGGGGGGGGGGCGGGGAAAAGAAAGGAGAAAGGAAGAGGAGGAGCCAGAGGGCTGAGGGAGAGCTGAGAAGGGGAGGAGACAGCAAGGGCTACCGGAAATTGGAGGTCAATGTTCATGCCACTGGGGTGCAAACTGCCCAAGCAGAATATGAGGTGCTGGTCCTCCAATTTCCGGTGGTGCTCACTCTGGCCATGGAGGAATCACAGAGGGGGGACAGTCAGAGAGGAGGTTGTAAAACCGTCTTCGGAGGGAGGAGGAGAACTTCTTCAAAGTACTCATACCTTGAGGAGATTCTTCAAAATAGGACAAGTTTGGATATGGGCTAAACGCGGGCAGATGGGGACTAGTATAGCTGGGCAAGTTTGGCTGTAGGGCCTGTATCCACACTGTATGAGTCTATGACTCCATCAATGCAGGTGGCCATTGAAACTAACAAGCAGTCGCTTCTATTGACACTTAGAGTCATTGACTCAAAGCATCATACAGCACAGAGACAGGCCCTTTGGCCCAACGTCCATTCCGACCTAGATGCCCATCTAAGCCCGTCCCATTTCCTCATGTTTAGCCCATATCTCTCTCAACCTTTCCTACCCACGTTCCTGTCCAAATGTCTTTTCAATGTTGTTACTGTACCTAGCTCCTCTGGCAGCTCATTCTATATGCCCACCATTTAAAGCTGTCCCTCACACTTATGCGATGATAACTTATTAAACCATATAACACAGCCTTTGATTTTATTAGCTTCTGGTAATAAAAAATAAATTACTGCTATTAAAATATTTTTTTAATAACGTTGGCTTTCAGAATACAACTATCACGTTAAAACGTTAATACTTCATTTAAATGTGAATTTGGGGCCAGGTAGAAGGTTATTGTCAGAATCAGAATGTTTGAAACACAATCCTGAGCTGTACTTTAAGCCCCACAATTCTCTCCATTACCAAATTCCACCTCTCTGCCTTATACAGTATTATCACCTACTGTATACAACATTTATGTCCTTGGGCGCTTCTAGCTTCCGTGGTTTACCTTGCTCCTTGGTTTACCTTGCTTCTGGTGCCGTCGCAACAACCTAGCTCAATGCTCTTAAGACAGTGGAATTGATTGTAGACTTTAGGAGAGCTCCCCCTCCCCTCACCCCACTCACGATCAACAACAACACAGTCACATCTGTGGAGTCTTTTAAGTTCCTGGGAACCATCATCTCCAAGGACCTTAAGTGGGGGGCTACCATCGACTCCACAGTCAAAAAGGCACAACTTGGATGTACTTCCTACGGCAGCTGAGGAAGCACAATCTGCCACTGGCAATGATGGTCCAATTCTACACGGCCATCATAGAGTCTGTTCTCACCTTCTCCATCATGGTCTGTTTGGCTCAGCCACCAAGCACGACACCTGGAGGCTGCAGCGAATCGTCCGATCAGCAGAGAAGGTTATTGGCTGCAACCTTCCCTCCATTGATGAACTGTACACTGCACGGGCCAGGAAATGAGCGGGTAAGATCATCTCTGACCCCTCTCACCCTGGCCACAAACTCTTTGAATCACTTCCCTCTGGAAGGCGACTCCGGACTGTCAAAGCCATCACAGCCAGACATAAAAACAGTTTTTATCCACGAGTAGTTGCTCTACTCAACAGCCAAAAATCTGTAGCCTCCCTTTGATCTGGTATTTGTTGGTTCACATGCTTGATCAATGGTGTTTTATCATTAATGTTTTATTATTATTAATGTTTAGTGTTTTCTGAGTCATTCGTAACTGTCACTGTATGTCATGTTGTTCCACCTCTCTGCCTTATACAGTATTATCACCTACTGTATCTAACATTTTTGTCCTTGGGCGCTTCTAGCTTCCGTGGTTTACCTTGCTCCTTGGTTTACTTTGCTTCTGGTGCCGTCGCAATAACCTAGAGCTCAATGCTCTTATGGGCGGACTTGTGGGCGGAGCACCAAGGCAAATTCCTTGTATGTGAATACTTGGCCAATAAACTTACTTACTTACTTACTTACTTCTTGCTCGCAGCGATTAACATTTGAAATCATGGATCCTGATGGAGACTGCATCCTCTGTCAAGAATTAAATTCAGGGTGTGAAAATTGAAACTAAGGAAGTCAAAGAAAATAGGAGGTCACCCTAGAAGCATATGATTAGACATGACCTTTGTGATTAGTGCGACAGACTCAAGCAACTACATGGTCCATTGCTGCTTTTGATGCCTACTTTCATAAGTCTTCCCAATAAGAAATTGGGGCGGCACGGTGGGGCAGTGCAGTAAAGTTGCTACCTTACAGTGCCAGAGACCCGGGTTCGATCCTGACTATGGGTGCTTGCCTGAATTGTTTGTATGTTCTCCCATGACCTGCGTGGGTTTTCTCCGGGATTTGTAATTTGTAATGTTAGCGTGCGGGGATCGCTGGTCGGCGCGGACTCGGTAGACCCAAGGGCTTGTTTCCACGCTGTATCTCTAAACTAAACTAAACTAAAAAGATCATCACTTCAACAGCAGAGATTGAACAAGTTGGTTGTTTTTTGGGCTGTTTCATTATTTACTTATAAATATATGATTGCACATTGGGTATCCATCACGTCACCTACTCCACCATTTCATGACATCTGTTAGGCTGCTTCTCCTCCTCCTACCCCTGTGAAAAATTATAAATAGGTTGAGATGCTTTGATCTGTACTCCTAGGACATATGTATTTGTCTACAAGGAATTGCAGGTGCTGGTTTACAAAAAAAAAGCTGTGATGAGTTAGAGTAACTCAGCAGGTCAGGCAGCATCTCTGGAGAAGGTGGATAGGTGACGTTTTGGTTCGGGACTCTTCTTCAGATTTTTGTACTTTTTTAGTATGCCCAATACTTTAAAACTTTAAAACACTGATTTAAATCACCTTTCTAAATAAGTAGATCCTTGGAAGGTTTTACGTTACATTGGTCCATTTAAAATGTCTATTCCAGTGTAAATTTAGTGGGAAATCTAGGTTTATGGGAACTCTCAAAGTGCTTTTCACTATGTCTACTGTTGCCACATTGCTTGTTATTAACTATTCTACAAGTTCCACAAGTCCATAACTTTCTTTCTTCCTCCTAACAACTAACACACTTGGGGCTAAAAGTCAGTTCATACATCTCTGAAAAGTGTGCTATTACGCTATACAATTTTGTGCACATTGTGAGAAAATTGTTTCTGTTTTTTCTCTGCGGGTTGGTCATTTCTCCCAACGCATTTTTCCTGCCAAACAAATCCCTCTAAAATTATGTCAGCAGAGGTGCAACATGCAAAATGCATTTGCAGTGTGAGTATTAATACCATAGGTCTGAAAAGCAACAGTTCCATTTACTCACAAAACAATCCAGTTTTGCTAACCCTATTTCTATGGAAACCATGCTATTTTAAGTGCACACCACTCAAACTGTATTTTTTTGTCCACATTCTGATTTATGACATAGAACACAGAACATTTAACTCCCCCTCCCATGCCACACTGACCTTTCCGTCTTGGGCTTCCAGCATTGTCAGAGTGAGGCCCAGCGCAAATTGGAGGAACAGCACTTCATATTTTGTTTGGGCAGCTTACAACCCACTGGCATGGATATTGACTTCACTAACTACAAGTAACCTTTGCTTTCCCTCTCTCTCCATCCCTCTCATCTTCCCAGTTCTCTGACCAGTCCGATTGTCCCCGATTACATTTTAACTCTGTTTGCTTTGTTGTCACCTTCTCCAAGCTAACAATGATCTAATCACATTTTCACACCTTACATTTCCTTATTTCCTTACATTCTCCCAATTCTGCTAGCCCTTGCTGTCCCCTCCCCTTCATCAGCCATCTGGTTGTCTCCTCCCCTCCCCCAGCCCTCGGGCTCCTCCTCCACCTTTTTCCTTTTTTCCTTTCTTCTCCCCACCCCCTATCAGTCTGAAGAAGGGTTTCGGCCCGAAACGTTACCTATTTCCTTCGCTCCATAGATGCTGCTGCACCCGCTGAGTTTCTCCAGCATTTTTGTGTACCTTCCATTTCCTTATCTATGTCTCACTCTACCCTAACTCTTAATCTGAAGAAGGGTCTCAACCCGAAACATCACCCATTCCTTCTATCGAGCTGTCTGTCCCGCTGAGTTACTCCAGCATTTTGTGTCTATCAATAAAACAGTACAGCACAGGAACAGGCTCTTCAACCCACTATGTCTATGCCGAACATGATATCTAGACCAAATCCGATCTGCCTGCACATAATCCATACCCATCCATTCTCTCCATACCCCTGCATATCCATATGCTTATCCAAAAGTCTCTTAAATGCAACTATTTTATCTGCCTCAACCACTCTCCCCTGTAGCACGTTATAGAGTCATAGTCTTACAGTGTGGAAACCTTTGAATCAACTTGTCCACACCAGCCAACACAGTGTGGAAACCTTTGAGTCAACTTGTCCACACCAGCCAACATGTCCCATCAATGCTTGTCTCACCTGCCTGTGTTTGGTCCATCCTTATAACTATAAAACTCTCATCATGGATGTGTGTGTGTGTGTGTGTGTGTGTGTGTGTGTGTGTGTGTGTGTGCGTGTGTGTGTGTGTGTGTGTGTGTGTGTGTGTGTGTGTGTGTGTGTGTGTGTGTGTGTGTGTGTGTGTGTGTGTGTGTGTGCGCGTGTGTGTGTGTGCATGCGCGTGCGTGTGTGTGTGTGTG
This sequence comes from Malacoraja senta, assembly GCA_038087875.1. Taxonomy (NCBI): domain Eukaryota; kingdom Metazoa; phylum Chordata; class Chondrichthyes; order Rajiformes; family Rajidae; genus Malacoraja; species Malacoraja senta. The sequence continues at coordinate 388,348,861 of CM075977.1, forward strand.
TTCACTCGAAGAAACGATGCGCTAACGGGAACATTTTTACATATTCCGGTAGAGATTTATCCTGTGAAATCAAAAATTGACTTCTGAAAATTTCTTGCATTATTTCTCGAGTTATTTATGAAAATGTTCACAAAATCTCAAATAAATTAGAAAATAAACAAGATGGTCTCGCTGATGACATCACAATGCATCTGACTGCCTGCCTCTGCTCGCGTTGTGAGTGACAACACCCCTGTTATGTTTTCTGTACTTCTTGGCTTCTTAACTTTCACTTCTTTAAATTTGTCACTTAGCATTTTTACACTGCTGCTCAGGTCGAGCTCCGCGCTCCGCTGGGCTCCTTGAAGTTATAGAACATGGCAGCAGAGGCCGTTATCGCCGCGCAGGCACGGGTAATGGTGCGGGGAAGCGCGATGGGAAGGTGGCGTGGCGGCCATTACTCCCTCTGGGAGAGGCTGTCTACGGAGACCTGCGATTCCTTCTGGTAATGTAAAGTAAAATGAGCAGCCCTTGCGCAGTTGGGGTCTATGGGTGAGTGGTGGAATATTGCGTTGGGGAAACAGGTTGCGTTGGCGGAATGGGTGAGTGGTGGAATATTGCATTTTTTGGAACGGGTTACGTTGGGGGACCAGGCCTCCCGTGGGGGCTATGGGTGAGTGATGAAATATTGCGTTGGAGGAACGGGTTGCGTTGGGGGACCAGGCCTCCCATGTTGTGGAACGGGTGAGTGATGAAATATTGCGTTGGAGGAACGGGTTGCGTTGGGGGACCAGGCCTCCCATGTTGGGGAACGGGTGAGTGGTGGAATATTGCGTTGGGTAACGGGTTGCGTTGGGGGACCAGCCCCCCATGGGGGCTATGGGTGAATGGTGGAATTTTGCCTTGGGGGAACGGGTTGCGATGGGGGACCAGGTCTCCCGTGTGACAGGGACCCACTTGGTCTAGTATCCCTCAAAAACTGTCTTATCCATGTACCTGTCTAAATGTTTAATAAACGTTGCAATAGTACCTGCCTCAACTACCTCCTCTGGCAGCTCGCTCCATACACCCACCACCCTTTGTTTGAAAAAGTTACCCCTCAGGTTCCTATTAAATCTTTCCCCCTAAACCTTAAACCTATGTCCTATGTTCCAGGCACCCACCATCCTCCGACTAAAAAAACTTGCCTTAAATATAATTTCACAAACATGTCTTGACTGCTTTGCCCATGGCGATCAAGGTCACCTTTAGCTTACCGACCACCCAATCTTTCCCATCTGCTTTTGCCGAATTGTTCCACATCTCACAGGAAATGTACGGCATGGAAAGATACCACTTGACACATTCATGCTTGCGATGGTTGGAAAAGAGCCACCAAGTCTAATCCCACCTTCCAGCACTAGGTCTGTTGATGTTCAACTCACGGCTCCTCAAGCACACATCCAAGTACTTTCAAAGTTAACAAGGGTCTTTTCCCCTACAGCCCTCTCAGGCAGTTGGCTCCGGGGTCTACTATTCATTTGGTGAATGTCTTTCACCTCATTTCACCTCTAATTCTTCAACAATTTGTTGGGGGAGTGCAGAACCAGGGGCCACAGTTTAAGAATAAGGGGTAGGCCATTTAGAACGGAGATGAGGAAAAACTTTTTTACCCAGAGAGTTGTGAATCTATGGAATTCTCCGCCTCAAAAGGTAGTGGAGGCCGATTCTCTGGATGCTTTTAAGAGAGAGTTAGATAGAGCACTTAAAGATAGTGGAGTCAAGGGATATGGGGAAAAGGCAGGAACGGGGTACTGAATGTGGATGATCAGCCATGATCACAGTGAATGGCGATGCTGGCCCGAATGGCTTACTCCTGCACCTATTGTCTATTGTTTATTTACTTCAAATAAATGTCTCTTGGTTTTTGATTCCCTACTTTGTCTGAAACCCTGAAACATGTAAACACCGGGGCTTCACAGTGGGACAGCTGGTAGAGCTCCTGCTTCACAGTGCCTGAGGCCAGGCATGATCCTGACTTCAGGATTGAGGTTCAGAGGGAAAAATAGATCAGCCATGATTGAATGGTGGAGTAGACTTGATGGGCTGAATGGCCTAATTCTGCACCTAGTGAACTCAGTTTTTGCACCCACACCACTCTGGTCTGGCTCTCATTTCACTCTTGCCATCAGGAAGAGGGTATAAGAAGCTGAAAGCTGTGACATCTATCGGGAGCAGCATCCCAACAACCATCAGGACATTGAACACCTACGAACTCCATCTAAACGCCAAAATATGTACTGCCTGGTTTGCAGTAGGGTTCACTTTTTTAAATGTCTCTTTATCATATTATCTATTGAGTACATTGCTTAAAAACCTAAGGGCCCGTTCCTGTGTTGTACTGTTCTATGTATAGGAGGGAACTGCAGATACTGGTATTCACCGCAGATAGACACAAAATGCTGCAGTAACTCAGCGGGACAGGCAGCATCTCTGGAGAGAAGGAATAAATGGGTGATGTTTCGTGTCGAGACCCTTCTTCAGACTGTAACCTATTGTGCTACTGCTGCAAGAAATAATGTCATTGTTCCATTCTTGTACATACACTCTTGACTCTCTCTTGAGTCTTCTCCCTTTGACCCTGTGGGTTTCCTCCAGGTGCTCCGGTTTCCTCACATTTCCTGAAGACATGCGGGGTTGCAGGTTAATTGGCTTCTGTAAATTGCCCCTAGTGCGTGGGGAGTGGATGCAAAAGTGGAATAACATTTACTAAAGTGAACAGGTGGGCCAATTGCCTGTTTCAATGCTGTATCTTTCAGACAATCAAAAATTAAGTATTCCATCGGCATTCCTCTGTTTCAAAGAAAATAACCCCTCAGGATCTTGTAAATGAAAAATATCCAGTCCTGGCAACACCTTTGTAAATCTCCAATGCCTCCTCTGTTGTCCATATACCACAGGCTATATCTTTCCTGTGATATGGTGGACAGAAATGTATGCAGTACTTATGCTGTGGTTTAAATAATGCTGTATGCAATCTATGAAAACCTTTTTGATCTTAAATTCAATGCTTTAACTAATGTAAAGTATCACGAGTGCCTCTTAAACAACTAGATTGAATTTTACTGTTACCTTTAGGGATCTGTGAATGTACAGTTCCTTCTATTCCAGCACACCACACAACATCGCCCATATCCTGAATAGTCTGAAGAAGGGTTCTGACCAGAAATGTCACCTATTCTTTCTCTCCAGAGATAGTCATAGAGTCTTACAGCATGGAAACAGGCCCTTCAGCCCACCTTGCCCACACTGATCAAAATGTCCCATCTACACTAGTCCCAACTGGCTGCGTTTGGCCCATATTCCTCTAAACCTGGGCTTGTACACTCTGGAGTTTAGAAGGATGAGAGGGTATCTCATTGAAACATATAAGATTGTTAAGGGCTTGGACACGCTAGAGGCAGGAAACATGTTCCCGATGTTGGGGGAGTCCAGAACCAGGGGCCACAGTTTAAGAATAAGCAGTAAGCCATTTAGAACGGAGATGAGGAAACACTTTTTCTCACAGAGAGTGGTGAGTCTGTGGAATTCTCTGCCTCACGGGGCAGTGGAGGCAGGTTCTCTGGATGCTTTCAAGACAGAGCTAGATAGGACTCTTAAAAATAGCGGAGTCAGGGGATATGGGGAGAAGGCAGGAACGGGGTACTGATTGGGGATGATCAGCCATGATCACATTGAATGGCGGTGCTGGCTCGAAGGGTCGAATGGCCTACTCCTGCACCTATTGTCTATTGTCTAAACCTGTCCTATCCATGTACCTGTCTAATTGCTTCTTAAACGTTGTGATAGTCCCAGCCTCAACTACCTCCTCTGGCAGCTCGTTCCATACACCCACCACCCTTTGTGTGAAAAAGTTACCCGTCAGGTTTCTATTAAATCTTTCCCCCCTCGCCTTTAACCTATGTCCTCTGGTTCTTGATTCCCCTACTCTGGGGAAGAGACTCCGTGCATGAAGGCCATCTATTCCTCTGATGATTTTGTACACCTCTATAAGATCACCCCTCATCCTCCTGTGCGCCAAGATGCTGCCTGACCCATTGAGTTACTGAGTCATTTTGTGTCTACCTTGAATAGTCTTGTCATGCTTACCTCAATTTTTAAGGTCATAGAAAGTTACAGGGTCATACAACACGGGAACAAGCCCTTCTGTCACGTTTCCTACTTTATTCAATCTTTTCAGTAAGTTCTTCACTTCAACAGCAGTGATTGAATAAGTTGGCCTTTTTCCAGGGCTGTTTAATTATTTGCTTGCGAACACATGGCTGCGCATTGGGTTTCCTTCACTTCTACGATTCCACTATTTCATGGCACTCCCCTTCCTCCTCCTCCGCCTCCTATCCTGTGAAAAGTTATAATTAAATTGTGATGCTATCATCGGTACTCCTCGGACCTACTGTATATGTCTCCTCTTTCAGTGTGCCCAACCCTTTAAAACTAAAAAAACACTCAATTTTCTGCTCCCATCATTGGTATTTTCCCCAAGCAAGACAAAAATTGCATTTATATAGAAACTTTCACGCAGGGAAACTTCTTTGCTATTACTTATTTTACCCAGCAGATATTTCCTGGCATGAGAGATTATTAAAACACAGGTTGGTAAAAAGGTGAATGGTATACTTGCCGGCATCCGTCAGGATGTTGAATATGTTAGAATATCACGATACACCTTTATAGGACTATGGTTAAGTCGTATTTGGAGTATTGTGTGCAGTTCTGGTCGCTCCATTACAGAAAGGATATGGAGGCTATGGGGACGGCTTTGCAGAAGATGTTTACCAGATGCTATCTGAAGTCGAGGGTTTTATCTATGAGGAGAGGTTGGATAAACTTGGATTGCTTTCTCTGGAGTATTGGAGGTTGCGAGTAGTGATAGAAGTACACACAATGATGAGAGGTATAGATTGGGTAGACAGTCAAAACCTTTTCCCCAGGGAAGCAAAGAATAGAGGACATAACTGTAATGTGAGAGTGGCCATGGTTAAAAGAGATGTAAAGGGCCAGGTGCCTGGTGCCCGCTGCCAGCGGTGGTGGTGGAGACAGATACGATGGTGGCATTTAAGAGACTTTTAGATAGGCACACTATGGAAGGATATGTATCAAGTGCAAGCAGAGAAGATTAGTTTAACTTGGCATCGTGGTCAACACGGACATTTGGACCAAAAGGCCAGTTCCTGTTAAGGACTGTTCTATGTTCCATGAAGTACTGAGCTCTGTGATGGTCCACCAGTAATATTCTTACAATCATAAAAGACCCATCGGCATTACCTGTTGCCTCCTGCAAATGAACCAACTTTGGAACCGTTTCACAACTACTTCTTGGATTCCACAGGTGCTTCCAAGATGGTGCCCAACCCAGGTGACTATTTGCATGTTAGCCACAGAAGCAGATCTACTATCACAGATTACAATCGTCGTTCCACACTCTCAAATCTCTATTCTTACAGCAACATTTCTTACTTTAACTATGATCTTCTTAAACTGCTCTCAGATTCCCTCGTCGTGTATCTTCACACTGTAAATGATTGTAATCGTGTATTGTCTTGCTGCTGACTGGATAGCATGCAACAAAAATGTTTCACTGTACCTCGATACACGTGACAATAAAATAAACTGTAACTAACTCTTTACTTTTTTGACTGGCAAATATCAAATATATCAAAAATATCAAATATCAAATGTAATGTGCTCATTGGTCCTCTTTGTGAAATACTGAAAGAATTCAAGCGTTAAACAGGCACAAACCTCCTTCAGTAAAGCTGTGCTGACGATCCTTCTTCATCTTTGCATTTCCAATTCAAGATTAATACCATCCTATGTAAAGGATTTAAATGATTAAGCCATTACTGAAGTTAAACTAATTGGCCAGAAATGACTCAATTTGTCCCTTCCACCCTTTTTAAACAATGTCGTAAAGATAGCGATTCTCTGACACAACTGCTGTAGCCAGTGAAGATTTAAAAATCGAAGCCTTTGCAATTTGTTTCTTTGTCTCTTTTAGTTTAGTTTAGTTTAGAGATACAGCGCAGAAAGAGGCCCCACGGCCCACCGAGTCCGCACCGACCAGCGATCCCCGCACATTAACACTACCCTACACACACTTGGAATAATTTTACATTTTCACCAAGCCAATTAACCTACAAACCTGGTAGACACAAAATGCTGGAGTAACTCTGCAGGACAGGCAGCATCTCTGGAGAGAAGGGATGGGTGACGTTTTGGGTCGACACGCGAAACGTAACCCATTCCTTCTCTCCAGAGATGCTGCCGGTCCCGCTGAGTTACTCCAGCATTTTGTGTCTGCCTCTGATTTAAACCAGCATTTGCAGTTCTCTCCTACATAATCTACAAGCCTGTGTGTCTTTGGAATGTGGGAGGAAACAGAAAATCTCTGAGAAAACCCACGCTGGTCACCGGGAGAACGTACAAATCCCATACAAGCACCCATAGTCAGGATCAAACCCAGGTCTCTGGCGCTGTAAGGCAGTAGCTCTACCACTACGCCACCATGCCGTTTATCTATGGGGATATATTAATCTGGGCCTGTGACCATATTTTTTATTCCATTTTTAAACTTTATTGCATCAATTTTCACTACATTTCCATTATCCAATATTTCAGTCTCATTTGCCTCGGCATCATCCTTGTCTTTTGTGAAGACCTTTACAAAGTATTGACAAGGAAACTTATCCTCCACCTCCTGCCATGGATTATCTTTCTTTGGCTCTCCTCTTGCTCTCCAAGTCTTTCTTTGGAATTATTGTGGATGATCAGTCATGATCACATTGAATGGCGGTGCTGGCTTGAAGGGCCGAATGGCCTACTCCTGCACCCATTGTCTATTGTATATTGTCTATTATTAACATTAATCTTAATTTGTTCCCTTTATTTTGCTCCAATTTTCCCTTTAATTTCACGCCTACACTTAAAGTCTTTTTAAGACTTTTGCTACGTTAAGTCCTTAGTGTCTGATACAAGCTTCCCTTATTTGCTTTATTCTACCCTCTCTGTACATGTCACCTTGGGGACTCCAGATTTGTATTCCTGTTCTTTTACTTTGTGAGAATATCTTTGCTGAATATTCTGTATCTCCTTAAATACCTCTTATTGTTCCGAACTGATTCACCTTAAAGTAGCTGCTTCCATTCTACTTCTCAATTTAGTGACATGTACCTCAGTCTAATATAGAACTTTACTCCTTCTTAATAGAAGTAAGACATCATCCATTTCTTTCAAACATGTGCTTGCATTGCATCCTTTCCCAAAATGCAAGTATTTGGAGATGCAGCCATCTTTTTACAGAGACCAAAACACAAAGTACTAGAGGAGCTCAGTGGGTCAGGCAGCATCTGGGGAGGAAATTGTCAGGCGATGTTTTGGGTTTGGGACCTCAGACCTTCTGGCAAGAGGTTGTCATGAACCTTACAGGACATCCATGATTCCATTGCACAGAGATGTCTCTGGCAGGCACTGTTCTTTACTCATCCTTCCTGACACGAAACGTCACCTATCCATGTTTTCTAGAGATGCTGCCTGACCCACTAAGTTACTCCAGCACTTTTTGTTTTGCAAACCAGCATCTGCAGTTCCTTGGTTCTCCGTGGTCCTTTATCAGGTTCCTTTCATTGCCTATGGAGCACTATCCCACCCTCCCTCACCTCTTCAGTTTTCACGCATTCAGTAGCCTCCAGAATAGTGCATCATCAGTCCCTTGTGTCCTGCAGTTCTTTTGTCTTGATTCTTTGTCAGAGGTTATGCGGAGAAGGCAGGAGAATGGGTTTAGGAGGGAGAAATAAATCAGCCCTAATTGAATGGTGGAGTAGACTTGATGGGGCGAAAGGCCTAATTCTACTCCTATCATTTATGATCTTATGACCTTTTGATTCTTTTGTCCATTTTCTCATCTTCTGACTCTCTCCATTTACTCATCGACCAAATAAAGTTGGACTGAAGGGACTGTTTCCATGACGTGCAGCTCTGTGACTAGTAAACACTCTCCTGTTGCTGTAAGAATGTTGCCTGCATCTTGATGTGTCCCTTTAAGAGCTGGCTCCAAATCTCACACCAGCTGAGCTACATGCTGACAACTGTGAAAACTTGCAACACACCATTAGGGAATTTCAGCATGATGTTTGCAGGGAAACCTAACAACATTTTCCTGTGAATCCACCAACTAACTTCTCATTCTTTATAGACCTATGCAATATTGAAACAAACCTGCTGGCCCACCACACCAAAGCCAACCATTTAACGTGGAAATGCACGCCTCCACATTCAGGGACAGTTTCTTCCCAGCTGCTATCAGGCAACTGAACCATCCTACCAACAACGAGAGAGCAGTCCAGAACTACTACCTACCTCATTGGAGACCCCCGGACAGTCTTTGATAGGACATTACTGGCTTTATTCATGCTATTCCCTTTATCATGTGGATTGCTGGATGGCTGGATTGTAATCATGTATTGTGCTTCTGCTGACTGGTTAGCACGCAACAAAAGCTTTTCACTGAACCGAGGTACGTGACAATAAACTAAACTCAAACGCAAGTGCCCATCATAATCCCTTTTGCCAGCTCTTAGACTGTAACTTTCTATGCCTTGGTAAATCAAGTGCATGTCCAGATACCACTTAAATCTTATGAGAGTACGTGTTATGATTAGTAAGGAGGGAAAATTGCAGAGGAACTCTCAGGAGGAAATTTTTCACCCAGAAGATGGTTGGAATCTGGAGCGCAATGTCGAATCGAGTAGAGAAGCAGGTACTCTCATTGTAAGAAGTATCTGGATGTGCATATAAATTGCCAAGGCATAGAAGGCGTGAATGGATAATTGATGATTAACATGTACACAGTAGGCCTAAGAACCTGCTATGTGCTGTATGACTCCATAACGCTATCTTCCTCTACTAGCCATTTGGGCAGTGAATTCGAAATTCCAAACCACCATCTGGATTTTTAAAAACTCCTCCCTCAGAGCCCTGATCTGCTCTTACATGCTATAAATGCAGTCACCCAGAAACTTTCTTGCTGTCACATTTATCTCAGTCACGGTCCACTGTCACAGATTGGACACATGTCATAGAATCATACAGTGTGAAAACCGGCTTTCCTGCCCAACTTGCCCACACCGGCCAACATGTTCCAGCTACACTAGTCAAGGTTCTTCATGCATCAAGGTTCTTCAGTTCTTCCATCCTCTCTAGATCCCTAACATATTCATTGCTTCTAATCTATCCTTATTACAACTCCCAAAGTGTTTCAGGGTTAAATTTCACTCCATTGCTCTGTGATCTTACCAAGTGACTGATATCCGCCTCACCATCATCCGCATCATCAATTTCCACATCATCTGTGAATTTTGCAATCATTCCTCGTATTTTCACGTAGAGTCGCAGAGTCAGACAGCATAGAAACAGGCCCTTCGGCCCAACTTGTGCATGCCAATCAAGATACCCAATCTACACTAGTCCCACCTGCCCACATTTGGCCCATATCCCTCTGAGCCTCTCCTATCCATGTACCTATCCAAACGTCCTTTAAATGTTCTAAACTATTCACTTATATTACAAGCATTAAGGTTCCCAGCATCAATCCCTCAGTAAAACCCTGTTCACTGGCTTACAAACAAAAATCACAATCACCCTTACCTTCTGCCTTCTATTTCCACCAAGCCAATTTTACATCCAATTTGATAACTTGCCTTTCATCCGATTTTGTGTAGGCTTATGGATCAATCTCACATGTAGGACTTAATCAGTCCTTTTTTTGATTGAGGTTCATGTAAACTGCATAAATAAGACTGCCCTGAAAATATATATTTTCTTGCCTCTGAAAAATTCAATCTAATTTGGTCGTACAGTATCTCCGCCAGACAAAGTCCTGCTGACTGACTTTGATTAATCGCTGTGGATTTTATGATATTGGTATAACATCAAAAAACCTCAGAGTAGAAATATTATTACGTCTTTGTTTTGATGAGGCTTCGAAAATAATAAAACTCTGGGACTTGTTCTTTGAGGATCTCAGCAGGTGTTTCACCCAGTTAAGTGATTCATCTTCAAAACAAGGACTATCTGAGGATATTATTTCTAAAATGGTTTAATAGTTTTCCCCAAGTTTAGCTAAGAGATACAACACAGAAGCAGGCCTTTCGGCCCACGAGCCCGCGCCAACCCACGATCCTCCGTATACTAGCCTTGTCCACCAGGGACAATTCACAAACCTGCATGTCTTCGAAGTGTGGAAGGACATGGGAGCACCCAGAGAAAATCCACGCGGCCACTGGGGGAACGTATAAACTCCATATAGATAGCACCTGTAGTCAGGATGGCACCCTGGTCTCTGGCGCTGTAAGGCAGCAGCTCTACCGCTGTGCCACAGTGCCGCCCACAAGTTTTTACAGAAAATCAAGATACCATACATTTCCGAAACGTCACCCATTCATTCTCTCCAGAGATGCTGCCTGAGTTACTCCAGCTCTTGGTGTCTATCTTCGGTTTAAACCAGCTTCTGCAGTTCCTTCCTATATCTTTCTGCAAAGTACATTTCTGCTGCTAACCATAGGTCTTTGCTCTCTTGTAAGTTTTCCATTATTTCTTCAGCCTTTCATTGAATTTCCTTGCAGAGTCCAGGGTTGAGTTGAAATTACTTGTGTTTCTTATGCAACAACTCGTTTTGCACACTAATACTGTGAATGCAATCGTACTCCAACTCGGTTTGATGCAGCAGTCAGTACGTGCTCAGGGGAAGATCAGTAAAGCTTATGCAAAGCAGGAGCTCATCTCTTCCACAGAGCATTTTAAGCAGATGGACAGCACCTTTGGGTTTTAGAAGGAAATAAGCAACAGTGGTTGATGTTTTCAAGAGCTAAGTAACTACTTTTCCTGTGAATTGATGTTTTGTTTTTCATGATAGTCATGGGAAGAAGGGAGGGAAGAGGAGACCTGAAATGGGGAATTGTCGGCTAGTTAGTGTAACATCCGCAGGGAGAGAAAATGCTTCAGACTTTTCCACAAACAGTATCAGCATTTAGCCATATAACACTCAGGCCATAAGAACTAGTCATAATGGATTGTAGAAGCAATCAATCATGCCTAATGAATCTGCTGAAATTCTGTGAGGCCCTAACTCAATTAGAGGACTTGGCCTACCTCTGGATGTAATTTCCAAAAGCATTTGATAAATTTCCACGCGTGAAGCTTTTAAAGAAGGTTAAGACTGAAAATTATATTTTGATCCCTCTTCTTGCCATTAACCCTCTTGGTCATTTGCTCCTTTTGAGCAATTCTTTGTTCCTGACATCTTTATTTCAAGGTTTCAAGGTCAGTTTATTGTCACGTACCAATTCGTTCGCGCGTGTGTCAAACGACGCATAGCTCGCTGTTGGCTTCCGTCGTCGTCCAACATGTTGACAGAATTGGTCGCCCGACGCGTCACTGAGTGCATCGTGTCGTCATTTCTGGGGATTGCCACGAGAAAGCTTCTGCCATGATCCCCATGTACCCGTTACGGTACAGTGAAATTTGAGTTACCATACAGCCATACTAAGTGAAAAGCAACAAGACACATAACCACATAAAAGTTAACATAAACATCCATCACAGTGGATTCCACATTCCTCACCGTGATGGAAGATAATGAAGTTCAATCTCCTCCTCTTGTTCTCCTGCAGTCGGGGCAGTCAAACCATCCGCAGTCGGGGCGATCAAAGGCCCCGCAGCCGGCGATTGATCCCCTCGTTGGGGTGATTGAAACTCCCGCATCGGGGGGAGTTGAAACTCTCTCCGTGGCATAGAGCTCCCGAGTCCGCCTCTTCTTATCAGAGACCGCGGGCTTCACAAAGTTAAAGTCCACACGCCCCGCGGTTGAAGCTTCGATCCCCGGCAAAGGGATCACGATGTTAAAGTCCCGCAGATTCCTGCGGCTTGGAGCGCCGGGTCGGTCTCCAGGAAAGGCCGCCAATTCCACGATGTTAGGCCGCAGTGGGGACGGAGATACGATACGGAAAAAAATGGCATCTCCGTCGAGGTAAGAGATTGAAAAAAAGTTTCACCACCTAAAACAAACCAAGGAACACTAAAACATACTTTTTAAACACATGCTAAAAATAACAAAAAGAAGAAAGGATAGACAGACTGTTGGCGAGGCAGCCACTTGGAGACAGTGAGGCAAATATATTTATCTTTTAGAGCCAGTTTGACTGGAATTGTGCTTGAAGTCTTTTTCTAGGCAGATGCTTGACATTGGGGAAGATTTGCTTCCAATCTGGGTTTTATGGGTCGAGTGGTCACTAATGGGACCAATGTGGGAACCGAAGAGTCTACCACAGGTAGGACAGGTGAGGTGCTGCACTCCTTCCACTGTTCAGATAGGGTTTCTGTGTGCTCCTGATGTATGGACATGAGCTTCTGAATACCATCCCAACTACACCAATTTGCCCACACTGGCCAACATGTCCCAGCTATAGTAGTCCCACCCATTTCCGTTTGGTCCATATCCCTCCAACATGTCCTATCCATATACCTGTCGAACTGTTTCTGAAATGTTGGAATAGCCTCAACTACCTCCAATGGCAGCTTGTTCCATACCCCCATCACCCTTTATGTGAAAAAATTACCCCTCAGATTCCTATTACATCTTTTCCCCTTCACCTTAAACCTATGGTACCCGAATCACCTACTCTGGGCAAGAGACTCTGTGCATCCACCCGATCTATTCTTCTCATGATTTTATACACTACTATGAGATCGCCCCTCATCCTGCTGCGCTCCAAGGATTAGAGTACCAGCCTACTCAACCTCCCCCTATAGCTCAGACTCTCGAGTCCTGTCAACATCCTTGTAAATCTTCTCAATACCCTTTCCAGCTTGACAACATCTTTCCTTTAACATGGTACCCAGAACTGAACACGATACTCTAAATGCGGCTTCACCAATAACTGCAACATGACCTCCCAACTTCTATACTCAATACTCTGACTGAAGAAGGCCAAAAGATTTGCCAAAAGTCTTTTTGACCACCCAATCTACCTGCGACTACACCTTCCAGGAACCATGCACCTGCATTCCTAAACCCCATTGCTCTACAACACTCTCCAGAACCCTGTCATTCACTGTGTAGGTCCTGCCCATGTTAGACTTCCCAAAATTCAACACCTCACATTTCTCCGTATTAAATTCAGTCAACCATTCCTCAGCCCATCATGGGCTAGAGATTCAGTAGGGATGTTGTAATTTTTCCAGACGGCTTTCACCCCTTCTTTGGATCTCTTGCTCTGCTACTTGATCATCTCTTTCTGCAACAGAATTCAGAATAAGGATAAGCGAGTCCAGCATCAGGAAAGTCAAGTCAAGTCAAGTCACATTTATTTATATAGCACATTTAAAAAATAACTCTCGTTGGCCAAAGTGCTTTACATTTGTATTAAGAATAGCATAAACAAAACAAACTACATACAAAAATACATGTAGCCCTCACTCAGAGGACGTCAGGAAAGGCTTGGGAGTATAGATACGTTTTTAGTCTTGACTTAAAAGAGTCGATGGAGGGGGCAGTTCTGATGGGAAAGGCGATGCTGTTCCACAGTCTAGGGGCTGCAACCGCTAAGGCGCGGTCGCCCCTGAGCTTATGCCTAGACCGTGGGATATTCAGCAACCCCAAGTCGGCCGATCTGAGGGGCCTGGAGGTGGAGTGGTGGGTGAGAAGACTTTTTCTGTAGGTGGGGACAAGCCCATTGAGGGCTTTGTAGACATGGAGGAGGATCTTGAAGTTTATACGGAACCGCACAGGGAGCCAGTGGAGAGAGGCCAGGATCGGGGTGATGTGGTCCCTTTTTCGGGTGCCCGTCAGGCGTCTCGCTGCGGTGTTTTGGACCAGTTGCAGGTGGGACAGGGAGGATTGGCTGATGCCAGTATGAAGGGAGTTGCAGTAATCTAGGCGGGAGGAGATGAATGTGTGGATGAGCTTTTCGAGGTCATCAAACTGGAGGAATTGTTTTATTTTAGCTATCGTCCGAAGCTGAAAGAAGCTAGCTTTTACCACAGCATTGACTTGTTTGTCAAATTTCAGTGCTGAGTCAAATATCACGCCAAGGTGTTTGACGTGAGGTTTGAGTAGTGGGGTAAGGCTTCCAAGGCTGCCTGCTATCATTTTGATTGAGTCCGAGGGTCCGAGAAGGATGACCTCAGACTTACTCTCGTTTAGTTGAAGGAAGTTCTGGGCCTACCAACACTTTATATCCTCGAGGCAGTGGGTAAGGTTAAGCAGATTTGATTGGTTTTTGGGCTTCAGGGGGAGATAGCGTTGTGTATCGTCTGCGTAGCAATGGAAGGAAATGCCGTGCCTTTCAATGACTTGGCCTAAGGGGAGCATATACAGGGAGAAGAGAATGGGGCCAAGGATGGAACCTTGTGGAACCCCACAGCAGAGATTAGCTGGGGAGGAGAAAGAGTTGCCTATGTTAGTTGAGAAACTCCTACCTTTGAGGTAGGAGATGAACCAGCTCAGGGCAGTGCCATCAATACCAACCCCATACCAGAGATGGTCAATTACGATGGTGTGGTCGACAGTATCAAATGCTGCGCTGCGGTCAAGAAGGAGCAGAATTGCACAGTCGCCAGAGTCAACGGTGAGCAGTAGGTCATTGTGTACCTTCAACAAGGCAGACTCTGTGCTATGGTGAGCCCTGAAACCTGATTGGAAAGTTTCCAAGATAGTGTTTTGGTGAAGATAAGGTATAAGTTGACTTAAAATTACCTTTTCAAGGGCTTTTGAGAGGAAAGGCAGTTTAGAAATGGGTCTGTAGTTGCTTGGCAAGGTGGGGTCGAGGTTAGGTTTTTTCAGGAGTGGTTGGACCACTGCATGCTTGAAGCAGGTAGGTACAGTGCCAGTGGCCAGAGAGCTGTTGAAGATGGTGAGGATGCTGGGACCAGCTGTTGTAATGACGTCCTTTAGGAGGGACTTGTCCTTTTAGGAAAGTGAACAATAAGACCTGCTCTATGGAGCCAGTGGAGTGTAACAAGGGCCACAGTGGGGGGTTCTCCCGGGAGAGGACAATGACATAGATTCACATCCTTCCAGACAATGAGGAGTATTTGGGGGAAGATTAATCTTTCCGCTGCCACGCGGTGTCGACTGTAAGTGGTCCAGGTCTCAAGAGCATTTCAAAGGACAGGAATTAGTGACGCCTGGTTGACCAAGAGTTGAGGAAAATGCTGGAATCTATTATTAAGGATATCTTAGCGTGGCTCTCAGAAATTGTAAATTGTCCCTCGAGTGTCGGGTAGTGCTAGTGCACTGGGTAATCGCTGGTCATGTAGACTCAGTGGACCGAAGGATCTGTTTTCATGTTGTATCTCCAAAGTCTAAAATTAAAGTCATGATCATGATTACACTATGCTGGAAATCCTTTTAGAATCTTAGAGCCATAGTCATACAGTGTGGAAATAGGCCCTTTGGCCCCTTGCCCGCGCCGACCAACATGTCCCAACTACACTAATCCTGCTTGCCTGCATTTTGCCCATATCCTTTTACACCTGCCCTATCCATGTACCTGTCTAACCCCATTCTCCTGCCTTCTCCTCATAACCTCTGACACCTGTATTAATCAAGAATCTACAGTATATATCTCTGTCTTAGAAATATCCACTGGACCTCCACAGCCTTCTGTGGCAAAGAATTCCGCAGATTCAACTTCCTCTGATTAAAGACATTTCCCCTCATCTCCTTCCTAAAAGAACGTCCTTTAATTCTGAGGCTTTGAATTCTATTCCTAGACTCTCCCACATGTGGAAACTTCCTCTCCACATCCACTCTATCCAAGACTTTCAATGAGGTTGCTCCCCATTCTTCTAAACTCCAGCGAGTACAGGCCCAGTGCCGACAAACGCTCATCATAGGTTAACCTACTCATTCCTGGGATCATTCTTGTAAACCTCCTCTGGACCCTCTCCAGAGCCAGCACATCCTTCCTCAGATATGGTACCCATAATTGGTCAAAACAAATGTGGCCTTACCAGCGGTTTATAGAGCCTCAGCATTACATCCCTGTTTTTGTACACAAGCCCTCTTGAAATAAATGCTAGCATTGAGTTTGCTTTCTTTACTACCGATTCGACTTGCAGGTTAACTTTTCGGAATCCTGCACCAGCATTCCCAAGTTCCTTTGCACCTCCGATTTCTGGATGCTCTCCCCATCTAGAAAATAGCCTACGCCTTTATTCCTACTACCAAAATGCATGACTCCACACTTATCTATATTACTAAAAGTAAGATCTTGACCACTTCCTGTTTTACTGTTTCATGATTTTAGAAAATGCGCTGCCACTTATGGCTGTGATTTTTGGTCAGTTTACTCAGAGTCCACCTCCGCTGCACAGGACAAGAAGATTTTTCCCATCGATGAAACATAAAAGAGTTATTAATGTTTTAAAAATGTTGACATTCTCTCTGCTGCCTCTGCTGGTGGGAGGGGGAGGGACTATAAAACCCGGAAGTGTAGTGCCTCAGTCACTTTGCAAGATGGGGCAAGTGAGAGGGTCACGTCTCTCAGTCTGAGCTGTGAATAACACTGAACACATGTCTACTAAACTGTGAGTGTGGTTTTACTGACCTTGAGTGCCCTTAATGTGGTTTGAAAATGAAAATGTGGTTGGGTTGAAGTAAAAGCACTGCAAATGGCTGGTGGGGTTTTGGGTTGAAATAAAAAGCACTGCCAACGGCTGGTGGGGTTTTGGGTCGAAGTAAAAAGCACTGCAAATGGCTGGTGGGGTTGTGGGTCGAAGTAAAAAGCACTACAAATGGCTGGTGGGGTTTTGGGTTGAAGTAAAAAGCACTGCAAATGGCTGGTGGTCTAAACATGACAACTTCCTGTTTGCTCTGTATATTGATTTTAGATAAAACGCTACCACTTACGGCTGTGATTTTTGGCCATCTTACTCAGTCCTCCTCTGCTCATCAGGTGCAGAGGATTCTTCCCATTAATGAAAAATAAAAGTGTCATTAGTGTGGAGAATCTCTCTCCTGTCAATCACGCCATGAAGGCCACACCTTTTCCGCTGGGAGGGATTATAAAACCCGGAAGTGTGGGTGTGGCTCAGTCTCTGCATGATGGGGGAGGGAGAGGTCACGACTCTGTCTGAGCTGTGAATCAACTGAACACACTGAATGTCTACTGAACTGTGAGTGTGGTGTTTTGTGTGGTTTTATGGTGGGTTTTATGGTGGTTTCACCTTGCTTAAAATGGTATGAAACTGCATCTGAATGTGGTGGCCTTGCACCCTGCTTGAAAAGGTATGAAACTGCACTTGAATTTGGTGGCCTTGCACCCTGCTTGAAGTGGTATGCAACTGCACTTGAATTTGGTGGCCTTGCACCCTGCTTGAAGTGGTATGTGTAGATCAGTGCATGTTCCTTTAACATAATGACCTCACCACTACTAACCACACTGCATTATCTTCCATTACCAGTCAGAAGCTCCTTTTGCACCTCCGGTTGCTACCTCTTTGCCTACCGCTCCTCCCATGCCCAGGACTCTGCCCTCTCAACCCTTGATGCCCCGTTCTCCCACTGCTCCTCCTGGCCCCCCCATCCTACCTCTCCCGCTCGCGTGCCCGCTGCGGTGCCCGTTTCTCCTCCCCGATTTCCTCGTCCTCCCTCTCCTGCTCATTCTCCTGTCAGCTCCCCTATCACCCTCCTGCTCCTGTACCTGCTCTTCCTTCGGAGGGGGGGAAGGCGGGCTGCGTACCCGCTCCGGGCGGCTGGTCAAGCCGCCTGAGCGTTACGGGGAGTTTGCTTGAATGTTTCAAATCTTTCCTGCCAATGTACGCGCGGGTTTGTGTCTAGCATATGAGTCGTGGTCGCAATGTCATCATTGTAATGTTTTGTTTTCCAAGGGGAAGGATGTAGATCAGTGCATGTTCCTTTAACATAATGACCTCACCACTACTAACCACACTCCATTATCTTCAGTATAATTGTAACCTTCCCACCCCCAGCTCGCTCTCTAGCTCCGGTGACGGACCACGAACAGCTAGGGCAATATGTGTGTATACGACTACAATGGATGCAATAAATTAAGAGTGAAGACATCACGTGTTTGACAAGTCTTTACAGTATGAAACTGCACTTGAATTAGGTGGCCTTGCACCCTGCTTAAAGTGGTATGAAACTGCACTTGAATTCGGTGGCCTGGCACCCTGCTTGAATTGGTATGAAACTGCACTTGAATTCGGTGGTCTTGCACCTTGCTTGAAGTGGTCGGAAACTGCACTTGAATTTGGTGGCCTTGCACCCTGCTTGATGTGGTAGGAAACTGCACTTGAGTTTGGTGGCCTTGCACCCTGCTTGAGATGGAATTTCAAGGAATATCCGTGAGTCAACTGCCAGCCCACTAGCCGTCAGTGAGCTGCCAGCACATCAGGCTTGAGGGACTGAGCTGCCACCCAAAAAATCCATTTGGCCCACAATGTACATACTAGACCTCTGGAGACCAGTCCCTTCAGCCCACAACACCCATACCAGCACTCCAGAAAGCCGCCCCCCCCCCCCCCCCCCCACTGGCCACCAATATTAGAATTGGTGTAGAGGTGGAATATTGCGTTGGGGGACCAGCCCTCCCGTGTGAACATGGGACCCAACGGGTCCCACTTAGTCTAGTACTATACTATCTTCCATCTGCCACTTCTCTGCCCACTCTCACAACCTGTCCAAGTCATTCCTCAGAGTCCCTGCCCTTTCTATACTACCTGCTCCTCCACCTATCTACGTATCATCCGCAAATTTTCAGTCAAGAATAGTGGTAAGACTGAACCTATTAGCAGTAATGGGATTAACTCGGGGGTAAGATTAAATCTAGGACACTCCCTGAAAATGGCAACACTCATAGGTAAAATGTCACAGAAGGCATATGGTATAACAGCCTTCTTAGATCAGACATTGAGTATGAGCCAGGATGTCATGATGCAGCTTTATAGGACTTTGGTTTTGCCACATTTAGAATACTGCATGCAGTTCTGGTCGGCCCATTACAGGAAGGCTGTGGAGGCATTCTAGTGGAGTGCAGAGGAGATTTACCTAAATGTTGCGTAGATCAGGAGGCATTAGCTAGAGGGAGAAATTGGACAGATTTAGATTGTTTTCCCTGGAACGTGGGAGACCTCATAAAAGTACATAAAAATAATATGTACTGGAACAGTTGGTGTTTGAGGCAGACATGATAATATCATTTAAGGGGTCTATGGATAGACATATGGATATGCAGAGAATAGAAGGATATGGATTACATGCAGGTAGATAAGATATTGTCTTGGCATCAGGTTCGGCACAGACATTGTGGGCCAATGGGCATGTTCTAGTGCTACACTAATATGTGTCTATATTAAAGGTTGTGGATGAGATGTTCAAAATGTTCTTTCCAACAAGTATTGACTGCCTCTGTATCGTTGATAAATTCACCTCGATTCATGCATCTCAGTTGGATGGGTCTTGTTGTGGCCGAGTTTGAAATAACCTTGGCATCTGAAGTGTAAATCATCTCAAAAACTCTACTTTCCCAAGCCGTCCAACAAGCCCCATCTATCCCAGTCCCACCTGCCTGTGTTTGGGAGTCAGGATTTCCCCCTCCCTAAACTCAACTCATTATCCTCCACATCCTTCTCCTTGGTGAACAGTTCTACTGCTCTGTTATTTTCCCAGAGCCTTGCAGATTCAAGTGCGGGCACAGTTCCCTTTTGGAAGGTACAATTGAATTAACTACCACCATGCTTTCAGGCAGCATCAGCCAGATCATAACGCGTATTTTTGTGAAGCATTTCTCCTCATTTCCTTCCTGGATTTTTTCCCAGTTATCTTCTGATACTAAGCCATCCTTCTGCCACTGGAAACATTGTCTCCCCATCATTATTTCCAATCATTATTTCAAACAAGTCAATTAAATCTCCATATAACTGCTCCACAAAGGGTCCTAGCTTGGTCATACTGTATATAGCCTTTGTTTCTGATGCTGTCCTGTAAATTTGCTCTCTAAGGCCCATCTGCTTCCTCAAAGTGATGATCCAAATTGATAACAATAATACAGCTCTGACAAATAATATCTTATGCTTACCATTGCAGTTTGCTTTTGTACGCTGTGCCTTATTTAAAATTTACAAACTTACAATAGCCTTGGCCAGACCGTCACACAATCCACCATTCTATTGCCTCCATCTACACTTCACGCTGCTTCGGCAAGGTCACCATAATCAAGGACCAGTCTCATCCCGGTCACTCCCTCTTCTCCCCTTTCCCAACAGACAAGAGTTTGAAAATGTATACCTCCAGATTCAGGTCAGTTCAGTTGCAGTTGCAGTTTATTTGATTGTCACGTGTACCGAGGTACAGTGGAAAGCTTTTGTTGCGTGCTAACCAGCCAGCGGAAAGACAATACATGATTACAATCAAGCCATTCGCAGTGTACAGATACATGATAAGGGAATAACATTTAGTGCAAGGTAAAGCCAGTAAAGTCCAATCAAAGATAGTTCAAGGGTCCCCAATGAGGTAGATAGTAGCTCAGGACTGCTCTCTGGCTGTGGTAGGATGGTTCAATTCCCTGATAATGCCTGATTCAGGGACGGCTTCTTCCTAGTTATTGTGAGGCAATTGAATGGTCCTCTCGTCAGCTAGAAGGTACACAAAAATGCTGGAGAAACTCCGCGGGTGCAGCAGCATCTATGGAGCGAAGGAAATAGGCAAAGTTTTGGGCCGAAACCCTTCTTCAGACTGATGGAGGGTTTCGGCCCGAAACATACATAGATACATAGAAAATAGATGCAGGAGTAGGCCATTCGGCCCTACGAGCCTGCACCGCCATTCAATATGATCATGGCTGATCATCCAACTCAGTATCCCGTACCTGCCTTCTCGCCATACCCCCTGATCCCTTTAGCCACAAGGGCCACATCTAACTCCCTCTTAAATATAGCCAATGAACTGGAAACGTTGCCTATTTCCTTCGCTCCATTGATACTGCTGCACCCGCTGAGTTTCTCCAGCATTTTTGTGTACCTTCGATTTTCCAGCATCTGCAGTTCCTTCTTAAACACTCTCGTCAGCTAGAGTGTGGTGTTGTCTTCCCATCTACCTCATTGGAGACCTTTGAACCATCTTTAATCAGACTTCAATGTTATATCTTGTACTAAATCCAGTACTTTTCTCTGTGCACTGTGGACGGCTTGGCTGCATTCATGTGTAGGTTTTTTCTTTGACCGGATAGCATGCAAACAAAACCTTTTCACTGTACCTTGGTACACATGAAAATACTAAACTAAATTAAACTAAGCTAGAAGCGTGGAAATAAAGCAACATCAAGGAGAATATCAATATCCAGGATGTCAGGCACACCGCTGAAATGGACCGATGCATGGCTAATGAAATCCATTGCAGAGAAGTGTGAAGTAATTTAGCATGAAAATAAAAGGGAATATATTTCACTGTAAAAAATGGTGTGTTCAGTTGTTGGGCATTATTGGAAGGAGCTAAAATGGCTAGGACTTAAGCACCAGTGTGATCACTTGATAAAAGTAGGCATGGTTGAATTTGTTGTATATTTTCCAAAACACCACTTGTTAAATGTTCATGTTTGCTCTATTTCCTTACAAGATTTGAAGCAATTGAATTGTGAAACCTAATAAATGGAATGAATAGAGCTTCAAGATTCAGAATGATTCAAAATAGTAAGATTAAACGAGAACTTACCAGTTTGAAGTTTGATCTTTATTTTATGAGGAATTACGTTGGTGATTACGTGAAGAAGACCCGTCAGGGCGCATGCGCGTCAATCTTCAAAGCAGCGGTATGAAATCACAGACAACACCATAATTGAAGTAACATATTAAGATGATCAACATGAGAACTACCATTATGACCTTTTTTCTATGAGAGAGGGTTGGGCGTGGTGGGCACGTAATCACCAATGTAACTCCTCATAAAATAAAGATCAAACTTCAAACTGGTAAGTTCTCGTTTAATCTTACTATTTTACTTCGGAGTCACGTGAGTGACTACGTGAATATTTTAAAGCTCTGTGATTTTTATGCCGCATATCAAAATCCCGGCTTCTCACTGCATCGATTGACTGAGTATCATCAATAATGCTGTAAACATGACATTGCATATCATGCAAAAACAAAACAGTTTTATTTTTGGTCATAAAACAACCAATAAACCCTCTTAATGTAGGGCAACAAACGAAACAGAATGAAACAGTATTGAAAACAGACTTTAAACAATAGCAACAGCACTCAATATTGAGTTGGCAAACAGCCCTCCATCGGCAATCGGCCGATGGTAGTATTGCTGAAACACAAGTTCATTTTTCCAACCTGCGGCTTTTAATATATGGTCGATGGGAACGTCCATCACCCTGACCGCGGATGTTGCTACTGCGCTAGTGGAATGAGATGTAAACACATAAATGTTAATTCCTGCCTGAACCAACTCTTGCTTTAACCACGTTGAGATAGTCTGAACTGCCACTCTTTTATGTTGGCTTCTTGTAACTGACAAATAATCCTGTTTCTTCTTATCTTAAAGCCCTTGTGGCTTCAATGTAATGTAAGAAATGTGTCCTTACACATAAACATGGAGCTGTAGGATATGCTGGGAACACAATCTTAAATCCTGTCACACCTGGCCTGCTTTGTTTGAGCAGGTCAGAAATATAAAACAGAACATTCTCTGTAGTCACTTCCATTCTCTCGAACTGAAGTTTTTGCAAAGTCTGCACTCTCTGTAATGACACCAATGCCATTAGCATAGCCAATTCAGCAAAGTTATAGACGTGACAGGGACCCAATGACGAAGCATGTTAAGAACAATGCTTACATCGCAGATTACCATATACCTAGGCTTAGGCGTTTTGGAATTAAAGATTCCTTTCATCAACCTAGATACGAGAGGGTGAGATCCTATACTTTGTGTCCGTGTACCTATTACAAGATATGCCGACAAAGCACTTCTAGCTGTATTGATAGCACTATAGCTAAGACCCTCATCATAATAAAGTGTAGATAAAACTCTAACACATTTTCAATAACTACAGTATCATATTGAATATTCTTTTGAACACAATATTGTTCCCATTTTTTTACATAAGTCATATACTGCTTTTGAGTACTCTTTCTCCAGGCTGCAGTGAGTATATCCACCGTTGGCCTAGAAAGTCCTCGACCAATGTAAGGCATTCTTAAAAACCTGCAAATTAACAGATCCATACGATCACATAACGGATGAACTTAACGCGTTACTGGATGCTCCAGCAAATTCCTACTGTTTGGAATCAGCAAAAAGAGGTTGGATCGCTATCTGTAACATCAAAAGGAACCATGGTTGAATCAGGCAATTTGGTATCACCAAAACCCCTGAAGCGGCATCCTGCTTGATTTTCTCAAACACCGACCTATGAGGCAGAATGGTGGGAAAATGTACACAAACATATCATCCCAATTTAGTGAAAAAGCATCAATTGCCACTGCCCCTGGATCTGGTGCCTATGAAACATATTTTGGCCTTCCATATAGAAGTACTATGTTCTTGAACACATCCTGGTTCCACATCCACTCTGTATTATGACGGAATTTCCGTGAGCTGCCATCTGGTACTACATTAAGTTTCCCTGGCAGATAGATAGCTCCAATCCAAATATCTCTATCCCTACTCCAGGTCCAATTTTATTTGCCAACCTGTCACATGATAACAATTTGATTCCACCCATGTGATTGATATCAGCAACTGCTGTAGTGTTGTCTATTTTGCACTGCACATGCAAACTAGTTTAGTTAGTGCCATAAGCCTTGAGTCCATAAAATACTCTTGGTTAATTCCCCATGTTTGCAGAAGCAATGTTCATCTGTCTCCACCGCTGGATCTTGTATCAGTAGCACCCTACCCAAGTGCTCTGACATCTGTCTGCAAAATCATGGAAGGTTGGTCCAATAACACTTTGGAACTACTAGTGGACACATGCTGAATCCACCATTGTACATCAGCAACAGCCTCTATTGATAGAAGCATAGGTCTATTATAATGACCCCAATGTATCCTCAGTGCTTGTTCCTTTGACCTTTGTAATTGTAGATAATAAAGTGGCCAATGTTGGAAATGCTGCCAGCAATTTCCCCAGCAGACTCGTCACCTGGCTAATTGAAAGCTGTGTGTCAGCAATTAACTTGATACAGCTCTTAATTAGCTCTACCCTTTTTTGCCTGGGAAAGGTCACAATGATGTTGATTAAGTCTATTGTGAACCCAACTAGTCAATTTGTGTCACAGGTATTAATTTAGATTTCTCTGGATAACTTATGAAGCCCACTTTTTAAAAAGTGTTTTTTACCAACTGCCAATGATGCTTCAGCTGTTTCCTTTGATTGTCCTACAATCAAGATATTATCTAGTTAAGCCATGAGCACATGCCCTTGACTTCTCATCATGCCTAGAATAGGTTTTAACAACTTTGTAATTAATCTAGGAGCTGAAGACAAAGGATTAGGCAGTGCATTGTATTGCCATAATTGCCTCATCCAGCTGAATTTTAAATCTTCTATCCTGCAAATGAACAGACACTGAATCCGGATCTTTAAGATCTCCTCAAACGTTTCCATCTTAAAATGTCTATACCGTACAAAAAAGGTTTAAGACTATTCAGGTCCAGTATAATTCTGCATCCCCCATCCTTTTTTGGTCTGGGAAAGATATTGGACACAAACTGATGGCTTTGGTAAACTGCCTTAGCAATTACACCCTTATTACATAAGCTTGCAAGTTCCACCTGAACTTCCAATTGTTCAGTGATACTGAAGTCAAACTCCTTTTTTGGAACATGTTTGCATGGGTAAATCAGAATTTGCATTAAGCGTTATTCGATATCCTTCTATAACTTTCAGTATAAACATATCTGAGGTATCACATTAGATCTGTCTGTATGAGAACCAGACCCACTTACCTCCTTACCACCTGGCATTCTTCCCCGGCCTCGAGCTGGATATCTCACTTTCCCTGGCGCTGCTACAGCCGAACGCCAAATGCGCTGCACCGTAGCTGGACTCGTCCCGTGCCCGGACCAGTCTCCTCGCTTATAGGGATACTCTTTGGTGGATATGTGACTGCTGGCTGCTTATTCAAGCCCACCGTCTTGGCCTCCTCCTCCAGCTCCTTCACCTGCTTTGCTAAATCCTCGCCAAACAGCTGTGCCGGTTGCACTGTGCCAGGCTGGCAGAGTGAAGCATATTTTATGCTGGTGGCAAGTTCCTCACCCAGAAGCTCACCAGCGCCCGACGACATGGCAAACCGTGCTGCACACGGTGTCAGCTCTGGCAGCTGCCTGCCCTCCCTTTGGAAGTCGTCGTCGGACTCAGGGTCAGAGCGTATCTGCCCTTCTGCACTCGCCTCTTGCAAAGAGGGTGCTTTCAAGCAGGCCTCTACTAGGCAATGCCGGCGGAGCCTTCCCGACGGCCTCCCGCCCTCACAACTCCTCCTGGAGTGTGGCTTTGTGAAGCAGGCCTCTCCTAGGCACTGCCGGCGGAGCCGTCCCCACGGCCTCCCGCCTGCACAACTCCTCCTGGAGTGTGGCTTTGTGGAGCAGTCCCTGTATGCGCTGCTCCTTTTGGATAACCGCTGGGGCACGGTATCCTGTCCCCGACGGGACTCTCCTGGCCCGACTCTGCGGAGTTAATGGTCCTGACAGACTTGGCTTATGCCTACCGCCCGACTGCCGTTGGCTGTGTTCCCGGCTGGGCACTTTGCCAAGTCTGTTGCCGCACCGCTACCGGCTTGCGACTCCCCAGAGGTGACAGGCTGCCTTTCAGAGACTGCGCTCCCACAGCTCTCTCTCTCCTTGTCCGTAGCAGGCCTGCACCTTGATGATTTTTTACTTGTTCCTGTATTGTGTGGGGAAAAACATACAGCAACAATTTTCTACTTTTTTCTAACTCCTCCAAAGTCTCCCCGACTTTGGTGGAGCTGTAACTACTCACCTGCAGGAGGAGCTCCGTCCTCCTGCTGCCGGGCGCCAATGCGTCAGACGTAATGATGCGCATGCGCCCTGACGGGTCTTCTTCAAGTAGTCACTCACGTGACTCCTAAGTAAAATGATAATTAAAGCTTGTAAGGTCAATTCCCAAAAGAAGCACCTAATTACGCCAGACTTTAATTTATATATCTGTGTGCTTTAAAAACTGCTTTCAAAGGTTCATTAGTTATAGGAGCAGAATTAGGCCATTTGGCCCATCCACTCCATCATTCAATCATGGCTGATCTATCCTTCCCTCTCAACCTCGATTCTCCTGCCTTCTCCTCATAACCCCTGACACTGGTACTAGTCAAGAATCTGTAAATCTCTGTCTTAAAAATGTTCATTGACTTGGTCTCCACATCCATCTGTGGCAATGAATTCCACAGATTCACCACTTTTTATGCCAAAAGATAAGGGTTTAGAAAGGGCTCGTTAACTCACACAGGTGGAATTGCCAAAGCATGGAAGGCTATGGACGAAGTGTTGGCATTTCTTTGGAGAATTGTTTGATGGTTAGCATGAGCACGATGGGCTCGATGGCCTGTTTCACTGCTATATGACTGACTCTATGAGCTGCTGGTGGGCAAATGAAAACAAAGCTTTGAAGGCAATTCAAGACAGTCTTATACCTCTTGGCTGATGGGAAAGGGGGGAAGAGGGTGTGACCGGGATGAGACTGGTCCATTATTATGCCGGCGGCCTTTCCGAAGCACATGCAGATGGAGTCACTGGAAGGGAAGCTGGTTTGTGTGACGGTCTGGGCTATGTCCACAACCCTCTGCAATTTCTTGCATTCTTAGATGGAGCTGTTCCCAGAAAATGGGAACGGCCCAGGTGCAAGCCTGGTCACCATGGGCATAACTGAGCAAAACGCTGGAGTAACAGCAGGTGAGGCAGCATCCCTGGAGAACATGGATAGGTGTGGTTTTGGGTCGAGAACCTTCTTCAGACAGACTCGGTCAAAGGGCCTGTTTCTTTGCTGTATATCTTTTTAACTATATGCCTTTATGACCTGATGCCCCAAGTCCTCAGGAGGATAATCTTCTAAAACAAATGTAATAGTTGGTTTACAATTTCCACTTGTACTGAAATAAAGTGAAAATATTTTGTTTTGTGTATTATACAGGTAAATCATACCATACATGAGCACAAACCATTCATGTGTACAATAAGTAGTACAAAAACAAAAGTAGACAGAGTGCAGAATAGAGTGTTGCAGCGACAGAGAGAGTGCAGGTTAAAACAAGTGCGATGGTGACAGTGAGGTTGATTGAGAGATTGGGAATATATCCTTACTTTATAAGCATTCAATAGTCTGATAACAGTGGGGAAGAAGCAGTTCTGAACTGGTGGTACATGCTTTGAAGCTTTTCAATCTCTCTGCCTGATGGGAGAGGGGGGAACAGAGAAGGAGAACAACACAGATGGGGTGGCACGGTGGCGCAGTGGTAGAGTTGCTGCCATACAACGCTTGCAGCGCCATAGATCCGCGTTCGATCCTGTCTGCGGGTGCTGCCCGTACGGAGTTTGTACGTTCCCCCCGTGAACACGTGAGTTTTCTCAGACACCTTTGGTTTTCTCCCGCATTCCAAAGACGTACAGGTTAGTAGGTGAGCTAATGTTATCCCACTTTTTAAGAAAGGAGGGAGAGAGAAAACAGGGAATTATAGACCAGTTAGCCTGACATCGGTGGTGGGGAAGATGCTGGAGTCAGTCATAAAAGATGAAATAGCGGCACATTTGGAAAGCAGTAACAGGAACGGTTTAAGTCAGCATGGATTTACGAAGGGGAAATCATGCTTGACTAATGTTTTGGAATTTTTTGAGGATGTAACTAGGAAAATGGACAAGGGAGAGCCTGTGGATGTCGTGTTCCTGGACTTTCAGAAAGCATTTGTTAAGGTCCCACTTAGGAGATTAGTGTGCAAACTTAGGGCACATGGTATTGGGGGTAGAGTGCTGACATGGATAGAAAATTGGTTGGCAGACAGGAAACAAAGAGTAGGGATTAACGGGTCCCTTTCAGAATGGCAGGCAGTGACTAGTGAGGTACAGCAAGGCTCGGTGCTGGGACCGCAGCTATTTACAATATACATTAATGATTTAGATGAAGGGATTAGAAGTAACATTAAACAATTTGTAAATGACACAAAGCTGGGTGTTATGAGAAAGCAGGGTGACTTGGACAGGTTGGGTGAGTGGACAGATGCATGGCAGATGTAGTTTAATGTGGATAAATGTGAGGTTATCCACTTTGATAGCTAAAACAGGAAGGCAGATTATTATCTAAACGGTGTCAAGTTGGGAAAAGGGGAAGTACAATGGGATCTGGGAGCCCTTGTTCATCAGTCAATGAAATTAAGCATGCAGGTACAGCAGGCAGTGAAGAAAGCGAATGGCTTGTTGGCCTTTATAACAAGAGTAGTTGAGTATGGGGATTGCTGATCGGTGCTGACTCAGTGGGCCGAAGGGACTGTTTCCTTGCTGTATCTCTGAAAAAAACTAAGCTAAACTACAGACTTCCCACAGATGTGAAAGTAGCAAATGTAACCCCATTATTTGCGAAAGGGGGCAGAGAGGAATCGGGGAATTGGAGATCATTTATCTTGGTATTTGCACTGAGAAAAATGCTGGAATCTATTATTAAGGAAATGTTAGCATGGCACTCAGAAAATAATATTCGGAATGGCCAAAGTCAAGATGGATTTACAAAAGAGAAATCACCTTTGACAGTTTTCTAAAGCTGTTTTTTTAAAAAGAATAGATAAGCAGAAACTAGTTAATGTGCAGATATAGCCAGCCATTAGGCACTTTGTTAAACTTTATTGCAAGTGGATTTAATTGCAAAATTGGAGATATCTTGATCTAATTACATCGGACCCTGGTTAGAAATTAAGCGAGTCACAGACTAATTGAGTCATGGAGCCACAAAGCATGGATTCATCCCCCTGCGCCCTAACTTGTCCATGCTAACCAAATTGTCTAACCAAGCGCATACCACTTGCTGGTACCTGGCTCATATCCCTCCGAACCTTTCCTCTCCACGTATCTGTCCTAGTGTCACCCAGAATGGCCTGGATATAGTGGATGTGGAGAGGATGTTTCCACTAGTGGGAGAGTCTAGGACAAGAGGCCATGGCCTCAGAATAAAAGGACGTACCTTTAGAAAGGGGATGAGAAGGAATTTCTTTAGTTAGAGTGTGGTGAATCTGTGGAATTCATTGCTGTAAATGGCTGGATATTTTTAAGACAGAGATTGACAGATTCTTGATTAGTACGGGTGTCAAAGGTTATGGAGAGACTGCGGGTTGAGAGGGAAAGATTGATGAGCCGTGATTAAATGGCAGAGAAGACTTAATGGACTGAATGGCCTAATTCTGCTCCAATAGCTTATGAAATTAAGAGTAAGGTAACAAAATCATGAGGGTCATGGATAAAGTGAATGCTCACCATCATTTTCCCAGGGTAGATGATTTTAAAATGAGAAAAAATAGGTTTAAGATGAGAGGGAAGAGATTTAACAGGGACTTCAGGGGCAACTTTTTCATTCAGAGGGTAATCTGCATCTGGACTGAGCTTCTAGATGAAGCTATGGACGTGGATATGAAGGGTTCATGAGTTCATAAGTGATAGGAGCAGAATTAGGCCATTCGATCCCAATCATGACTGATCTATCTCTCTCTCCTTGCCCCATTCACCTGCCTTCTCCCCATAACACATGACACCTGTACTGATCAAGAATCTATCTATCTTTGCCCTAAAAATATAATTGACTTGGTTTCCACAGCATTCTGTGGCAATTAATACCACAAATCTCCACCATCTGACTAAAGAAATTCATCCTCATCTCCTTCCTAAAGGAACATCCTTTAATTCTGAGGCTATGACCTCTGGTCCCAGACTCTCCCACTGGTAGAAACATCCTCTCCACATCCACTCTATCCAGTCCTCTATCCCTCTACCTAGTTCAGAGGGATATGAACCAAATACTGGCAAATGGAAAAGGCCCAGGTGCCAACTGGGTCCGCATAGGCAAAATTCAAACTGGAGATATCTTGATCTAATTATGTCGGACTTTGGTGAGAAATTGAGCGAAAGACCTCTTTGTGAAAAGTTTGCTCCTTTTTGAGACCTTTCCCCTCTCACAGACTTAAGCCCTCTACTTTTATTTACCCCTAACCAGAAGAAAAGACTGCCTTATCTATAGCCTTCAAGATTTTATAAATCTCTATTAGGTCACCCCCCTCAGCCTTCCACACATCAGGGAAAAAAGACCTAGTGTATTCCACCCTCTCCTTATTACTCAAACATTTGGAACTTATAGCTGGGCGGCACAGGAACAGGCTCTTCGGCCCACATTGTCTGTGCCAAACATGATGTCGACCAACTCTTATCTACCTGCACATAAAATCCATATCCCTCTATTCCCTGCATATCCATGTGCCGATCCGAAAGTCTCTTATATGCCACTATATATTGTATTTGCCTCAACCACCACTCCTGGCAGTGTGTTCTGGGCACTCCCCCCCCCCCCCCCTCCCCAATAAAAATATTGCCCTTCACATCTCCTTTCGACTTTGCCACTCAGGCATGGGGTTATTGCAGGAAAGTTGCATTGAAGTAAACAAAATATCAACCTGGATAATATTGAATGTAGAGGAGGCACACAAAGCTGATTGCTTCCTCCTGCTTCAACTTTGTTTTACTTGCATTGCTAATTACTTGCATACTAACTTTCTACAAATCATGTATGATGACACCATATCTGTCTGAACAGCAGGATCCTATCACCTCTCTCCATTTTAACACTATACTACATTTCAGCTCCACCTGTTAGGTAGATAGTTTCACATCTCCCCACATTAAACAGTCTGCAATTCTTTTTTGTCCATTCACTTAACCTGTTCATATCCCTTTATGGGTTCTTTGCTTCCTTCTCATAACTTGCTTTCCCACCTACTTTTGTATGGTCAGCAAATATGTCTACTGTACACTTTGCTCCTTGGAATCATAGAGTCATGGATCGATACAGTGTGAAACAAGCCCTTCGACCCAACATGCCCACACCGGCCAACAGAACCCAACTACACTAGTCCCACCTGACTGGTCCATATTCCTCCAAACCTGTCCTATGCATGTACCTGTCTAACTGCTTCTTAAATGTTAGGATAGTCCCAGCCTCAACTACCTCCTCTGGCAGCTTGTTCCATACACCCACCACCCTTTGTGTGAAAAAGTTACCCCTCAGATTCCTATTAAATAATTTCCCCTCCACCTTAAACCTATGTCCTCTGGTCCTCGATTCACATACTCTGGGCAAGAGACTCTGTGCATCTAATTCCTCTCATGATTTTTATACAGTATTCCTTGAAGTCCTACTGCAGCAATGATCCTTGGGGCACCCTGCTAATTACTGCTCGCAGAAATAAACAAGATTCTTTCCCCTACTCTATTGGTTAGTCAGACCTCTACGTTAATATTTTACCCAATATCAGCAATGCCATGATCTCTGACTTTCTGTAAAGAGGTCTCATGTGACATCCTTTGATTGAATACATAGGGTGTCGACCCGAAACATCACCCATCCACACCGAAGATAGGCACAAAATGCTGGAGCAACTCAGAGGGACAGGCAGCATCACTGTAAAGAAGGAATGGATGAGTTACTCCAGAATTTTGTGTCTATCTTCGGTGTAAACCAGCATCTGCAGTGCCTTCCTAGACACACCTCATTTTCCGCCCAATGTTATAAACATTGAATTTTAGTGCCCAGTACATTGGCGCAGTGGTAGAGTTGCTGTTTTACAGCGCCAGAGACCTGGGTTCGATTCTGATGATGGGTGCTGTCTGTACAGAGTTTGTATGTCATCCCTGTGACCACATTGGTGCACCGCCTTCTTCCCACATCCCAAAGACATGTTGATTTTTAGGTTAATTGGCTTGGTAAAATTGTCCCTAGTGTATAGCATGTGTTTGTGTATGGGATGATCGCTGGTCAGCATGGACTCAGAGGGCCAAAGGGCCTGTTATCGTGCTGTACCTCTAAAGTCCAAAGTAAAGCACAGTTTAGATAACTAACCTAAACTCACCCACATCTTCCCTCCTTATCACACCCCCCCTCTTCCAGTCCCACCTGACTTCATACCTGCAGTATTTCTCCCATCTCCCTCCCCTTCTACCTATGACTTCACAGTTCACACTTTATTCTTTTCTCACACTTTTTTATTTTCATCTCTGACCTTTGTCCTGTTCCCCCCCACCCCCCCCCCCCCCCACCACAATCCGCCAGAGGTTTACAAAAGAAGACACAAATTGCTGAAGTAACTCAGCGGAAGGGTCCAGACCTGAAATGTCTCCAATGCACATTCTCCTGAGATGAGGACAAATTTCTTGAGTCAGAGGGTGGTGAATCATCTGTAGAATTCATTGACACAGATGGCTGTGGAGGTCAAGTCAATGGATATTTTTAAGGTAGAGATAGATAGATAGATTCTTGATCAGTACGGGTGTCAGAGGTTATGGGGAGAAGGCAGGAGAATGAGGTTAGGAGGGGAGATAGATCAATCATGATTGAAAGGTGGAGCAGACTTGATGGGCTGAATGGCCTAATTCTGCTCCTATTACTTATGACCCTGACACCCTTACTAGGATAGAGAGGGAAAGAAAGATCAGCCACGAATGAATGATTGAGTGGCCTTGATGGGCCGAATGGCCTAATTCTGCTCCTCTAATTTATAAACTTATGCTGCCTCATCTGCTGAGTTACCCAGCACTTTGTGTCTTTTTAAAAATGCATTTGCTCCACTTCATCCACCCTGCTTGTTTGTAGCCTCAAAGACGTCTAATAGATTTGTCAAACACATATTTCCCTTTACAAAACCTGTATGTGTGCCAGGGAGAGATCACTTTAACCGCACTGACCTGCTTCCCAAGAGGGCAGCGCACAAATGGGGCAGCAGCTGTGCGCCTCGGCAGCAGATGCCATCTGTGAACATGCAAGAGTGTTCCTAACGATTTGAAATGAAGAAAACCAACATAAGATTTGTCAAAAGCACAGTGCCCCAACCTTGTCATTGTTTATTTTGGTGATCCCTTATTTTGCATCAGACAAGGCATGGCACCCATTTAACACATCACAAATCGGCGAAATCCAATCTCTAGGCTAGTGTTTTTTTGACAAACTTTGCCACAGAAGGCTGTGGAGGCCAAGTCAATGGTTCTTTTTGAGGCGGAGATTGAGGGATTCTTGATTAGTATGGGTGTCAGGGGTTATGGGGAGAAGGCAGGTGAATTGGGTGAAGATAGATCGGCCATGATTGAATGGCGGAGTTGATGAGATGGGCTGAGTGGCCTAAATCTGCTCCTATCCTTATAACTATAAAACTCTGATCTTGTATATGTGTGTGTGTGTTTGTGTGCGTATAATCACAACTTCTCGAAAAAACGACGCGTTAACGGTAAACATTTTTACATATTCCGATAGAGATTTATCCCATGAAGTCAAAAAATCGCCTTATCTGAAAATTTTGAGTTTTATTTCTTGCGTTATTTATGAAAATGTTCACAAATCTGAAATAACGTTGAAAATAAACGAGATGGTCTCGCTGATGATGTCACAATGGGTCTGATCCGCGCAGCCTGCTGTGGTATGTTCCATGCGCACCCCCCCACCTCCCCCTCCTCCCCACCATTATTCCAAAGAGACACACATGTCGGGCCGTGGACTGAGACCAAAGATCATAGCTGAAGACTCTCTCACCCCGGCCTCGCTCTGGCGCCTGGAGCCTGTAGCTAGAGCCCTGAGCTGGAGCCCGAAGCTGGAGCTGGAGCCCGGAGCTGGAGCCCGGAGCCCGGAGCTGGAGCCCGGAGCTGGAGCCCGGAGCCCGGAGCTGGAGCCCGGAGCAGGAGCCCGGAGCAGGAGCCCGGAGCAGGAGCCCGGAGCTGGAGCCCGGAGCTGGAGCCCGGAGCTGGAGTTGGAGCTCTGAGCTGGAGCCCGAAGCTGGAGCCCGGAGCTGGAGCCCGGAGCTGGAGCCCGGAGCTGGAGCTGGAGCCCGGAGCTGGAGCCCGGAGCTGGAGCCCGGAGCTGGAGCTGGAGCCCGGAGCTGGAGCTGGAGCCCGGAGCTGGAGCTGGAGTGAGGGAGTATTGCGTTTGGGAACCAGCCCTCTACTGTGATGCCGTGCCCCACCCCCATCCCACAAGCTCTACCCCTCTCCCTCTCTGCCCCCACTCCCTCTCTGTCCCCACTCCCTCTCTGTCCCCCCACCCCCTTTACCTCTGCCCTCTGCCCCTGCCCTCTCTCTCCCTCTGGCCCTGCCCTCTCTCTGCCCCTTCCCCTGCCCTCTCTCTGCTACTACCCTTGCCCTCTCTCTCCTCCTGCCCTTGCCCTCTCTCTGCCCCTGCCTTCTCTCCCTCTCCCTCTCCCTCTCTAGCCGCGCCTGTGAATTGGGGGCTATGCGTGAGTGGCTAGGGCGGGGATGGGGTAAAAGGAGAGAATTAATAATATTAATATAATATCAAGGGGGGTGGTTAGTGTGTGTGTGGGGTTGGTTAGTGTGTGTGTGATGCCACAGGCCGCCATTCCCACTCCCCCCGCAACCGCGAGTTGAGGGGATGGGACCCAATGGTCCCTCTTGTTCTAGTAACTTATAAATGTCTATAGAAAATGCCACAATTTGAAATATTTTCCATCTTTCATAATGAATAATGTTTACTGTCTAACTAGATTCTTGGATCTGCACAGTATGGAAACAGACCCTTTAACCCACGTTGTCCTTGCCTAGTTGGCATATTGGGCTAGCATTGTTTGCATTTGGATTGCATTGCTTGCATTTGGCCCAAGTCCTTGGTGGACCAAACTCAATCCTTGTTCCGTCTCGGGGGAAGGGGAGTGAGAGGAGAACTGTGTGGAAAGTCTCATTTTGAAAGCGGATGGAGCAGAAACGGAGCAATTGAGAGGATAGTGTCTTTGCACGATGTAGGGTGGGAGGAGGTGAGGTCCAGACAACCAGGAATTAGTGGGTTTGTAGTAGGCGTCAGTGGAGAGTCTAATCCTTGTGATGGAGAGATCGAGAAAGGGGAAAAAAGTGGCTGAGGTAGTCTTAGTGAATTTGAACATAGGATGGGAGTTAGTGTAAATTTGATGAAATAGACAAGTTCTCATGCACTCAATTCCTACATGCACTCATTGATGTAGTGGAGAATAAGTTACAGTATGGTGCCAGTGTACAGATAAATCACTGTTCCTTCACATTCTTTGCAATCTTTATTTATATGGTTGAAATTTAGCCTTAACATTTCTTCAACCAAGTCCAAAGTCAAAAGAACTGTGCTGCTGAACATGGATACATTCCAGAACGGAGCAATTTTTGCATGTTTCTGAGTTTCTTAGCTCCCAGCACCATAGTACTTTCCAGTGAAGATTATAGTTCTCAACGTTGTGGTGCACCAGTTCCATGGACACATTCCAATGTCCTCAGTGGGGTAGAGGTGAATCAGACAGTACCCTAGTTTATGGAAGGACTGTTCAGAAGCTTGCTACCAGAAGGGAAGAAGCTATGCCTGAGCCCGGTGGTGCTCGCTTTCAGGCCTCTGTATCTTGTATCCGACTGGAGGGGGGAGAAGAAGGAATGACTGGGGTGAAAATGGTTCTTGATTTATTGTCTGTGATTCCGATCTTTGAATTGTAGATGAAGTCAGTGGTGCACTGGGCTACACCCACAACTCTCTGCAATTTCTGAGCACAAAGAACTACAGATGCTGCTTTCGAAAGTGTTGAAGTCTGCAAAGGATTCCCGACATGAATGTCACCAATCCATGTTCTCCACAGATGCTGCCTGACTTGCAGAGTTGCTCCAGCACTTTGTTCATTTGCCTGCAATTTTTTTGCAGTCATGGACAAAGCTGTTTCCAGACCAAGTAGTGATGCTTTTGACGGTTTAGTTTAGAGATACAGCAGAGAAACATGCCCTTCGGCCCTACGAGTCCGCGCCGACCAGTGATCACCCTGTACACTAGCACTATCCCACACACTAGGGACAATTTACAATTTTTACTGAACCCAAACAACCTACAAACCTGCACGTCTTTGGAGTGTGGGAGGAAACTGGAGATCCAGGAGAAAACCCACACAGGTCACGGGGAGAACGTACAAACTCCATACGGACAGTACCCATAGTGAGGATCGAACCGGGGTCTCTGGCGCTGTAAGGCAGCAACTCCACCGCTGCGTCGCCGTGCTGCCCCTTTCTTTGTCTGTTGAAATTAGTGTTCTCGTTTATCCTACATCTTTCATAAAACCATTCGGTTGACCCACAACACTGCCTAAAGTCAATGCTAGCAACACAGTTCAAGCACCATGACGTTTTCATTCAAAACCTCATTGTTATCTCCATTATTGCATTACATTAAGTCTAACCATTTTGCGGCCGTTGTTTACAAAGTATTTTCAACCTGGCGTCCCAGTTATTTGTCGTCCCCATTTCCTAGAATGAATTCAAGCCGTGCGTCTTTCCTGTGATGAAAGAAACAGAGAGTCAGGCCATGAATGTGTCTCTCTCTGCACAGTTGCAGCCTCACCTGCTCAGCAATTCTCACACTTTCACCATCCACCATCCACCATCTGCACTATTGTCCTTCCGCGATTTGCTGGGTTGGAGCATGCTAAATCTGGAAGCAGTTATGACACAATTTTAAAAAGTGTTTCTCTTTGTTGTCTTATTTCCACCTGACCAGGATATTTAAAATCACTCTGATGTATTTCTTCCTGACATGCCTGCAGATACTTAGGCTGGCAGAGATTTCATACTTATCTCTGTAGGTGCCCAATTATCAGTCTGAAGAAGGGTCTTGACCTGAAGCATCACCCATTCCTTCGCTCCAGTGATGCTGCCAGTCCCCGCTGCGTTACTCCAGCTTTTTGTGTCTTTCCACGATTTATCATGCTTCCTTTCCTCGTTTTCAAACTTTGTGCCTGCAAGTCATGTCTTGACCCAACCCTCAGGATATTCTGGAGACACAAGAAACTGCAGATGCTGGTTTATTTTTCAAAAAGACACAAAGCACTGGAGTAACTCAGCGGGTCAGGCAGCATACCTGGAGAGTGATAGTTGACGTTCGGATGGGGGTCTTTCTTCAAACTCCACTCCTATCTAAGCAAGTAGTGTTATAGTCATGGAGCATTACAGCATGGAAACAGGCCCTTCAGCCCAACATGCTCATGCCAACCAAGATGGCCCATCTACGGTTATCCCACCTGCCTGCATTTGGCCAATATTCCTTTAAACCTTTCCTATCTATGTACCTGTGCAGAACATGGACAGGTGAAGTTTGTCAGGACCTTTCTTCAAACTAAAGTCCAGAAATGCTGCCTGACCTGCTGAGCATAGCTCTTTGCATCTTTTTTTCTCAGGATATTCTTATGCCACAGAATTCATAGCCACAGAAGGCTGTGGAGGCTGTCAATGGCTATTTTTATTGCAGACAAAAATAGATTCTTGATTGGTACAGATGTCTGGGGTTATGGGGAGAAGGCAGGAGAATGGGGTTGAGAGGGGAAGATAGTTCAGCCATGATTGAATGGCTGAGAATTCTGCTCATATCACTTATGAACTTTAATAGTGTGATAGAGTCCATCACTAACTCTACCACATTGCATCTTACTATTTTATTTCAAATTGCCTTTAAAATGTTAAGGAATGTTTAGTTCCTAGATCTGTTTCGATCTTCATGATGAACACCTCCAAAATAGCTACTATGTTGGTCCTTGGTGATTAACAACTCAAACACTGAAATTTTGATTTAAACACAATTCTGACTCCAATATATTTTGTGCAAAGTTTCTCCATTTTTCTGATTTAATATATTTATTTTTCATACCCCTTATCTCTTTTTAATTTTCTTTTCCAATGTTTATCACCATTTCTTTTATTAGCTGGTAAAGCTGCTGCCTCACATCATCAGAGACCAGGCTTCGATCCTGACCTCCAATGCTGTCTCGCTGCATGCTCTCGCTGTGACTGCATGGGTTTCCTGCGGGTGTTCTGGTTTTCCTCTCTCATCCCAGGTTTGTGGGTCAATTGGCCTCTGTAAATTGCCCCTAATGTGTAAAGGGCCTGTTCCGCGGGCATGCGACTCCATGCGGCAAGCGTGACCTAACCGCAAGCGGGGGCCGCGCGGAGGTCGAGTGATCCCCGTAAAGGGCCTGTCCCACCAGCATGCGGCTGCATGCGGCAAGCGCTACCAAATCGGAAGCGGGGACCGCGCGGAGGTCGAGTGACATCAAGACGGTGCGTACGGCTGCAAGGCGGTGCGCACGGCCGTTGAGGTGGTGCGCACGGCCTCCATGCGGTTGCATCCCGCGTCGAGACGGTGCGCACGGCCTCCATGCGGCTGCGTCTGACGTCGATGCGGCGCGCACGGCCTTGATGCGGCGGCGGGCCGGCAGGCCGTTGCCGCACAGAATTTTTTAACAGTGTCAGTTTTTCGGAGCCCCGCGCGATGTCGGGACCAGCTCCGCACAACTCCATACGGCTCCGGCGATCGAAGTGGGACCGGCCCCGCGACCTCCGCGCGGCCCCCACATGGTACCCGCACGGCCCCTGCTTCCGGTTAGGTCGCGCTTGCCGCATGGAGTTGCATGCCCGTGGGACAGGCCCTTCAGGAGTGGAGAGGAAAGTGGGATAACATAGAACAGTCTGAAGGGGTGATCGATGATCGGCGTGGATTCAGTGGGCTAAATGAGTTGTTTCCATGCTGTATCTCTAAGCTATGGCTTTTCTTCCAATTGTGTAGGCTTAAGTTTAATTTCACTCTCAAGTTTAATCCTCCTGTTATAACTAAACAAAACAATAGTGTTAATGATAGTAAGGAGGGCAGTCTTGGGGTATATTGATGAGCTAAGTTCATAAGTGATAGGAGCAGAATTAGACCATTCGGTTCATCAAATCTATTCCGCCATTCAATCATGGCTGATCGATCTTTCCCTCTTAACCCCATTCTCCTGCTTTCTCCCCATAACCCTTGACTCCCGCACTAATTAACAATCTATCTCTGCTTTAATTTGGATAATTACCGAAGAGTGAAAGACTTGGATAGAATGGATCTAGAGAGGATGTTTCCACTTGTGGGAGAGTCTCGGACCAGAGGTTATATCCTCGGAATTACATGTCATCCCTTAAGAAAGATAAGAAGGAATTTATTTAGTCAGAGGGTGGTGAATCTGTGGAATTCTTTGCCACAGAAGGCTGTGGAGGCCAAGTCAATGGATATATTTAATGCAGAGATTGATCGATTCTTGATTAGTATGGGTGTCAAGGGTTATGGGGAGAAGGCAGGAGAATGGGGTTAGGAGGGAGAGATAGATCAGCCATGATTGAATGGCGGAGTAGAATTCTGCTCCTATTCTTTATGACCTTAGGACATTATGGACGACAAGATAAGAGCAGAGAAGTTTTGGCATAATTCTGTGCAGTTCTGTTCATCATGCTTTTGAAAAGACGCATTATTTACGCAGAGGAGGGGAATCAAGAACCAGAGGACAAGGTGAGAGGGGTAAGAATGAATAGGAATTGAGGGGCAAGATTGTCACACGGAAAGTGGTGGGTATATGGAACGAGCTGCCAGAGGAAGTAGTTGTGCCAGGTACTATAATAATGTTTAAGATACATTTGGACAGGCACATTGGGCAGCAAGGAAAAGTTGGGCCGAAGGGCCTGTTTCTTTGCTGTATGACTTCATGGCTCTACATTTGCATCAAACCATGTAAGGAGGAGATTCACCAGATAGGCTGTATTTGTTTTCCTTAGAACAGAGAAGGCAGAGAGGCAATTTAATTGAGGGTGTGGACAAGATATATCATAATAAAACGTTCTCATAGCGGAAGTGAGTACAACTAGACACCACAGTTTCTAAAGAAAGGCTTCAACCCTAAACGTCGTCTGTCCATTTGCTTCTAAGATTCTACTTGAGTTCCCATAACATTCACGGGTGGGGAGGGGCAGAAGAACAATGAAGGACCGGGCGTGGGGAGAGCACCGTGAGAAGGGGGGGGGGAAGAACAATGAACAATGAAGGACCAGGCGTGGAGCAACCGCCGTGAGGGAGAGGGAGGGGGAGGACAAAGGAGGAACTGGCGGAGGTACTTTGTAACTTTGTCAGCGCTG